>QVTF01021140.1:1165000-1765000 GCA_003573665.1 Oxygymnocypris stewartii
CAGCGGTGGCTTTTGAGTGAACGCTTGTGTTGCTGTAGATCTCGTCGCTCAGAGAGGAGAGAGACTCGAGCTGCTCATCGATAAAACAGAGAACCTGATGGATTCTGTGAGTTCTGTTCAAAACATCAGTTTAAGACACTGTATGCTGTTATGTACGCTGATGCTTATTCCTCTTGTATGTGCAGTCCGTCACCTTTAAAACCACGAGCCGTAATCTGGCCCATGCCATGTGTATGAAGAACATGAAGCTAACCATCATTGTCGTAGTAATCGTGCTGGTAAGTTCTGGAGCAAACATCTCAGTAATAGACAAATGTGTGTGTTTATCCTCTGATATTGTGTAGAAGAGCGACTCCCTTCATTTCAACCAAACAGCTGTTGCCAAATATATCCAAAAATCACTTTTATTAATAAGGGACTTTATACTGTAGTGATGAATAGGAACGTAATACAAACCGAATTCAGTTAAACACTCAAGTCGTGTCGTCCACACGGTGTTTCACTAAATAATCCCATTTATATGTTATAAAACTTGCATAAATATTTTCCCCTCCATCTTCTGCGGTTGTCCGATCCCAGTCTTTCTCATGTTTTGTCTCTCTGTGTGTATTGCAATGAGCATAAACAAATAAGGATGTATCGATATCGGAATATCACGATACGATATTTATTGCGATATTTAAAATAAAAATTGGTGAAAAACTTTAAAAATTTACACTTTTTAGTTGTTATTATATCTAATGCACTTCGAGAGTCAAAATTAAGAGCTCCAACCCATGTTTCTTTACTAAGAAGTCGAAAAAAAGTCTGAATTGACTTGTAGCTGAACTTTAAAGAGGAATAAACCCTCTTTTTATTTGTGATATACTGTCTAAATTACATTCACACGGCTGTTTTAGGAAGACAAGCTAATTAGAATATAATAATGACAGAAATGGTCATATATTGTAAAATAATTGCACTGTAAAATAAATGCATTTTTCATAGGTATATTATTTTTGCTTTACATTACAATACTTATTTTCTTATGTCTACACTTGAAAGACATATTTTGAGTTCGGACTTTATTTAAACCGCTGGTGGTCAGTAATTAATGAAGCACTTCAAGCTTTTATTTTGACGGTAACGGCAGTAGAGCTTTTATTTTGAAAGACAACTCCAGCTTCAGTGAAAACTGGTTTACAAAAACAGACAAATCTAGTGAAAATAAAGCATAACCGGCGGCCATTGCATCCCAAATGTGTGCGTCCTAAACTCACAGAACGTATAATAAACGAGTTGTCTGCATTCATTCGGTGTGAACGGAGCCGTTCTGAGACACGGAAAACACCGGATCACGAGATTATCGTCTGAACGATGTTTGAAAATATTCTTGATGAAGCCATATTGTGCTTTCGGTTTTAATTCATTGTGCCAAAGCATAATGGCCCAAAACAAATGTGTACTACGTTTTTGCCCAGAAGACCTATCGTTTCATATCGTGACCATGATAATATGGCGGTATTCATAATATTGTTACATCCCCTTGAACAAATGAAAGAAACCAGAGGACTTTCTGAGCCGACCAGACACTGGTCTATAACCAACAATCTCAAGTCTACAAAGCACAACTTTCCTGTTCCACTGAATGCAATGTTGTCAAGAAGTTTAAGAGTGAATCCCAATTCTCTGTCTTACCCCTTCCCCTTAGTTTTGCGCATTCACGTGAGAGCAAGGGCTGTCCCAATCTCGTTTTGATCGAGGGGTAGGGCTGATGGGAAGGGGTAGATAGCCCTTAAAACCAAGCATTTTCACGAGCTTACTTGAAACAAGGGGTACCCAGAACACACTGCGGCCAGATCATCAAGAGTCCCATAGATGTAATATATTCGGCTTAAATGCAACCATGTTCTTAATTGAAACGTTTTTAAAAATCACTATTTTTCCACGCTAACGTTACATTGCTGATTTGCACAACAGTCTCACATGTCTCTGACTAGAGAAAACATCACTAAAACCCACGCAATCGACATACACTTGCTGACGGCAAGTTTGTGATCAACACTTGTCTCCTCTGGTGACGTAGCAGCCAGCTAGCGACGATGTATGATGACGTAACAGAAACCAAGTGTCGTCTCATTTCATAGGGTTATGTTTTCACCCCTACCGCTTACCACTCGGTTTCAAGGGACGAGGGCTAGGGGTAAGACAGAAAAATGGGATTCACCCTAAGTGACCCCCCGATGCACTTCAGAAAGCACCCGAGTATGTTTAAAGCAGATTTCTGGACTGTTTTGCGGTGGTCAGGAATGAGAAGGAGAATCACCCAGTTATCCCGCTCTTACCACGGTCACTTTCCAATTCATCTTTGGTGATCCGACCAACATCGGTGGTGTCTTCATCCAACTTAAACTTAAAACAGTAATGGAGGAGATGCTCCTGAGGTCTGGTGAGGAAATCCAGGATCCAAATACACTGTGTGGCCTTCAAGAGTTCAGAAAATTCGGTCATTAATTACTCGTAAGACCTTCGTTCATTTGTAAACACAAATTAAGATATTTCTGATCAAATCAGACCGCTATCTGACCCTTCATAGACTGCAACTGAAATGTTCCCAGGTCCAGAAACGTAGATAATACGGTCCATGTAAAATCGGTGGCTCAACTCTCATACTTAATTTTTTTTTTTTTTGATTAAAACAAAAATAACATAATTTACTCAAACATTCTTCTCCCTTGAGTTACGTCTTCTGCAATTTTGGAGAGTATCTAATAACGTATTTGATATATACTCAGCGTTGTTTACGTTCAGGGGGGGGGGGCAATCTGTGTTTTAAGTGCTGTTTACGCTTGGGCGATACCAAAGTCTCTTTAAGACAAGTCCTTTGAAACGCTCGCGGGCATCCAAGCGCAGCTGCGATCACTTTGTATGGGGACGCATCAAATTCCCAAAACTGTTCACGATTAAATTCATATTTGAAATCACCAATGAAATCGGACATTTTGCTCAAATAGCGTTATAAAAGCGTATTTCTCATAGCAAGCGGGACTTCTAACGACAGCTGCAGTGATGCGCTGACTTTACCGATTGGCTCTTTCATTTAGAAGGCGGGGCTTGATGCGATTGAGCGTCCATATTAAGCGTTGCATTTCTCCCCATTGAAAACTATACCAGCGACATGTCTTAGGTATTCTTTAGTCTTTGGCGATACTCTGTAAAATTGCAGACGACGTAACTCGGGGGAAGAAGTAATGGTTAAGTATATTGCGATTTTTCTTTAGCGTCACAAAACTTAAGTTTAGCCACCGATGTCTCATAGACTGTATTTACTACATTTCTGGACCTGGGGACATTTCAGTTGCGGTGCAGTCTATGTAGGGTCAGATACTTTTACTTAAGTATGTTTTGTGGAAAGTATTGTACTTTGCTACATTTTAAAACACATGAATTACTGAGTAAAAAAAAAATCGCTCCGTGGAAACAACTGCAGCAAATATTGGGCAGAAGAAGAAACTGGCGCTAAAATCACAAGAAAGAGGCAGACGGACAAGACAGGCGTTAATGGTGCAGACCCAGCTGAAAACCAAACCCCGTCGTACTCTGCTGAAGTTGAACTCAAAGGAATGAAGTGAACCCCTGGCCATATATTCATGCTCTATTATGCAGTGTTAGCTGTGTTTGCCTCGGGAGACCGAACTAGCAGCTTATAAATATATCGACATCGCCCTTCGCAAGCATGTAGAAATAAGGTAAATACTTACATCATTACATTGGTGGTTAAAATGAAGCTTTGACGGTTTAGCAAAAGGTTTTGCACAAATGAGCCAAAAAGACAGTGGTGTAGGGCGTGCAACATCGTCTGCGATAATATAATAATTGTTGTTTTAACGATGTGCGATTTGACATTATCAGTATTTTGCCAAAAACCAAACAAATCACTCTAGCAGTGTGCCGTGAACTCTAGTAATGTTAGATTAGACTAATCCGCGTGCATTTGGAGTGCTTTCTTTCACTGCGTGATTCAGTCTGTTAAAATGCGTTTAGAATGATCACAAAATTGAAGATATAGAAAATTGATATATTTATATAATTTAGTATAGTAAGTCAACATCACATGAAGAATGCCGTTTTTCTCAAAAAATCACCATGATTACATAGGCCTGTAGTTTTTCTTTTTACAACAGTTCAAAAAACAAGAAGTGAATTAAGAGACTTACGTTTTAGACACCATATAGCCTGTTTTTGCTCTATTTCGACAACAAAAATTATTCCATACACAGTTTTGCGTCTCTGACTCTGAGCAATGACGGTGTTTTGTTCCTTGAATGAATTAACCGTTTAAATGATTCTATTCAATCGCAATGATTCTCTTATCAGTGACTTGCTGACACCTACTGGTGGTCCTAATTTAACATTTAATGTATCTTTTGATTTATAATTTTTTTTATTTCAAATGACTATTTAACATTTGTGACCCTGGCCTGGAGCACAAAACCAGTCTTAAGTCGCTGGGGTATATTTGTAGTAATAGCCAACAATACATTGTATGGGTCAAAATTATACATTTTTCTTTTATGCCAAAAATCATTAGGATATTAAGTAAAGATCATGTTCCATTAATATATTTTGTAAATTTCCTACTGTAAATATATAAAAACTAAGAGTTTAATTTGAACAACTTTAAAGGAGATTTTTTGCACCCTCAGATTCCAGATATTCAAATATTGTCCGATCATAACAAACCATACATCCATGGAAATATCATTTATTCAGCTTTCAGATGATGTATAAATCGCAATGTAGGAAAATTGACCCTTATGGTTTTGTGGTTCAGGGTCATATTTTATGCTTTATTTATATCAAAACATTATTTCTGCATTTGTAACTGCAGGCTAAATGCATTCATGTCAGTGTAAATACATCTATGCCACTTCAGATGAAGCTTCTGCATTTCCTCTGCATTGCAAAGATGCAT
This sequence comes from Oxygymnocypris stewartii, assembly GCA_003573665.1. Taxonomy (NCBI): domain Eukaryota; kingdom Metazoa; phylum Chordata; class Actinopteri; order Cypriniformes; family Cyprinidae; genus Oxygymnocypris; species Oxygymnocypris stewartii. Next base: position 1,169,955 of record QVTF01021140.1, read on the forward strand.
TTTGTTGATACTGATTTAATTTGCCTGGTAACAGCCCAAATGTCTTATTATTCTAATTAACCGATTCATTTAATTAAAAACACCTAGTTTGAGATTTATAGGCCCATATCCCAGGTGTGTCAAACTCAGTTCCTAAAGAGTTTAGTTCCAACCCTGCTCCAACACACAAACCATGTAGTTTTCAAATAAGCCTAAATGATTAGTTTAGCTGGATCAGATGTGTATAATTAGGGTTATATCTACACTGTGTAGAGCTGTGGCCCTCCAGGTACTGAGTTTGACACCTTTGGTCTATCCCATTTTTCCCTCCCATTGTTAAAATGTAACTAAGTAATTTTTACTCAGAGTATATTTTAAATGAGCTACTTTTTACTTTTACTTGAGTATATTTTTATACTGGTACTTTTACTTGTAATTTCAGTAATGTAATGGTACTTTTACTTGAGTAGAATATTTTTGTACTCTTTCCACCTCTGCGAGTAAACGTCCGCTTTTTCTGACCATATACACCAGAAGCACGCGCACTAAAAAGCAGTGTTGGGGAAAGTTACTTTTAAAAGTAATGCATTACAATATTGTGTTACTCCCTAAAAAAGTAACTAATTACGTTACTTAGTTACTTTTTATGGAAAGTAATGCATTACAATATTGCGTTACTCCCTAAAAATGTAACTAATTATGTTACTTAGTAACTTTTTATGGAAAGTAATGCATTACAATATTGCGTTACTCCCTAAAAAAGTAACTAATTACATTACTTAGTTATTTTTATGGAAAGTAATGCATTACAATATTGCGTTACTCCCTAAAAATGTAACTAATTATGTTACTTAGTAACTTTTTATGGAAAGTAATGCATTACAATATTGCGTTACTCCCTAAAAATGTAACTAATTACTGTTACTTAGTTACTTTTTATGGAAAGTAATGCGTTGCGTTATTTTTGCATTACTTAAATTTGAGCAGTGCTTGGTTGTTTGTTTTTAATACAAGAAGTTATATTTATAGCAAATGTAAAAGCCTTTCACACCAAAAGTGTAATGAATAAACCTCAGGCTGAAGAACAAGTAAATCACATCTGTACAGAAGAATTCAGGAGAAGATTCAACACTCTTCAATAATAAAAAAACAATCAAGCACAATTGTTAGTTTATCTAAAGTCATGTTTGCTTATTAATATGGTTGAACTGGATCATCAAAGATCAGCAGCAAACACATCGGTTAATAAAATGAGATTAGATATATTTGTGTTGTTTAACATATTTAATTATTGCAGGTTTGCGTCATATTCTGAGTTTACATTTCACTGTTTTAATTAATTTTGATGAATACTGAATCTGTTTTTTGTGAGTGGGATGAATTAATACACATTCACATTTAGTCTAGATTAGAACTACAGTAACATGTTCGCACAGCGCACTGTCATCAATAAATGGATAAAAGTAATTTAGATATTTTCTAGTAAACAAAAAAGTAATGCGTTACTTTACTAGTTACTTGAAAAAAGTAATATTATTATTACATAACTCGTGTTACTTGTATTGCGTTACCCCCCCCAACACTGCTAAAAAGCCTGTCTAACAGCGCCTGATTACTGAACTAAGTTAGCATTTAAGCCAATACGGTCAAAACACACAAGGTTTACATATAGACAATATTACATATTGGTTGTGTCTAAAATGAAAGTGAACACAAACGGATGCGCGCCTGTATATTAGATACGCGCAGGTCTTAAAGAGACAGTACTAAACATGCAGCCTACTGTCATTAAAGGGATAGTTCACCCTACAATTACATTTCTGTCATTATTTACTCACTCTCATGTTGTCCCAAACCTCTATTCGTTTATTTCTTGTGCTGAACACAAAATAAGATATTTTGGTGAATCTGGGTAACCAAACAGCTGCTGGTCCACATTGGCTTTGATAGAAGGACAAATATGGAAGTCATCGAGGATCAGCAACTCTGTTTGGTTTTCCTTGTTCCTCAAAATAGCATTTATGTTCAGCAGAAGAAAGAAACTCACTTAGGTTTAAAACAGCTTTTGAGTAAATGATGGTATAAACATAAAACACCATGACAGAATCGACAGACAGATGGCATAATTTTATTTTTGGGTGAACTATTCCTTTAACGTTTATACATTTATGCATTTAGCAGATGCTTTTATCCAAAGCGACTTACAGGTTATACATTTATAGTCAGTATCTGTGTTCCCTGGGAATCGAACCCACAACCTTTTGTGCTGCCTTTTTTTTGTTAACTTGAAAGGCTTTATAATAAGTAAATTATTTTGGCTGTACTGCTCAAACAACTTGCAAAATAGTAAAACCAACATGACAAAGAATCATGATAGAATCGTGATATTTCTCAAACAAATCGTGATATTATATTTTTTCCATATCGCCCACTCCTACATCGTCAGTAAATCAGAAGTGCCAGACTATTGTTGGAAGTTCTCGCACCGCAGGAATGGTTTTCGTTCTAGAATCGCCGGAGTGAAGTTATCTCCTACTTAAGAGTAGAGTCTAAAACAACTACCAGTCGCTGACTATCCAAACGCATACGAAACACTGCAGTTTTAAAAACCCATGTGAACATAATTACTCCACGAACATGGAAAACAATGATAACGGCATTTAACTGTTGTGTTGTTTTCTCCGCGTGGATGATGTGGAACACTGCAAGTCGTCACAAGCGATTTAGATTTAGTTTCGTGTTCTTTTATTTGCGTAATTGTGCATCCGTTATCACCCACGCCACAAAAACAGCGTGCTCCAGTCACCGGTTGTTGGTGTTTGTAAACGCTGTGAATAACGCTGGCTACACGGTGCGAAATCCTCCAACGTATTAATAGTGGCACTGGGTGATAGTGATTAAGACGGCTCAGCACAAGATATAGATGGTGAGGAAAACAGGTAGGTACTAGACTTGGTTAAAAGTGTTTTCACTTGACATCGAAACTGGTGTTTGCACTGGAGGATTGTTATTTGTATTAAAGATTGCCTTCCCCTTTATTCCCGAAAGTTTCATTCCATGTGTCCAGATCGAAGCGCGATGGTTCATGTATCTTGTTGCACCAAACACCAATGACTTGTACATTCATTATATTGCCAAAAGTATTCTTTTTGTAGAGACAAAGGCACGTCCAAACTGTGTTTGAACAAAGAAATTCATGTACTTAAAAATTGTATTTCCACCTCTGTTGTAACAATTTTGAAGTGTATGAAATGACTGTATCCCATATGTACATTGTCATTGGTCATTGTCATTGTCATTGGTGTTTGGTGATGAGTTTATGGCTCATTTAATGTCACACCAGAGGTGTTCAGCTGCTTTCTGCAGACCAGTCAAGTTCTTCCACACTGACTGAATCATCATTTCTCTTTGATTCTTGTCTTATACACAGAGACACTGTTATGTTAGAATAGAAAAGAGTCCTGTCCAAACTGTTGCTATACAATTAGATTCCCAAGAATATCATTATATGCTTAAACATTAAGCATTCATACTCATGGAAATCACTAAACCTTTCATTAGAAGGGGTGCCAATACTTTTGGCAATATATTGTATATAGGGAATTCTGTGGTATATCATTAGCTATGTTCCCATCCAAAGTTAGGTATTAAACTTATGTGCAACATTGGAATATCATGTTAAACACTTGCGAACAAAGCACCGTTTACAAACAAAATCGTCACTCGCTGATTAACTTTTGCTAAATATCACCGATAAAAATGTAATGTGCTGCAGTAGGAGAAGGCACTGTATTTAATGATTTGTTTATACTATAAATTACGAGCTTCAGAGCGCGCAGACGAAACGCGGCCATCGTATTTCCATAGCCTGCTGTTTGCCGTTCTGGGAGTTAATTATAACGAAGCTCTTTGACGAGACTTTGTTGATGCCTTTACTAGCATTCAGATGCTGTGAACTGAGATCGGTCCATTGATTCGTCCAGGTTTATGCCGTCACATTGCAGTCTTTTCAATTTATTTGGTAAAAGTGTTTCCTCCGTAGTTTGTGCATGTTAAGACATTTATTCGACTTGTGCATTTTTTTTAATGCAAATTTTTTGAATTTATGCAACGTTTTTAATGCAATATCCCAAAATGCACACAACAATAGGTGGATAGCTACTGATCGTCTTTATGTGAGATATGAGAGGGGTCGAGGATGTTTAGACAAGTTGGTAATATTTGGGGTAAATATTAATGAAATTAGATCATCTTCAGACAGCTATGAACACATCGTGCCAGGACTGAAACACAGATTTATTAAAAATAGACGTTCGTTATTGTCTTTTAGAGCTGCTTTACAGCAGAATCCGAACTCTTTGTTATTTCTATGGATTGTGCAAAGTATATATAAAATAAAAGTGACTTGATTTAGGATGTACACGCTCACTTTACAGCTCTTTTTTCACAAGCGTGGTATCCAAATGGTTTGGTTTCCATGTAAGAATGTCATTATGGGTTTTCCCATTGAAGTATGTCATTGTGGGTTGAAGTATTTAAATGTTAAGTGTCCTCTGGCTCTTTGTAGACATGCGTGTCAGGAGGCCGGATGAACTTCAGCCAGTCATTGCGGTTAAATAACATGTTGTCTTGTGGTCGTAGGTGGTGCTTTATTTTATCGTGACGGCCGCGTGTGGAGGACTCAGCTGGCCGAACTGTCGGAAGCAGTAGAAATGCCCCCCCGATCGTCCCTTGGTATGTGAGAGCACTGGTTCTGCTCAGTTCGTCTCGTCTGACTAGAGACTCAAACACAGCACTGAAGTCTGTGCAATACTTCAGCACCATCGCCTTCACGTGTGCAGCCTTATCGTGTGTGTTTGATGCTTTGGGTTCTTTTCACAATGTTGTGAAACTACATGAAGCAGAGAAGAAATTAAAACATTTTCGTTTTTTCTGTAAAACATTAAATGTTAATTCATACTGCTCCGTTCCAGTCCATGAAAATAAAAGGGGGTTTATTCTTAGTTTTAGAAAGTGTGTGTGAGAGTGACTGTGTGTGAGAGTGACTGAGTGTGAGAGTGACTGTGTGAGAGTGACTGTGTGTGAGAGTGACTGTGTGAGAGTGACTGTGTGTGAGAGTGACTGTGTGTGAGAGTGACTCTGTGTGAGAGTGACTGTGTGTGAGAGTGACTGTGTGAGAGTGACTGTGTGTGAGAGTGACTGTGTGAGAGTGACTGTGTGTGAGAGTGACTGTGTGTGAGAGTGACTGTGTGTGAGAGTGACTGAGTGAGTGTGACTGTGTGTGAGAGTGACTGTGTGTGAGAGTGACTGTGTGTGAGAGTGACTGAGTGTGAGTGTGACTGTGTGAGAGTGACTGTGTGTGAGAGTGACTGAGTGTGAGTGTGACTGTGTGAGAGTGACTGTGTGAGTGTGACTGTGTGAGTGTGACTGTGTGTGTGAGTGTGACTGTGTGTGAGACTGTGTCTGTGAGAGTGTGTGACTGTGAGAGTGTGTGTGACAGAGTGTGTGTGACTGTGTGTGTGTGAGAGTGACTGTGTGTGTGTGTGTGAGTGTGACTGTGTGTGTGTGACTGTGTGTGTGAGTGTGACTGAGTGTGACTGTGTGTGAGAGTGTGACTGTGTGTGAGACTGTGTCTGTGTCTGTGTGTGTGACTGTGAGAGTGTGTGTGACTGTGAGAGTGTGTGTGACAGAGTGTGAGTGACTGTGTGTGTGAGTGTGACTGTGTGTGTGAGTGTGACTGTGTGAGAGTGTGTGTGTGACTGTGTGAGAGCGACTGTGTCTGTGACTGTGAGAATGTGTGTGTGTGTGTGTGACTGTGAGAGTGTGTGTGTGTGTGAGTGTGACAGACAGACAGAACACCTTTATGATACACCTATTTGCATGGCAAAAGCAGTGTAACTCATCCACTAACCACCTCTGTTCTGTGTTTCATGGAGGAAAGTAAAGCAGGACTGGAACGACATGACTCTTCTGTTTGGATAAACTACTCAAGTCAGCGGTTATTAATCCTCTTCATAACTCACAGCAGAAGAGCAATGATGAAATAGACGAGTAATGACCTGGCACTTGTGTTTGCGCTGTTTTAATTAGCTTTGCTTACAACAGTCATGATATGTAATGTACATTTATAGTTAGCATACTCTATAGTTCCTAGATCGTACTAAATGTATTTTCTACAGAATGAACTAATGTCAATCACCAAGATTGTGATTGAGTAGCATATGAAGTAACCTGTTTACTTTACAGTAGTCGTGTGATATTGTTCACACAGCGATAATTATATTGTGCATAAAGAAAATGTAAGATTAAAGTGCTGTGAAAAAGTTTGTACACCATTAAAAAGTGGTTTGTCTTCCCCTCCCCCCCCCGAGACATATGAAAGACACTTGAAATGTACATTTTGTAATATGTACAGCTTAAATAAACAAAAATGCCTATATCATCATGTTGAAAAATTTGTACATCCTACATTGATTAGTCCAGTTATTTTTATTAATGTAGCACAAATTCATGTGATGCAGTAATTCTCTTTTTGCAGCAGTAAATGAAGCAGTATCATATTGATCAAGATTGGAGTACCTCAAGGATCAGCACTAGGACCATTGTTTTTACACTTCACGTGCTACTCTTGAGATATCGCTAGCAATATCGTTAAATTCATCTGTCCTAATTTCACAAACCATTTATTCAGTTCACAAAATGTTATCACGCTTTACAATTTGCTCAATGTTTTATACCGAATCTAAGCAAATCTACAAAAACGGCCTCTTTTGCAACAGATTTAACCACATTCTCATTCAGAGCACAGTATAATTACTTCAAACATCCCGATATGAGCTTTTAGCACACATTTACTCAACGTGTTTCATAATTGTGCATCTTTATTTAAAAATATAAAACATAGTATAAAGCACAAGTGCATGACGTGATGATTCAAGCTATGCTGAAAATCATGATGTCGGGAAACATTCAGTGCACTCATGCAATTTTTCATTAGAGAATAATATTTCTATTCATACTTGTGCATGACACGACACACAAGCTGTGAGAATATGCTTCGTTAGCTTTATTAGAGTAAGCCTGGTGCCAGTATGTCTGCCCCCCCCCCCCCCGCCCCCCTCGAGAGGACAAAAGGCCCTCCTGAGAATCAACAAAAACTATCTCTTGCATATGTAACAGCAGCATCCGAGACGCAACACACAGTGTAGTTCACACCCTGTACTTACGGTCTCATCATCTTCCCTTGCTCCCCCTTTTCTTCCCCCCTCTCCTCCTCACCTAGAACTCACTGAAAACCCATGCAATGTAATGTATGTACAAAAAAGTAACTATACATGTTTGATATCATTTGAAATGTCTCAGTGCGCCTGGTAAAATGGTCTCATTCTCCCAATCATAATGAAAAGATAAAAGAAGTTCTAAAGTATGAGAAATGTAGTGTACAACTTAAAGGTGTGCCCTCCCCCTGATCTTCTATTCAAACCACCTCCTGTATGTAAATAAGTATTCTCTGCCACAGGATACCAAGAAGCCATTTGGTTGCAAATTCTAAAGTCTAATTATAATACAAGATACCACCATTTGGTGGGCTTATTGAATTATCTGGGTTTATAAGGAAACGTGACACAAAGTTCTGGGCGTCTGTAGGTTGACTGCCCACACAATCGCTGTGTGTAGTTTTCATTGCCAGGTAGTAATTTCTACAAATTCTTCAATTCCTGAATTATTGTTATGTTATGGTTAACTGATGATTCTATTGTAATATTGGAGTTCTGAATTATTGCTTCGATTACCTGGTCAATAAATTGTAACGTTTGATTCTATTCTGACTGCCTCTAAGATTGCTTTCTCCCTAATAGATTAGTGGATTCGTATATTTCCGCAAGCCTGCGTCAGTTTTAGCGACTGCTAATATCCGGCATCATTTCAAGTCTACTTGGATGCAGAGGCGGGTAAATAATTCCGTTTAGGGACGGCGAATGCCGTCTGGTCAGACTAAACTCGGGTACGCCTATACCTCTGACTTTTGATTTAATGTTACTTTAAACAAGTACTTGACCAATCCAAAGCTATTACAAGTGTGGTACATTGATCTGCTAACATATCTAATAGTGGCCAAGAAACCTTTACTGAAGTAAACGATTGAGCTAAAGTTCTGAGGGGGCTCCAAGGGGGTTATTCGATGTCTCTGATTGTGTACGTGTGAATTAACGGCAAATCTTAGATACATAACCATAATTTACCTCTGATTGATGACCGGGCCTGACGAGATTGTGTCCGTGAGACCTGTGGAAAACAGGGCCTCTAAGCGATATAGTTTCCCTACATCTGAGCGGGATAAAGTATTAAAAAGAGCTGATAAGAATAATCAATCATTCGTTCATATTTTAATGATGCACAGATATCATTAAAACCTTTTCATTTATGGAGTCAGATGAAATAACGAGATAAAATATATAAGAAAAAGTGTTCCATTTAATCTTGTTGTGTCGTGAAAAAGGAAAGACAGTAATACGCAAAAGGCTTTCACCCGCTGAACGACTGCCGTCATTGGGTCGATCGAGCCGGGCCTTACATTAGTGATAACATGTTTGTCCTCCGCTCACTGCTGGAGCTGCTACTGACTCAGAGACCTGAGAAAATCAAAGAGTGATGAAATACAAGTTCAGAAACCTCATGATCACTGTCACAAATACTTGTCTGGGTCATATTTCATTTCCAAATCAGAAACAAATATTAAAATCACAACATGACAAGTAAGCATATTTCCCTCTAAATTCACATTACTGTAATGACCAAAAAGATTCAGTCACTAAACACATCAAAAATAATTTTAGACCATATGCAATTAGGATGTTTGGATATGTTAAGGAAATGACTTGATGTGACACTTGCACTGAATGTTAAGCTGAAATATATACAGCACAGGTGCAGGGAAGTTGTCAGTTTTGGTTATTTTGATAACTTGTGTTTATTAGAGTAAGATTTCAAATAAATGATAATGTAAGAAACAAAATAACAGCATGTATCGCATTGTAGAAAAGTCAAATCAGCTGCTTTGTTGAACAATAACAATTGTATTAGCAATAAAATACCACATACATTGAATTTTAAGACTTTGTAATTTAAGAGAGAAAATTTTGAAACAAAAAAGATTTTCAGACAATAGCATGATATAAATATTTATTAGTTATATTGCGCTTCTTGTTCACATAACCGAAACAAGAAGGGGATTGTTTTTAATTGCAGTAATGAGAGATGTATGGCACTGTTTAATTGTCATGGATTGTGAGAATGTAAAGCATCTCGTCCGTGCTGTTTCATGTGCACTAGAGTTGGGTTTGATGTGTGTCTCTGATGCTCACAGTTCTCCGGTCAGTGTGTGTTTCTCAGCGCTCTCCTGACAGCTCTGTGTTCAGCCTCCGCTGCTGGAGTCACTCCTGAAACACACACACACACACACACACACACACAGTCGTGAGGTCAGGACCAGAGGTCATTGTAGAGCAGAAGCAGCTCACCTTCATCATGAGCGACGTCTTCCTCAACACACACACACACTCACAGTCACTCACACACACACACACACACACACACACGCTCACACAAAGACGTTCACACAGACACACGCACGCTCACACACACGCATGCTCACACATAAACGCACGCATTCACACAAAGTCATGAACACGCTCACACAGTCACACATGCACAGTCGCACACACACGCATGCACACTCACTCACACACGCATGCACGCTCACACACACACACACGCGCATAAACACACACACACACACCAGGGCCGTGCAGAGACCTTTGGAGGGGCAGGTGCTCAAAATATAAAAGGGGCACATGAAACAAGGCTTTAAATAGGGCTGTGCACAAAATATCATAACAGCAATGTATAGTGACGCATTCCTTGCTGATACGCGTATTAATGCGGATGCTTCTGTATTGATACAGTAGCAACTACTATGATGCAGTTTTGAAAAAGAAACAGAACAGAAAATACCATTTTAAGTTTAAAAGTTAAATAATATTTTATTTGCACCTGCCTCAAGCAGCAGCTCCTTTTTTGTTTTATTCTTCTCTCTTTGCACTGCAGAACACACACACACATTTTTCTGAAATCTATAAGGACCATATCTTCACTCTGCACTGTGATGTCAGGTCAGGTATATTATTCGTTTTATACTGACATGTTTTAATTTATTTCCAGAGAGATGTCATTGACTTTACAGGCTAAGGTGTTTTTGCTATTGTAAACACTACTGTTGCTTTTGTAGAAAAAAAATACAATGGTCATATTTAAAATATAATTGTATTCTAATCCTGTTCTGAATTTATTCATTTTTGAATGATAATGATAATTAAAAACAGGATTGATAAGTAAAATTCGGAGAATGAGAAAATCAGTATAGCCTTGTTTTACCAGTGTTGAGGTAATTACTTTAAGGCACTCTACATTTTTAAATAAATACTGTAACAATAAAAGTAAAAGTATGAATAGATTGTAGTCAAATGACATTAAAAAGACCAGACCCTTCCACCCCCATGAAACTTTTCTCCCTCAAATAGCACGAATGAAGTGAACACATGCACCTTTGTTTATGGTGCTGCTGCTGTGTATAACGTTAGAAGTGGCGTTTGCTGCAGGATAAACACAGCGATTTAAACAAAAGCTGTGCAATGCATGTTCTCTTCACGTTGTTCTTGTAAAATAATAATAATGATAAGTAAACAAGCATACCACTCCGCTGAGAACCCCACTTACTTAAGCTGCAACCGTGGCGCGGACGATATTGAAGTGGTGCCTGAGCGTGAGAGATCGTTCGGATGAGGTCGTCAGGTGAAAGGTTATCATGTGGGTGATTTTATTTACGGCTAAATTATTAATTATTAATTTTACTAATAGTTAGATTGGGCAGGCCTTCACAGAAGGGTGTTTAATAAAAAAAACATTGCCTTGACAAAAGGGCACTTTGGGCATCATGGGGCAAAGGGGCAGGTGCTCAAGCACCCTCCGCCCCCCTTCCCCCCCCTCCCTCTGCACGTGCCTGACACACACACACACACGCGCGCTCACACACACGCACACACTCACACATGCTCTCACACACACACACAGTGTCACACACACACACAGTCACGGTCAGTGTAGAGCAGCAGCGACCTTCATCGCGAGGAGCGACGTCTTCCTCACGGTCCTGACGAGCATCCGCCTGAGCCTCGTCTGTCTTCTTATAGTAATAATCCTGATCCGGAGGACCGAACCGCTGAAACACAAATACACACAACATTAAAACTATCACTACTCATATATACTATCACTAGATCTACAGCGGTGGCCATAATGATTAGTACACTAGTATCTCAGCAGCTAAAAACGGTTCCAAGTCAGTTATTTCTATCTTGTGTCACTAGGAAATATCAGTTTTTGCCATTAATTGTAATAATCCAGTGATATTTATGAGATCTGATCATCATCAGTCTGTCCGAGTCACATGAAGAAACAGAGACAGACTCAATCCAGAAGAACTGACGCTTCAACAAACCTGAGAAACACTGCTTTAAACACAAACATTCTCACAGCAAACGTGTCCCTGCAGGTCACAAGCAGCACAGGTATATCTGTAGCAATAGCCAACAATAAATTGTATGGGTCACAATTATACATTTTTATTTTATGCCAAAAATCAGTTCATGTGACTCAGACAGACTGATGATGATCAGATCTCAGAAATATCACTGGATTATTATTCCTGGTGACACAAGATAGAAATAACTGACTTGGAACCATTTTAGCTGCTGAAGTACAAGTGTACTAATCTAATGTCCTCCGCTGTTTATATTCACCTTATTAGGCCACATGAGGCTAATAAAGAGGATGATGGGAAGGCCCACGGTGACGACATAAACACCCCAGAGCCACGGCCTCTTCAGCGTCGCCATCAGCAGCTTTTCAATCACTCCAGGCTACAAGAGGACCAAGTCAAATACAGCAGATGTGCTCAGTGTGCGGTGATTGATTTAAAAACACAGATTATCCTGAGTGTATAAGTTAAAGTGTCCTGGATCTGGTCAGTCTGCCTTCACTAGATGAGCTAAAGTGGACGGACGATGCTGATCTTACGGTCTTTCTCTGGCCCCACGTGTCTTCGGTCCAGCGCCAGGGCTTCTTCCAGACTGTCCGAGAGCAAGATGTTGTCGAACATCACATCTGCGGTGTGGGACCACAGCTCAAAGCCCACGGCAGAAACAGAGCTCACGGTGAACGGCTCATCTGAACTAAACCCAGGACACAAGCACAGATGAACTTGACTAGTGCTGCCGATTACTCACTTTCAGAGAAACTTGAGAAAGGATGGTGGACTAAAAGTTGCATTGCGTAATCATGACGCACAATTGTGACACGACATCAAATCTCAGCAATAATAATTATAAATGAAGAGTTAAAATTCTCAGAAATCGTGTTTTTCATTGTGCTTTCCAATTAATCTCAATCAAACTGTTGGGTTATTTTGACTGGGTTAAAAAACTAAACAAAACAGCTAACACAATAAAAACATAACATAATAAAACAATGATTTTTGAAAATTCAAAAAACAGTTATCCGATATAGCAAATAAACCCTTACAAAAAAAATGTAAATACAACTTTTTTTTTTCGTCATTCTTTCCTATCAAAATGCATGCTATGGATGCACCATGTAGAAAATCGAACCCGATCCGAATTTTTTTATGACATACGCAAGGCATTTCGGAGGCAGTGTGTAAACGTGATTGACACAACGTGAGCTCGTATTAATTTTTTTTAACGTGCGAAGATTTTAGACTCCGTGTGCGATGACCTTAACTCAAGACAATAGAGATTAAACACAGATGACACTAGAGTTGATGGCTCCTGTTTTCTGGAAATAGATTGTTATTGGTATAATTGATACTAGATTTGATTGGGAAATGAGTTATTGATTTCAAACAGAGTTAAAAACGTATGATTATCAAATAACAAAGACTTCATGGTCAGTATTTTTAGGTTAGTTACACATATGGCACATTCTCATAGATAATTTATTAAAGAGATAGTTCAGCCAAAAATTAACATGCACCATATTTTACTTGCTCTCAAGTCATCCCAGGTGTATTTATATTTACATTTAGTCATTTAGCAGACGCTTTTATCCAAAGAGACTTACAAATGAGGACAACAGAAGCAATCAACCAATAAAGAGCAATAATATACAAGTGCTGTGACAAGACTCGGTTAGCCTAACACTGTTTTTTTTAACTAGTAGATAAAATTTAGAAAAACTTTTTTTTTTAGTTTTTTTATAAGTAGATAGAATAGAAAAAATAAATCTAGTGTTAGTTTTACAAGAAAAGCTAGCAGTTAGAGAATAAATAGGCAATTGATAGAGGGTCGTGTGTGTGTGTGTGTGTGTGTGTGTGTGTGTGTGTGTGTGTGTGTGTGTGTGTGTGTGTGAGTGTGTGAGTGTGTGAGTGTGTGAGTGTGTATGAGTGTGTATGAGTGTGTGTGTTTAACACACAGGGTGTGTGTGAAGCGTCTAGTGCAGTAGTACAGTAGTGTAGTGATGCTGGTAGTTAGTGCATGCTGCATGTTGCATGTAGCGTTGTGCTTTCTGCCTGCTACTCTCTGCTTACAGTTGCTGCCGCTGGCTAGCCTCCTTAATAGAGGATGAAAAGAGGAGCCGAGTGTGTAAGCCTTCTCCTGCCAGTACAGAGCCTCTCCACCACCAAGACTCCTGTAGTGCCTCCTCGTGGCCACACACGGAAATTGGGTATCATATGGTCCCAGGCTAAACTACAGGGGATCTCGGAGCAGCAGTGGGCCCCAGAGACGCGGTGTGCAGGCCCACCACTGTGTGCACACATCCTGCCGCCTGTCAACCACTGTCCCAGCTATGGGTAAATAGCCCCACTGCCTTGTGGTAGGTCTTTGAGATAAGGCTAAGGGAGCACACCCTGACAGAAAAGCATTGCGCTGGAGGTGCGCAATAGGCGGGCCTCAACAGAGGAAGGACCCGGCAACCTCCTGCAGCCAAGATGTGGGAACCAGTTGTCCTGGGACCACCCTTGCCACTGAGATTTACCTCATCATGGTGAAGATGGTGCTACTATCCAGAAGGAAAGACTTCCCAGCCGGAAGTTTTTACTTCCGCAGATCAGCACAGTGCTCAAACAACGCATTTTTTGGAAAAAGTGGACTCTTTGCCTCCCACTGCCAGCAGTTTACATTCCGGAGACAGATAAATACAGCTGTCTACATTCAAACAGATGAGAGAAAATGCATCTAGTGGAATCTACTTGCTGCATGAACTGCCACAAGCTTCTACAAAGGATTGTGGTTCTTGAAACAAAGTTATTTGCTGGACTTCCAAAACAGACGGAACATACAGTAGACGGTCACCACGGACCCCCTCAGCATACAGCCGGTGAGTCCTGTGAATCTAGTGAATCTAAACGGTTTATACCAAGTGTAGAGGAACAAGCCGAAACTGATCGACAGACTAATCGATGGCACAAACAGGGAGCGAGACGCAAAGGCTCTCGAGACATCAGATTGTCACGAGTATCTCGTATTGCTGCTGTAGTATCCTCTACCCCATATACGGCTTAGACAAGACTTGTAAGCACTGGTATTCTACAACCCCCTATACATCTTGAGAACAGATTTGAAACATTGATGAATGTGGATGAGGAATCCTAAAATATGCCAAAACTCGGATCGAATCAGCCAGCAGCTAACATTGCTACTAACAGGCGCTCAAGGTCGAGCAGACGGCGGCATTCAGCTCAGACCGCAGCCGAGCCCAGGACTCTGATAGTGGGCGACTCTATTATTAGAAACGTCAGTACCAGGACTACTACTACCTGTTGCTTTCCTCAAGCAACCGTCTCTGATGTGAACAAGGAACTTCGGAGCATTGTGATGAAGCACAAGACTGCAAATCGAGTCATCATCCATGTGGGGAAGAATGATATTCGGAAAGGGCTGTCAGAAATGCTTAAGCAAGATTTCAGTGAACTCTTTGAAACACTTCAAAGACTTGAAGTTCAGTCGTTCATCAGTGGACCACTCCCAGCAAGGGTAACTAACATGTTTTCACGGTTGCTTGGGCTGAATACATGGCTACAAAGAACCTGCAGTACAAAAGGAGTCAACTTCATCGACAACTTCAATATTTTCTGGGGCCACAGACAACTGTTTAAACTGGATGGCCTCCACCCAAACAAACTTGGTGCAAGAGTGCTAAAGGACAATTTCTATTTCTCCCTCCGTCATCCTTCAGTGGTGTGTGCCAATCCACTCATACACCCACCTGGACAGAATATGAGTGACCACAGGACTTCATATCAGCTTCCGAGTCATTATGTGGTTGAAGAATCCCACAAGGATACTGATAACGTCACACAGCCAAAACAACCTCTGCTCATGGACATCCCGGCTGAGCCCTGCCCACAGAGCTCATCAAATGCAGACTGTGACGTATTACAACAGCTCCAAGACTCAGCACTCAAGGACGACTTTCTGGAAAACAGCCTGGGAAGCCAGGACAACACATCACCGGAAACACCAGAGATAGAGCCCCGCTCACCAGACACACTATCCCTCTCTCCAGCATCTCCACTTCTAAGCTTTTCACAGAAAATGGAGGAATTGGTGTATGCTGGGACCAAACTCTCTGCAAGTCCCCAGATATCAACTAAAAAACGGCGGGAATGTAATTCCATCAAGTTAGCATTTTTAAACACTCGCTCACTAAAAAATAAATCATTTGTGATCAATGATTTAATAACCACAAACAACCTGGATTTTATGTTTCTAATTGAAACATGGCTAGAAGACAACTGAAGTGCAACAGTCCTCACTGAAACAGCCCCTCCTAACTTTAATTGTATAAGTGTCTGCAGGACTGTTAGGAGAGGTGGAGGTGTAGCTGCTCTGTTTAAAGATGTTTATCAATGCAAGCAACTGTCATTTGGTCAGTACTTGTCTTTTGAATATCTAGGTATTGTGCTGAAAGGTGCCCCACGCATTCTGTTTATTATCATTTACAGGCCTCCAAAATACTCTCCAGCCTTTGTTGAAGAGTTCACAGAACTGTTATCAATGATTTCCTCAGAGTTTGACTGTTTTGCTCTTGCAGGGGATTTTAATATTCACATAGACAATGCTGAAATCAAAACTACAAAAGAAATTATAACTGTTTTAAACACTTTTGACCTGATTCAGCATGTGCACGGACCCACACACAATCGTGGACACACTCTAGATTTACTCATCAGTAGAGGTCTAAACATTTCATCCATTGTCATTAAGGATGTAGCTCTGTCTGATCACTTCAGTATTTTCTTTGATATATTGATCTCTGTCACCACTGAATCTAGATCTGTCTCTGTCAGAAAGAGATGCATTAATGAGAACACTAGTGTGCTATTTATGAAGGCAATATCTTTAACACCGAGCATTTCTGCAGACTCTGTTGATCTTCTCCTGGATACATTTAACTCAAAAGTTAAGAATGTTATTGATGATATTGCACCGATAAAGGTCAGCAAGAAGAATGGCAGACAAAAATCATTTTGGAGAAAATCAACAGCAGTTCAGAATATGAAAAGACAATGCAGAAAAGCTAAACGGATGTGGCGGAAGACGAAACTAGAAATACACTATAGCATCTATAAAGACAGCCTTCATGCTTTCAATTTGGAACTAGCCACAGCTAGACAGACCTTCTTCTCAAACCTTATAAACAGTAACTTAAACAACACTCGCACTCTTTTTGCTACCGTTGAGAGACTGACAAACCCCCCAAGTCAGATTCCCAGTGAAATGCTCTCTGACAGCAAATGCAATGAGTTTGCTTCCTTCTTTTCAGAGAAGATCAGTAATATCAGGAAGGAGATTGGTACATCTTCCTGTAATACAGAGGTCACACAGATTTGACAGCAATCTCAAAAATAAGTGACTATGTCTGTTTTTAAAACAATTGATAGCAAAATTTTGGAAGAAATAGTACAGCATCTTAAATCGTCAACCTGCTATCTTGACGCACTTCCCACATCTTTTTTCAAAAGTGTGCTTAACTGTTTAGAAGCAGATCTCTTAGAAGTGGTGAACACCTCACTTCTTTCTGGGACTTTTCCAAACTCCCTGAAAACTGCAGTTGTTAAGCCCCTTCTAAAAAAGCGCAATCTTGATAACACCATGTTGAGCAACTATAGACCAATATCAAATCTTCCTTTCATAGGTAAGATTATTGAAAAGGTCGTTTTTAATCAGCTGAACAACTACTTAAACTCAAATGGATACCTGGATAATTTTCAATCTGGTTTCCGTGTGCATCACAGCACAGAGACAGCACTCATCAAGATAATAAATTATATTCGCTTTAATTCTGATTCTGGCTAAATATCAGTGCTGGTACTACTAGATCTTAGTGCTGCGTTTGACACTGTCGATCATAACATACTTCTAGAGAGACTGGAAAACTGGGTCGGGCTTTCAGGGATGGCACTCAAATGGTTCAGGTCATACTTAGAAGGGAGAGGTTATTATGTGAGTATAGGAGAGCATAAGTCTAAGTGGACGTCCATGACATGTGGAGTCCCACAAGGCTCAATTCTTGTTTAGCCTGTATATGCTCCCACTTAGTCAGATAATGAGGAAGAACCAAATTGCCTACCACAGCTATGCTGATGATACCCAGATCTACCTAGCCTTATCTCCAAATGATTATAGCCCCATTGACCCCCTCTGCCAATGCATTGATGAAATTAACAGTTGGATGTGCCAAAACTTTCTTCAGTTAAACAAGGAGAAAACTGAAGTCATTGCATTTGGAAACAAAGATGAAGTTCTCAAGGTGAATGCATACCTTGACTCTAGGGGTCAAACAACTAAAAATCAAGTCAGAAATCTTGGGGTGATTCTGGAGACAGACCTTAGCTTTAGTAGTCATGTCAAAGCAGTAACTAAATCAGCATACTATCATCTCAAATACATTGCAAGAATTAGATGTTTTGTTTCCAGTCAAGACTTGGAGAAACTTGTTCATGCCTTTATCACCAGCAGGGTGGATAATGGTCTCCTCACCGGCCTTCCAAAGAAGACCGTTAGACAGCTGCAGCTCATCCAGAACGCTGCTGCCAGGATTCTGACTAGAACCAGAAAATATGAGCATATCACACCAGTCCTCAGGTCCTTACACTGGCTTCCAGTTACATTTAGGATTGATTTAAGTAATTTTACTCGTTTATAAGTCACTCAATGGTCTAGAACCTAAATATATGGCAGATATGCTCACTGAATATAAACCTAACAGACCACTCAGATCATTAGGATCGAGTCAGTTAGAAATACCAAGAGTTCACACAAAACAAGGGGAGTCCGCTTTTAGCTATTATGCCGCCCGCAGCTGGAACCAGCTTCCAGAAGAGATCAAATGTGCTAAAACATTAGCCACATTTAAATCCAGTCTCAAAACTCATCTATTTAGCTGTGCATTTGTTGAATGAGCGCTGTGCTACGTCCGAACTGACTGCATTGTATTTTATGTATAATCCTTTTCTATTTAACTGTTTTAAATTTCATTTTAAATCAATTTCTATATCATTTTAAAATTCCTTGTTTTATTGTTTTTATTGCTGTGAATGATTATTTCACTTTCTTTTATGTAAAGCACTTTGAATTACCACTGTGTATGAAATGTGCTATATAAATAAACTTGCCTTGCCTTGCCTTACTGGAGATGGCGCATCCCCTTTGGCACTTTAAAACTCTCCTTGCGCAGGTTTCCACCTCTAACCACGGTGATAATATCTGGACCTTACATATGGTTGAAGTCTGACGGCGATGGGGCATCTGTCAACGGGAGCAGGTTTGAATAGACTGGGATCTCCTAGTCAGAACCCTGCACGGCAGCGGCACAGGGTATTTGGTCGTTATCAACTGGGTTTGAGTGGCAGCTGTTTCGGCAGACCCCTATACGACTGAGCATCTCTATTTAGGGACCGCACTGCTCACCTCAACTGGGGAAGGGCCTAGAAAAGGTGGCCTGAAAATTGCCCAATCAATCACTTACCTGGATAGGTTAACGCGCCTATCGGGTTATTCCACTACTGCGGTCGAAATAAGGAAAATAAAGGAAAATAAGAGACGATACAGTATAAAACTGGCAACATGGAATGTAAGGACTCTCCTGGACCTGCATGGTACCTCTGACAGACCTCACCGGAGAACAGCCCTGATCGCTGCTGAGTTGAGCCATTACAACATCGATATTGCAGCCCTGAGTGAGACCAGGCTTCTGGATGAAGGTTCTCTAACAGAGGAAGGGATGGGTTATACCTTCTTCTGGAAAGGTTTCCCTTCAGGTGGGCAACATCTCTATGGAGTAGGGTTTGCCATCAAGAATACCATTCTACCAAGTCTCACAGAAACACCAGTTGGAATTAGTGAAAGGCTAATGACCCTCCGTATCCCCCTGGCAAAAAAGCGTCATGCAACACTTCTCAGTGCCTATGCGCCAACATTACCATCTGAGAACGAGGCTAATGAAAGCTTTTATCAGGATGAAGCTCTTTGCCGGATCCCTAAGAGTGATAAGATCCTCTTGCTTGGGGATTTCAATGCTTGGGTTGGACAAAACAACAGAATATGGAGTGGAGTACTAGGCAGGCATAGCATTGGTAGGGTGAATGCAAATGGCATGAGACTATTGACTCTTTGCTCGGAGCATAATGTAATGCCATGTCAGCATGAAGCAACACGCAGAGAATTAAAAACAGACATTATTAATTATTCCTCATCCTCTCACTGGAGAAAGTGAGATGGTCACCTGACCTACGTCACTAACTCGTAAAGGCGCCTCGTTGTCTCTATAAAGCCCCTCCCCCTTTTCCAGCACGCGCTTAATCAGACAAAGGAAATTAACATGGAGAATGCAAAAAGACATTCATTCATTTCATGACTATTAAAACCATCTACTCAAGAAACAATATGGATATTAATGTTGTCCTCTGCCTTTCATATGCTTAGTGTGGATGCGAATTATTTAGAATGTGGAATGCTATTTAATCTGTGCCTTAAACTGTAGTATATGTACCATAGTATTCCAAATGCGTGTTTAGTCTCTAAAAGCTGGCGTCGTAAGTAATGAGTGGTGTGGATGACCGTTAAACTTTAGCATCATAATGTATGATTACAACATATATATATATATATATATATGATCTGTGTATATCTCTCATGTAAGATGTAATATCAAATGAGGTGCCTTCCAAAAGAAGCTGTGCGGGGCGGGGCTCTAAATCGGACTGTTTAAAACGAGGTGCCAAGGCTCAGAGGCTCTCTTGCTTCTCCCCTTCATCGCCCTCCAACTCGCGCAAGGACGATCCGGAAGCCGGTCCGCTGGACCCTTGCCTTAACACCGGCTGAGACAAACCATCTAGGCGAATCCAAGACTTTGCAAAAAACGTAATGTCGCAGGACCAGCAGCATAACTACCCAGGTGACCGCTGATGAGAAAAGGGCTTCCCCCGTAACATCACGCAAACGCGACGCGAGCCAGCGGAGATTCCCAGAGCAACACGTGGAACGGAACTAAGGATCGAAGCAACACGTGGAAAACACACGTGGAAACGAGACAAAGCCACAGCCTGCTTAACCAACATAAAGCAAGTATTATAAACAGAGTCTCTATTTCTAACTGAACTGGTAAATCGATCTGAACACAGTAATAAAGCATAAGCATTTGTTCGTGATCTTTCCTGTTGGTTTAAGTTTAAAATAGCTAAGAGAGCTATTCGCAAAACCCTTGCATGTATGTATGTGTGTATGTTTGTGTTTTAATAGTTTAGATTATGTATGTTAGAATAGCAGTAGAATAAATAAACCGTGTTTCATTGTCTCTGGGGATGTGATTTTTCAAATATTTTAACCTTATACTGCCAAAAAGATAACGTTACCTCGCTCAAAAGTTGAGAGATTTATTAATCTTGTTTTATTGTTATCGTGGCCTCGAGGCAAGAGCAGCGAGATTGATAAAGATATGCTGATGTTAATTGGTCGCTGGACGAGTCGTTGACATGGTATAATCATAAGTTCAATATTAATATTACTTTAATCAAAGCAATATTGAATCTTTAATAAACTAATTCCCGGAGCTGAAACAATAGCTTCTTTTTAATAAGATCTTACAATAACCTTACCATAACCAATACCATCTTCCAGCAGAAGGCAAAGTATAAGACCTCGTGGATGCACCCTCGTTCTAAACACTGGCACATGATTGATTATATCATTGTGCGGTGTAATGACATCAAGGATGTTCTTATCACTCGTGCCATGAGAGGTGCAGAGTGCTGGACAGACCATCGTATGATTATGGCCAAGCTCCATATGAAAGTGCGCCCCCCCTTGCGGCTGCAAAAGCCCAACAAAAATAGGCTAAATTGTAACCGCTTGGGAAACACAGAAGCAAGAAATTAGTTTCGATGTCTCCTAGATGAGAAACTAGGGGAGTCGGAACCCTGTCTGAGCTCAGAAAACACCATGAAACAACAGTGGACCTATATCAGCTCTGTGCTTTACGACGCAGCAGCCCGATGTTTTTTTAGCCGATTCTTGAACACGGACTCATTCTACCAGATGGGAACAGTTAATGAAAACGTCTGTGAAAGTGATTTTGTGCCTCTTTGGGATGAACAAAGCGGCGTTCACATGCAGAACGCAAGCTTCTAGAGGCATATAAGTCTGGATTTAGGTAAAGGGGTGCAGAGCCAGAGGTGGTTCTGTAGGCAAACAATAATGCCTTGAATTTAATGCATTGAGCAGCTATTGGTAGCCAGTGCAAGTTGATGAACAGAAGTGTGACGTGCATTTTATACGGCTCATTAAAGATTAATCTTGCAGCAGCATTTTTTATTAAATGTAGAGGTTTGATGGAACTGACTGGAGACCTGCCAAGAGAGCACTGCAATAGTCAAGTCTGGACAGAACAAGGAGTTGTGTTGCATGCTCTGAAAGAAAGGGCCTGGTTTTCATAACATAATAAAAACATCATTTTTGAAAATGAAAAAAACAGAGTTATCTGATTTAGCAAATAAACTCTTAAAAAAAAAAAGTAAGTGTAAGTAAGGTAAGTGTTCTCTTGGATAAATGTTTAAAACCTTTCTGTTCCAACAGGAACCATATCTTTAGTGATGTGTATCTTTAGTGATGCGCAGACACGCTGCGGTAAAATAACTACCAACGAGCGTAGCTTTCGGACAGAAAATCTTTCGGGCTAAACACTCATCATACTGCACTTTACAGTGATTTTGTAAGTGGTGGAAGAGATTTAGGGCCAGATTTGCTCAACAGGGCAAATTAGAGCGCAATTGCATTAAAGTGCCGAAAGGAGGGGAGCATTCTGCGGTTGATTTACGGGTGACGCAACATCTAATTTACATAATGACCAGTGCAATCTACCAAGAACGGTGCAAATTTCCACCTGCTATAAGACATGCTTTTTTGGCCATTAAATAATGGCGCAAATACCAGTAATTTGACGAGCGCAAACTTTAGTAATTCGCATTATGTGATTCATTCCATAAATATTGCATCTGAAAGGGAAACTCCTACAAATGCATATTCAATAAAGTCAGGCAAAAATAAAAAAAAGGTCCATGCCTTTTCAGTGCTAAGTCCTCACTGCGAGTCTTTAGTAAATCCTGACTAGGGCTGCACGATGAATCGAATGCGTATTTTGTCAGTAAATCCGGTTCTGTGATCAGTAGTAAATCTGCATCAAGTGCTTTCAGATGGAGCAGCATTTACTACACAGAGCCGTAGCTCACTGACAAGCTACGCAAAGAAATCGCAGACAATATTATTGCGTGATTACGAATCACCAAACACTAATGACTTGTACATATGAGATACAGTCATTTCATGCACTTCAAAACTGATGCAACAGAGATGGAAATAAATTTTTTAAGTACATTAATGTATTTGTTGGCACAGTTTGGAAGTGCCTTTTTCTCTTCTAAAGAAGGGGTGCCAGTACTTCTGTCCATATAATGAATGGACAAGTCATTAGTGTTTGGTGATGAGTTTTCGGCTCATTTAAAGTCACACCAGAGGTGTTTAGCTGCTTTCTGCAGACCACACAAGTTCTTCCACACTGACTGAATCATCATTTCTCTTTGATTCTTGTCTTATACACAGAGACACTGTCATGTTAGAGAGTCCGGTCCAAACTGTTGCTATACAATTAGATTCCCAAGAATATCATTATATGCTTAAACATTAAGATTTGTACTCATGGAAATTACTAAACCTCGCATTAGAAGGGGTGCCAATACTTTTGGCAATATAGCGTACATTCTTCAGTTTGTCCTCTAAATCAATACTTTTTCAGATTTCAGAAAAAGTTGTTGCGTGTTCAAACAAAGGTTGTAAGTATTGCTCAACTAAAGTAATTGCAATTTAAAAAGGGATTGCAATTAGGGACTATTCATCTGTATGTGACGATTACGAAACCCACTCATTAAAGCAAATCAGAAACGATCCAGGACTAAATATCTAAACACTGTACAGCGATCACAACTCCTCTTTCAGATTAATGATGTATAAAAATCAGCACACCTTCGATGTTGTTCTGTCTTTGGGTCCGGAGACTGCACCCCCGAGGCAGGATCTGTTGAATCCTCATGTGTTTGGTGAACAGATGATGCCATGTCCTCCAACACACTGCCTTCATTAATTAGCATCAGGTCAACGAGGATCTCAAACCTGCTGTCAGGATACAAGTCTGAGAAGAACATGTACTCATTATGCATGATCACTATGGCACACATGACCGAAATCTAAATGCAAACATCACTGAACATGTTATATAAGACTGTGTGCTCACTCAAAGTGTAGAGATGTGGACGCTGGTCAGTGAAATACTCGCTGAGATCTATCTCTGGCTGTCGAGCGTGTTTCTCCTCATACGTCCCTGTGACTGGATTATGATGACGAAGGATGAAATGTATTTTGTGTGTGCTGCCGCACTTATCTGGACCAAACATAATGGTGTACGGCGTGGCGTCACTGAACTGGCTCTAAAATCACAATCACAACACTGTTAAGCCATGAATATATCATTAACCCTATATGGTATGGAGTTGCCGTTAATTTCCACCCACCTGAAAAAAATACTAAATTTTTGGGAATTAAAAGTGCGGCTTTAAGGTAGCCAGTGATGTGCTTTTATTTAAGTCACATGACTTTTCAATGTTCTATGCAAATCTATTAGTTTCTAAAATAAAGTGCATTTATGTATTTTAAACCATGCCTGTAATTCATTCTCCATCTCTAGTTATTGCGTTTATGTAAATGCATATTTTCTATACAGCTGTATATAGAGAGTAAATAATGCACAGATTTGTTCATAAATCTGTTTGGGATTCATACTTAGTCTTATTTATTTTTTTTCTGTTCTCTTGTCAGATATGCATGCATGCATACACCAAGAGCCTCTTAAAAAACACAAATTGATTGTGTGTTTGCACACACTTCGAGCCGATTCGGAAATATTAAAGAAAATCATAATTTATAGAAAAACTACATTTGAAAAAAACAAATTATTGTTTCAAAACCCTGTTTTGATTTGTATTATTGAAGCTATTTTAAGCAATAAAATTGCACGGAACACAATGCATACCATTAAATGTGTAATTGTCCCTGTTGCTTTATTGCTTGCTTTATTTAATAAACTCTGCTCTGAAACACTAATTCAAACCTGTTCAAGTGCACTACAGTATTATAAGCTGTTATTATGTCAGACATTACCAAACGCAGATCGTCTGAATGAGACAGTAACTTGATGTAGGCTCCACCACAATCAACCTCCTTTCGGAAGAAAACTTCATACCTAAAAGAAGGTTCAGTCAAGCGGTTGTATTTGTGTTTAAGGGACGTGCTGAACGGATCCAGATGTCTTACTGTAAGCACAGAGGTGTGTCAGTGATGTCAAAGGTCCTCCGCAGGTACGCAGATATAGCGTGGTGTTTTCCAGGAGACTTGAGGAGCAGGCCTCGGTTTCCCAGTAACCTCGCTTCTCTGGACTCCTCTATAACCCACTCTCCTGTGTAAAACACATTTTACAGCTGAGCTGATGAGTAACCCTAACGAGCAGGAAAATCTTAATTAATGCATTAGACCCCTTCAGACCCGATAACGTGTGACCAGTCACTAAATACATACCATTGTATTTGAGAAGTCCCTGCTGCTCCTCTTTCACTGCTTTAGACAGAACCCAGTTTCTTCAGTGCAAACGAGGAATGATCAAACACTTCATATCGGGAATTATCATATCCAATGTAAACTAAAATATGATTTATACATATATTTGGATGTTGTTTTTTTAAGTGATGAACTGGAGTCAATTTAATGTCACACACACACACACATATATATATATGCAAAGTATAACGGTTTGCTAAATAAAATTACATTTTTCATACGAAAAATAAAAAAAAAAAAAAAAAATCAGTTTTGCAAACTAAAATTAAGATCTAAATCATTGCGTCACTTTGTGCGTTTCCCTTCATGGGACTGTTTTGACACGGGGGGTGGAGTCAAGAAATGGGGGCGTGTTCAGCCGATCTGGCCCCCCACGTCATTAGTTCAAAAGTCAGCATGGCGGAGGCCTGCTGACATTACAGGTATTTAAAGTTGATTAATTTTATTTCACAAAAATTTAAATGTGTGTTTTGTTAGCTAAATGCAATTAATATTAACATAATTTGCCAAAGTTTAAGAAGTTAATTACCAGCGCATGTGAACGTGTTGGAAAAATGTAGCATCTGCAAGTCACTTATCTCAATATGCATGTGTGTATACTGTTGATTAATTATGTTGTTTACTTATTATGATATTCTTACACTACAAAGTACGCAAAAAAAATATGTTATATTGTGTCTCTTCAAATGGCAAAATAGCTAAATTGCATTTTTATTTTAGAAAATTGACGGGACACGAGACGTCTGGTCACACTAGTAACAAGCTAATCGCATTTAGTTAACAAAACAACACATTTTAATGTTAATTAATAAATGGAAACAATCAACTTTGCATACCTGGAATCCACCCGCAGGCCTCTGCTCTGCCATGCTGACTTTTGAACTAATGAGGTGGGGGCGTGGCCAGGTACATTGGCTCCGCCCCCCATGTCAAAACAGTGCCATGAAGTGAAACCAAGCAGCAACCTCCCGCTCTCTCTCGTGAAGCCAACACGGACGTGACTAAAACAATTCATCGACTGGCCGCTAGAGGCGGGCTCCAAAAGGGAGTCAATCCCATAGCCCCCCCCCCCAAGATTAAAATACCCAACCTTACAGCAGAAAAAATATGTTTACGGCCTGGTGCAAAAAAACGATTTTGACCTATATAGCTAATTTTGCCCTTCATGACAACTTTTTTTTTAAAACTCATCCGTTTAAATTATATTAAACAGATTAAATTATATTCCTGTGTGGCTCAGTGGTAGAGCATTGCGCAAAAGGTTGTGGGTTCGATTCCCAGGGAACACAAATACTGATGAAAAATGTATAACATGGATGCAATGATAAGTCGCTTTGGATAAAAGCGTCCGCTAAATGCATAAATGTAAACCTTAAAGTTCTGCATAATTAAGGGCGTGGCCACTTGAGTGACAGGTGGATTGTGGTGACTCTGCTGTCACCACTGTTGCACTTGGTGGGCGTGGCTTCAGCAACCAGCCCCGCCCACGTTCGATCATCCGACGACCGGCTCCGCCCACTTTGAACTTCAAAAATGCTCTTCAGAAACATACGTCACGGACACTACGTCCATGTTTTTTACAGTCTACGAGTGAAACGAACAGAAAAGTGACACGCAAAGGGAAAACGGTCCACGCTTGACCGTAACGGAAAACAAACGAAGCGTTGCAAATTAATTAGTAGGTGCCAGCATGAAAAATACGTTGCATAGAACCAATGTTTATTTTTATCTTATTTAGATTATTATACAAACTGCCATTTATTTTTTTTGCAATTAGATGTTAATTTTTTATTTCGGTTTGCAAAACGTATGTTTTTCTCTCAATACATGATTTAGCGGTTTATTTTTGCTCGCGAAATTTATTTTTTTGTTCAATACTTCATTTTGCAAAACTATACTTTGCATATATAACGTTACGTGGCACTAAATTGAAGGGACTCACCTGTCCAGCGCTCCCTCGAACGCCTCGGCGAAATACGCCTGCTCCGGTGCCGCGACGCGTCTGTATGCGGTCTGACGCGCGGGTCGAACATGTGTGAAAGAAAGCAGCAGCTGTAACGATACGTGTCACCTGAATTCTTCCCAGTGCAGTATAATGCATATATTTACCTGTGCTCCGCTTAAGTGAGCCACACACACACAGAAGACGAAGCGCATCATGTCTGGTTCTGGTTCGGTCTTCGGTTAGACCGCGAGCTGTAGCTTCACTGATTTAGGTCCAATACGTCATGCGCTTTACAGCATGCTCCGGCGTCTTCCTGGATTTAAGATTAGTAACGTGGACTTTGTTCTCGGTCTTTTGAAACCTTGTGTCTATAGCTGAGAGAAAACTAAGTTAAGTATTAAAATAAGAAATCATTAACGAAGGGTTCATTTATTCACTGCTCAGCTGCGAGCCACAACACGACACCAAATTCAACAACTATTCAGACACTAGTTACTCATCAAAAGTAATTTAGTTAATCATTACTTTCTGGCAACAGTAATTAGTTAAACTACTTTTTCTTCACGCCCTACATAAGTGTGCATCTTCTACATATAATTATTGTGTTACTAATAACACATTTGCCTCATCATTTGACCAAAATTAACATTGATTGCAGTCAGAAGTGATTATAAACACTCATTCAAGTGTCGGTAATAGTCATGTGTAGCTTGAAGCTAATAATAATTTATCATATATGATTATATTTCATTATGTATTTTATCAAATCACATACGTTTGTAAGAAACCTTTTAATTTAATGTAAAGCCAGAATAAAGTTTTCAGATCACCCCCCCCCCCCCCTGAACAAAATTAATATAATGCAATATTTCTATCTGCTGAATGTAATATTTCCCATATTCCAAGAATAAGGAGACATCACATGCATTTGTGAGTCCTGAAAATAAATTATAAATTATTTGATTTGAATTAAGCGGGGTATATAATATATAATAACGAATAGTTCCGGTGCTTGATTCTGATTGGCCGAGCCACGTTCGAAGCCAACTCTGTAAACCTACACCTTTGTTTACTTTGGAACAAAGCGGTTGCCGAGCAACACACAATCACAACGGTTTCTGAGGAACTACATTGTTTGGTGGAAGAACACTGTTTATATTCATATCAATACACTTATGTGCTGGTTTATTGTGTGAAACCTTACTAATTATATGAAATAACCATTTTATAAAAGCAATAAGCCCCGTGGCTAACAGTGAATTGCTCATGGAGGGGGTCACGTTATGGTTAATAACACTCTTTAACGGTTATACATTCACTGTAAACCACAGCTTCACAGGCCTGTTCCTTTAATAAACAACGCCTGTTATTATAATTTATTGAGCTTATTATTAAGTCTTTCACTGCAACCGTTTCTGAAGAACTGGGCGGTTAACCTTCTACATTAAAGATTGGGTTTGTTGGAAAGTCCTGTTATTGGTTCTTCGCTGCTTGTTTAGTAATTGTGATCCGTCTGTGATTAATCATGGTTTTATCACAAATAAAACATGGTTGCTATAGTTAAACGGTGGCAACCACAAGTTTTCGCTACACTAAACATAGTTTAATCATTGGTTATACAAATTTAATTAATACGATAAAAACACTTATACTATAGTAAAACCATGGTTTTTATGCACCTGTAACAATACTTAATGTCATTGTACACTTAATTCACACCAGATGCGAATGAAGCGAATAAATCGCGCTATTCGTGTGTAGTTGGACGCTTGGACATTTTGAGTTTACTCACTTCATTCGCGCATGAAATTCACTACACAACAAATGTTAATTCGCGTCATGGGAGGGGCTTCTGCCAAGCAGCTCCAGTCTCGTTGGAAAATGGCTATTCATAATCACGTCACTGCTAGAGCAAGCTCCTGATTGGTTAACGCGGCGCGAATATCCGCCAAAATTCAGATTTTTCAACTCGCGCAAATTGAGCGTTTGGGGTGTTTGACGCGCGACTCGCGCGAGTTGAAAAATCTGAACTTTGGCGTAGTTCGCGCCGCCTCATTCGCGCGAATAGCACCGCAGGTTTGTCTATCGCGTCTTTGCATTGACTTAACATGTAAATCATTCGCACGTAATGCTTCATTCGCGTCTGGTGTGAACGCACCTTCAGTCCGAAATTTTTGCATTCGTTTTTTGTATTCGTCATCCTTTCCCATTAAAATGAATGCTAAGGATGCGAAAATCGAACCAGATCCGAATTTTTTGATGACGGACGAAAGTTTCGGAGGCAGTGTGTAAATGTTATTGATGACATGAGGTCGTATTTATCAACATGCGAAAATTTTGGACGTTTCTAAAACACTTTTGCATGGATATTTTTCTGGTTTTCACTTTGTGCACAAATGAGTTTTCATAAAACATGTCTCTCACAAATACTGCTGCAGATATGACCCATTGCTTTCATCTTTTCATTTGCACTCAATCTTGACTAAATTAAAATACCAGAATCAATGTCAATAATGTTCTTTAATGTCAATATGTACATCACCTGAAAGAAAAATAAAACTTTAAAAATAAGTGAAATAAATACAATATGATACAATGTCTTTAAAAAGTGTCATGGAATAATTTTGTTCCCACCGTCTGGAGCATTTGGTGGATCCCATCTCATCTACATTCATTCCCCTCGTTCGATTATATAAATATAGATCTATATCTCCACCTTTTGCTCGTGCGCTTCCCATTCAACAAGTGGTCCAAGACGGGAACAGACGACCCGCCGAGGCTCAGTGCAAATGTGGATCCACACAACACCACGAACGAGTCTATATACATCGAGCCGAAGAGACGCCAACACTGAGTGCTTCTGAGGTAATGCCATGTGGTTCTCAACACGAACGGGACAGATGGAGAACGGCCAGAACTGTGCAGGTCAGGACTGTGTTTAGGACCGGAAAAATGCTTGACAATTGGCCACATTTTAGACATATTCATCCAATTCTCATCTCATATGCTTCTCATACACGGTCCACTTCCAGAGTAAACAATCCCTGATAATTGACTCCCCTCCCGTGCCGTGTCATCCAAGATGACTGTGTCTTCAGTCGTAAATTCAGATAACACTCCAGGATTTCTCTCCATATAGTGGACTTTAATGTCAAAAATGAGCTCCTTTAAAGAGCCCCACACGACCCCAGCCAAAAAATAAGGGCCTTATCTCATAAGCAAGTCATGTTCTGTAAATATATCATACATGTATTAACCACACATGCTCGGATAGCATGAGGTGCACGTCTTCACACATCACGTAATCCTGCTCGACACGCGCGGTTAGTGAACTTTATCTAATTTTCTCCTCCAACTTAAAAAAAAATAATCCGGTGTCGTTTGACCTTTTTTTGCATGTTTGCTTTGTAAACACCATCGGTGACCTTTCCAACATCAGCTAATAAACACGTGCATCGCTAAGCTAACGCTTGTCAAACATTAGTGGTTAAAAGGTTTATAAATATGTTTTTCAGAAAATAACCAATCGTTTGGCTAGATAAGACCTTTATGTTTTGGCTGGGGTTTTATGAAGGAGCTCATTTTGGACATTGAAACCATTGAAGTCCACTATATGGAGAAAAACTGAAGACATGATCATCTTGGATGACAATTATCAATGATTATACTGGAAATGGACAATGTGGGAAAACCAGACATAATTTCACCTGTAACGTATTCAGAAGAAGGTAACATACTGGAGAATCCAATCCTGAAATCGGTAAGAAAAAGGGCTTGATTGTCACGAGATGTTCCTACAAACCGGCGTCCTGCACAATCTGCACGAGCTGGACCGGTGAAGGGCAAAGCATCCGAGCGGCTCGCTGGATATATCTGGTGCTCTTCGCTTGACCAGAGAGAAACGGACGCGCCGGCGCTCTCCTCAGGACATGTCTGTAGACGTCAGCTTCTTCATGTTCCTGCGCTGGGCCAGACTGGAGGCGGCCACCGGCTCCAGAACCGGCTTACACGTCTTGTGGTTCAGAGCCGAGTACGTGGCGGCCATCGCTCCCTACGAGACAACCACACACTCATACTCAATATGGCTAAACAATAATACAATCGCCAAAACGTTTATTTTTAAATTGTGACTACAACATGATATTCAAGTAACCTTTTCTTTATTATCTCTCAAGTTAAAGAATTATATTCCGAGTGCAGCACGCATGAAGCCGTCAACATTATGAAAATCACTTATTTGCATAAAAGATGCATGAACTATAACTACATGCACAATCTTGTCATATGTTCAGGAATATTTAAATTCTCAAAAGTCAAGGTCATTTAAATTCAAAACGACTGAAGGTATAACAGCAGTACACTATTATTAACTAGAAATGAAGACAACAAACAGCCGTTTTCAGCCGGTCACCGTGATGCAAGGATTAAATATCAGACGTACAATAGTAGTTGTAGAAGGTCGTGGTAAGATTTAATGTTTATCACTCAATTTTGGATTCAAGTAGGAGATTTAATCCCTTT
This sequence comes from Oxygymnocypris stewartii, assembly GCA_003573665.1. Lineage (NCBI taxonomy): Eukaryota > Metazoa > Chordata > Actinopteri > Cypriniformes > Cyprinidae > Oxygymnocypris > Oxygymnocypris stewartii. Next base: position 1,201,698 of record QVTF01021140.1, read on the forward strand.
TCCGAACTGGCTCCAAATTACTTCTCGTTTTTCCAGTTAAGGCTTTGAGTGGAACTAAATCATGTTAGCTGTTAATGGGGTATATCACTACAAATTATGATTGTTTTATATTAACGTTCATGTTGGTTGCCCATCAAAATCCCTTTCAAAGGAGTTTTTACGCATTACAGAATCATTTAACCAAACACTGTGGATAAATGACCCCCCCCCCCTCATCTTCAAGTGCACACTTTGCACACTTAGTGCACACTTATATTCCTGAAACATTGATCTCTAACCACGAGCCAATTTATTCTCATTGTCACGGCCAAGTCTCATCTCCGTTCCACCTAAATTTTAACGAGCTTGGACTCGTAATTTTCTTGATCAGAATGTCGACCAACATCTTGAGCTGCTATATAATGCATGCATAGATATTTTAAACGTGACCACTTAAGTTTTTAAACTGAAATCTGGACGGTGGTTAACTCCTGAAATTTGCTCTTTAAGACAAGCTTGCAGTAAAGCGGAGTGAACGTGGAAAAAGGACAGGCTTCTGTCGTCATATGAGGTGTATAAGTCTTCACTTCTGGCCTACCACACTGCTGCCAAGTCTAGTTTTAAACAATCAAAATAAGCCAAACGTTGTTTTCGGTCATAAATGCCGTCTTGGATCAATCCGTCAATTGAATACCAAATCCTTCAAATTTTTGTTTATATTTCCCCAGTCATCATTTGTATGGGATACTTTTGATTCAACTCCTCACTGAAATGATCACCACCCACAAAACATCGTTCCATCCTCAAGATGCAATACACCCTTTGTATTTTAAATTGTTAATTAAATCTGTTGGCCCTGCTTTGATTTCCATTTTGAACTAATGTGTATTAACTGGTTCGGTTCTTGCACGCTTGAAATTGGCCTCCGTTACTCCTTTGTTCAAGAAGCCATTCTTATGGTCTCCGCATATGAAAAATAGACAAAACACCTGCAAATTAAGAAAACACTTTCGTCAATTTGACAACGCACACGCATGCAAATGCTCACAACACAACCAAAAAAGAAACGCACTGCAAATAAAATGTATTTGGTTGTGTTGTGAGCATTTGCAGTGTGTTTCTTTATTTGTTTGTGTTGTGCGCATTTGCACCATCTGCTGTCAAACTGATGAAAATGTTTTCGTGATTTGCTGGTGCTTTTTCTATTTGCATGTGTTTTCTGAAGTTGCAGCGCATTGAGCCACTGTAAAAATTGATATATTTGCATGACTTTCTAACATTTGCAGATCAACAATATACCTGTGACGTGTCAGTTAAACACTGAGGAAAACACAATGTCTCAAATGCATTAAACAGCACAAATATTCGCTGTTTGCCGTGCTGGATCAATATGATCCATGATCGAAAATAAGGGCTGCTTAAGAATAAGCGTGCCCGTCACAATATCCTGACTCGAATTAGTGAGATTGCGTGAACTTGAATTGTCCTTTATGAAACCGCTTTAGTCCCAATTGATTTGTTAGGTTATTTCAAGTCAGGTTTTGGACTTTAATCCCCGCTTTTCTTAGTGACTTTTATGAAACAGCTCTCTGGGGCCTGTTTCATAAAACAAGTTTATCAAATAAGTCCCACACTTCGTTTTTTCGTAATCCTACAAATTCGTCACTCGTAGACACCTTGCACACCGAGTCCGATGCGCATTAATTAATCCGTTGCGAAAAAATTGGCAAAACTTTACAAAATCTCTTTAAGCATTGAGGATGATTTGGTCATCCTCTTGCTTCTTAAGGACATATTGGGTCCATCCAATCCTAAAATATAGAGAGGACAGTGAGTTCCTCCTTATTAAGGTCCAGCGGGATTATCACGGCGGATATCAACGTTTACTTCAGGTGTCAGCGGCTCAGTTTGATGCTTTGCTAGCAATACTAGAGCCACATATTAAAAGCAAGACCACCAATATCTATGAACCCAGAGTGCATGGATCTATAAACAGTGATTTATGCTCTGAGATGAAGCGGATGAACTTAATCGCCATTCTGGATTTCGGCGTTTGCTTGTACGGTGGCTCTGAACAGTCAAAACATCGCAAAATGCTTGCGACGAATGCGAAAAATGCACAAAATCAAACCCAAATTTTTTTACGCCCAATGAAAATTCGAGGCAGTGTGTAAACGTAATTGACCCAACGCGAGCTCGTGTTTATTTTCCAATGTGCGAACATTTCAGACTCTGTGTGCAATGACCTTTAGACCTTTTCTGTGGTCCCTTTTAAGGTACTAGAAAATAGAGAAGTTAAGTTGTGCCATATCTTAAAGTCTTAAATTGGTTTATTTAACCGAGCGATATATTTCAATCAGAATTGGCAGCTTTACCTACTCTCAGATTTGGGCATCCCAGGGCTCTGTCCTAACACCTCTGCTCTTTTCTCCCTACATGCTCCCCTTAGGTTCGATTCTGAGAAAGTGTGGTGCATCTTTCCATTTACATACTGATGGTACCCAGATCTATCTGCCCATACAAAGAAACAACCCTTCAGCTATTGAACACCTATTTAAATGTCTTGTTGGAGGTACAGCATTGGTTGGATAGTGACTTTTTAACCTTAAATGAGGTTATAGTCTTTGGTCCATTAGACAATTTCCAATTTAACTCGACCTTGGATAGCCAGTCAGTTTTTGAATCAAACTTGGTGTTCTTTTAGACCAAATCTGGACCATTGCTGCAGAGTTTAGCTCCAACCCTGATTAAACTCACCCACCTGTGATTTTCTGATTAGCACGCTCAGGTATGTTTGATTAGTATTAGAGCTAAACTCTGCAGGAATGGTCCAGATTTGGGACAGTCGGCTCACTCTAGAGAAACATGTCTAACTCGGTTGTTGCTTCTGGCTTTTTTCAGCTCTGCATACTTTCTAAAATCAAACGTTTCTGCCTGAAAAAGGCAGTTTATTTCCTCTCGACTGGACTATTGCAACTCTTTGCGTTGTGGCATCTCAAAATCCCAAGTAGCTCATTTACAACTGGTCCAAATCACAGCAGCCATATGATCCTGCCAACCCTTTTTTGCAAGCTCTTCATTGGCTCTCGGGTTCATTTTAAAATCATCTTAATCGTTTACACAACCTTACTTATCAGAATTGCTGCATTCCCTACCAGAGATTTAAGATGCGGTATTCAAAACCTACTTGAACGGATGAAATGTGGAGGAGATGGAGATTTTATCTTTAGAAAACGCACCATTTTCTTAAGCTTTTGCAAATTGATATTATTTGAATGCATTTTATATTTTTGTTGTACTGCTCTGTTACAGTTTTAAATGTGCTTCAGAACTTTAACTTGATTGCACAGTTTTTTTCAACGTAAACATGGACGTGTTTGACTCATGCACTCGTGTTTCTTGCATGAAACGTTTTATTAAAAACACAGCGCTCAAGTTAAAAGAAGTTCACTCCCATTTTCTTGCATGTTTTTCCTCTTCCACTGCATCTTTATCATCACAAAAGCTCATTCTGTGCAATACGAGTGGTTAATCACGAGGTCGGATCATTATTCTTTACTGTTATCACTGGCATATAGTGTCTAATTCTTACGTTTGGTAATATTTCCATTCAAAATCACAATTTGTAAAAAAAATGTAATTGTGGTAAAACATTGGTACCTTGACCAGATGAGGCGCCTCGTGGCGCGTGAGCTGGAAGTGTGGGTTCTGTTCACGGCAGGCGATCCACGAGTGTTTGAGTACCTGTTCAGCCGAGTACCGCTGGTGAGGGTCCACATGCAGCATATGAGACAGCAGATCCTGCAACACACCAGCGCTCAATATCTGCTCCTCCTAGGCTTCAACAGCCAACCACTGACTGGTCGCCTGCACCAGATATACATGTTAACCCAGAAATGATGTTGAATTGTGACTACCTTTGAGGAGTCGGACACCGAGTCCCAGTTTCCTCCGCTCAGGGAGAACTTCCCACTGCCGATGCGCAGCAGGATCTCCTCCGGCGTGTCGTTAGGGCCGTTAGCGAAGGGCGTGTACCTATGGAGAAACATGCACTCTCATTTAACCATCTGGCTAGTTCAGAACACCGTTCACATGCAATGGAAAACTAATGCATCCAATATAGTGACTATCAGAAACTTTGCAAGCATGTCAACTTATAACCCCAAACATACCCTACTGAGAGTTAGTAGACATGTAATTGCAAATTAATGAGACATTAGTGTTGTCACGTTGCCAGTATTTGTTACAGATACCAGTGAAAATCCACGGTATCAAAGCAAAACACATTATTTATTCATAAAAAAAAAAAAAAAAAAGAACAACAATCAATGCCATTCTTTATACTTAAAGTATACGATTTTCCGCATGTAAAATGACAAATTAAATTGGTTTTTAATTAATGAAATTTAAAAACAAATTGGTAGCCTAAATAAAGTGGATTTACTAAAATATGGAAGAAATATTGTGATTATTTCTTTAAAAATATATAGTTTTTTTTCAACAGTAGTAACATACATTCTACCAAATAATAGTCATGTATTTCTGGCACAATGACTTTTATTTTGACGGGTTTCCGTGAATATGAGGCTAGCTTTACTCCAATGAAACCGCTCGTGCTTTTGACATTAATTAAAAAGTTACTTGTAGTTAGCAGAATGTATAAAGTGGACTATCAAGTGTAACCCAATTTTTTTTATTTAAATACATTTTTGTGATGAAATCAGACGTGTTCAGCCTACAGCTGTAATGTGTCACTTTATATTAATGCTGGAGTAATTAAAGCACTGTGGCAAGAAATGCACTTTGTTACGTATTTGAATTTGATGTTTTGTAAATGATCCAGGTTAATTTTTTTTATTAAATTAAAAATAGACAGTGATCACTCATTTCAAAATGAATATAGCACTCTTGTATTTTGATCTACGGTCTTATAAAACACACACACGGTGATTTTAATGATTGATCTAAAACGTCTATATAACAAATACAAGATAATTCATATTTAATAAAATAGATCTGAAGGATGTGGAAAATATTTAATATTTGGAACTAGTCAAAAATCATCTGTAAAACTGCAGGTGTACTGCAACTGTTTATTTATTTACAATATAATTATTTCAAACTTATTTTAGAGTTATTATATGGAAATTTTAAATGCACCATTTTTTGTATATTTTTTTTTTTACAAAATGCAATATTCAAAAATGTATCAATTTAGTTTTTAACTGCATCTAAGATATGACCAGGCCCCCAATACTTATTATAAAAAATGTATATATTAGCACATTCAAATATATATATCCTATATTGTAATACATACTTTGTCCAGTAAAAAATAAAAAAACAGCATTTAATAATCATGATAACAATATAATAAAGTACTGTATATAGAATTGTTATCATTAAAGAACCTAAAAAAGTTTGGAAACATTACAATTATTAATGATTTTCAAATAAATATCAAGGCTGAGTTTATTTGATCGACAAAGTAAAAAAAGAAAAACAGCAATATTGTATTGTATTGCAATATTAATATATTATGAAATATGATGTTATTCATGTGATGCATAGCAGAATTGTAATAATTACTCTAGTTTTCAGCGTCGCGTGATATTTTAGAAATCAATACAATTTATTAGACTCTGAAACATTTCTGATTATTATCAATATTATCATATTTTGAGTGGAAATGATGCATTTTATTTTTCAGGATTTGTTGATATCAAGTTTAATGAACAGCAAATTACATTTGTTAATGCATTTATTAAAATTTAATTAATTTTAAATGTCTTCACTCACATGCATGATTAATACAATTATTAACTTCTCTTTTTTTATGAAATATTGTTAAAAAAAAAAAGTTTGAGTGGCATTGTTTCCACAAAAAAATATGAAAAGTGTTTATCATTGATAATAATGAGCAGCTAATCATCATATTAGACTGATTTCTGAAGATCATGTGACACTTAGTAAACAACAACAGATTTCTATACATGTCTAATGACGAATATTAAACACTAATTGAATAATTCGAATGCTGTCCTGCAGATGGCGCCCCAAGCTTGTGCAGCGCTCTCAGGACCATCCATGATGCCTTTTTCGCAACCCCCCCATCCCCCCATCATCCCATCCCTGTTTAATGCATCTTGATTAGTCAGTACGAAAAGCTGTGCAGGCGTCAGACTGACCCGGCCAGCATGGTGTAGAGCAGGACTCCCAGACTCCAGATGTCACAGGCGGCGTCGTAGCCCTGCCTCATCAGCACCTGCAGCACATAAGACACACATGAGCGAGAGTCTGTCAGCGCAGTGCATGCACAGACGCAGAGCCTCACCTCGGGGGCCACGAAGTTAGCCGTGTAGCAGGGAGTCAGCAGCAGCCCGTTGTCTCCTCGCAGCTGCTTGGCGAAGCCGAAGTCACAGATGCGAATGGAGTCGGGGTTTCCCGAATCGTCCATGTAGAGGATGTTGCTGGGCTTCAGGTCCCGGTGCACCACCTGCAGGAGGAGCAGACCGTCACCACACCAGCAAACAGGTGACATCTGACCGCTCAGGATCTATGTGCTCAATCTGCTTAAATGATGGGTTTTTCCTCAATCAGTCACTAGTCATATACATGGACCAACACAGTGTATAACAAAAACAACATTAAAACATTCATACACATAAAATATGTTAAAGCATGCATAATATCATGTAGAAACTTGAATATGAAATGTGTCCCTGGAGCACAAAACCAGTCATAAGGGTCAATTTTGTGAAACTGAGATGAATGCATCATCTGAAAGCTGAATAAATAATATTTCCATTGATGTATGGTTTGGACAATATTTGAAAATCTGGAATCTGAGGGTGAAAATAAATCTAAATATTGAGAAAATCATCTTTAAAGTTGTTCAAATGAAGTTCTTAGCAATGCATATTACTAATCAAAAAATAAGTTTTGATATATTTACGGTAGGAATATCTTCATGGAACATGATCTTAATATCCTAATGATTTTTGGCATTAAAATAAAAATGTAAATGTGTTCAGGCTAACGAGAGGCGTCTCATTTTAAAACACAAATTCAATTAGACAAATACAAGCAAGCAAATAAATGCAACTGTCCTCGTTAATCATCAAATACTTGAATAATTAATTCAATTCCACTATATAGCTCAAGTAATGCTCGTTTTATGTATAGTGTGTTTAATAACCATAAAGCATGTGTGATTATCGTGTCACGTTAAAAAATTATCAATTGAGGATCAAAAGATTTAATTTAATCAGAATTGCAAAGAGTCAATGAAATTCGCATGACAACTTATCAAATCTGATTTTCTGAAATATATTCATTTTTTTATAATTCATTATTATTATTATTTGTATTATTATTATTATTATTATTATTATTATAGGTAAAATAGTCCATTTACATGATTTGTGCAGAACTGATGAGATTGAGAGATGGCGGAATTTAACTGAATTTCTTCATACAAGTAAAGTGCATGATTATCTCAAACTGTGCAATTTTGCCTGGTTTATGACAATAATATATGTTTGTGATGATTGAACACTAAACTATCATGTCCTGCATTAATGAGAAGTGCGGTCACAAACATTAACGATTACGGGTATTTGTTTTAATACCCAAAATATTAGATTTTTCTTTTATGCCAGAAATCATTAGATATTAAGATCATGTTCCATGAAGATATTTTGTAAATTCAAAATATCAAATTGATTATTAATATGCATGGCTCAGAATTTCATTTGAACAAATTTAAAGATGATTTTCTCAATATTTAGAATTTTTTGCACATTTTTTTTTTCAAATATTGTCCAAACCATACATCAATGGAAAAGCTTTATGTATTCAGCTTTCAGATGATGCATTAATCTCAGTTCCACAAAATTGACCCGTATGACTGGTTTTGTGCTCCAGGGTCATATATGCTAACAAATATCCTGTTTGATGAGACCGTCCGTGCTCCGTCTCCTGATAAACGAGTGTATAGAGGTAATAGAGTTAAGGCCGGCGTCTCTCACCCCCTGGCAGTGCAGGTAGTCCACAGTTTTGGTGATGGTGTAAAGCACAGCGCTAGCCTCTCGCTCCGAGAAGAACTTCTGCCTGAGGATCTTATCCAGCAGCTCGCCGCCCTTCATCAGCTCCGTCACCAGATAAACGAAGCGGCCCTCGTCGTACACCTGACACACACACACACACACACACCTGAGTGAGCCGCACACAGCTGCATCAGCCGGAAACCAGAGCCGCGTCACTCACGTCCTTCAGCGTGATGATGTTGGGATGCTGGCCGTACCGCATCAGGATCTCGATCTCCTCCGACGGGTCGCGCTTGCTTTTGTCAATGATCTGTTTAACACCAGAGAAAGCATGACACCAGTTACAACTACGCCCAGCACAGATGGTGCTCATCCACGCGAACACAGTGATAACCGAGACGGCATTCTATGAAGGTAATTTTACGTCATAAAGATTTGCATGCGTATGGTAAGATTTGTGAAAGTGTACATAAAACTGCAAGCGCAAATAAAATTTGCAAGCGCAAGAGAAGCTTTGTAAAGGTGTAAATCGCGTTTTAAGCGCAAGAAAAAATGATTTGCAGCATTTTGCTGTTACTCGTAAGTAGGGCTGCAACAACTAATCGATAAAATCGATTATTATCGATTATGAAAATCATCGACAACGTTTCTCATAATCGATTAGTCGGGTCCGCCCACAGTGCACGTCCAACTTCAGCCGGTTGCTCAAATTACAGCACTGAATAACGCATTTCTATGGACAAAATATTGGAGGAAACAGAATGAGATGCTGCGGGAGAAGTACGTGATCCATTTTGCATGATAATTCTTTATTTTGAGCTTTAAGTGAATGCATTAGTGTAAAGGCTTGCCTGTCAGGCGCTGTGACAGATGCGTGTGCGTCCTCAAAACATATCCGTACATTGCGTCCGCAAACATATCCATTGCACTGAATGATCTGTTGTTGAAAGTTAATTTAAGGTTTAAAAGTCAACATGCAGTGTGTATATTTTATGAGAGTAGGAACTTTAAAGGAATAACGGCATGTAATTGTCTGAATATAAATATGAGATGCTCCATAACCGCCTTTTACAGGATAAAGAAATGACAGTAAAACATGACTGTGATCAAAGTTCCTGCAGAAAATTCCTCTCACACCGTGTCTTTATTATCATTTACATTTTTAAGAGTAATGTATGACGATTGTATGACATCCAAGTACGGCGAGAGAAAGCATTAGGAGACATCCGCTCTCTTATAGCACTCGCAGTACTTTGATGACACACAGCGATCGGTCTAGCAGTGCTGCTTCAAGTCAAACACATCTAAGCGGTCTTCAGAGAAAGCATCATGTTGGCACGCTGCTATGTTGCCAAGTCCGCAGTTTGCCGCGGGTTGTTTTCGTGTCCGCGGGTCTTTTATAACATGCGGAATTGACGAGCTACGCGTAAACGATATCCGGGTTGCCGGGTTCTCCTGTAGTGGGCGGAGCTAATGCACAAACAGTAATCTCATTGGCCGGTGCTCACCTATCATCGCCCCTGTTTTGATTTCAGCGAATCAGTTCGAGCGAATGCAGACGACCTGATTAATATTCATGAACCCAGCAGCTCAACAATCCTTAGTGCATTTTATATGGTTATTAATAGTAGAATTCGCGGTATGTTATCAGTATTATTTGTAGGTTTTTCCCCCTTTTTTATAGAAACACTAAATGACAAAAATATCTTAAGCACCACCACCAGTCCTAAGTTCAGACAACATGACAAATATGCATTCATACATGGTTATTCTAAAGTTCTATCATTATATAATGCTAAATTATCATACTATCATATTATACTGTTTGACTGAAATAATTAATTGAATTTGATAGTGTCTCTCACATTGTCCCACAGAAACATTAAAATGGTGTAGATTAGTGTAACGTTTTATAATAATAATTTATTCTATTTGGTGACCATTTCATTTATTTAACATTTAATATTGGGGCATTCAAGTTATTTGACATATTTTAACGTTTTTTTAAGTAACAATAGTTACTTTCCTTGGTAATTAGTTTCTTTTATAACGATGTAACTCGGTTAGTATTTGTGAGAAGTAACTAGTAATATAACTAATTACCTTTTTAAAGTAACGTACCCAACACTGCACACTATACATTGATTTATTGTATGTCTTTGATTAATAATGAATATGAAGAGCTTTAAAAAAAAAAAAAAAAAAAAAAAAATCGCATATTAAATCGCAATATTGGTAAATTAGATTATTTTCTAAAATCGTTCAGTCCTAATATAAACTATATTCACAAATACAAAGCTTAACAAATTTATTAAAACACATTTATGTAAGGTTTTTAACAAATTATGTAAGGTCTGTGCCACTGCTGCTCTAACAGCATTGGTGATTACCAAAATCATGTTTTAGCTTTCTGTATTGGTTAGTCCTCCAAAATGCGTAAGCTCTTTAGTAACAGTAGTAGGCTATTTCTAATGCTACAATATAATTATTGCTGTTATCTTTGACAGAAAGGCAGAGCACTTTATAATTTTTTTTTAGATACCCAATTACAGTCAAAAAGTACATAAACAATGCAAGAAAGAATGCAAGCTGTTATGAGGCCATTTTTGTTATTATAAATACTAATTAGTTGTTTCTGTTTGTAATTTGCCCAATAAATGACAATAACATTTTAAGATTTTTTTTTTTTTGACAGATTCCTAAAATATTTGTTTTCTCTTTATGACAGGTGGTTTAATAAATGAAGCACTGTATGTTTTCATAGCATTCCGTGTGTTTGAAGGACCTTGAGCAGAATGTGGAATTGTGTGTATTTTGTCAATAAATAACCATTTTATTTAATCCGATTAATCGAAATAATAATCGACCAACTAATCGATTATCAAAATAATCGTTAGTTGCAGCCCTACTCGTAAGCGTAATTAATGTTTTGTGAAACTGCAACTTCGTGCTGACACTAAATAAATATGATCTGCATTCGTATGACTTCCATTTTTCCGCGCTTACACTTTTGGCACGTTTTTTTCGCCAAAATACGGTCAAAAGCACTGCAAGCCTGTGAACAGTGATTTGCAAGCGAAAACAGCAGTTTAAAGAACTGCAAAACGGATTGACCGCGTAGAACCAATCTGTATGTGTACAAAAACAGACTGTCACATGTCTAAATGACTTGTTGTGTATGTAGGGTAACAAGTGCCCGAAATAATCCGATTTGTACAGCTCCGTCTTTCTTTTATCGAAAAAAACGTGCCAAAAGTGTAAGCGCGGAAAAATGGAAGTCATATGAATGCAGATCATATTTATTTTGTGTCAGCATGAAGTTGCAGTTTCACAAAACATGAATTACACTTACGAGTAACAGCAAAATGCTGCAAATCATTTTGTCTTGCGCTTAAAACGCGATTTACACCTTTACAAAGCTTCTCTTGCGCTTGCAAATTTTATTTGCGCTTGCAGTCTTATGTACACTTTCACAAATCTTACCATACGCATGCAAATCTTTATGACGTAAAATTACCTTCACAGCATTCACCCTGCTAATAATAAAGAACTGAATAACAAGTAAAGCCAACACGCCATTAAGTAACATTTCCTAACAAGCCCGTGTTTTATATCTGACGCAGATGTTAGGCTTTAACATTGATGGACAGGGTTTTGAAAAGTCCATCATAATCTATTATTACCCGTCATTTTAATTGCTTTTGTTCATGCTTTCATTTTACCTAGAAGACCAGCATATTTGCTTATGCATGATGAGGCATAAAAAGCAAATAATCACCATGCATAAGCAAAATAATGCAAACGTGATACTGCGTGTCACTTCTCAAGCTCAACACCGAAATCACAGCCACTAAAACAACTAAATATGCAAGGGATGAGTATTAACACATTTTAATATTGGTCTATTTTAATAGATTCTTATTTTTATGAACCAATATCGTTGCTTAACTCCCAATCGATGCACAGTATAGTAAGCTTTGATACTTTTGATATCAAATACAGTCTCAGATTTGAAATTTGATTAGTAAATTCAAACAATAATTCAGTTTTGGCGCTCTTTAATGTGGCATGACTGCTGTAGACACCTCAGGTCAAGCGATTGGCTTCACTATACGGTGCGTAATTAAAGGCATAAGAAAAGATTAGAGAGTTGTGTGTGTTCTGGAGCACACGCGCCACCAACGGCACAGTTACAAATCACAATAGAGATCACCTTCAGTGTTGGTCAACGTGACCGACGCACTTCAGATTTCTCCGTCACTGAAACCAGTGCAGCAGAAACCAGTGCAGCAGAAACCAAGCTGCCAGTTTAATGAATGTAATAAATACGCTTCTCTCTAGATTGTTTTTTTCAAGCTGACTATAGTTTGTGTACACTGAATATTTTTCCTGATGTGACTGACATTGAGAGTTTTACTGATTAAAAAAAATTAATAAAAAACCTTTTCTGATGTTCATTCGCGTTTATCATTTTTTTTTCTATAACTAGTAGTAAAGATGAACAGATGATTAGAGGTGCAACAGCAAACGCCACATTAAAGAGCATCATTTATAGTTCAAATTGACCATTTGAAAGCTGATACTATATTTCTGATTAACAGTAACAAAGCATAATGTGATTATCGGATATAACAAGACGAACAGACGTTAAATATTTCTCCAAAGCAAGATGATGCATGGCAGTTTCTTCTAATAATCCCAGATCTTATGTAATATTTAACTGCATAATTACTAATATAAATTAGATCAATTACTGTCGACAGTGTGGTATTAGCTTACACAGTGCTTACCCTGCCAGAAAAGACATTAACAAACAGTTCACGTCTGCAGTAATAATTATACTAATTAACAGACATGAATCCTAAAAGCTAAAAATGGCAGAGCAAATCGAGATTTCTCCTTTACACCTACCTCCGACTAGGCAGAAGATGCAATAGACGGTGCAACAGGTATGAACTGTACACAGGCTTAAAGTGCATTAGGGCTGCAACAACTAATCAATTATGAAAAATCATCAACCGTGTCCGCCCACAGTGCACGTCCAGCTTCAGCCAGTTGCTCAAATTACAGCACTGAACAACGCATTTCTATCGACAAAATGCATCTAAAAATAGTAGAAACAGAATGAGATGCCACGGGAGAAGTATGTGATCCAAGCTGCCCTCAGCAAGATAATTCTTTATTTTGAGCTTTAAGTTAATGCATTAGTGTAAAGGCTTGCCCTGTCAGCCGCTGTGACACATGCGTGTGCGTCCTCAGCGCAAAAACGTTCCGTTTATGGTCATATCCTTATCTATAAATGTCACGAATTCACACGAGCATTAAAGGTTCATCCTGACCGGCTGTGTTAAGTTTAATTTACCGAATGGCGCGTGCACGCACGTCAGACGGAACACAGAGAGGGGGGTTGGTTTAGTTTTCGATATTCGTGACACGTTCAGCGATAAACGGCAATAACTCCAAATCTTATTGCCCAAAACAAATCTAAACAGTGTGACCACCAAAAAAGCAAAGCTGATCATGTTTCACAGCCTTCTTTTCCATAGTTTTCGCTCGATGTAATAAGCACTAGCCCGCACAAGCCATCTCAATGTGCATCAAGCCGGGGGAGAGCTCGCTCTCTGCAGAGCTTTCAGTAAGGGACCGAGTGGAAAGTGCACGTTTTCTTCATTTTTTGCTATGGCTCACTGGGCGGTGTTTTTGTAATAGCTTTTTAGTTTAAGGCCCCATAGACATGAGACCAGTGTCAATCAAGAGAGGGGGACAGTGGACATTTTTCACAAACTTCCATTTTACACCTACTGGTAGAAAAGGGAATTGCATGTCAAAAATGTACTTTATGTAATAACTTTCATCAGCAGGAAGATAGAGACATGACTGTGATCAAAGTGAACGTGTTCCTGCAGAACATTCCTCACCTGTTAGTTAAGTCTTTATTAACTTTATTATTATATACATTTTTTATAGGGATTTAAACTATATTCACTATTACAGTGCTTAACAAATTTATTAAAACAAATGTATGTAAGGTTTTTAACAGATGATGTAAGGTTTGTGCCACTGCTTCTCTAAACTAACAGCCAAAAATTACCAAAATCATGTTTTAGCTTTCTGTATTGGTTAGTCCTCCAAAATGCGTAAGCTCTTTAGAAACAGTAGTAGGCTATTTCTAATGCTACAATATAATTATTGCTGTTATCTATGAAAGGCAGAGCACTTTATAGTGTTTTTTTCAGATACGCAACTACAGTCAAAAAGTACATAAACAATGCATTCAAGAATGCAAGCTGCTATGAGGCCATTTTTGTTATTATAAACACTAATTAGTTGTTTATGTTTGTAATTTGCCCAATAAATGACAATAAAATGTTTAGATGTAAACTTTTTAAATATTTGTTTTCTTTATGACAGGTGGTTTAATAAATTAAACACTGTTTTCATAGCATTCAATTAGTTTGAAGGACATTGAGCAGAATGTGGAATAGTGTGTATTTTGTCAATAAAATAATTTCATCGAAAGAATAATCGGCCAACTAATCGATTATCAAAATAATTGTTAGTTGCAGCCCTAAAGTGCATATACATATATAAAGTGCATATGTCTCACCTTCACAGCAAGCTCCATGGCCGTGACCCTGTGTATGCAGCGCTTGCATATAGAGTACGAACCCACGCCGATGTCCTCCTTGAGCTCGTACACGTCTGCAAACTGAGCCGAGCCTCCGTGCATCTGACATCGAACACACACATAAACAACACATACACAGCTCACTGAAACACATGCATGTATACACACAAGTGATATACCTGCACTATGGGGAGAATGTTGACCAGCTGAGTGCTTTTGCTTTCCTCCAGAGAGACCGGAGCTACAAAACTGAAGCCTTTGAAGAGCTGGTGAGCGTTTGCACTGGGGGGGATGCCTGGAGAATCTGTCCAACACACACACACAAGACACAACTCAAGCCATCGCAGCGTCTCTGGCAGGGGTATCTGAATGCATTCATGCATTGCACCTTTGGGAGTTTTGGCTGTGAACTCTGGGTCGAAGCAGAAGGTGTCGTCTGGTCGCCCTGTAGCAGGTTTGAATGGAGGCTGAAGCTCTCTTCGGTACAGTTTCTACAATCACAAAGACATGATACATCATAAAATATATTCTCTCACACACACACTTCATTGCTTGAGTCTGATTTCTGCACATAGCAGGACAATATTGCCTGTATTGCAAATATTGTCTGTATATCATGTCAAAAGCAGTAACTAAATCAGCATACTATCATCTCAAAAACATTGCAAGAATTAGATGTTTTGTTTCCAGTCAAGACTTGGAGAAACTTGTTCATGCCTTTATCACCAGTAGGGTGGATTATTGTAATGGTCTCCTCACCGGCCTTCCAAAGAAGACCATTAGACAGCTGCAGCTCATCCAGAACGCTGCTGCCAGGATTCTGACTAGAACCAGAAAATCTGAGCATATCACACCAGTCCTCAGGTCCTTACACTGGCTTCCAGTTACATTTAGGATTGATTTTAAAGTACTTTTACTCGTTTATAAGTCGCTCAATGGTCTAGGACCTAAATATATGGCAGATATGCTCACTGAATATAAACCTAACAGACCACTCAGATCATTAGGATCGAGTCAGTTAGAAATACCAAGGGTTCACACAAAACAAGGGGAGTCCGCTTTTAGCTATTATGCCGCCCGCAGCTGGAACCAGCTTCCAGAAGAGATCAGATGTGCTAAAACATTAGCCACATTTAAATCCAGTCTCAAAACTCATCTATTTAGCTGTGCATTTGTTGAATGAGCGCTGTGCTACGTCCGAACTGACTGCATTGTATTTTATGTATAATCATTTTCTATTTAACTGTTTTAAATCTCATTTTAAATCAATTTCTATATCATTTTAAAACTCCTTGTTTTATTATTTTTAACTTCTTGTTTTATTGCTGTGAATGATTATCTCACATTCTTTTATGTAAAGCACTTTGAATTACCAATGCGTATGAAATGTGCTATATAAATAAACTTGCCTTGCCTTGATTTATAATGATACTGAAATCAGATCTCTGGGTTTACAGAGGTGCACCGAACATCAAAGCATCTTTCCGTATCTGGCATTACTTTCATCATGTCATGCAATCTTCATTACAGTCATGTTAACTAGCAGAAACTACAATTTCAGAAAGACTGCATTAGCTAGCAGTGACCTAAAAGAAAGAAATATCGACAGCCTGCATGACCCACCTCAGCTGAACACAAAGCAAGTTACATTTTAATTTAAGCTCACAAAGATCATTTTGCTTTCCTTTGGAATAAAATAAGATGCTTGTACATGTACAGACTATAATGTGGTTAGAAAACACCAGTATATTAGCAAGATTCGATGTAATATTACACATTATCGAGCTCAGTTTTGACACATTATCGAGCTCAGTTTTGACACTTTGTGCAAACAAAGCCACAGGATTAATGGGTTGAGCACAAACGGTTCGGACGCCCTGATCTAACATCCAGATGTGAAGCATCAGAATTCAAACACTTTGATGACCAAATCTGATTTTTTAGACAACGAGCTTGCATTTATTTTAAAAGTCACCCGTATCCGATGTGTGCATTTTACACTGCACTTGGTGAAACAAGCCAAAAATAGACATCACACATCAATTTGAATAGTTTTAATTAATATAAAAAGGTTTTTAGTGCAATAGTTGCATCTATACATCAAAATAATGATATATCCTAGTATGAATTCTTCAGGACAGTGATGATCTGAGCTCCGCTGAAAGCTCGTGAGTGGCATGATACTCAGTCTGTGTTTTTTTTAGTAATTAAATCCAAATTTGTTTATCAGTGATTGTATATCAAAAGCAGGGACATGCTTATGTGCATTTCTTATTTTTTGGTTTCGATGGAAGGAACGGGACTGAAGAGCTCGCCTGACAATCGTCGCGTGATTTCAAACACATTTCAGCGTCAAATCGCCTTTTATTTAACAAACGAATGAAATGAATACTCTGCTACTCAACTAGAGAGGTTTCATTGTTACAGGTGGGTCATTGTTCATTGTTACAGGTGAGTATGTACCACGAAATGTAAAAAAAAAATAATAATAATTCCATGACATAGAAGTCACATTTACAGGGGAATATCACGGCACGGCCGGCACAGATGCACGTACGCGATTCATATCTGATTTATTTCCACATATGAATGAGGTAACCGATCTGAGATTTGTTCCTGCTTACACAGTCGTGGGTCGTATCCGATCTGTGCCACATGGGAGGAATTGGGTCACTTTGATTGCTATCAGGTCGCGATGTGCCGTCAGCCGACGGACGTCTCCATTTCTGAGCCGAGCTAAATGCTTTTATTCATCAAACTGGATGAGAAAAAGTCCATCAGAACTTTTAAATATATGAACCGTAGCAATACAAAGCTTTGTCTGTGTAAACGGCACATGTGGTATGTTTCAGCAGACAAGACATTTCTGAATTTTGATGTGTGAAATTAAACATGAATGACTAACTGTGATCATTAGTCAAACCCAGCAGGACCTGGCTCAGCGATGGAGGACAGAAAACTACACTGAGGGAGGTGCGTAAGAGAGCCCAGCATTTCAGCCCGGGCTTGACAGGCCCTGACATTAGTAGATTCCTAGGGCCAGGCTTCACGTCATAGTTCAGACTGTCTTAGGTTTCTCGTTTTTATATTTTACACATCCAGACCGTGCCGCGACTGAAGAGTGTATAGTGTCCCGCAGCAGAGAGCGTGCCATCAGTGCAGATGAAGATTTCTGCGTTCAAATTAGGGGTGTGTGATATATATATAAAAAAAAAGATCTCGATATCATTTTGGATTTTTTCCATAACGATATTTTGCAGAGTGTGTTATCGTGCTGATATCTGACTACCGTGCACAGCTGCAGTTTATGATATACTTCATATTCTGTGTGCTCAGTTCACATCAGTGATTCATTAATTAATCTATTCATTTAAGTTTAAATTGACCTTTAATAAAGCCCCTTTTTTGAGTCATATTGTTACATTTAACCAGTCAATTGAGATAATACACATTTAGGCTGCTCCCAAACAAATGAAACCAGTATCATCAACATTTATCTCTGCAGAAGCTGCATCTGAAGGTGTTTAGATGTTCACACACTATTTAATGCAGCTCAGAGGGACATCGAGTGCTTTAACCAGTTACAAATACATAATTTCTTGACATTTTAAACATAAAACTTTGAATACTGATATTTAAAATTATTTAAAAAGTGAAAATACTTTAAATGTGAAATTAAACCGCCAGCAGGTGGCAGCACGTCACTGTTAACAACTGAGTCATTGCGACTGAACCGAATCATTTAAACGAATGATTCATTCATGAACGAATCACTGAGACTGAACCAAATCATTTAAACGGGCCTACATTTGAGGCCCGTGCAGGGCTCTAGTGTCTAACACTGGGATAACACTCACATTCCAGTCGATGGTGGAGAAGAACGCATGTCGTTTGATCTCCTCCACTCCATCAGGACCTGCTCCTGGAACAGAGTACACCACAGTCTGTGTCCATCACGATACTACAAGCCCCGGCCTAGTGCTTTCAATCACACAACACGTGACTTACCTAAACGGTTTGAGGGATTTCTTTTGAAGAGCATTCGTAAAAGACTTTGTGCTTCCAGGCTTAGAAACTGTGGCATTCCCAGCTTTGCTCTGAGGTGCAAAAATCACAACGTTACCAGCATTTTATGTGCACAGCCATCATGATCATTAAACAAATGAACAGTGATTGGGTTTGCCAGTCAAACTGATATCTATATGGCAGCCCTGATAACAGATTCGACCAATCAAGCGTAACACACACTGGCTTGTTTTAACATGCAGCCACACTTACTTAAGAATCATGTTCATAGTCTCGTTCCGGTCTTTTCCTTGGAACGGTAACGTGCCGGTCAGCATTTCAAACTACAACAAAACATAATAAATGACTGTCAAACAAGGCAAATCAACCAGACATTTACTCGGGTAAATTACCAAAGCACTAGTGTATGTTAATCCTTGTGTAACTTCAATGCAAATGTTCCCTTTCAGTCAATTCACTAAGTACAACACCGATATCATGTCTTTTTCTATCCATATAGTGGAGGTCAATGGTGTTCACAGCAACATTCTTCAAATATATCTTTAGTCATACAAGTTTGGAAATCATGACGGCACTGTCATTTATGTGTGGGCTGTTTCTTCAATTCACTAACAGCAAGATCAATTCTGCCACAAGGGGGCGTTATTTGATTGAGGATGTTGACATTTAGATTTGTTTGGTTTAAGTTTAGCCTAAATATGGATTGGGAAAATCTAAAAATACACATTTATTCAACCTGCATGCTTTAACAAAAAGACAAACATTTCCTAGCACTTTGATTTTTTGTATTGCTTTTGAAACTGGTCCGAGATTATTTATTTATTTATATTCACTCTTCAGCAGGAGAGCAGCGGTGCCATCCAGAGCACCTCAGGTGAGAGAACGGATCCATACAACAGAGACAACGCACACATTACACTCCGTTATACAGAAATATGGACCGATATTCTACGTTTTAGAACCGATACCAGTTATTTGCATGTTAACCGATATAGTTAACCAATATTTATTTGTGACCCTGGAGCACAAAACCTCAAGTCGTAGGTGTATATTTGTAGCATTATAGCCAAAAATACATTGCATGGCTAAAAATTATATTTTTATTTTATGCCAAAAATCACTAGGACATTAAGACCATGTTCCATGAAGGTATTTTCTACCGTAAATATATTAAAACTTATTTTTGATTAGTAATATGCATTGCTGTGAACTTCATTTGAACAACTTTAAAGATGATTTTCTCAATATTTAGATTTTTTTTGCACCCTCAGATTCCAGATTGTCCTATCATAACAAATCCTTATTTATTCAGATAATGTATAAGTCCCAAGTTTGAAAAAGTGACCCTTATGACTGGTTTTGTGGTCACATTTATTGTTTACAAAGATAAAAATAGCACTGAACATGTATTTTAGTTATAATGCAGTCAATACTGTAATTTCCCTGCTTGCAAACAACAAAACAACTAATTTCTACGTAAAATGGCTTAAAGGGATAGTTCACCCAGAAATGCTAATACTGTCATTAATTACTCACCCACATGTTGTTCCAAACCCATTAGACCTTCGTTCATCTTCATAACACAAATTAAGATATTTTTGATGTATTCTGAAAGATCTCTGAGCCTCCAGATCCAGAAACGAAGGCGATCGGTAAAATAATCCAGCCGCATCACACGGATTTGAACGAAAACAGCGTATGTTTGTGTTCAGTGCATATTCTCCAAAATGGCGCTACGGTGACGAATTGTTGAATAAAAGAGTTATTTTAGTTTTCCTTGTGCACAAAAAGTATTCTCGCAGCTTCGTAAAATTACGGTTGAACCCTTGATTATTACGTTTCTTTATGTTGATCGTGTTAATTACATTGCTGTCAGAATACATACACTTAATTTGTGTTCCAAAGAAGAACATAGGTCTTACGGGATTAGAACGACATGAGGGAGAGTAATAAATAACAGAATTAGCATTTCTGGGTGACCTATCCCTTTAAATATCATGAAAAGTAAACCGATAATCAGTTGATCTCTAGCTTTACTGGCTTCAGCTGAGAGTGGATCCCATGCTATACGTTGGTTCCTTGTATTTGTCAACAGTGTTGCATATATAGCATCACATTCTCATTACGGGAGAGATAAAGTCATGAAGGTCCTACCATTAAGACGCCGAGAGACCACCAATCAGCGCTCTGCGTGTGACCTCTCCGGTTGACCACCTCGGGGGACATGTACTCCACAGTGCCACAGAACGAGTACGCTTTTCGGTCATGATCTACCGATTCTTTACTGAGCCCAAAGTCTGGAAAAGGCACAGCAGCACATGTGTCACATCTGCAACGCGAAGCTAAACCAGGGGTGTCCAACTCTGCTCCTGGAGTCAGTTTATCAAGGTTTACGTGAAAACTACTGACTCCAGCAACAGAGTTCGACAAATAACCCGGTCATCACAAATGACTCAATCATTTTCGCACTAACACACATTACAGAATTGGCTGATATCGACATGCACAAGTTTAACAGGCAGCGAAGGGGACAACAGTACGTACCTGTTAACTTGATATGTCCAGCTTCATCAAGCAAAATGCTGAAAATTAAGACCACATTTTTCCAATAGAGATACAAAAATACATGAACTAAACAAGTCAACACGTCTCGATTACGATCTTGAACATTGGTTCTGTCAGATAAATCATCCTTATTTAATAAAAGATCAAATGGAGAGGGCAGGTGAGAGAGAGAGAGAGAGAGAGAGAGAGAAGCGGAGAGAGAGAGATAGAGTGGTTTCTACTCTACACACACAGAGAGAGAGAGAGAGAGAGAGAGAGAGAGAGAGAAGCGGAGAGGTGAAGGGGGATACTTTACTTTTCAGGCTTCAGGTCTCTGTAAACAATGCCTAGGTTGTGTAGATGATCCAATGCAAGAGCCAGCTCTGCAAGGTAGAATTTCACATCCTCCTCTGTAAACATAACCTAGTAAGAACTGGACAGATTTACTCTCGCATCAAAGATCACATGCAACAATACAATGCACATCATCATAATGACAGAGGATTCATACGGGTAACAATTAATGACAACACACAAATATAGAGCTTTTTATACAATGCATTTACAGGCGAATGCAACTGAAAACGGTGCATGTACATGTACATTAATTTGCATGTCGGCACGTTTATAGACAAACGTGAGTCACTTTTCTTGCATTAATGAAATGTCTAAGATTAAAGCTGATGTGTAAATATCAGAAGAGTTTTTTAGCAAATATTTAGTCACCAGTTCATAAGATGCAAGTAAACATACACATACTCAAAGACATAACATATGCATGAGATATGAATCATTATGATTGACGAGTCGATTCAATTAAAAATGCCACATCAGAGCTATAGTAAACATCACATGCAGCATGTGGCCGTTTGTGCCGGTGCATATAAATCAACATTTTCACAAAAAAAGTACAGTAGAAATACACAAATAAATAGAAATCGCTGCGACTGAACATGATTATGGATTCCAAAACTGACTGCAAAACTACCAACTTTTTCCAAGAGTTAGAGAATAAAAAACCTTATAAGCTTTTGGGTTTCATAGCATGAAACACACAATATCATTACAGATTAACAACAGAGGTGCATTTTGCATTAAAGAATATAGCTGTATAGTCGAATGAGTCCTCCATTAAAGCATGCAAATTAACATAAGAAAAAAAAACATAATTTGTGCAGTAAAAATCATTTTGGGTGTGAACAAGCCTTCAAATTATAGTCTAGCTTAGCTTTTTAAACCTGCAAATGAAAATTAGGCAGACGACGTTGCACTTAATCAGACATTTAACATTATGGAAAATAACACTACAAGACATAATAGCAGCTGTTAGTCTGTTTACAACATCAGAGAAACTGTTAGAGTAGAACAAGAGATGCTTACCTCTTTGGATAAACGAGTAAATACATCCCCACCCCTGAGAAAATCCAAAATTAAATAGAGTTTCCCTTCGGTCTGAAAGGCTGCGAGTGGAAAAAAACAATACCAGAGCTGGTAAAAATAAAGCATACCACAAAAAACAAAGCAACAACACTTTTAAACTGTTCCTTTAAGTCTATAGTCATTGTATATAATGGATTTTTCCCCACTTATATTTAAATATAGGCTACGGTTTCAGAAGAAAACGCTTTAGAGATTGGACTGAGAGACATATACATACACTCATGGCAGCACTGCTTTCTGAATTAATAAGAGCCACATTTACAAGCCACTGGGCTTAAGTGATGTTAAGCAAATCAATCAGTCTGGATCATGCTAATTACACCAAAATGGGCTTAAACAATCACTGGATGGATCTACAATCTTACATTGTAACACCTGCGGTTCCTTCGTCCCAGAGTCAATGGGATTGTGGTTAAATCACTTATATAAGGTCCGTGGTTCACACAAGCTCAAGATACTTCCACGTTTTATTCTACGACATAAAACCCCAAACTCGTGATTTGTTTTTGTTTTTTTAAGCGGTTGTGTTTCTTAAAAAACACGGCGCTGTCGGAGACATTAAGCGACATCACACCAAACATTTATCAATTTACAGTAATTTTTACTACAATTAATTTTAGAATACTAATGAACAGCCTAGTTTCCCACATTTATCTTACAAGTCTTCGGCTCGTTTGATCTCTTTCTGACACGGAGAGACTCGTACTGTAAGGCAAACTCATATTACATGTATTATTTAATATACAGTGGTACAGCTGATCTGTGCAACGCTGGTGAAATCTCCACTGATCTGCTCCCCGCTGTGCTCTGTTCACATTCACTGATAATACAGCTTTGCCAGGGTTTTATATTTGTATACATGTTCACTTAATGTTTCCTTACACCGAATCATCATTTCTATTCATTTCCCACTGATTTACGCGATCTGATGACCATTAACTCATAGTGCACGGTCATATCTCTGTATGAATGGATGACAGAGACGCGCGTTTTCCTTTAGCGCGCACACACACACACGTGACATCTCAATGAGGACATAAACACACGAGCATCTCCAGAACTGCTCTGAGAGTCACTTCATGGGCGTTTCATCAATTGAATAGGAAAATGCATTATTTACCAATTTTCTTATGAAATATTAGATATGAAAATCTAGCCATTTATTACTCTCATTATGACAATTCGTTTTTTAACATGCTGTCCCAACAGCAACACATGAATATGCAAATTAGATACAGTGAATAGATAAACTGTGTTTAATGGGAAACCAGTTTATGGAAATCTTTACACATATATTGCATAAAACAAAATGGTATATCAAATCATGTTGTTATATATTTTATAACACAGTT
This sequence comes from Oxygymnocypris stewartii, assembly GCA_003573665.1. Lineage (NCBI taxonomy): Eukaryota > Metazoa > Chordata > Actinopteri > Cypriniformes > Cyprinidae > Oxygymnocypris > Oxygymnocypris stewartii. The sequence continues at coordinate 1,225,715 of QVTF01021140.1, forward strand.
GAGAATCATCCTTAAAGTTTAGTATAAAAAAAATCCTGAAACCTAAAAATTGATTGGTGATTTTAAAAAATCCCATTGTTTTTGCCTTTTTGATGTCTATTCATGCCATTTTATTTGAGTCCTAGTGTAAACTACGCGACACATACAGTGGACATAGAATAAAATAAAAATGTTCAAAAAAAAAAATTATCTTATGGTCTAAACAATGTAATGACATAAAAAAATACTAGGGGGGGGGGGGGGGGTCTCAGTAGGATATAAACGGAGAAATGTAAAGGTATTCACGGCAACCCGTCAAAATAAAAGTCCGTGTTTTTTGTAGACAGTGCAGCAGAAATGTACGTAACACTTACTAAAATTATAAAAACTTAATTTTTTAAGGAATGAACAAAACATTTCTAACATGTTTTAATTGTAATAGTAAATTCCCTTTGTTTGCCAAAAAAAGTTTAATTCTCAATCATTTAAAGATAAAATAAATTAATAAATCATTAATTTAAGCACTTTTATGTATCACTTTACTTCTTATTACTTGAACTTAGATTTTATGAAACCCATATCGGTCGACCTCTAATGTAAACACCACATGTACCGGCTTCACGTGGTGCGAGTGAAACTTTAACGATGCATAGCGTTTAGAGCCACGTTAAAATTAAAAGTCAAGAAGCTGTTAGAAAGCAATTGTAGGAGGATAAAATGACATTGTGTAGAGCTGAAATGCTGCTTTATTCAATAAAATAAGTTGAATATTACCATATGCAAAAACATTGCTCACTCTGCTGATATTTAATGGATTAAATGCACATGGAGACATTTTTAATACGAGGATTTATTGACTTTTAATGCACCTTATTTCGAAATGCATGGTATGAAATATTATTCACTATACTTTGCATTATTAATGTCTCATTTCAGTTTGGCTCTAGTTTTGCATTTATGAACGTGTTAAAATAAGTCTGAGCGTGCTAGATTATTTTAGCGGACAAAACATGTAACGAGCTATTAGAGCTGGGCGGTATGACCAAAAATTTATATCACGGTATTTTTCTAAATTATACCGGTTTCACGGTATATGACGGTATTTTTTTTTCCCATGGATGACCGGGTGTTAACCACATTTTCTACTGACTGAGGATAAACTGCAGTAGATTGACTTAGAATGCCATATTTTAGTGTCATGATGAGTGAATATTGTAAAAAATTCCACACTAAATACAGGGGTTAAAGCAAAAGAAAATATTTTAACTGAAAATATTTCCTCGGCCAAACCCCATTCCACAGCCATACGGCTACAGTCACACACACAGTTTAAGAGCGGTGTTTATCTTCTTGTAATCAGGAGTGCTTGTCCTCCTAATTTAAAATATTTAGGAGCGCCTTCTGATCAATAATAAAAAAATTCTGATAAAAAATTTGTCTTCCGAACACGGTGACATTTGACTCCTTAAAGTGACTTAAAGGGGTATTTTCTTTTTACCTTTGCAATGGCATAATTTTCATCTATGTCAAATAAAAAAATGTATGTTTATAAGCTTTTTAAAATGTATATTTAAAACAATATAATAAGTACAATACAACAAATAAGTTACTAATCATGAAATTAGTATTAATAAAAAAATGTATTTGTACTACAGAGGTGGCACAGAAGAACACAAACGTGGCTTGTATGTACATTTTCAGACGTTTAATGAGTCTCAGGGGTGGCATGAGTGCAATTAAATTCATAGATTCATGTGGACATTAATGTTTTAAATATAAATTAGCTTTTAGAGATGCACAACGGCTCAGCTGTTACTTTATTTTGAACTATTTTCGTTGATGATATAGAGCAAAATCATGCAGTACTTGTTTATTGATCTGTTGTATTAAATCAATATATCACATTTGCAAACTTCCCTTATAATTATTAAAAGCCGTCACTCTCCTCGTGATCTGTGGGGAACATAGATTGAGAGCGCGTGAGTGAGCTCAAGACTCAAAAGCACGTGCAAATGTGATACATTCTGTCAGAACCTGCGTGAATGAGTATAATTATTATTAATAGCAATCCCGCGCCGAAATACAAGTTCTGCTCTGTGTTCTCTGCTAAGAACCCGACTGTAAATGATGCGAGTGGCGTTACTATGTTGTCAGTGAGAAACTGCAGCCGAGGCGGGGATGATTTTTGGTGTGCCAGCAGAACAACGAGAGTGCGCTACAAGTTTATTTCCCCTCAGTAATCCCTGATAACGTTTAAATGGAGTGAACACGGAGCAGTTTTTCAGTGAGCGGGAATGTAAAACCCGGAGTGGATCCAGAGCGGAGTGATTACAGAACTCTTAGAGTGGAGAGAGGAACGTGCTTTAATCCACTCCAGGCTTTGATCACACCCCCCTCAGCAGACTGAATGCACCTCGTCTTTCCTTCATTTAAGACATATTCAAGCTAAATAAGACATCTATAACACTATTTGAGAAATGTAAGCGTATTTACGGTCTTAAAGTTATGAAAAGTGAATTTAAGAAGGCGGGAACCCTGCAATTGACGGGAATCCGTCGTATCGACGGAGAACTTTAGTTTGTGAGAGACGCGGGAGCTTATGCAGCGGATGGTGGATATTTGTGGCGGTCAATGTGGATATTGTGGATGAATTCTTCTCTCTCATCACATTCTACTAGTGCTTCAGTTTCTGAACGTTCACGCTTAATAACACATACAGCTGTATCCTCGCCAAAATGCAATAGTGAAAATAGACCCCTCTCTAACAGTGTCGCATTACGAACGTTATATTTAAAATGACACCGGTATTGCGGTATTTTAAAAATTCATATCTTAAGAAAAATAAACACCGGTATTCGGTATGAACCGGTATACCGCCCATCACTACGAGCTATGGTTGAACGCAGCACTTATTTTTTGCAATAATCCAAAAATCCCATTCCATGAAACCAGTCTTACCATAGTGCATCTTAACAATGAAAGGATGATTGACCTCCACCAGAATATCTCTCTCCATCTTGGTGCGAACTCGGTCCCTCACTGCAACACAACACACACACAAACGACGAATAAACACCAGTGTAGCGTCACAGAAGTGCGCTGGCACTGATGCAGACACTCACTGACCTTTTAAAGATGCTTTTTTGAGCACCTTCATTGCATAAAGCTGTCCGGCATCCGGACCCATCAACTTACGCACCAAAAACACCTGAGGACAGGAGAGGCCACAGATCAGATGGTCTTGTTTCACAATGAAAATAAAAAATGGGAAATGCATTGGAGAATATTAGTTATGACCACCCTCACAAAGAGCTTGAGGTCTTCAGTGATGGCGTGGGCCTTGTGCACACAGTATTTATGCATAAGAAATGTAGATATAATGCAATTAAGCGGCAATAACTCTTCTATTTCTGCACATAAACGAGCGGAAAGAGTCTCCGTCCACCTCCACACTAACTCCGGCGCGGTTCAACTCAAATATGAACGCAACACGGACAAAACCACATCTACACAGAAGAAGTTTGGAAGAGCCTTCTCTCGTTTGTCCGTGCATCTGAATAATTACTGCAGCCGTTTGGACTCCATAACATGCTTTATAAGTTCTCAGCTTGTGAAATATCACCATATGTGTCCCTGGAGCACAAAAGCAGTCTTGAGTCGCTGGGTATATTTGTAGTTATAGCCAACAATACAATGTATGGGTCAAAATTATACATTTTTATTTTATGCCAAAAATCATTAGGATATTAAGATCATGTTCCATGAATATATTTAGTACATTTCCAATCATATAAATCATTTTTGATTATTAATATGCATTGCTGTGAACTTCGTCCAATGTTTCTCTACGGCGCTGAAACCTAAAGATGTCAGAGTACCGCCTCCGTGCAACAGATACTCGACAGCCATTGGCTAGTCTGCGTTCGAGGGGAGGGGCTTACGATAGCTCAATTCAGCTGTCTTCATAATAACAACTGCAGCAGCCAAAATAAATCAGATGCTTCGTTCTCTGTTGTACAAAAATCCCACCGAACCATAAATTGTGTGCTCAGCCTGACTGTGTGAAGTGAAAGAATCACAGACCTTCCCAAAAGAGCCTTGTCCCAAAACCTTGAGCAGCTCAAACTGTCCGGGATCGGCCTTCTCACAGCCCTCCTTCACATGATGAGTGATGGGAATCTCTTGATACGCGCCCTCGTCCTGCACACACACACACACCCTTTCAAAAACTCACAATTTCATCCAAGCCTGTGGTAAGTGGGTTTGTAATGGCCAATGCAGATATCTTCAAGAGCACAGTAGACAATTTACATACAGTCTTAATATTTTATTAAATAATGAAAATGCATTTTTAACTGTGGCTTAAGTTTACAAATGCTTTGAATATGATAGATGTGTCCCTGGAGCACAAAAGCAGTCTTGAGTCGCTGGGTATATTTGTAGTAATAGCCAACAATACATTGAATGAGTCAAAATTATACATTTTTATTTTATGCCAAAAATCATTAGGATATTAAGATCATGTTCCATGAAGATATTTTGTACCGTAAATATATCAACACTGAATTATTGATTATTAAGCATTGCTATAAACTTAATTTGAACAACTTTAAAGATGATTTTCTCAATATTTAGATATTTTTGCATCCTCAGATTCCAGATTTTCAAATATTGTCCAAACCATACATCAATGGAAATATTATTTATTCAGGGTTCACATGATGCATAAATCTAAATTTCATCAAATTGACACGTATGACTGGTTTTGTGCTCGGGGACAAAATAAATAAATACATAAAATGCACAACATTGCTACAATATACTTTAACATAACTAATATATAATGCTGTTATTAGCATTGTAGATACCAGCGAAAATTCACAATTGCATATACATTTTTTTTCTAGCCTAATTAAAAATAACCTTCAAACATCTTTAAAGACCTCAGCAACAAAATAGCAACAAATGAATTACAACCAGCAACAAAGTAGCATTAAGTACAGAAATTAAAGGTAATCAAATCTATGAAAAATAATGAATTAAACACAGTTAAGTCCTAAAACTAATTAAACTACTTGTTAAATTGTAGTTTAATTATTAAAACTACAAACTAGTAATTTAATTGTTAAAACTACAAACGTTCAGTTAAGGTCCGTGAGTGTTGTTGGAGTGACCTCAAAGACACACACAGCATCAGGTTAATTACGCTACTATCACTTTAAGACCGAACGCACAAATCCAATATGACACACATTTGATTTCCTTCCCAACTTATATCCAGTTACATAACCGGCACGGTTTACATGAATAACAGAAAGGCCTTTTCACATCATTATGAGAGAAGATGATGCATGAACAGTTCTCTCTATCGCACTTAAACTCATTTGAGTGTTTACTGACAATACTTTCAAACTCCTGCATATAAACACGTGTGACGAGGATGGGCATTAAAAAAGCCTCATGTGGACAGAGAGAGAACGAGATACTCACACAGTGTGTGTAGGAGTCCTCCTCCATCGGCTCATCCATCATCTGATGCCCATTCAGCTGAAACACACACAGCACATCAGCTTCTCACAGTACAGCAGCACCACACACCAGGCGCTACTATTAGCACTTACTTCTACTCGATTAGTACAATTTACCAATAATATATCAATATCTTTGATTAATAAATGCCATTACATTTTCACTCAAATATTTCCCAACACACACTACACACACACACAGTACACACACACCAAACACACAAAACACTCACACACAAACTAAACACACACACACACACGCTACACATCACACACACACACTAAACACACTGACACACACACCACTCACACAAAGACAGACACACACTACACTGACACAAACACACCACACACACAGCACTCTCACACACTACGCCACTCAAGCACACACACAGACACACACACTACACATACTAAACATCACACACGCACACTAAACACACTGACACACACTACACACCACTCACACACACTACACTGACACAAACACACCCACACACTACACAGACACACACACACAGCACTCTCACACACTACGCCACTCACGCAAACCACACACACACACACACTACACATACTAAACATCACACATGCACACTAAACAACACAGACACACACACACACACACACACAGTACACACTAAACATGCACACTAAACACACTACACACCACACACACACTAAACAACACACTGACACACACACTCACACACCACACACTACGCCACTCACACACACCACACTACACTACACTACACACACCACACGCACTAAACAACACACTGACACACACACACTACGCCACTCACACACACCACACTACACACACACACACACACACACACACACAAAACATCTCACACAACACACTCACACACAGTGCACTTTTAAGTCTATTTTCAAAAAGGGGTGGGCGGGGGTCTATTTTAAGGGGTTAAAGAGAATAGCTACAGAGTATCGGTTAGAATATAGTGTGTTTGTGAGAGAGGTTCACGCTCATTCTACAAGGGCCAGTAGTAATGATATACATCCTTGTAGCTTCAAGAGGGACCAATTAGACCAACACTGACTTTTTCACAAAAACATTTTTTTTTGACTGTAGCTCAAAATTATACGTTCATCACACTCATCTTATCAGCACGGGTCACAAATGCAGAATATGAACTGCTTTTAGAGTCATAAGTCCTGGACAGGCCTAAACCTTGCTACGGTCTGATTAGCTGTATCGGAGCTTGATTCGTTTCGCCAAAAGCACGTGAGATGGACACAGCATGAACGGTTTTAAAACACTTCGAGTAATGAACCTTTTCCAGATACAATTGGGTTGAACGCTTCACTGGTTCAGAACACTTCACTTCGCCATCACTACCGGCCACTGCTGAAGAAATCAGCTGAAGCAAAGCTCTCTGTAGGACAGTAACGGGGTCCACCAGGGGCCCGCTGCATAGAAGGGTTAGGCTAGTCAATTTATTATTCTTTAAAACTGGTCAAACTTTTTTAATTCAGTTACAAAATATAGATTAGTCTAAATTGAATCAGAATGCTAAGACGCTGTCCTAACATAGAGGTTATGCTACTGGCCCTGGATCAATGTGTGTGCGAGAGTGTGTGAGAGTGTGTGAGAGTGTGTGAGAGTGTGTGAGAGTGTGTGTGTGAGTGAGTGAGTGAGTGAGTGAGTGAGTGAGTGAGTGTGAGTAAGTGAGTGTGAGTGAGTGAGTGAGAAAAGCGTGAGCGAGAGAGAGCGTGAGCGAGAGAGAGCGTGAACGGGAGAGCAAGAGAGTGCGTGAGTGAGCGAGTGTGAGTGCGTGAGCGCGCGAGTGAGAGTGCGTGAGCGCGCGAGTGAGAGTGCGTGAGTGAGCGAGTGTGAGTGCGTGAGTGAGAGTGCGTGAGTGAGAGTGCGTGAGTGAGCGAGTGTGAGCGCGCGAGTGAGAGTGCGTGAGTGAGAGTGCGTGAACGCGCGAGTGAGAGTGCGTGAGTGAGCGAGTGAGAGTGCGTGAGTGAACGAGTGTGAGTGCGTGAGTGAGAGAATGTGAGTGCGCGAGTGAGAGAGTGAGAGTGCGTGAGTGAGCGAGTGTGAGTGCGTGAGTGAGAGAATGTGAGTGCGCGAGTGAGAGAGTGCGTGCGAGAGTGTGTGTGTGCATGTGTGGGGCTGTTTACCTGATCTGATTAGGAGTTTATGAGTAAAGGTCAAGTAAAGGGCATAATTTTCATCGCATGATTTAGTTTGAAAATAGCCACGTTTGTTCTGCAGAGACTCGGTCAGCTGACAGATGCTTCTGCTTGATCAGTAATTATGGTACACACTAATATTTATACACTTATTTTGTCTACACGTCAATTGCACATATATTCAAAACTATCTATTGTTATATACCTGTACATACAATTATCAATGTGTATATTGTTATTTGTAATTCTTCTATTGCTTGGCGTGATTATTAAATAGCAAATGCTACGGTTCTCTGCATTGAGAGAGTGTCACCCATTTCATCAGAGATCAGAGAAGTGTTCATAAACCTGAAGAGCTCAAAGTAACATTTCAAAATTAATACATTGAGACATAAATATGAGTGTTGCCATTTCATATTGAAAATCTGATTTACAACAGTAATATTGCAAGTAGGGCTGCAACAACTAATCGATAAAATCGATTATTATCGATTATGAAAATCATCGACAACGATTCTCATAATCGATTCATCGGGTCCGCCCACAGTGCACGTCCAACTTCAGCCGGTTGCTCAAATTACAGCTCCAAATAACGTATTTCTATGGACAAAATGCATCTCAAAATAGTGGAGGAAACAGAATGAGATGCTGCGGGAGAAGTACGTGATCCATTTTGCATGATAATTCTTTATTTTGAGCTTTAAGTGAATGCATTAGGGTAAAGGCTTGCCCTGTCAGGCGCTGTGGCAGATGCATGTGCGTCCTCAAAACATATCCGTACATTGCGTACGCAAACATATCCATTGCACTGAATGATCTGTTGTTGAAAGTTAATTTAAGGTTTAAAAGTCAACATGCAGTGTGTATATTTTATGAGAGTAGGAACTTTAAAGGGATAACAGCTTGTAATTGTCTGAATATAAATATGAGATGCTCCATAACCGCCTTTTACAGGATAAAGAAATGACAGTAAAACATGACTGTGATCAAAGTTCCTGCAGAACATTCCTCTCACACCGTGTCTTTATTATCATTTAAATTTTTAAGAGTAATGTATGACGATTGTATGACATCCAAGTACGGCGAGAGAACGCATTAGGAGACGTCCGCTCTCTTATAGCACTCGCGGTACTTTGATGACACACCGATCGGTCTAGCTGCGCTGCTTCAAGTCAAACACATCTAAGCGGTCTTCAGAGAAAGCATCATGTTGGCACGCTGCTATGTTGCAAAGTCCGCAGTTTGCCGCGGGTTGTTTTCGTGTCTGCGGGTCTTTTATAACATGCGGAATTGACGAGCTACGCATAAACGATATCCGGGTTGCCGGGTTCTCCTGTAGTGGGCGGAGCTAATGCGCAAACAGTAATCTCATTGGCCGGTGCTCACCTATCATCGCCCCTGTTTTGATTTCAGCGAATCAGTTCGAGCGAATGCAGACGACCTGATTAATATTCATGAACCCAGCAGCTCAATAATCCTTAGTGCGTTTTATATGGTTATTAATAGTAGAATTCGCGGTATGTTATCAATATTATTTGTAGGTTTTCCCCCCTTTTTTATAGAAACACTAAATGACAAACAATATCTTAAGCACCACCACCAGTCCTAAGTTCAGACAACATGACAAATATGCATTCATACATGGTTATTCTAAAGTTTTATCATTATATAATGCTAAATTATCATACTATCATATTATACTGTTTGACTGAAATGATTAATTGAATTTGATAGGTGTCTCTCACATTGTCCCACAGAAACATTAAAATGGTGTAGATTAGTGTAACGTTTTATAATAATAATTTATTCTATTTGGTGACCATTTCATTTATTTAACATATTTAATATTGGGGCATCCAAGTTATTTGACATATTTTAACCTTTTTTTTTAAGTAACAATAGTTACTTTCCCTGGTAATTAGTTTATTTTATAACGATGTAACTCGGTTAGTATTTGTGAGAAGTAACTAGTAATATAACTAATTACCTTTTTAAAGTAACGTGCCCAACACTGCACACTATACATTGATTTATTGTATGTCTTTGATTAATAATGAATATGAAGAGGTTTAAAAAAAATTGCATATTGAATCGTAATATTGGTAAATTAGATTATTTTCTAAAATCGTTCAGTCCTAATTTAAACTATATTCACAAATACAATGCGTAACAAATTTATTAAAACACATTTATGTAAGGTTTTTAACAAATTATGTAAGGTCTGTGCCACTGCTGCTCTAACAGCATTGGTGATTACCAAAATCATGTTTGGCTTTCTGTATTGGTTAGTCCTTCAAAATGCGTAAGCTCTTTAGTAACAGTAGTAGGCTATTTCTAATGCTATAATATAATTATTGCTGTTATCTATGAAAGAAAGGCAGAGCACTTTATAATTTTTTTTCAGATACCCAATTACAGTCAAAAAGTACATAAACAATGCAAGAAAGAATGCAAGCTGTTATGAGGCCATTTTTGTTATTATAAATACTAATTAGTTGTTTCTGTTTGTAATTTGCCCAATAAATGACAATAACATTTTAAGATTTAAAAATTTTTTTGACAGATTCCTAAAATATTTGTTTTCTCTTTATGACAGGTGGTTTAATAAATAAAGCACTGTATGTTTTCATAGCATTCCGTGTGTTTGAAGGACATTGAGCAGAATGTGGAATTGTGTGTATTTTGTCAATAAATAACATAATTTGATTTAATCCGATTAATCGATTAATCGAAATAATAATCGACCAACTAATCGATTATCAAAATAATCGTTAGTTGCAGCCCTAATTGCAAGGGTAACCTTATTCGGTTTAATATTTTAACAACAATACTTTTACTTTATCCTACATTTTCAGCTCTAACCATGACTATATATTACAAACTATTATTGTAGCATGCTGAACAGTGAATTTATCATGGAAAAGCACTTTAAGATATCGACATAAGTTACACGTTTCTGTCACTGGCTGATAGATAATAACGTGTTTTTGAATCTATGAATACAAACATACGGATGTTTAGTTAGCTGGAGACAGAAAGTGGGATCTAAACAGCATCTTTTGTCTGCTTGATGTTGTGTGTGACTAGCAGATGTAGAAGTTATCAGTGAAGGCGTTATATAGCTCTAGCTAACGTTAGTTTACACTGACATTCGCGTGCGCGCGCTTTAGTCATGACTCATAATGTGAATCCGATCAACAAGCGCAGGCTAATCATCTTCATCATGCTAGTGTTTAACACTCCTCAGAAACCGACGTCACTGACTGAAGCACCGTTTGCGTTAATGTTGTGAATGATTAACTAGACGCATCAATATCTGAGGCTAACTGCTAATGCTAACACTGCCGTCACGCGAGTCTCCACACTACGTGCGCGCACCCGCATCGCCGAAAAACACACACAAAGCCGCCGTTAGCGGCACCGAGAATCCGACGCGGTCATATGTGCGACATAACGTTACCTCGCTGCTGACGCTCTGCACCTCCATTTCGCGCGAGGCCTCCTGCGCGGCGCCGAAGGACATCATGCGGTCAAACTAGACGCGTGTTCCGCGAGGCATCTCCGCGTCGTGTGTGTGTCCGTTAAACGCGCGTGTGATCAGCTGACGCGAGCGATAGAACACTGCGCTCCCGATACGCTCAAATATGGCTGTCTCTGCGCGCGCCCGCTGCTGACGTCACTGTGACGCACCCCAGCGGAGGATTTCCCCACCGAGGAGCGCGATCCCGTTAAACAACATCCCAACACTAGTACAAGAACGAGGACGGAGCTGTGACCGCGCACTCAACTCATAGGATTAAAGACAGGGCCTCCAAAACCATAACATCCCCTGTATGCCAGCTCATGGACAGCAAAATATAGCCTAATTGTTCATCGGATATTGTTGATTTGTCACTCACCTGCAACAGGCCCGGATTAACACAGTGCCCTAGACTAGAGTGAGCACATTTAAAGTGCCCCCCCCTCCCAAAAAAAAAATCCAGGAGCACCTTCTGATCAAAAACAAAAATTTGCAATAATTGACTCCTTAAAGTGATTTTACAGGGGCATTTTTTGTAATGCCATTTTGTCTAATTTTATTAAAAGTGTGTCATTATGACAAATTAAAAAATCTATATTTATAAGCTTTTCCAAAATTTCAAAAAATAAATAAAAAGAATAATAACAGGTAGAATAATAATAAGTTACCAATCAATAGAAATCAATATTTACATTTATCTGAGTGAGAAATCCTGCCCATACCCAGCTAGGAAAGAAAAAATATATAAAAGCACCGATGTTTATTTACTAAAGTGGTATTCAGGAACTGTGAATAAATTACTGCAAACTAATAATAATAATAATTGTATCACGGCTATAATCAGGGATTTAATTTCTGGAAGGGGGGGGGGGGGGGGTAACTAGCTATTACAACCCTCCCATATTTATACCACAGTTAATGGAAGCTAGAATCACATTCACATCAAATGTGTGAAAAATGCTATGGAGAAAGTTGAGCATTATATAAAAAAGACACAAACTAAAAATATTCATGAAAAGAGAAAACACAATCTTGCACCAGCAGCACTAACATAACATTAAAATACTATTAAACTACTCATGACCACCTTTACTATAATTTATCACTTTTTACTGTAAGCTTATTTACTGTGGTACATTTATTATAGATAATCTGTTAAGGGAATAGATTTTACCCTAAATATTTATATTAAAACTGTGGCATGTTGTAGCTGTTTTTTCTAAAGGTTGTTGTTTCTCATAAAAAATGCAATATAGATTAATAAAAAGTAATTATTGGCCTGGTAATGATTAATAGGCTAGCCTTATCATAACAAATGCTACAGTTAAGAACTATGGTACTTTTTCATAAGAGCCTCGGTGGGACTCGAGACCGGTGTGTGGTGCAGTTGTCGCTCATTTATTCACTCCCTTTATTTTTATTTATATATATATATATATATATATATAAATATAAATAGGTCACGTCAATTTAAAAAGAAAAAATAGGGTTGCTCTTAAAAAAGTTTGAAGACCCATCAGTAAATATAAGTCACCACGATGGATAAGACTGATCTAAATGCTGCTGTGCAAAAACGTTCTTAAGGATATCTTTCTCATTCTTAATTTTGATAAGTATTTGAAAATCTACTATTGGCATAAAAAAACATGGCAGCATACTGGATAATATCACAGTTGGGCTAACATTACAGTCTGCGATACCAACGTCTTGAGTCTGTCAGGACGCGTGAGGAGAGAGATGAGGCGAGGACTCAAGTGCAGGAGGAATGGTATTTAATAATAAAATAAAGAGCAACAAAAACAGAGAACTGTTTGCACTGTCAACATAACACGCACACAACGGATCAGCACAGGACTACAGACACCAGGAGGATAAATAGAGAGAGAAACGAGGGAGACACAGGTGGAGCAACTGAAACAATGATTGAGTAACTAAATGGACAGACAATAGACCGGCGAGAACATGGCACACCCAAACATGGGGCAGTTTCAAAAGTCACTGGCTCATATAACACAAACAGTATAGTAATAATAATAATGACCTTAGCTGCATATTACGTCAAGTCACCTTTATTTATATAGCACTTTTAACAATACAAATGGTGTCAAAGCAACCGCACAATATCAAAATAGGAAAATAGTGTATCACTAATGTAAAATGATAAGATGAAATGCCATTGTCCTATTATTACGTAATATTAAACTTGATTAGAAGGTAATCTTTAAAGGTTTTGGATGGTTTGCTGAAAGGAAAGCTCTGTTACGGTCCTGCTGCTGTGTCAGATGTCTCTGTATGTTAAGGCTTGTTGTTTGTTGTTGGTGGTTATGAATGAATGAAATATACTAATCTGTACTGTTCACGAACTCATGGTGCCTTCACATAGATTACTTTTTTCCTTACCAGTTATGTAAATGAATATCTGACTTATTTCTCAAAATTGTTTGTATTACATTGTTTTTTTTAACTGAAATATGTTAAAATCAATTGATCGTCCCGCGGTGGAAACATGGCTATAAATATCAATTCTGCACACGAATCAGTTTATGCCATCAACATATTTTAATATTTTACACAGTTATCTTTGCATCAAATATATTTTTTTGATTAAAATGTGGGCTTTTAAAAGATACACTAGTCATAGATTTAAGATTTTGTTCTATTTGTTTAATAAATGTAAATAATTGTAAAAATAATACAGTGCTTATTCTCATTTTCACAAAACAGATAAATATGTACAAAAACACACACCAATCTTTTAATAAATGCACATACTATAGCCTAATTAAATTACATTAAACACAAATAATTTTAGTCCATAATGCAGAAATCTCTGCGCATCTCTTTGACAGTCATAAACCTCATGATATGATCTTATAGATAGAGTGACTCTAAGCACAAGGAGACTAAAATCAAGTTCCTGTGCAAAAAGTATCGGATGAGCAAGAAAGAAAGGTTGTTACTCACTGATACAGAGACAGTCAATCAAAAACGGTAAATCCAGCATAGAGCGACTTGTTGTATGTGTGTAAGTGTGTGAGTGTGTGTGTGTCAGAGACGCTGTAGAAGGACAGAGTGCCGGCTGACACGTCCACATACACACCTACTCTCCGACAGGACTGTGAAGGGACACGTATGTCAACTGAAATAAGATTGTGCCAGACAGAGAATTTGTTATTATAACATATCAGACTCCAGGAGTGCATATTGTATCCAAATTCACACGTACAACTTCGTCCTTTCCTTCTGATACCTTTATATGTCACCGATATAATAGCATTGTCAATCCATTCAGCCTTCCAGTAACAGCGTCCAGACAGACTATCTCTACACAGAACCTGAGGACACCCATCGAATCGTTCTGGATGATCGGGATATGATTGAGGCTCTTCCACAAGTCTCACCTTTCTGTTGTTTTCAGACAGAATGAGACGTGCATGTGCTGTGTTTGAATCCAGGGTGAGACCACAGGCATCTAAACACAAGAGATATATAACAGTCTCAAAAGGTGTATACGGTTTTAACTATAATTGTAAGAGTCAAATGTCCTCACTTATATAGTAAAATAATGCGACGAGCGACTAGCGAGGACATTTTACTGGTTCTCATTAGTTAAAAAGGCTTATAAATCTGCCTGAACATTTTTATTTAAATTAGTTAATTTAGGCTTAAGGGTTGGGTTAGGGGATATAAAATAGCATTAACCTGATATAAAATCAATGGAAGATTATGCAGTGTCTTTACTAATGTGTGTCTGGTGTTTGTGTGTGTAGACATACATTTGTGTAGGCCTGCTGTAATCCTCAACTCTCCTCCGTTATCCACACTGTAAAGCACAACGTGTCAATCTTCACATCTAATACAATTAAACACACATACGCATGCACAACATACTTCAGTGTATCCAGTGTGTTTGGATGGTTGAGCAGTTTGCCTCCTGGATGATTGTAGCTCAAATCCAGTTCTCTCAGGTGTGACCTCAGAGATGAAGACAGATATTGACAGCCTTGCTCCGTCACCATACAGCCAGACAACCTACAGACACACAACAACAGTCCAATTTAACAATTAAAGATGACTATTTATAACACAAGTACCTGTGCTGTTCACTCAGACTCCGCCCATGTTTGATCTATAATACAGTAGTTGTATGCTACAGCTGATTTGAACATGAATAAATGGTTATCAATGGTAACTGAACAGGACAAGTACACATGCTTCCTCATGTATAAGTCACGATACATCTTAAGTAGTGCCTCACATGGAAAAGGCTGAAATTAATCCTAGACAAAGACAATAAAGTAGTGAATTAGCACTAGTGTGGGAGTGGAGAACAAGCAGCTACCGCACTGGGTTGATTAAATTAAGCTTGTCCTAATTATTTTACATGAATAAGCTTTATATAATCTCTCTCTTTGCAACGTTCTTGTTATCAGCCTGACATGAAGCACTTATTAAATGCTAAACAAATTTTACAATCTTCGGAACTTGGTCCGAAAAAGTTTGGGAACAACTGATGTGAATAAAATAAAACAAATTCTCTATGTTTTGTCCTTCCAGTAAAGGACAATCTGTAGTACATTTATAAATGATGTTCTCTTGATGTAGTGTGGACTAATGTAAGTGGACATCTCAGATTATTCTGAATTGATTGTGTTTATGTTCAGTTAAAAGGCACTTGAAATAATATGAATAAAAGCAGTGGAAAAAGTTGAGGCTATATATAATATACACTGTATTTATTTACTCAATTTTATGTCATCATACCTCAAACGTATCCAATATGTGCTACTGGAGTTTCATGTGAGTGTGATGACATTGCTTGTGATGACATTCATTTGTTTTTTTATTAAATATTGAAAAATGAGAAAACCATGCACCATTTTCCATAAAAAAAATAATAATTAAACATGAAAAGACAAGAATTCTCCTTAATTTTTGGTTTTTAGATTCAGAGGTTGAAAATGGATAAACAGTTTTATTTACACGTGTGGGAGGGAATTAAACACTGCTTTTCACTGATTGGGCAAAAATGAAACAGTGCCATCATCATGTCTGTGCAACAGAATAAGAGTCCTCCGCTGTTAAGGCGTTCATTGCAGCTCCTGCATTTCGTCTCTCTCTCATCAAACAACAAACAAATGGACAGGGTTTACTTCTGTGTAGGCATAGTTTATCTATAGCAAGTATTAGGTGCTTATTACAGAAATATGCATGCACCTCAGATCTGCAGCCATATTACCTTTTTAGTCTATTTCTTTGGCGCACCGCACATTTTATTTAGCTGTCCAGTTATCAAAATCTGTGTGGCACAGTTCCGTGACGCACTGGACAACACAATGCATTTACATTATAGTGAAGTGCAGACCAGTATTGATTTTAGTGTGAATATGCAGCAGGCATCATTTTTATTTTAGACAGTACAGTTTCATTAATCATTTTTTTTCACTAAACAGTGTGTTTTATTTGACTTAAAACACAGCCGTTTCATTCTTGAATGAATCGGAGTCTTTGAATTAATAGTTTGTGTGATTTGTTCAATAACCCATTTGCTTTGCTCCTTAATAAATCAGCATATTGAACGAATCGGTTAAATTTGATGACCTATAACTCATTCAACACAATGACTTGCCGCCACCTACTGGCGATGTAATCTTCATAATTCAAGTCTCCATTTGTTTTATTTTGTCACTCATTTCATATTTCTGTAGGCTATTCAGAATGTTTTTGTGTAAAACATCAATCTCATTCCATAATGCAGTTGCTGTGTTAATGCATTTACTGCCATCTGAGCAGCATTAACCCTCTCTGGGATATCGTCATTTATAAATGACTAAAACTGCATTTAAAATACAATATTAATGTTCAACCAACAACGTTTTATTTTAGTGATATCACATGACATCCCCTTCAACCAGTAACATTAAATATTAGCCATGTACTACACATTTTTGGTAACTAGGTACTAAAGTTAGCACATTTTAGGTCACATGCGCTCATTTTAGACTAGAGCATAAAAACAACAACTCAGAGACCAACAAATCTGAGCGTCATGAATAACTGACAAAGTCGTATTATGTGATCGATGCATGTTTTTGTAGCTTGCACCATTGACCAGCATTGGCGGGCAGTATAATATAATTTATGCATGTGTTTTAGCCTCATTTTTGTACGATTTTTGGAAGATGGAGAGAGAAATCAATAAAATAAGTATTGATGATAGTGATGTGAATGCATCAGAAAATCAGGTTGTAGTAATAAAACAAGTTATTGGGGACCAAGGAGGATAGAAACAATGAGGGAGAGAGCAGTGATGAAGAATAGGTTGTTATGCAAGTCAGGCATTTGGGTACATTATTGTATGCCAGTTTGAAAGATGCGATCCATACAACAAACAATGTCTATTGACATTACTATACTGACAGGCAGCGATGCTCCAATGATGACTGCACAAGTCAACATCTACTAATGTGTGGGGTACACTGAAAAAGAAGATCTTGTTTATTTTCGATAATTGATTTTAAATTCCAAAGCGAAACACAATGTTAAACACTATGATTTTCAGGCAGTGAAATTGCATCTGAATTCGTGTCAAGTTTTAGACATTTTCATGCACGAGTTCTAAATCAATTATAGCAGCGCAAGAAAAAAATGAATGTTCATAAAGATTTTGAATGTTTTTTTTAAAACAGTAAGACCTTTGCATTTATTTTCAGACAGTGAAAAAGCATTTGATTGTGTGTGTGAAGTTTCAGACAATTTTCCATTAATACTTTACCCTAATGGGACAAAGTCAGTTATAAATGACGGATCCTTAAAAAAAGGTCAAAGGTCAGATGAAGAAAACACATTTTTGAAAATGGTTTTACTCCTAAATATAAAGTAAATTATTTTTTAAGCTGTAAATTCACAATTAGTTCAACTTAAGATGCAGCTTCTGTGCCACAGTGCATACGTTTGGTACTGATGTAATTGATAACAACTATAATGTCATATTTTTCAAATACTGACAAAATTCAGGAATTTATTATTAAATGTGACAGACATATTTTAAAGTTATAAAAAAAATATATATAATGTATTATATACATGTGTAACATGCCAGATAATGACTGCATCATATAAACTTCTCTATGAAAAAAAAGATAGCTTTATATTCCCACTAAAACCGATGCAAGTCTGGGCTTCACTATAATGTAAATGTCAAGGAACTGTGCCACACAGATTTTGATAACTGGACATCTAAATAAAATGTGCGGTGAGCAAAAGAAATAAACTAAAAGGGTAATATGGCTGCAGATCTGAGGTACATGCATTTTTCTGTAATAAGCCACTAATATTTGCTGTCTAGGCTTTTTTTCAGAGTTTTTAAAATGAAAATGGAGCCTTTTTCTTATGTTTCTGTTTTTAATTTTAAATCAAAAGACAAATGAACGCAACACACACACAGACCAGGATGTATTGAGTGAACGCGTTTTGTCAAATGAAGTGAACTTACACCTGTGTGTCTTAATCAATGAAACAAGCATGTTACTGATAGAATCCACAACAGATGGACAGGCAAGTGAGTATCATACTTCACAAAGCTGGTGAGCATGTACAGATAGCATGACCATGTACAGTATTGCTATCCAAAAGATGAAAAAACAGATGCTGAATTAATTGTCCATTATTTTATAGCTGTGTGCTAGTCATTACTAAGGCGATGTAGCTGTTACATGTGATCCAGTGAGGACACCAAGGGATTGCATTCAACAGATTTATCAGCACAAAAATAATAATATATAGGAAATAATAATAACAATAATTAGTCAGTGCTCTCTATTAGGGCTGCACGATTAATCACATGCAATAGTCATGCGTGTGCCGGTTCTGTGATTAGTAGCAAATCTCCATTACCTGTTTTCAAATGGAGCAACATTTACTACATAGAGCCGTAGATCGCTGACAAGCTACGCAATATTGTATTCATACTCGAATGCAGTTCATTTGCAATTATGAACGCGATATTGCGTAGCTTGTCAGTGAACTACGGCTCTGTGTAATAAATGCAGCTCCATTTGAAAACACTTGATGGAGATTTACTACTAATCACAGAACCGGCTTTACTGATAAGACACGCATGATAATGGCATGCGATTAATCGTGCAGCCCTACTCTCTATTTATATATAAGATATGAGCATGAATACTGGTACATAGTGTTACTGCCCCGTCCTTAGAGATGTTGTATACTCATATATGCGGTCTGTAGCAAACTAAATATTTGGATATGATCTAACAAACAATGCTTCATATCACAATCCACAACATCCATAGGAGTCTCTTAGAAAGTGCTATAAGGTTCACACATGTTCAAGCACCACTGTATACTATACTAAAACTACTGGTATTGGTAATGTTTACCATTAATGAAATATCTAAACTCTGAATAATCTGAGGAAAAGATTATTAAAAAGCTCAAACAGACATTTTCATTGATTGAGACATTACAAGCATCCAGGAATTCAAGAGCAGGAACATTGTGAGATGTTTAGTGTTTATCTGTGTTAAATACCTCAGTATGTTCAGTTGACAGTGTGAACTCTTCAGTCCATCCGAGAGCAGCTTCACTCCTGAATCCTGCAGATCGTTGTTACTGAGGTCCAGCTCTCTCAGACAGGAGTGGGTTGACTGTAGAGCTGAAGACAAACCTTCACAGCACTCAGCGGTGATATTACAGAGTTGACCAATCTAACCAGAACAAAAGAGCAGCAAGAAAAAACTGTTAGATGACAAATTTGCAGTGAGCACTTCCACCTAAAGTCTTTGAGAGACTGTGCGAGCTGTGGAGTTGTTCAGTACAATCAATGTGGATCAGTACGACCATGAGGAATATGCACCAGATGTAATCGTATTCAGATTTAATATTTTTCCTGCAGAAGAATAACAGGATCCATAGGACATTCCTCTTTTAATATATTTTGGATCTTAACTCTTTCCCTGCAAGCATTAAAAAAAGTTACCAGCAAAGCCAGCATTTTGAAAGGCAGCAAAATTGTCAATGAACCCAGAAATATTTTGTTGTATGAATATCTGCATAAACAATAAATCAAAATAAAGACCCGAGCCTCTAAAGATAAAAATCTACAAAAAAAATTTTTAAACACTTGAATGTGGGTAGGTTTCATAAATCAAAATGTTTAACAAAAAGCTGAAAAACATGTTTTTATCAAAGACTATATTTTGATCAGATTTCAGAACAATGATTAAAAATGGATTCTATAATTTTTTAATAACGTTTTTTTTAATAAACACTTTTAAATTGTCCTGAAGTTGTGTTCCCAAATAGGACCTATGTGCATTTTTTTAATTGGGGGGGGGGGGGGGGGGGGGTATTTAAAGAAAATGCAATTTAGTTTTTTTTTTTCACATTTGTTGGACATTGCTTGTCAACTGAAATTCCCATTTAAATTATTATAATTGCAGTTTTATACTTAATAAAATCTTTAAAAAATCTAATTCCCTGGACAAAAATGAAGTTGAGTAAAATGGTGTAATAGGTGTGTGTGGATTAGTAATATTGCCCATCCTTGAGCAAAACATAGATATATCATGTTCATCAACATGCCAGCTCACACAGTTTTACATGTCTTCATAGGCTCAACATTTCATGCAGTAATGTTAAAAAGCATTGACTTGTGTGCTGATTAATGTTTGATGATCATGTTAGCTTGTATGCTACTTATTACACTGCTATAGCCCTTGTTTCTGTTTCTTTGCCTGTGTTTTGAAGGTCTCAAATGATGCATAAAGCCCCCTCTGCAATATAGCCAGAAAATACTGTTAGTTTATATTCAGAACACAAAAATCACTGAAGAGCCAGTAACATGGCACATGCAAAAACAGACAAGAGTGCAGACAAAAGCGTTCACTTTTTAGCAACATTTTAATGTTTGTGTTTCTGTATTCTTTATTACTATGCATTTGTTTGTTGGTAGAGGTATAACTACTGAAATGTTTGTATTATGATGACACTATTTCAAGCTAATAACAACAAATAACTCATTATACTGAAGCTATTTACTTAAGTGGATAGATAACCATTCAATTATATCATTAATTTAATCAGAGCCGTAGTTATTTTTTTGGCAGAGAGCACCAAAAAGTTATCAACAATGGTTTAGTTTGCTTCATTCTTTCAATGCTCATCCTAAGATTGCTTTTTTTTTAACTGCACTTGGGTTCTTGGGTCCTATTTAAAACAAAATATGAAAGTCATACCTCAGTATGTTCAGTTGACAGTGTGAACTCTTCAGTCCATCAGAGAGCATCTTCACTCCTGAATCATGCAGGCAATTGTTACTGAGGTCCAGCTCTCTCAGACGCGAGTTTGATGATTGGAGAGCTGAAGACAAACCTTCACAGCACTGCCCAGTGAATCTACAACCTGCCATATGGAAGAAAGCACAGTCATTTAAAATAAAATGATAATGATGAGATTAAATGTTTTAGAGTAACCATTAAATAAAGAGGAAAACTGAATTTTCTCATGCTATTAGAAATACAAAAAATACTATATTTGTAAAAATTGTGTATTTTTTTAAATGTTTTTAAAGATGTTACATACAACGTAGTCATTTATGACACTCATTCGTGAAATCACCACCAGGTGACACAAAAGGACTGTTTGCAACATTGCTTAATAAGCCTGGAAGTGTGACATTTTAGCTTGTGAATGAACATAAAAAAATAAAATAATGATAATAAAAAATAATTATATAGGGTGACCATACATGCATTTTTTCCCGAACATGTCCTTGCCAGGATTTCTATATTGCTTTGATTCAAAGTACCTCAAGAGTGCTTCGAAAACACAAGGAACCGATGTCATACCGCACACAAACAAAGCCAAAACCTAGATATTTATAGGCAATATAGACATCATGGCCAGGACATATTCGGGAACAATTGCACGTATGGTCACTCTAAATAATATAACATTGTAATATTTAATCTCAGTTAATTGTTTATTATATGAATGCTTAATGTTCCAGTTATTTGACTTGTGTTAAAATAATACAGTGACAGTAGTGCATGCTTTCTTTTACTGTATAATACTAATCAGTATTTTAAGCGCACTACCCTTTGGGTGGTGACTGACTGCAGGAATGTCCAGAAATGAGCATTCAATTCACGGGCAACAGCTCTGGTGGACATTCCTGCAGTCAGTATGCCAATTGCACGCTCCCTCAAAACTTGCGACATCTGTGGCATTGTGCTGTCTGATAAATCTGCACATTTTAGAGTGGCCTTTTATTGTGGCCAGCCTAAGGCACACCTGTGCAATAATCATGCTGTTTAATCAGCATCTTGATATGCCACACCTGTGAGGTGGATGGATTATCACGGCAAAGGAGAAGTTCTCACTAACACAGATTTAGACAGATTTGTGAACAAGATTTGATATAAATAGTCCTTTTGTGTACATAGAAAAAGTCTTAGATCTTTGAGTTAAGCTCATGAAAAATGGCCGTAAAAACAAAAGTGTTGCGTTTATAATTTTTTTCAGTGTGTATATATACAAGTGCATCTCAATAAATTAGAATGTCGTGGAAAAGTTAATTTATTTCAGTAATTCAACTCAAATTGTGAAACTCGCATTGAATGTATTTAATACACAAGTTTCACAATGTGAGTTGAATTACTGAAATAAATGAACTTTTCCACGACATTCTAATTTATTGAGATGCACTTGTATATATATATATATATATATATATATATATTTCTGTACACACCTACAGTGCCCTCCACTAATATTGGCACCCTTGATAAATATGAGCAAAGGCGGCTGTGAAAATAAATCTGCTTTGTTTATCCTTTTGATCTTTCACTCAATAAATTCACACAATTCCAACCTATAATTGAAGTAAAACAATTGAAAGTGGGGAGAAAATCTCATGATGAAATAAATGCTTTTCTCCAATAAATGTTGGCCACAATTATTGGCACCCCTAGAAATTCTTATGAGTAAAATATCTCTGAAGTATATTCCCATTCATATTTAAAATTTTTTAGCACACCAGGGTGACTAGGAGCATGAAATTATCCAGCCATGACATTCTGTTCCACAGGATTATAAATATGAGGAACACAAAGGTCAAATTCCCTTTATCATCCATCACAATGAGAAAAAACAAAAAATATATTTCTGATGTGAAGAACAAGATTGTTGAGCATCACAAAATAGAAAGTGGCTGTAAGAAAAGAGTTAAAACATTGAAAATCTCCATTCCCACCATCAGGGTAATAATTAAGAGGTTCCAATCAACTCAAAATGTTAAAAATCTGCCTGAAAGAGGACATGTGTCTATATCGTCCTAATGAATGCTGAGGAGGAGAGTTTGAGTAGCCAAAGACTCTCCAATGATCACAGCTGGAGAATTGCAGAGATTAGTTGAGTCTTGGGGTCAGAAACCTAAAAAAAAAAAATCAAACATCCCCTAAATCACCACATGTTGTTCGGGAGGGTTTCAAGAAAAATTCTCCTCACTCATCCAAAAAAAAACTCCAGCAAATTCAGTTGTCAGACACGACTGGAACTTCAAATGGCACTGGCTTCTATGGTCAGATGAAACTGAAAAAATAGCTTTTTGGCAGCAACCCCACCAGATGAGTTTAGTACAAACAGGGATAAAAAAGTACCCCATGTCCACGGTTAAATATACTGCTGGATATTTAATGTTGTGGGCCTGTCTTTCTGCTGGAGGTCCTGGACATCTTGTTTAGACACATGGCATCATGGATTCTATCAAATACCAACAGATAAAAAATCAAAATCTGACTGCCTCTGTTAGAAATCTTATAATGGGCCATGTTTTGATCTTCCAGCAGGACAACAATCCAAAACAAACATCAAAATAAACACAAAAATGGGTCAATGAGCACAAAATGAATCTTTTACCATTGCTGTCTCTGTCCTCTGACCTGAACCCTACAGAAAATGAGTGAGGTGAACTGAAGAGAAGAAGCACCGTCATGGAGCGGTGAATCTGAAGGATCTGGAGAGATTCTGTATGAAGAAAATGGTCTCTGATCTCTTGTCAGGTGTTCTCCAAACTCTTCAGGCATTATAGGAGAAAACTCAGAGCTGTTACCCTGGGAAAAGGACGTTGCAATAATTGGGTGCCAATAATTGTGGCCAACATTAAATAGTGAAAGCATTTATTTCATCATGAGATTTTCTCCCCACTTTCAATTGTTTTACTTCAATGATAGGTTGGAATTTTGTGAATTTTTTGAATGAAAGATAAAAAGGATAAACAATGCAGATTTATTTTCACAGCCGCCTTTGGTCATATTTACCAAGGGTGCCAATATTAGTGGAGGGCACTGTATATAACCAAACTTTTTGTGTCATGACACAAAGACAGACATTATTTAAATATATAAAAAAATATACAAATCTGTATGCAGGCAACATATTTTCATCTTGTTACTATGACATGAACTGTTTTATTTAATCAAGCTATTAATTAACACACTTAAACATACTGAATCAATCAATCAATGTGAAGCTCAAACCTGAGTATTTTCAGTTGACAGTCTGAACTCTTCAGTCCAACAGAGATCCGCTTTACTCCTGAATCCTTTAGGTCATTGTTATTCAGGATCAGTTCTGTTAGAAGGGAGTTTGATGACTGCAAAGCGGAAGACAAGCTTTCACAGTGCTGATCAGATAGACGACATCCAACAAGGCTGTAGTGAAAAACAACAATGTAGTGAAGAGATAATATTCTCTGTATTCTGTGCATGACAAGAGAATACTTTAATTGATCACATAATTAATACCCTGCGTAACATAACGGTCTCTGAACAAAGATCATGATTGATCCAATAGTCATTTGAAAGCTATACTGAAAGGACATGAGTTGAAGTCTGAATATGGATTCATTCAAACATAATTTATCAAGTTTAAATTTTATTAAATCATCTAGTTGAACGCTTTGTTATAAATAACAGGGCTGTGTGATTTTGACAAAAAAATCTATATCTTTTCTGGGATTTTATCATTGCTTCAAGAATTATAAATACTCACATAGCTTTTCTGCAGTTAATCATCGCTGGTATCAGTCTCATTTTACCCACATTTGATGTGTTGAATTTCATGAAATCAAATTCATCCAGCACCTCCTCTGACATCTGAAGCATGTAGGCCATTGCTGAACAGTGACCAGGGGAAAGTTTATTCTCTGAATGTTCACCTGATTGTGCAAACTCCTGAATCTCTTTGTACAGAGTCTGATCATTAACTTCAAGAAGGCAGAGGAACAGACTAATGGATCTGTCAGCTAAGTAACCATAGCTTTCCTTAATTTTGTCTTTAATGTACCGTGTGATTTCTCTGATGGTCTCTGAGCTGTCTTCTGTACTTGTCAGTAGATAATTTAAGAGTCTCTGATTGGACTCCAGTGAGATGCCCAAAAGAAACCGCAGTAAAAGGTCCAGGTAACCATTTGTACTCTGAAGAGTTTTATCAATTGCTGATTTTAGAAGCTCGCAGAAAGAGTTTTGCTTAGATGTGTAGCTTTCATGTCTGTTATCCAGAAAAAACCGCAAAGACTCCTTATTCTTTATCAGATGGGAGTAAAACACAAATAAAGCAGCGAGAAACTCCTGAAAGCTCCGATGTATGAAGCAGTAGACCTTCCTGTGATGAATCACTGATTCCTCCTTAAAGATCTCAGTGCAAATCCCAGAATACACAGAGGCATCAGTGACATCTATACCGCTCTCTTTCAGGTCTTCTTCATAGAACATCACATTGCCCTTCATCAGCTGATTGAAGGCCAGGTCTGCAAGTTTCACAATCACATCTCTGTTGGACTGCAGGAGATTCTCTGGACCTCTTTCTTCATACTTCTGATTTCTTTTGTTGATCTGAATCAGCAGGAAGTGGATGTACATTTCAGTCAGATTTTGAGGGATTTCTGAACTTTCATCTTGTTTCAGGAGGTTTTGAAGCACATTGGCTGAGATCCAGTAGAAGACAGGTATGTGGCACATGATGTGGATGCTTCTTGACCTTCGAATGTGTGAGATGATTCTGCTGGCTTGATGCTCGTCACTGATTCTCTTCCTGAAATATTCCTCCTTCTGAGGGTCACTGAATCCCTGGATTTCTGTCACACGGCTGTATTTGGAGAGGATCTGATTGGCTGCTGCTGGTCTGGTGGTGATCCAGATGAGAGCAGAGGGAAGCAGCTCTCCTTTCATGAGATTTGACATCAGCACACCCACTGATGAAGTTTCATTCAAATCAATAACTTTTTCATCATCTGAAAACATCAGTGTGATTCTGCTTTCGTCCAGACCATCAAAGATGAACACAACTTTACACTCCTCATAAATCTTTGAGTCCAGATCTTGAAGTTCAGGATGAAAGTCCAGCAGAAGTCTGTGAAGACTGTACTGATTGTCTTTAATCAAGTTCAGCTCTCGAAATGGAAGCACAAACATGAAATCTACATCCTGATTTGCATGCATTCACTTAAAGTAACCTTGTTGACAAGTTTGGGTGAGTAGGGGCAAATATCCCAAGATACAGTACTTTCAGTGCCCTGTAGTTGGTGATATCACATCTTTTGTAGCATAAATAAACTGCTGCAGAAAGCTAGGTACCATGCACAATGTAATGTGTAACTGCAGCAACTGCAGTGGAGTAAAGAGTACAGATGCTCATTCAGAAATGTAGTGAAGTAGAGAGTAAAAGTTGTTAATATCTTTGATAGTACAACTACAAAGTATCCAAAAAGATATTTAAGTACAGTAATTAGTCACATTTATTCAAGTACTTTACACCTCTGCAGAGATCTACCTTCCAGCAAAGTTCAGCTCCAACCCTGAGCAAATGAATTGATCTTCAGGAGCACGGACAGGTGTGTTGGTGTGTCCTATCACCTCATTAGAGTAGCTAGTGCTAACATCAGAAAGTCTCAGTGACATCCTCAACTCTGGACCTTGAGATCCACATTTCTGCAGAGATTAGTTCAAACCTAAATTAAACACACCTACCTGCAACTTTGTAGCCTGTTCAGGAGTGTTTGATTAGGGTTGGAGCTAAACTCTGCAGTAAAGTGGATCTCAAGGTCCAGAGTCGAGGACCCCTGATCTAAATGTTCTGCTGTTTGCAGTGACAATAAACATAATGTTTATGTACTCCCGGAATCTGAGCCACTAAAGTCAGTAATTAATCTTGTATCTCTCTGTTGCTATTAAATAATTCTGTTTCCTGTTTTCCAGTACTGGTTTTGTGTTACCTGGGGTTTAAAATCGCTGTCCTATCACTGAACGTAAGGGGTTTTCTCATGGATTCAACACTCTTTATCGACACACAGCTGGGCTCTGGAGATGATGCTGTCTGACTTCCATGTGATCTGACAAAAACATTGACAGTTCATGTTATCTTTTTGTAAGTGATATTTAATTAATAATTTGGTCTTTGTCTTCAGTACTGGTTATTGTCTCATCTAGGGTTGAAGATCGCTGTCCTATCACTGAACGTAAGGGGTTTTCTCATGGACTCAACACTCTTCATCGACAAACAGCTGGGCTCTGGAGATGATGCTGTCTCACTTCCATGTGATCTGACAAAAACACAATGATAACTCACATTATCTCTCTTTGTTACTGATGTTTAATGAATAAATCTGTCTTTTGTATCCAGTACTGGTTCTTCTCTCACCTGGGGTTGAAGATCAGTGGTTTATCACTGAACGTTAGGGGTTTTCTCATGGACTCAACACTCTTAATAGACACACAGCTGGGTTCTGGAGATGCTGTTGTCTGGTTCTGAACAACATCCCCCTCCTCTCTCTCCTTGTAGAGACTCATTTTAACAGGCGGCGTCTCCTATGATTTAACCCAGATTTTCAGCCCTTTAGAAACACCCACAACATAACAGCAGACCTTGTCACTGATTGCACGTGTGTATCTCATATTTAAAAAAGTGCACACATCTGACATCACACATCAAAACATAAACAAAAACTCAATGAGGGTGCTCAACTACTCCGAACAGTAAAAATACGAAAAAGTTGGTTTTCACAAGTTCATGTGCCTATAATCTTAGCATTAGTGGTAAACAGATTTGTCTTGATGACTGCAATGTAGGGGCATACTCCTCCTGCAATTACGTTAATAACTTCACTTTGTTACACGTTCTCAACACAGGTGACGCGTTGGGCCGTCTGGCTCCTCATCGATCTTGCATTTTTGGAGCAGTGGTGTGCGCCAACTTTTTCTTCCTTTTACTGTATGTGTTATATACGCATATGAAACCAATTTCAACATAATTCTAGAAGTGATATGTCATATCAAGTTCAAGTTCAAGTTCAAGTTGAGCTTTATTGTCATTCCACTACATGTGTGGACATATAGTGGGACGAGATGTCGTGCCTCACAGGAACATGGTGCTACATAAATACAGATATACAACACGAAGTAAAACAGTATAAACCTATACACAAACTAACCTACTGTCAGCTATGTCAAAATCAAGGATTTTTAGATGAAATATGTTTTGAAAAGTTTCTTAAAGTTTCTTACTTAAAGTGATTTTTTTGGAAGTGGCTAGATGACATTTAAACTAAATGAAAATAGCGATATACTCTATTTACACTAAGTGATATGCTATTTACAAAAAGTGCAAATAGCAATATATACTATTTTTTTTTTACTTGATTAGCTCAACCAGAGATGTTAGGAGGAGCAAGTGTAAATAGAGTTTGCCAACAAGGGACTCTATTTGCACTTAGTGTAAATACACAGTCAATGTTTTTTGAGTTTTTTAGACATTACAAAGATATTGTACAAATTATACAGACATTACAAACCTTTGAGCTGCACTTACTCATATCTGAATACATTTAAACTTTAGAACAAAACGTTTATGATGAATCATACTGTCACAATGCTAAGAAGTATGGAACGAAGGAGACGAGGAGATACTTCAAATATAATTTCTTTACTTCCACAATAATCAGAGAATCCAACAGAGAAACACATGGAGACATCAAACATTACGTTTAACAACCGACAGAAAACATGGGGCAGAACACACTATAAATAGACAGAACTAAGAGAGACACCTGGAACATAATCAAGACACATGGCTGGGACTAACTGAACTAATAAGCAAAACTGGGACAGGAAAGCCAAATATGGGCACGGAAACACAGGGAGCATGTGGAAACACAGGGAGCACGTGGAAAGTCTGAAACATACTTTCTTTGTGAAAATGTTCATACTGAAGGATATAATCCTCCTTTTGTGTTAAGTAATCAATTGTATTGTGGGATTTATTATAAATGTTTCCAGATATGTTGCTTGCTGGTATGCAGAGCTTCAGAACCAATACTGGAGTGATTTCTGTTAGATTGTGGATGTGAGTACAAGGGTGTGGGCAGCTATGAGTCCATTAAGAAGAAAGCTGTTGGAATGTGTGAACACACACACATAACAAGTCCATCAATTACTTGGAGAAACTGGTGCTTGGCACGAACTGGGGGTATGTGTGTTAAGTGTTGTTTTGCAGGACCTAAGGGAGAAACAGGAGGAGAATGCTGGTTAGAGGAGCGTTGGACGGTTCTGGCGGCCAATGAGAAGACAACACACGTCGACAGAGATTATAAATGTTCTGCGAAAATGTTCTCCTGGGTTGGTCCTTTGTAAGGCGTCTTGCCTGAGGCCAACCCAGTACTGTGGAGATTTCTGATTAATAAACTCCAACACTTTGATATTTGAAGCCTTCCTTCGATTTTTGATCACGCAGGACGATTTGAAGTCCAACAATTTGGTGACCCCGCGACGTGATCGAAGAACAAGGCTGTAAACCTAAGGGGTTGAGGACCAATTCCGGGACTGAACGCATTTGAGTTCAACACACGGTACCGAATAAAAAAGGTAAGCAGAAACCTGTTAAATCCAAATTCTGCAATTGGACATTCTAAATTTATGTGTTGAATTTGAATTGTATTCTGTTCCATTTAAAGAAAATAAAAACAAGTGTTGATATATATTGATCAGAAATTATTGTGAGTACCGAGGGGTAACCAGTCCACCCGGTCAAGAACTGAGGGGTAACCAGTCCACCCAGTCATTATTGTGAGTACCGAGGGGTAACCAGTCCACCCGGTCAAGAAATAAGTTGCGGAGGGCTCCCAAGTGACACTAGGTTGCGGAGGGTTTCCGAGTGACAGAGATTAAAGTTGCAGAGGGTTCTTTATGACAAATAGGCTGTCAAAAATTACCCGAGTGACATAAAAAGGATAAAAGATTGCGGAGGATTTCCAAGTGGTATTAGACTGCAGAGGGTTTCCGAGTGACATAATTTGAGTGATGTGCCTAAGAATTGAATGATCATTATTGTTGTATATTTTCGCCATATGGAATTGCTGTGTAAATTGCTGTAGTTGTTTTATTTGTGGTGTTGGATTATTATTTTGCATTTGTTGAATGAAATGTTGTATTTGTGATTTATTTGTTGATAAAAGATAAAACTGTTTGATTGTACATTTAAAGAAAAAGGGAACAAGACCTATTTGTGTCTTTCTCGCTTGGGCTGTTTGAGCTGTGAGAGAGAGAGAGAGTAAAAAAGGTGGGGGCTTTTTGCAGTGTGACCTGAGTGTGCGCGCAAGTCTGGTTGAGTGAGTGTTTGCGTGAGCGAGTGTGTGTGGCAGTGAAGTTGAAAGGGGAGAGGAAGAAGAAAGGATGAAAATCTCATCCAAAGCAGAGTATAATATACAAAGTTGATTAATATTATGGTAATCCAAATGAATGGAGCAATGAGAAAGATTAATTATTAACTAGAAAACACATTGGTATTATTTTAAGAAGGAAACAACAACAATAATAATAATAATAATAATAGTAGTAATAATTTATTATATTAAACAGGTTAATAAATCTGGCTTTCAAAGATGTCAAACTCCAGTGGAGTTCTTGGCAGCTAGAAATCCAGCCTGTAATGAAACAATAAGGGAGCTCTTAAGGAAGTGGGCAGAGAGAACAAAGAAATTGGCTAAGTGGCCAGGCAGGGGGAACATTTAATGTGGCAATGTGTAAAGAAATAGAGGTCTTGGTAAAAAATTACAAGACCAATTACACCTCCAAAAAGAGAAATTAAAAATGAGAATTAGGGGTATTAACCTGTTCAAACAATATGGAATTAAATTAATAAATTGGATGAATAGAAAGAAATGTAATAATCAGGAAGAAGAGTATAGATCTGAGGTACGATTGTGGACTAGAATTGCATTGACAGCAACTGCACTAAGTCCTCAGAAAAAGGGAAATAGGGAGCCAGTGAAGGCAGAGAAGTCAGAGAAAGGAATGACAAAGCAACCAGGAAGTACACAGGGTAGTGTTTCTGAGGAGACAGCGTTTGCCCCGCCTCTAGGTTTATATCCGGACTTACACTCAGTAAGGCCACCGCCCTATGCACCGAAGCAAGATTTACAGCAGGTACAGGTTATGGTGAAAGATGGAATGGTAGAAGTAGAAATAGATGCAAACTGCTGTGGACCTGAGGACTCAGGTCCAAGAGAGGGTGGGTGAGGAGCCTGAGGGACCGCCAGCTGAGGAGAGCCAACCACTGTTTGCATTCACCTACCGAGCCCCAGATGGATCATTCACCAAAGCCATGGGGATACTGAAAAACCTGAGAGAGGAGGTGACCAAGAATGCTGAGCAGACATGCATACCTGGGATTGGTTTAATTCACTTTTTGGGTCTTGAGGACAATGGTTAACCAAAGTGGGCATTATAATTGGCATTGTTGTTGTTATGTTTCTTTTGTTGTTCTGTTGTATTGTGCCTTTCATCAGATCAATGCTGGCCAGTGCTGCAGCCAAACAGATGGTTAATGTATCAGTGAGACCAACTGGAATTGACGTTGGATGCACCAAAACGTATACAGTGGGACCTGGACTGGATGAACTGGATGAATTTGTGTAAAACATCCTTGACCGAATGGTAAGGAAGGGGTGCCTTTTATTTTCATTTATTATTTTTACCTTGTATTGTAACTTTTGATAGAAAGGGAGTTAGTATCTTCATTGTATTTTCTTTTCACATTATGTAGTGACATTAGAATATTTGGATAGAGTAGGAAGGAAGTTAGATGGTTTTATGTATTTTATTTTGGCATATACCCCTTCCTGAAGTCATTTGTTTTGAAATCTTTATCTTTGAATCATCTATTCTGAAATCATTTATTTCTAAAGGAGCATTTTAATCTCCCATATACATCAAATGTGAAATGTAATTATTTTTTGGAAAGAAAGAAAACGTTGAAGGTTTTAAGCAGGTCAGTGTCCATGTTATGAGGCAGTGCAACCAGAAAAGGGGACGATAAGAAAAGATTGTATGTTTACTACTTATTTGCAAGTATTCATCATTTAACCTTCATTATCAATATGAAGTTTATTTCTTCTAACACTGGAAAATCATCACTGGAAAGTATGAAAAGAAGAAAGGATCGACGAGCATCTCAGTGCTTAGCAGCATGAGTAGATTCAACTGGAGGTTTAAAAACCCACCATCTACTCCAACACCAGATAGAGCTGAAGGGCATTGAAGCTGCCTAAGAGCTCCTCTGGCAACGAAGGACAACATCACCAGATAGAGCTCCAAGCTACCGGAAATGTTTGGAGTTCCTCTGGCAGCGTGGGATAGACCAGTGCATAATATATTGCATTATATTACTTTGTTTTTTTTCTAATCTTGATATTTGATAAGTATAATCATTTGACTAATCATTCATGTACTCTACATACCCATGACAACCATGGGCAAGGCTAAAAGACATGCACATGCTTTAAAGCACATTGCTGATTTATTTTGAGTGTTCATTAACTCCCAACAATGTATAGGTAGGGAAGTAGATTCTTTTACTCTTCTCTAGTCAATGGTGAGAGGAGATGTTTGGATCTGACTTCCTCTGGAGTGCAATAACATGAAAAAGCCATTTGTTAAGAGAAAAGATGATGGAGGACCTTTATTGGTTCATAGAAGGATAGAAGGACGGGTGGACTTGTGATGTTGCACTCTGGGTAAGGGATATTAGTGGTGAGACTTAGTAAAGTCTCATAGTTGTGTTGTTTTTCTTTTATAGTATGTTATTTACTCAATATGGTGATGATGATGAGGAAAATGATGTGTGACCTCTTTCAGAGGTCAAGAGAGGGATTGAAGGATATAATCCTCCTTTTGTGTTAAGTAATCAATTGTATTGTGGGATTTATTATAAATGTTTCCAGATATGTTGCTTGCTGGTATGCAGAGCTTCAGAACCAATACTGGAGTGATTTCTGTTAGATTGTGGATGTGAGTACAAGGGTGTGGGCAGCTATGAGTCCATTAAGAAGAAAGCTGTTGGAATGTGTGAACACACACACATAACAAGTCCATCAATTACTTGGAGAAACTGGTGCTTGGCACGAACTGGGGGTATGTGTGTTAAGTGTTGTTTTGCAGGACCTAAGGGAGAAACAGGAGGAGAATGCTGGTTAGAGGAGCGTTGGACGGTTCTGGCGGCCAATGAGAAGACAACACACGTCGACAGAGATTATAAATGTTCTGCGAAAATGTTCTCCTGGGTTGGTCCTTTGTAAGGCGTCTTGCCTGAGGCCAACCCAGTACTGTGGAGATTTCTGATTAATAAACTCCAACACTTTGATATTTGAAGCCTTCCTTCGATTTTTGATCACGCAGGACGATTTGAAGTCCAACAATACAGGCACATAATTTATGCACAGACATTCTTAATGAATGACGTCCATTCTTTGTCAACTCAGGGTTTGATTCAGAGTTTATGACCTGAAAGTATGATAACATTGCTGGGCAGCCACTGAAATCGACATAAATAAATTAAATAGAACATTTTGCAATTCATCATGCATTCATTGAGCATTTGTTTGTAAACAGTAACCTTACTTTTGTACATTGCTTTAATAAGGAGGGGAGAAAACTAGGGATGTAACGGTATGAAAATTTCTTATCAAGATTATAATGACCAAAATGATCACTGTTATCAGTATTATTTGCGGTATTGTTAAAATGTGCTGGAGATATTCAAAATTTACCGACACAAAAATCACATCACCAAGTTTTATATCAAAATCAACAAACAACAAATAAAATGACTTTTTGTTTGCATAATCACTAAAACAATAACATTACAATGATGTTTGGATGTTTAAATGACAACTTGACTGACAACAGTTTAATAGCATTTTCAAATATCTAATGTAATATTCAAATAAAGCTTTGAAAAAGTTTCATAAAAAGGTAAACCTCACATTGCAGCCTTTAAATAAAGAAAATAGTTGAGTCAAAATTGTAATGAATTAAAACATGATTGTGTGTATTTTATCTGCTCCATAAATAATTATAGATAACTTAACTGAATTGTTTAAATCCACAGAATCCAGAATCCACATAAGCTTGTTTTTCATCAACCGGTCAAAATCTACAGCAGGGCATGCAATTCGGTCCGATTTTGGCCAGACAGAAACCTATGAAGGTATTTTTACGTCATAAAGATTTGCATGCGTATGGTAAGATTTGTGAAAGTGTACATAAAACTGCAAGCGCAAATAAAATTTGCAAGCGCAAGAGAAGATTTGTAAAGGTGTAAATCGCGTCTCAAGCGCAAGAAAAAATGATTTGCAGCATTTTGCTGTTACTCGTAAGTGTAATTAATGTTTTGTGAAACTGCAACTTCATGCTGACACTAAATAAATATGATCTGCATTCGTATGACTTCCATTTTTCCGCGCTTACACTTTTGGCACGTTTTTTTCGCCAAAATACGGTCAAAAGCACTGCAAGCCTGTGAACAGTGATTTGCAAGCGAAAACAGCAGTTTAAAGAACTGCAAAACGGATTGACCGCGTAGAACCAATCTGTATGTGTACAAAAACAGACTGTCACATGTCTAAATGACTTGTTGTGTATGTAGGGTAACAAGTGCCCGAAATAATCCGATTTGTACAGCTCCGTCTTTCTTTCATCTGCGTTTGCAGTTTTGACCCGATTCTCTCACTAACTGAGATTCGCAAGCGCGAAGAGGAGGCGGGCCTACCTTCTTTCAGCCAATCAAACGAGGCTCTCGCTGACTCTCCATTTACTCTTATCTGATTGGTTCAAATAAACACATCAAACGCCAAGACATATATCTTCATTTAGTTCGGGAACGTTCTTGCTGCCGGAATGTTACTTTTATCGTACACATGCAGTAAAAAACATATAAATACCAACTTAATTAAAACATTATATTTTATACCATTAAGCTAGACTCCCATGTGTTCAAACTGAATTACGAGCTGGTGTTAACGTTATTTGGTTTGGTTTTGCTTTACATTGAAATAGTATAATCTGATTAAACTTTATAATTAAAATGATGTTATGTGAAAATGCTCAACACTATGGTATCAGAGTGCTACATTTTGTAAAACCTTTTTTTGCTATGCCAATAAAGCTACTTAAATCTGAACTTGTCAATTTTTCAAACCATGTCTCTGTTTATGGTTTTTAACACTCAATTGTATATTTTGAAATGTCAGCATTGATTCTGATAACTTTCATGTGACCGATCAAGCTATTATATGAAGCAAGAATGAGTAACAAAATACTTCATTTGTGTCCAGATATGACTAATGCAAAAACTTTGATAAATATGTATTTAATCATGTCTAAATATATATCCAAATTCAAGTAACTAATTATGTGGGAATCCAAAGTTCCCAGCCACACACACATGTTTGTGTTTATATATAGAGAGCTAAACAGTCATCTAGTGGTTACACGATGGTATTACAGATGATAAATAGTGAATAAGTTATAGATAAATATTTTAGTAATATTTTGTAAAGTC
The DNA here is from genome assembly GCA_003573665.1 of Oxygymnocypris stewartii. Lineage (NCBI taxonomy): Eukaryota > Metazoa > Chordata > Actinopteri > Cypriniformes > Cyprinidae > Oxygymnocypris > Oxygymnocypris stewartii. The sequence continues at coordinate 1,261,826 of QVTF01021140.1, forward strand.
CCCTTAAATTACAACATGTTAAAGAAAAAAAATATTACTGTTGCTTCTTTTGGTTCAATTATTATTGAACCGAATTTTTAAAACATTTAACCATCCCTGATCAGTAAACAGGTGAAATTATGCATGTATTGGGCTAGTGCAGATACTAGGCCTTCTTTAATTATCATTAAAATTACAATATAATATTAAAATAAACGAAATACATCATATAGCCTGTTTAGCAAGAGAAGGATACTACACAACTCGTAATTCAGTTTGAACACACGGGAGTCTAGCTTAATGGTATAAAATATAATGTTGGTAATAATTAAGTTGGTATTTATGTTTTTTACTGCATGTGCACGATAAAAGTAACATTCCGGCAGCAAGAACGTTCCCGAACTAAATGAAGATACATGTCTTGGCGTTTGATGTGTTTATTTGAACCAATCAGATAAGAGTAAATGGAGAGTCAGCGAGAGCCTCGTTTGATTGGCTGAAAGAAGGTAGGCCCGCCTCCTCTTCGCGCTTGCGAATCTCAGTTAGTGAGAGAATCGTGCCAAAACTGCAAACGCAGATGAAAGAAAGACGGAGCTGTACAAATCGGATTATTTCGGGCACTTGTTACCCTACATACACAACAAGTCATTTAGACATGTGACAGTCTGTTTTTTTACACATACAGATTGGTTCTACGCGGTCAATCCGTTTTGCAGTTCTTTAAACTGCTGTTTTCGCTTGCAAATCACTGTTCACAGGCTTGCAGTGCTTTTGACCGTATTTTGGCGAAAAAAACGTGCCAAAAGTGTAAGCGCGGAAAAATGGAAGTCATACGAATGCAATCATATTTATTTTGTGTCAGCATGAAGTTGCAGTTTCACAAAACATTAATTACACTTACGAGTAACAGCAAAATGCTGCAAATCATTTTTTCTTGCGCTTGAGACGCGATTTACACCTTTACAAATCTTCTCTTGCGCTTGCAAATTTTATTTGCGCTTGCAGTCTTATGTACACTTTCACAAATCTTACCATACGCATGCAAATCTTTATGACGTAAAAATACCTTCATATTTCCAACTCAGAACACAACGTGTTTGTAATGGGATGTCATTGTAAGGTTTAATTGTCTATTTAATGTGCATATGTGTCATTAACAAGGCGGCATATGTGTATACAGCAATAACGTTTGCAGAATTTATTGTATTTAGCCCAATACAATGAAAACAAAGACTTAATTTTTATTTGCATCAAACTTGTGTTTTTTCACATTCTAAATAGAATGTTTAATACCACAATAAATTAGGCCTACGCCATTTTTCATTGCACCATTTGTGTGTCTTCCTTACAAAAGAACACAAATATGCTCGTTGTTAAAAAACTCAAGTACAAATGCAATTATTGCATTTAATTTATCTTGCAGTAATATTTCTTGTCAATGTGAGCTGCTGCCAACTGCAAATGGTGTTTACAAGCTGCAAAAAATGTTTGTGGTTAAGGAAGGACTTTTATCCTTTTTGGGAACAGCGGCTGAGCCTGCAAGGTGTTTTAATTTTCAGACATTCACATGCCATTGTTTTTAATAGTAGTGCTATAATTAACAAAGATGCACAACGTAAAAACACTACATACTTATGGGCAGAGGTGGAAAGTAACGAATTACATTTACTCGCGTTACTGTAATTGAGTAGCTTTTTTTGTGTACTTGTACTTTTTTAAGTAATTTTTTTAATCTGTAATTTTACTTTTACTTAAGTATATTTTGTGTGAAGTATTGTACTTCGCTACATTTTAAAACACATTCGTTACTGAGTAAAAAAAAATCGCTCCGTGGAAACAACTGCAGCAAATATTGGGCAGAAGAAGAAACTGGCGCTAAAATCACAAGAAAGATGCAGACGGACAAGACAGGCGTTAATGGTGCAGACCCAGCTGAAAACCAAACCCCGTCGTACTCTGCTGAAGTTGAACTCAAAGGAATGAAGTGAACCCCTGGCCATATATCCATGCTCTATTATGCAGTGTACGCTGTGTTTGCCTCGGGAGACCGAACTAACAGCTTATAACATCTCGACATCGCCCTTCGTAAGCATGTAGAGGTGAGGTAAATACTTGCATCGTTGCATTGGTGGTTAAAATGAAGCTTTGACGGTTTAGCAAAAGGTTTTGCACAAATGAGCCAAAAAGACAGTGGTGCAGGGTGTGCAATATCATCTGAGATAATATAGTAATTGTTGTTTTAACGATGTGCGATTTGACATTATCAGTATTTTGCCAAAAACCAAACAAAACACTCTAAACAGTGTGCCGTGAAATCTAGTAGATTAGACTAATCCGCGTGCATATGGAGTGCTTTCTTTCACTGCGTGATTCAGTCTGTTAAATGCGTTTAGAATGATCACAAAATTGAAGATATAGAAGCAGAAAATGTATATATTTATATAATTTAATATAGTAAGTCAACATAACATGAATGCCGTTTTTCTCAAAAAAATCACCATGATTACACAGGCCTGTAGTTTTGCTTTTTACAACAGTTCAAAAAACAAGAAGTTAATTAAGAGACTTGCGTTTTAGACACCATATTGCCTGTTTTTGCTCTATTTCGACAACAAAAATAATACCAAACACAGCCACCATACACAGCTTTGCGTCTCTGACTCTGAGCAATGACGGTGTTTTGTTCCTTGAATGAATTAACCGTTTAAATGATTCTGTTCAATCGCAATGATTCTCTTATGAGTGACTTGCTGACACCTACTGGTGGTTCTAATTACATTTAAAGTATCTTTTGATTTTTTTATTTCAAATGACTATTTAACATTTGTGACCCTGGCCTGGAGCACAAAACCAGTCTTAAGTCGCTGGGGTATATTTGTAGCAATAGCCAACAATACATTGTATGGGTCAAAATTATACATTTTTCTTTTATGCCAAAAATCATTAGCATATTAAGTAAAGATCATGTTCCATTAATATATTTTGTAAATTTCCTACTGTAAATACATCAAAACTAAGAGCTTAATTTGAACAACTTTAAAGGAGATTTTCTCAATATTTGGATTTTTTGCACCCTCAGATTCCAGATTTTAAAATATTGTCCGATCATAACAAATCATACATCAATGGAAATATGATTTATTCAGCTTTCAGATGATGTATAAATCGCAATTTAGGAAAATGGAGCCTTATGGTTTTGTGGTTCAGGGTCACATTTTATGTCTTATTTATATCAAAACATTATTTCTGCATTTGTAACTGCAGGCTAAATGCATTCATGTCAGTGTAAATACATCTATGCCACTTCAGATGAACCTTCTGCGTTTCCTCTGCATTGCAAAGATACATTTTGTTGATACTAATTTAATTTCCCTGGTAACAGCCTAAATGTGTTATTATTCTAAATAACTGATTCCTTTAATTAAAAACACCTAGTTTGAGATTTATAGGCCCATATCCCAGGTGTGTCAAACTCAGTTCCTGGAGGGCCACAGCTCTAAAGAGTTTAGTTCCAACCCTGCTCCAACACACACACCATGTAGTTTTCAAATAAGCCTAAATGATTAGTTTAGCTGGATCAGATGTGTTTAATTAGGGTTATATCTACACTGTGTAGGGCTGTGGCCCTCCAGGTACTGAGTTTGACATCTTTGGTCTATCCCATTTTTTCCTCCCATTGTTAAAATGTAACTAAGTACTTTTTACTCTGAGTAAATTTTAAATGAGCTACTTTTTACTTTTACTTGAGTATATTTTTAGACTGGTACTTTTACTTGTACTTAAGTAAAATTTCAGTAATGTAATGGTACTTTTACTTGAGTACAATATTTTGTTACTCTTTCCACCTCTGCTTATGGGCATTCTGACTCATATAACTATAACAGTGCACTAAATGGATCGCAGGCATGGGACAGCGAAATCGATGCACTTTGTATTTGAGTCTAGCGTGATGTGTCAGTGAGGTAACAAAGCTTTGTTTTCACAGGTCACGTGAAAGCCTCATTTCAAGCAAAGCTCCAGAACACTGTTTCGAAGCACTAGTGTGTCAAAAACTCGAAATATGTGTCAACACTAGGGGCAAGTTCAAGCTTAGCCCAAAGTTTTGCTATGGTTTCCAGGTTGAACAACATGCTACCTGGAAACGGTGTTGTCACAAGGTAAGCTTAAAGGCCTGTACACACCGGGGACACACACTGTCTGAGCAATGAGATTGGCGCTTTTGCTCACGTGTCTGGAGCAGCTGAAGTTACAGTAAAACACAACTTGGGGGCGCTCAAACACAAAACAGTCTTGCCGAGCACTAGGGTTGTGACAGTGAGGACATTTTCCCATTACACATGATGGGGAGTTACATTACAATACCCTGTAAGCGCCGTGCGTGTTTTACTTTGACTTTAATATCAGCGGCAATTCTGCGTCAAGCACTGTTTAAATAAAAGAAAAATCAGCAAATAAATTCTCAAATAAATGAGAAACAAATGGTTTTTTTTTGTTTGTTTTTTAACATCACTTAGAGCAGGGATGCCTAATAGATCATCGCGAAAGCAATGTTGGAAGATCGCGCTTTAGGTCAGTGTTTCTCAACCAGGGGGAGAGAGATAAAACTACAATATAATATATTCACTAATATTATGACTCGCATGTTAAGTCATGTAAAACAATATATAGCCTATACATAAATAACAGTACCACCTCTCTACGTATTCTGTGTTTCGGAGCAGCACATATTTCTCATCGTGTGTAATACAGACTGAACGGTTGCTCAAAAACGCTGTATAATCATATGATACGCAAACTACATCTCTCAGTTGGATAAAAGAAGCCAGTGTCACACAAGTTTTGATGGACGACTATTGTAATCAAGGTAAAGCTGATTACAGTGACATGATCGAGCATTAGGCGCGCGTTATGTCCGTTATAAACAGTGTTGCCAACTATTTTCAATGGAAAGTAGCTAAAGTCTGCTCGAAAAGTCGCTAAATATCGCTAGATGACGTCATGCGTAAATTTGCATATTAATGACATAATCACGTCATATTATATATTTTATAGTGTGACGTTTTAGCTATTTTAAACATGTGTAATATTCTAGCTTTGTGTATTTGTATATATATTTGTATTATGTATAGGTTTTTTATATTTGTATTACGTATTAATATTTTATATTTGTGTATATCTTTAATAAAGTGGTATTTAAAGTTATATGTATATATGCTTTTTATATGTGTATATGAGTTTAATAAGTTTAATTACGTTTATTGTTGTGTATGAGTAAGTACAATCACGTTCAGTCTCTCAGACATAGCCCAGTAAACGATCTCAGAGGAGTTCAGAAACTGGAATGAACTAAAGCTCTGTGAGTGATAGTAAGTAATATAAGTGCATGAGATAAAAATAAAATAAAAAGAAAAAAGGCTCAAATTAAATAGTTTTATTTCAAACAAAGGAGAAGCAGGCAAGTGATTGGTCCGTGGCAACACCGTGTGCACATGCGCAGCTCATTGACATCGATGTCAGCTGCCGTGCGGTCACTGGAATGTGCTGCTCCTCTCAGCCGGAACCAGCGCTCACTGATCAGAACAGACACAGGGAGAGGTGTAACTCAAGATCTCGTGCTCGCAAGACAGTACTGGCGACATTTGGAAAGTTGCTAAGGTTTTTCCAAAAGTCTAGATTTGTCGCTAGGCGCTTTAAAAAAAAAAAGTCGCTAAAGGGGTCTGAAAAGTCGCTAAATCTAGCGACAAAGTCGCTAAGTTGGCAACACTGGTTATAAATGATGCGCAAATGAACCGTGTATGTGTGCTCTCGGCTCACTCATATTTCTGCTTGAACAAATAGATAGGCTAACAAATAAAAGTGTAGTCTGCATAAAATTGTATTTATTTTATTGGTCTAGTATTTATTGACAGAAAAATGTCGGTATACGCAACAATTAAATATATATTAGAAGACATGTTTGTCATAAGTGTTTTATAGTAACAGCATATCAACATGATGATGATGAATTTGTAAGTAAATGTGATTAACATCAAAATAAATTAACAAGAGCAAGTATATTATTTGCATGTTTATTTACATTGAAGGCATAATACGAGAACAAGTATAGATCTGGAACTTATTTAAGTCTGTCTAAATATCATGTAGTAATTGCAATGTCTTCTGGTCCATATCCTTTCCTTAGGCAGGTGTGCTAGACACTGATTAATGTAACACAAAAATACTATACATTTTATATATTTTGCTTTTGTATTGTGGGGGGACACTTTAATAAACGTGTCTGTGTTCCTCTGATTAAATAATGGTAAATATTACAATATCATAGCATAACAACAGTGATCAGCAATAAGGATAAGCCTAATGCTCACAATAAAAATAATATGGCCATAACAGATCATAACAGTCTCGGAGGTAAGAAGTGGATTATCCTTCACCTGAAAACGTTTTATTTTCATTCTGAAATGCGAGGCAAATGTTGGATCACAATAATTAGGAAGTACAGTTTCCACAAATCCCTTCACTCGATTGGGATGTTCTCTTTTATTCTGGACGGAAATGGCAGTGACTGTAACATTGTGTATTTTGCAATATTAAACATATTTATACCGATTTCATAAGGCTCCGAATATTCTTCAAAAATAACACAAAGAATGGCCTTCTCAGCTCCCATAGTTGCAACTCTTGTGTCATCAGGGGCTTCGTTTATAAAATGTTGCACAGAAACCATCCTAAATTTGATCTTACGATCATATCTCAAATATGCGTACGATCGATTCATAGAATGAACGTACGAACATAAAACGCATGTCAAGTCAAGTCAAGTCACCTTTATTTATATAACGCTTTTAACAATACAAATTGTGTCAAAGCAACTGCACAATATCAAAATAGGAAAATTCTTTAGTTAAAGGCATTTCGTTTTTGAATTTAGTGATGGCATTGTCCAGCTCAGTTCAATTTAAATAGTATCTGTGCAATCAAGTCGGTGATATCGCTGGAAATGAAGTGTCCCCAACTAAGCAAGCCAGAGGCGACAACGGCAAGGAACCAAAACTTTATCGGTGACAGAACAGAGAAAAAACCTTGGGAGAAACCAGGCTCATTCGGGGGGGCAGATCTCCTCAGGCCAGACGAACCAGTAGTTTGTTCCAACTGCAGAAATGTCAGATTGTAAGTGCTCAACTGGTTCCAGTGGTATTTTCCCGATGGCTGTCTAGGTGACGAGGTCCTCACTGGGGATCTGTCTCTGGGGCTCATCTAGGTGTCCTGGTCTCCGCTGATGTTCAGAGCTGTAGAGGTCGTCTCTAGGTGATGGTCCACCATCTGATCTGGATACGGACTGGATCTGGTGACTGCAGTGATCATCTGATCTAGATATGGACTGGATCTGGTTACTGCAGTGATCATCTGATCTGGATACAGACTGGATCTGGTGACTGCAGTGATCATCTGGGCTGGATAAGGACCGGATCGGGTGGCTACGGTGACCCCGGAATAAGAAAGAAAAAGACTAATATTAGCGTAGATGTCAATCTTACAATGTAACAAGTACATTGTGTTTTATGGGAAGTGTCCCCTTCTTTCACTCTTATTTTCTTGCATTTCACATACAGAAGAAGACACTGATGCATGTTCAAATATGTAATTAACAACTAGTTGTTCATTTCAGTTCTGTACACACTGCGTAGAATTTCTGTAAATGCGTTTGGTTGTCACTCCCGTATTTTAGTGAATTATGTGTGTACTATTGATGGCAAATTGAAACATTCTTAGCCAGCGAAAGATCCATTACTCAAAGCTTCTCAAAACGGTTTATGCTGTTGCAATCTAGTGGTCATAAAAATGACTAACAACTTACCAGTGTTATGTTCCATTACAGCCACTGGTTTCACATCTGGTTCTACTACTGATTCTTTGTTTTGTTATATTTTATATAAATAATGGTAATTGTCAAAGTCATTCATTTGTGTCGGTGTGTACTGGCACTAAAATAAGTAAAATAAATTAGAAAAAGCATAAATTTAAATCTACCTCAGTCCTTAGACTGTTGTTTCTGTCACAGTTGCTTGCGGGAGGAACGAGGAGACGTGGCAATATTCTCAATCTTTTTTATAATCAGCACGTGGGTATCACAGGGCAGACAGAAACAAAGATGAAGCACACCATAGACCAGTAGTCTCCAACCCTGCTCCTGAAGAGCTACGTCCTGCAGACTTCAGTTCCAACCCTGCTTCAGCACACCTGTCTGTAATTATCAAGTAGCCCTGCACACCTTGATCAGCTGGTTCAGGTGTGTTTGATTGGGGTTGGAGCTTAAATCTACAGGATGGTAGCTCTCCAGTAGCAAGGTTGGGGACCACTGCCATAGATGATATATACCCGACAAATACTAACTGAAAGACTGGGGATTTTAAACACAAGATAATTGGGAAGAAGACGAGACACACCTGGAATCAAATTAAACAATCAAGGTGAGGGAGAAACTGGGATCTGAGATGTTTACACCGAGGTACTTGAAGCTGCTCACCCTCTCCACAGGGGTCCCACTGATCATAAGAGGAGTGTAGGGCCGCTGCTGTCTCTTCCTGAAGTCCACAATCAGCTCTTTAGTTTTGCTCACGTTCAGAGAGAGACAGTTGTCCTCGCACCATGATGTGAGTCTCTCCACCTCATGCAAGTATGCAGTCTCATCGTTGTTGGAAATGAGGCCCAGAACCACAGTATCATCAGCAAATTTAACAATAGAAGTGGAGCTGTGAGAGGACACGCAGTCGTGGGTGTATAGAGAGTAGAGCAGGGGACTTAGGACACAGCCCTGTGGGGCTCCTACGTTCAGGGTGATGGAGTTGGAGGTGAACTGGCCCATTTTCACCACTTGTGGTCTGCCGGTGAGAAAGTCTTGAATCCAGTCACAGAGTGAAGAGGTTATGCCGAGGTCTGAGAGTTTAAAAGCTAGCTTGATGGGGACTATTGTATTGAAAGCTGAGCTATAGTCTATGAAAAGCAGCCTTACATAGTTGCCATTTGTGCTGTCAATGTGTGTGAGGGCAGAGTGCAGGACCTGAGAGATGGCATCATCAGTAGATCTATTTGGGCAGTAGGCAAACTGAAGAGGGTCCAAAGTAGCAGGGATGGAGGAGCAAATGTGTTTCTTTAAAAGTCTCTCAAAAACCTTCATGACTGTTGATGTGAGGGCAACTGGACGATAGTCATTCAGGCAAGAGGGTTTACTGTTCTTAGGGACAGGGATGGTGAAATATTTTTTAAAGGGGGTGGGAACCACAGAGGTAGCAAACGACTCATTAAAGATCAGGTCCGGCTGCTTTCCTGACGTTCACTCTCTTTAGTTCCCTCCGAACCATATCCTCCGACACGGTGATAACATGATCATCGCTGCTCTGTCTGGGCACATTGATGGGCTGAATGTGGGTCCCTGCTTGGATAAAGTTATGGGCCGCATTTAGGTTGGCCATTATTGTTTATTTGTGGGTCCCATATGGGCCACATTTGGGCTTAGGATATATTAGGTCTGTGCAATTAATCGAAATTCAGTTTCAATTTCGGCCTCCAATGATTATGAAATCACAGTAATCGAGATAAAACGATTATTGCGCGCCATTCCGTCCCCTCTCCAGTGGTGCTCTTTTGTTCTTCTATAAAAGCAAATTTCATGTGCAAATCAGTAAAATCTGGTAACGAGACTTTAGTAAAATGGTCCATGCTTTATTAATTTAAGTTGATTAGATGTATTGTTGTTGTTAAAAGCGTGACAGAGAACATGTGGAGAAAGATTACTGTGTATGCGCTCAGAGACAGAACACAACACGGACATGTAAAGTCATCTTTACATGTCCATCTTTACATGGTGCGGGAACAGGGGGTGCTGAGGGTGCTGCAGCACCCCCTGTTTTTTTCTGTGGGCAACTGTAAACTGTTGTGAATAAAAAAAAAATATAGGCTAATTTTGTTATAATAAAGATTAATTTAAACATTTCTATGGTTGCTCCGATGTTTATAACATTTAGTTTACATTGGCTATTTTGCTATCTATTTCTATGTGATCTTCGACATATTTACCATTTGCCCATTAATTTAACAGTTGTTAGAATTGTTGAAGTTGCTGTTAATTTGACGATATACATTTTACGGTTGTACACTCTTTTGAAATCAATTCTGCGTTGCATTGTTGTGTAGCCAATAAAAATAGCTCTTAGAACATAATTACATTTCTAAACTGAATAGTGTCACTTTTAACTTGTTCATATTACCTTTAGTAGTATAACTATCAATTTAAGTGACAGTTTTGTCACTTAGGCAGAAATATGAAGTAGCCTACTGGCACATTTTAATTATATCCATGCATGTTTTTAATGCCCATGAATGTTTTGGAAGTATTTTAAAATAATTGCCTTTTCTGTTTTTCTTTCTTTACAGTTTTTTAGGTATGAAGCTGAGAAGTCTGCACATGCAGGAATAATACAATTTCATCCTGTTTTGTTCAAGTATTTGTATCCTGTTTTGTCTTATTTTGTTTTACCCAATACATTTTTTTTTTTTTGGAAATTCTGATTTAAGTAATTTTCTTAACAGTTTAATATTAAAGTTTAAAATTAATAGAACCCATTGGAGACCCATGTGGGCCCATATAATAAAAAACCCAAGTGAAGCCAATGGACAAAATTGTATGGATCCCATTTGGGTAGCCCTTGCAGGGCCCAAGTGTCAGCCCATCAAAAACCCACATGGAAAAGTTGTTTGGAATATACAGAGTTAAAAGCAACAGTTCTAGTACTGACCCTTGTGGTACTCCATAATTAAGTTTTGAACAATATAATACCTTTTCATTTACTGCTACAAACTTATAATGATCAAATAAATACATTTTGATTCCACTAATACGATTCGACTTATGTTAACTTATGCCAGCCTATTCATAATAAAGTTGTGGTTGATAGTGTCAAATGCAGCACCAAGATCCAGTAACCGTAATACACAGAGAGATACAACCATGATCGAATAATAAGAGCAGGCCATTTGCAACTCTAATGAGAGCCGTCTCAGTATAATTATATGGTCTAAATTTCATTCTTAGAAGAAACGTTGACAGAAAAAGGAGATTTGAAATGTTTCTGTACTAATTCTGTAGGATCAAGTTGTGGTTTACAAAACTTGTAAAAAAGGTTAAATAAATCCTCCACGTCTCAACGGCCTTGAGTGAGATGCAAGAGACGAACTGCTGGTTTCATGGCTAGGGTCTAGTTCTCTGTAACATAAAAAAAAATGAACAGGGGATGCACATGAGAGGATCATATGACAAACATGAAGCATGACTATGACTAAACTTCAAAATGAAAGAAATAAAAATCTAAACATGATACAAATCCCAAAACCAAATGGGGCACAGGGGGACCTGAAACAGTACTATAACACATTTTATAAGTGTCACAGTGCACACATGAGGAGTAAACTCAAATAATAGTCTTTGATGTAGACAAACAAGGCTGGGCAGGACAAGGCAAGGTTGACACAGACAGGCACACCGGGGAGTAACAAGTAGACCAGACCCAACGAAACTGAACGGGCAGGCACTAAAATACACAGGTTAATGAGACCAACACGGCTGGAACAGACTTCATTAATAATTACACTAAACAAGGATAGGAAACAAACCAAATAAGGACACAAGAGGCGGGAACTTAAGGATTGGGATGAAGAGGTTCCCCTTTTGTTGTTTGCTGTCCGAAATATTGTCCAGGAATCCCTTGGATTCAGCCCAGCTGAACTCCTCGGGGTCCTTTAAAGATGTTGCAAGAACAAAGTCACTCAGTTACAGACAAAAATGTGTTAGACCATGTGAGCTCTTTTCATGAAAGACTGCACTCCGTCTGGAAGTTAGCACGACAGAGCGTGGAAATTTCACAGTCCCAAATGAAAAGCAGATATGATAAACGCACTGTTCAATGCTCATTTGAGCCTGGTCATCAAGTTCTTGTATTACTGACTTTGCCTGGGTCAACACTCCAAGCTAAATTTGCAGGTCCATATGGGAATGAGGAAAAGTTAAGTGACAGAAACTGTGTAGTAAAAACTGACCGCAAAAGGAAAACGAGGGAATGTCATGTTAATGTGTTGAAATTGTATGTTTCTTGCCCTAAGCCTAAATGCACAGTTCCATCTCCTGTTATTGTTTCTGTGAGTGCAGGCCCATCAGATTATTCACCTAGTGTAGATGATCTTCGAATTGGGAATACTTGTTTGTCTGAAATTCTGAAACTCTGAAACTCTTGCAGTGTTTAGTTCGAAACTCTCACACCTATCCAGTTCATCTCAAAAGGAACGTATGCAGTTGATTGGGAAGTATTCTTCACTTTTCTCAGATGTACCCACTGTAACAAATGTGTTGGAGCACGATATCGATGTTGGTGATCATCGTCCTGTTAAGCAAAATGCTTATTGGATCAATCCAGTAAAACGTGAGATCATGAAGAAAGAAACACTGCACTTAATCTGCACAGATTACCTTAAAAAGTTAATCAGTTGACCAAATCAGACTCTTTCCCTCTTCCTAGAATAGATGATTGTGTTGACCGCATTGGTCAGACAAAATTTGTGAAATAGTTAAGATTTGTTTAAGGGGTATTGGCAGGAGCCACTCACTGAGCATACCTCTGAAATCTCCACTTTTGCTACTCCAGGGCCCGTATTCATAAAGATTCTAAGACTCCTCTCAGAGAGCTCCTAATTTAGCTTAAAAATTTCTAGCTAGGAGTCTTAGCTTAAAAGTGATTCAGGACCAATCTGAGAGCAACTCTGAGCGAGGAAAAGACAAAAACTTTTATCTTAGTGAGGAGGCGGGGCTGACCCCGTTGCTAGCTATGACACAGTCTTTTGAAGACTGTGATTGGTTGGTTGTCCAAGAAGGAAGTAAGAGCGCTTTTAAGAGTAGGGTTTATTATAAGCCTTCACTTTGAAATTACAAGCGTAATTTTTCCTGTTTTACCGTACTCTCTCTCTCGCGCGCACGCGCGCACACACACACACACACACACACACACACACACACACACACACATTATATTCTTTCTTTTTTATTTTACCATGCTGTTATACTTAACGTATTTTATAGGAAATGAACAGCGACACAATAAGGTTCTGAAAGTGCTGTAACGGACCCAAATCATCGCTGCTGCATAGTTGCATTTTTTCAGTTGCCAAATATGTTAATGTAGTTAATGTAGTGATTACGTCCATTTCTGGTGCTATGGCATTTCTGCGTAGTTAACATGTCTTTAATAAGATCTGTCACAAACATGATCCCTGCACGATCTAATGTGCAGCGTCTTATTAACTCACTGTCAAGCATTGTGTGCAACACATTTCTTCTCCTTCATGTTTCATCCATTTTCTCCACCGCTAAAGAAACTCTTAAGCTTCTTAAAAGTCCTCGTCCGTACTCCTAACAATTTCGGACCTTAAGACCTCTTTTAAGGGTTAAGATGCTTTCTGAATAACTTTTTTCTTTACTAGGATCTTTTCTTTAAATTTAAGAGGAAACACCCACATTGTGTCGTTGTGAGGAGAGAATTGTTGTTTTTGGTGGCTGTGCGTGCATGTTTTGATTAATTTTGACTGTTAAGTGTGATTATTGTTTGTTCTCCGAAAATAATTACAGATTGTAAGTAGGAAACTGTTTGGTAAATTGACCGTATTGACTGTTACTGACACTGATTTGGATTTCTTTTTAACACTGTTTGCTTGAGCTTGGAAATAGTTTGTATATCATTGTAAATCTTGAGGGTTTGGGAAAGTAAGGAGTTTGATGCCATTATTGTTTATTGTAAACCTTTTGATCTCTGTTTTTGGCTGGGAAGTTAGGTTGATATATTGTACTTTTTTATTTTGGTTAAGGTTTAGGAAAGAGGTCTTAAAGTAAGAAAGTTTTGTTCATTATTTTGGCCAGGTCAACTCCCGAAGAAAAGTTCATTTCAATTGTTTTGGGAACATTTTTCTTTGATGAATACAAAGTAAAAAAAACACACAATGTATTCAAAATAAAAGCTTTTTTTTACAATAAAAGTTTTTAATATCACCTTTTATCCATTTAACACATCCCTCCTGAATAAAAGTATTACTTTCTTAAAAAAATAATTACTGACCCCAAACTTTTGAATAGTAATGCATATTGAAACAAAATTTATATTTGAAGAAACAATGTTCTTTTTTACTTTTTATTTATCAAAGAATCCTGACAAATTATCACAGGTCCCAAACAATATTAAGCAGCAAAACTGTTTCCTACATTGATTATAAATCTGCATATTAGAATTGATTTCTGAAGATCATGTGACACTGAAGTAATGATGCAGAAAATTCAGCTTTGATCACAGAAATAATTTATATTTTAAAATATATTAAAATAGAAAATAAATATTTTAAATTGCAATAATATTTTATGATGATGCATTTTGATTATGCATTTTTTTATATAGCGCTTTATTGTGTATTGTTGTACACCCAAAGCGCTTTACAATCATGGGGGGGGGGGGTGTTTCTCCTCAACCACCACCAGTATACTTCTTTAAAAAACTTGAATCCCAAACTTTTAAACTGCAGTGTATTATACTGTAAAAAATATCTTCTCAGGTAACCTAAAATTTGCATCATTTAGTTAAAATCAAGGGTCAAATCAAATAAAAAAAGCACATTAAAATTAAAAGTTTCAAACTTTTTTGTGTGCGCTGTACAGGTCTGGTATAAAGACGTTTTTTGTTCAGGTGATCGAAATGTCCACCCAATAGAGACAAATTTTGCTCATCAAGAAAAAAAAACATTGGATAGGACTTTAATAGAATCTTTATGACATTGTTCTAGTGATGTATAAAAAATTATCAAATCATCTACATATTGTAATAAAGTACTGTTTATCCTCTAAATCAGCCTTAAGAACTTGATTTCAAATATGTGGCGAATGTTTAAACCCTTGTGGAATTCTGGTGTAAGTATTATGTTTACCAGCATATGTAAATGAAAATACATATCTACTCTCCTCTGCTAATGGAACACTGAAGTAGGCTGAACAGAGATCAATTACTGCAAAGTATTTGGCATCTGGATGGACATTCGACACACAATAGCGTGTGTGGGTTTGGTGCCTCAGCTGGCAAATTGTCTACTATATCATTGATTGCTCGTAAGTCATGCACAAGACGCCATCTGTTTTTGTCTGCTTTGATCACAGTTATAATTGGAGTATTACAACAACTTGTTTTTTTCTATTAATACAAAAGTGTTTATTATACCTGCTTCAGCATGCAAAGGGTATTGTGACTTTCTGGGCAGACGTGCATCTGGCTTAAGTTTTATTCTTACTGGGTTTGCTGATTTTATCAATCCTACATCTGAGTCATGTTGAGACCTTGGTTCAGTTGGTACCTGACGCTCTACTTCCTTAAATAGATCAGTGTCAGTAGTGTCTATCAATTCAGATGTTGTAGTCATCCGTGTCAGTTTATTTTGACTGATAACTACTTCCTGTGTAATTCCCATCAAACTGGTTGCACAAAATATTTTTATGTAATCTTTGTCAGCTGAATGAAAAATCAACGGATGTTCTGTTTGTTCCCATTTGCTTTGTTCTGCCTTTTTCATCATTGGTCCTAGATTGTTTGCTTCCCAATTTTTTCCAACATACTGTATAAAGTACAGTCCCACATGTGGTACAGAATTTGTTACATTGAACAATTTTTTTCACAAATTCACATTCAGGTATACTCAAAGCTGCTCCCTGTTTACCTATTGTAATTTGCTGTGAAATAATTTCATTTTTTTTGTCCTTCAGTTTCTTCCTGCCATTTCTTTTCTATTTTTTCATCTCTTTCGGGATCACATATCATTGTACAATGAAATTATTATTATGGTAACTGTGCTTCTGGAAAATGTGCTTAAATAAACCTTACCCATTTATTAATTGTCTGTCTCACATCTTGTTCTATATGTCCTTGTCACGAATCCGGTTCATGAGCTCACGCCCACTCACCACATTGTCTCTTGCACCACACTACAGCTGCACATCACCCACGGACTGCATTTCCGATCCACCATTGCACTAATCACACAG
Organism: Oxygymnocypris stewartii; assembly: GCA_003573665.1. NCBI lineage: Eukaryota > Metazoa > Chordata > Actinopteri > Cypriniformes > Cyprinidae > Oxygymnocypris > Oxygymnocypris stewartii. The sequence continues at coordinate 1,277,919 of QVTF01021140.1, forward strand.
CTGTCACCAATCACTCATTTGCACTAATTACACGGCTGCACTCCGTCAGGCACACTTTATAAGCTTTGGACTCCATCTCTCTCACTGTGAAGTCTTGTTTAGCCCCGTCTGACATTTCCGAGCGTTTACCCTAAGTGTATTTCCCTGTTTGTTACCCAGACTGTTCTCACGACTCTGACCGTTTGCTGCCTGCCCTTTTGACCCTGCCTGCCCTTTGGATACTCTCTCTGTCTGCCACCTGCCCAGATCTTAGCATTGCCACAGTTGATGAGTCTGCCTTGCCTACGTTATACCTGTTACTGTCACTGAACTTTGCCTGTCTGACCTCCTTTTGTTTATATTATTAAAGCTGCATTTGGATCTCAACGCCCTGACCCCTCTCTTTACAGTCCTATCCAATAAACATTTGCTTTTGGTTCTACAGCCATCATTTGAGTTTTTATTCCTATTGTGCCTATATATACTCCTTCTGGAGAACACCAAATGTGTAGCCCCAATTTAAATAATGCATCTCTTCCTAACAAATTAACAGGAGTCTGATTTGACTCAAGAATGGGCATTGTTATATTATTTTTTATTTTTTTGTAGACACACTGGAGCTGTTGTAGGAATGAGCTGCATTTGTCCCGAGAATCTAATTGTCTTTGCGCATTTTCCAGACAAGGGGAGATGTGAGATATAATTTGAATTTACACAAGTATAAACCGCTCCTGTGTCTACCATCATTGGTTTGGTCTTTCCCTCTATTTTAATTTGAAGGATAGGCTCTTGATCAGCTTTATTTGTTCAAATTTGAAGCTAATGCTCCCCTTTAGGATTCTCTGGGCACCCCTGATATCCTTGATTTGGACCTCCCCAAGGGTTTACTGGGCCCTGTGATGGACCCCGGGTGGGCTGCTGCCAACTCTCCCCCCTTCTATCCCTAGGTGGCTGTTGCCATGGATTGGAGGGACAGTCAGTTTTGTTATGTCCAAGTTGTCCACATCCCCAGCACATTCCTTGAGGACCAGTATAAGGCTTGCCTCTTCCCCTCTGTCCTCTTTGTACTGGTTTTCTTTTCCATCCCATTGGCTCTGGCTTTTGAGTATAGACATTAACGATTGGTACAGGGATCTGGTGTGCATTTTGAGGGACTGCTACTGTTGGGCTTGGCTGAATAACTGGTGGAGGAGTATTTACTGGAGACATCAATGTAATTTGGTCTGATTCTTTGTTCTTTATTGGAGCTTGAATCTTTTTCTTGTTCTTTTTTGTCAGCTCTTCAAGTTGTAACAGAGTTCAAGTTTTTTTCTTTGTAGCTCTTTCTCTTGGGTCTTTAGCTTCTGTTCATTTTTTCTATGTTGCTCCACTGCATGAGATACATGGTCACAGAACTCTTTGTATGTTTTAGAGTTTAAGATGACCCCATCCTCCAGCCTGCGCTTTACAGCTTGTGGCATGGCATCAATCACAGTATTTCTAAACAGTGTTGCCATTAATGGGTCTCCATCTGGATTCCATTCAGTTTCTTGCTTCCATCTTTTCAGCTGTCTCTGGACATATGTGGTTGGATTTTCTGTTTCCCCCAGCTGTTCTCCCTTTAATGATTTGGGGTCCAGTCTGATCGGGTACTCAGCACGCATCGCCTGCCACACTGCTGGACGGAATGCATCAAAAACATTTCCATCCATATAGTGAAAGTCAACAGCTCTGTCTAGATTGGATGCTTGAAGAATTACTTCCATCTTTGCTCCTCCCATCATCTTTGCCAGAAGTGCTTTAATGTCCCCTACAGGTAAAAGTTTGCCCATAGTTTCTTCTTCTAACACCTTAAGTTATCTTTTACTATAATTAATTGCCTCTATCTTGATATAATTGTATAATGAACTGCTTTTATATTCTTCTTAGTGGCAAAAACAAGATTGGAGGCAGTGCACTAGTTCTGACACAATGTTTGTCTAAATGAGTTTGGCATTTCAATAAATACTGTTAAATACTTAGAAAACTATGTGTGTTCATTATGCTTTCTTCTTTCATTTTTTTACTTTAGTTATTATTCCTACACAGCTAATTTTAAAGAGTTCAAATTAACACTTGCACATATGTACTCTACATATGGGAATCACTGGTAAAGTGTTAAATTAACACTTTTAAAAGAGTTATTAACATTATTAACACTCTGATAGTGTTAATTAACCAACTCTTAAAGTGTAAAAACACCACAATGGATGATCAGAACACCAAAGTTGGTGTTCAAAGTTAACTTGTTGGAGACACTTTTGAACCTTGTCATAACTTCGCCAACGTGCAAGCAAAATTCACTGGGGTTTACACTATAGTTTCAACAGTTACCTACTATTAGTGTTACCATCCCAATAATCAGAACATAAAGTTTTTCAATGAATACATTTGATTTATTTTTCCTTTAACAGGGCTTCACATTGTATTTGTCCAGGGACATGGCACTCAAAATACTCTGTACAATGACCTTGTTCAACATTCAACTTTATAAAACAAAACTCATACCTACTGCTTGCAGTCTATATGATGTAGCCATCTGGCACAATATAAAAACATTTTATATTGTAATGAGTCTAAGCATAAAACATTCAAAGATTGACAAGCTTCAAGTATTCCAGGGCTTCGTGTAACATGACAGGGCACTCAAAATACCCTGTACAGTGTCTTTTTACTGCATTACACTTCATAAAACAAAGCTCATACCTGCTGCTTGCAGTCTATACGATGCAGCCATCTGGCACAATATAAAATGATGAGTCTGTACCATAAGACATTTGAAGATTGAAGGGCTTAAAGTACCTCAAGTCACAAAATGCAACAACGGAAACATTATGTAGTGAACGCTCCTCTTGAGCACAAAAAAGAACACATTTTCTGCCCGGATATAAGCCATGAAAAAACTTAAAGTGCTGAATTAATGCACTAGGTGCAATGCTCTACTAATGTAACACCTAAACATTGTCCACTGACTCTGAGTTCCTGTTCATGATCTTGGCTCTCAGTTCCTTCACCTTTGGATTTTGTTTAGTGGTGTCAGCATCTATACCGTAGACTGTTGTCTGGAGGAATGTGTACATGTGGCTGAGAGCATCATCATAGCTTACATTGAAAACAAAGTGCGTTTTGAATAGTTAATCAAAGGCTGCCAATGATGTGGTTCCCTTGCATGGAATGAGCATCTTGTCAATGACAAAGTAGTAATTGCTGATGGCCCACTTGTGAGTTCGAGAGGAAAGGAGGTATAGCTGGCGATGTCCCTCCACTTTCTCCAAGTGTTCTTTTAAGCTCCTGATTGACTGTGGGAAAAATTACACATCAGTACATATAATAATATTATTACTAGTTCAGGGTTTTTGCAAATATCATGAAATCTAATTCAATGGTTTTTTAAATGCCTTTATAATGCTTTTAATTACTTTTAGTCATTTAGCAGACGCTTTTATCCAAAGCGACTTACAAATAAGAAAAAGTAACTAAAATTAGAAGTTAAAACTATAAATATTATATATACACATTTAAGAAGATTATGAAATTAAATAAAATGACAAATGCTTACAACAACATTTAAAAACTAAACAATTAAATGAAAACAAAAATAAAGCTAAAAACAAGTCAAAATATTAAATCAAGAAAAGGTATGAATATAATAATGATTCAAACATAACACTAAAGGCCTAAGTATACATATTTTTTACATAGTAAGAATTGGTTATAAAAAACTAAAACAGAAGTGAAACAAGTAGTAGGAAAGAGAAATAAAAAGCGATACTTTTTAGAATGGAAAATTTACAAGAGCCAGATATTCCATACATGCATTTTAATTCCACTTAGCGATTCCTGCATTCTCATTTTAATGTGATTTTACACCATTTAAGTGCAGAAAGGGAAATAACTTGCACACACACATGTGAAGCGCGACCACAGAGAACAAGCTGTGTCCATTCTTAAATTGTTCCATGCATTTCAACTACAGAAAAGATTGTTCTGAGCCAGAACAAACTTTTCACATTTACCGTCCAATATGCAAAAAATGCGTCATCATAGTATATAATCATAAAAACAGCCATTTTTGTCTTAAGTGAACGTAAACATTTGTGAAATAAAATGTTTGAGCAGAGGTGGAAAGTAACGAATTACATTTACTCGTGTTACTGTAATTGAGTAGCTTTTTTGTGTACTTCTACTTTTTAAAGTAATCTTTAAAATCTGTAATTTTACTTTTACTTAAGTATATTTTGTTTAAAGTGTTGTACTTCAGTACATTTTAAAACACATTAATTACGGAGTAGAAAAAAATATTGATTCCTGGAAACTACTGCAGCAAATAATTGGCAGAAGAACACAAGAAAGAGGCAGATGGACAAGACAGTCGTTATAGTGCAGATCCAGCTGGAATCCAAACCCGTTGTATTTTGCTGAACTTGCACTCGAAGGAAATTAAGTGAACCCCTGGCCATATTTATGCTCTATTATGCTGTGCTAGCTGTGTTTGCCTCGGGAGACCGAACTAGCAGCTTATAAAATCTTGACATCGCCCTTCGCAAGCATGTAGAGTTAAGGTAAATACTTGCATCATTGCATTGGTGGTTAAAATTAAGCATTGACAGTTTAGAAAAAGGTTTTGCACAAATTAGCCAACAAGACAGTTGTGCAGGGTGTGCGATATTATCTGCAATAATATATTAATTGTTGTTTTAAGATGTGCAATTTTACATTATCAGTATTTAGCCAAAAATACTGGTATTTAGCCAAAAATACTTTCACTGCGTGATTCAGTCTGTTAAAATGCAACCCTGCTCCAATACACATACCATGTAATTTTCAAATAAGCCTAAATTATTATTTTAGCTGGATCAGACGCGTTTAATTAGGGTTATAAACAACGTCCGGCGCAGCCTCATCAATCATTTGTCCTCCTTTATGGAGTTGCGCTGAATCGGCCTAAAAAAAACCCAGCTCTTGAATCTTTATTGCGACGCAGCAGCATAGCGTCTAATGCTGTAAGATCTCTGGTCAAACAAATGATTGGCTGAAAGCGGTGTCAAATAAATATCTGATATATCATTGGTTAAATACGTAAATAAGCCTCCATGTGATGGTTACTTCATATCATAACGTTAACATGCCAAAACATCAGACCTCATTTAATACGGAATGGACAAAAGAGCATGAATTTATATAAAAAAGCAGTAGAGACGCTTTTCATGGATTTTGGACACTGTGAAGTGTATTTATGAATTTCAGTTATTTCCAGAAGTCCAGAAATTGTCAGTTTTTGAAACAGACATCACAATGTCTTGAATAAATACAAATACTGTGAACAAACACTTTTTTGCCTCTTCTATTACACACAGGTCTACATCAAGATATATCCTAGATCAAATTATATGGCAATGAATAGAGTAGGCTATTTCAGAATCACTGTATAATGATATCATTGATATGATGAACATAATTGTATTCTATTCCATCTAAACTACTAAAAGAGGTGCTTCCAGACGTCATAGATCCTCTTTTGGCTATTATTAATTCATCATTGTATTGTATTCACCAAAACCTTTAAATTGGCTGTTATTAAGCCTCTCATTAAAATAAATCACATCTTGACCCCAAAGATCTAGTTAATTAAAAGATACTAGAAAAGGTAGCATCCTCATAATTATATTCCTTCTCAGAGAAAAATGATATCTGTGAGTATTTCCAGTCAGGATTTAGACCATCTCATAGTACTGAGACTGCTCTCATTAGAGTGACAAATGACCTGCTCTTATCATCTGATCATGGTTGTATCCCTCTATTAGTGCTCCTGCAGCTTAGCGCTGTGTTCATCACTGTCGATCACAACATTATTTTGAATAGACTTGAAAACTCTGTTGGCATAAGTCAAGTCTGCTTTATTGTCAATTCTTCCACATGTACAGTACATACATACAGAGAATTGAAATTGCGTTACTCTCAGACCCTTGGTGCATACAGTTAACATTAAACACTGACAGTAGACATTAAAATACAGATAAATATGGTTTAACCATATGTACATACAAACTATACAGATATACAAATGAGGAAATTGTAGAACAATACAAAATAAATAAAAAAAGAGATAAAGTGACATAAGGCACATGGCAGATAGAGTGCAAACCAGTTAAATAAAACAAAACTGTGCAGAAGGGGAAGTGCAAGTGTAAGGGGAAGTAAGGGGAAGTGCATTAGCATGTTTCAAATCATACTTATCTGACTGCCATCGGTTCGTAGCAGTGAATGTAGAGGTATCATATCGATCACAAGTGCAGTATGGAGTACCTCAAGGCTCAGTACTAGGGCCGTTACTTTTCACACTTTATATGTTACCCTTGGGAAATATCATGAGGAAACATGGGGTTAGCTTTCACTGTTATGCTGATGATATTCAGCTCTATATTTCTTCAAGGCTCCCTCGATTCTTCATCATCAGTCAGGAACCTAGGTGTGCTGTTTGATAGCAATCTCTCCTTTGACAGCCACGTTTCTAGCATTTGTAAAACTGCATTTTTTCATCTTAAAAAAATATCTAAACTGAAACCTATGCTTTAATGTCAAATGCAGAAATGTTAATTAATGCATTTATGACCTCAAGGTTAGATTATTGTAATGCTTTATTAGGTGGTTGTTCTGCATGCTTAATAAACAAACTACAGATGGTCCAAAATGCAGCAGCTAGAGTTCTTACTAGAACCAGGCAGTATGACCACATTAGTCCGGTTCTGTCAACACTGTACTGGCTCCCTATTAAACATCGCATATACTTAAAAATCTTGTTAATTACTTATAAAGCCCTGAATGGCTTAGCTCCTTGAGTACTTGTGCGAACTCTTATCGCATTATAGTCCTCCACGTCTGCTACAATCTCAAAACTCTGGCCATTTGATAATACCTAGAATATCAAAATCAACTGCCGGTGGCAGATCCTTTTTCTATTTAGCACCCAAACTCTGGAACAATCTACCTAGCACTGTTCGGGAGGCAAACACACTCTGTCAGTTTAAATCTAGATTAAAGACCCATCTCTTTAACCTGGCATACACTTAACATACTAATGCGCTTCTAATGCTCAAATCCGTTAAAGGATTATTATGCCCTTTTCACACCGCAAGCTTGAGCGCCACGTGAGCGACGCAGAAGCAGTGCGTATGCAGAGCAGGAGCAGAGCGTGCCAATTGTGCTTTCATACTAGCAGCGTTTGTCGCGCGCAGCTGAACCGTGGCTTGTACTGGAACACAGACAAGTTTCGTCATTTCTGTCATATTTTCATATTCTGCCATGTGCTTTGATGTATGATATGACCAGCATACTCTGCGATGCGACCCTGTCCCCTTCCCCTCTGTCCCATACACATGTAAATAACATATTATATATAGGTGGTTAACACGATAAACTTCAGCCAAGTTTTCAAGATGTGTAGGCCTATACGAAAAAATTGCTGACCCTGTCAGGAAAATGTATGTCTTACCCTTCTCACGTGTTGTATGAGGAATATTAATTTTTGCCTTTTAACTAGAGTTGCATATGCTAGATTGAATATATTACGTAAATCTTTTGTGTATCAGTCTGTAAAATTTATTAATCAGAAGTGGGGGTTCAAATAGGCCTCTGGACTCTGGAAAATAGAAAGGACTCACTATTCTAATGCACTGTAGCCATGTGTTTATGTGTGCACTGTTGTTTTTGTATTAAGATGCGTCTGTTGTATCGTTTGTTTATAGCCTAATTATCGATATGAATGTGAGACACATGCTGTGAGATCCAAGACACATTTTGGAAACAATTCCAACAATAATTGGATTGAATAATTGAATTGAAAAAGTCATATTAAAGCTAACAAATGCCCTAGTTTTATTAATTAAACAGACCTGTGAATTTTGGGCAAAAACTTGAAGTGATGTGTTGATGTGCATTTAATGTTTTCATATGGTGATTGTGAAACCCGAAACACATCACTTACATGATTTTATGGTGAAATATGTTATTTTTAATGTTAATCTGGTCAATTTTTATCAAAAAAAATGCACTGTGACTTTAATTCAGCGTAAGCGGAGCAGCAAAAATAGACTCGGCGCCGAAACGATCGCAGCGGTGCTGCTCACGCAACGCTCCTGCTTGACGCTCACACGCTGCTCCTGCTCCCGGTGTGAATGCACTCATTTGTTAGCATGCACGCCGAAAAAAATATGCGCTGCTGACGCTCCGCTCACGTTTGCGGTGTGAAACGGGCGTTAGGCTGCATTAATTAGGTCAACCGGAACCGGGAACACTTCCCATAAAACACAATGTACTTGTAACATCATAAGAAGTTTGACATCTACGCTAATATTAGTTTTTTTCTTTCTTATTTCGAGGTCACGGTAGCCACCCGGAACCAGTGGAGCCCTTACAATCTGACATTTCTGCAGTTGGAACAAACTACTTGTTCGTCTGGCCAGAGAAGAACTGGCCCCCCGACTGAGCCTGGTTTCTCCCAAGGCTTTTTCTCCGTTCTGTCACTGATGGAGTTTTGGTTCCTTGCCGTTGTCGCCTCTGGCTTGCTTAATTGGGTACACTTGATTTCCAGCAATATCACCGACTTGATTGCACAGATACTATTTAAACTGAGCTGAGCTGGACGATGACATCACTGAATTCAATAATGAAATGCCTTTAACTGAAAAATGGGTGTTTAATCTTGTCATTTTACATTATTGATACACTATTTTCCTATTTTGATATTGTGCAGTTGCTTTGACACAATTTGTATTGTTAAAAGCGCAATATAAATAAAGGTGACGACTTGCCTTGATAACGAGCATATGTATTATTATAAAAAATAACGCCATTTTATTTACAAGCTTTACTAACATTTAACTTCTTCAATGATAAGAAGCGATTAACTATAACGTCGCTGAATAGACTGCGTGCGACATTACATACAAAACCCGAGAAACAGCTGCTCGCTAAAAGACTATTAGTTATATAACATGCTTTCTTTGTTTAAAATAAAAAAACAACATGAGCACATTTTAAAATAATGTATAATATAAGATACTGAGGATTCGCCACCCCATTCTCATGCTTATGAGCAGCTTGTTGAGGTTGTAACAAGAGCGGTCGATTGGCGAGCAGAGAAGAAAGAGGACGTTCATTAAAAAAACAAAAAAAAAGGATTAACGCTTCTTGCCTTCTCGTGCACAACCTCAATGCCGGGGACTGCCATTTCTTTCCCTGATCTCCACACAGAGTTGTCGAGATCGTGAGAAAAACCGGTTCCCTATAGAGTTTATAGTACACAAACATCTCACTATTCCTCTATAATAAATAAATAAAATCCCCGGTATTACCCTTTAAGTCAGTGAGAATAATATCAGCACTGGTGTGAAAAGCTTACTCAGCAGCTGGTCAGGCATCAGCATGTTTTCACACAATGTATCTGCTGCAAACCTACCAGGCTGAATTGTTAGGAGATCACAATGAGGGCGGAGGTTGTGGTCCGAACGCAGTTTGCGAACTGCGTCGGGCCACAGCTTTGTCTATGGCTATGGCAGCACCTGGTGGCCACTGAGAGACATTTATGGTTGAACCGGAGTAACATCAAGAGAAAAGATAAAAAAATGTCTTATGTATGCTCCTATGTTCCCTCTAGCCTCTTCGGCGATGCAGTTAATTCGGTTGTCGAGAGATTTCAGGAATCAGCTAAACAAGCAGCTGCATTCCAGAAACTCCTCCCCCACCGTACTCATATCTCCGGGGCTGCTGAGCGGGAGCAGCCTCAAAAATCTAAGCAGAACGTGGCTTATCGTGCTCCCCACCTAAATAATGAGGACACGGGAAACGCGCTCAACCGCAGCCTTCTAAGTATAAAACGGATCTGAGGACCATTATTATTTTTACAAAAACTACGGGGAAGAAGTCCTGACAACCGAGGGCTCAGGCCAATGAGGACTGCACCCCCCCCCCCCCCAAATTGGAGTGGGCAACACCTCATTTTACGGTGTCCGTCTCCCTTCGGTGTCCTCAGGGTACAGTTCTGCCAACCCTGCCACCTCGTGTGCTTCAGGGCACAGCGATCTTCGGCGAGCGCATATCTCAGGGTCCACCCGTAAACGTAGTGGGCTTGAAATGCACTCCCCCTCCGAGGAGGGTTTCAGAGAGGTCAGTTCAGACTCTTCCTGTCGGTTCGCTGTTTCAGGACATCGTTTCTGACTGCACAACTAAGTGCTCTCCTCCTAAGAATGGGGACATGGGAAGCGCGCTCAACTGCAGCTTTCGAAGTGAAAAACGGATCTGAGGACCGTTATTATTTCTAAGAAGGCTGCAGGAAAGAAGACCTGATGCCCGAGGGCTCAGGCCAATGAGGACTTCCCTCCCGAAATGGAGCGGTCAAACGTAGTGGCCTTGGGATGCCTGCCCCCTCCGAGGAGGGTTTCAGAGCAGTCAGTTCAGATGCTTCCTGTTGGTTTGCCACTTTAGGACGTCGTTCTGACTGCACAACTACATATAAATTTCTCTTTGGCTCTCAACGGAGGCGGTCGCATTTTTCTCTCCCCGTCCTCACCCTTATCTTCCCTGCTTTGCTCCCTTGTCTCGTGAGAGACTCTCTCTGCACTGCTCTCCAAACTAAAATATTATGGATTAACTGGTTTCTTAATGCAATTGACACTATCGAAACTTGGGTTTCGGGGAACCTGACTGCCCCGACGGAACTTTCGCAGCGGGCTATACGATGACGCGTGGGAGAGGTGGCGAATCGTGTGTCTTGCGGCTCTTTCCGTGGAGGACATTGAAGATATCTACCTATTCGGAACCATGATAACAGGTATTTTGCTGATTGGATTAGGCTTTGCCCTGGGTTATCGAAGAATTCAGAAACGGGAACAGCTGTCCAAAGCCCCACAAGGCTGCCCGTATGATTGAAGCTGTGGGAAGAGCGGTCAGCATTGAGACTGAGACTATAATAGCAATATGGATTTTATCAAGGAGAAGCTCACGGCTTTACAAAGGGAAATTGATTAAAATGGAGACCAAAATGGACAGAGAGAGTAGCCTGCAAAATTTGAATGTTTACTCGCCCCAAAGACAAAACAATCGTATCTTTTTCTGGCTCCCCTACAGTGGCCTTGGCAAGGCTGTTGTTGGAATCTACCCCGGGAGTGCAATGCAGTGAGACGCTCTTGCGTTCCTCCCCCACCCTACAGACATTACAGACATTGCCCCCCCCCCCCGACCACTCACCTTCGTCCGCTTTGATCCGCCGGCCTGGTCAAGCGGGTCTGACCAGCGCCGGACTAGAGGCCGCGGGACCAGATGGCTGCTTGCTGGGCCGGATTCACTTCCCCTGTGGCTATGTCGTGTATGTGCTTTTGTGTTGCTGAGGTGTTTTTCCTGTTCTCACACTGTACTACCCAAGGAGCATAGTCTGGGGGTTATTTTTTTCTCCTCACTTTCCTCATGTAATCCTGAATTTTTCTTCAATTCTACTTGCATTTCACTACTGATTGTACTTTGTATGATTGTGTATGTGACGAATAATAAAGAACCTTGACCTTGAACCCTAAATCCAGAAACCAGTTTTGAGAGTCTGGTACCTCTAGTAGAATTTTGACAGCGTGGAAACTTCTGCCAAATATATCTCGTTGGGTCCTACAGACTATAGAAAAAGGGTATCAATACAGTTCGGGTCTCGCCCGCCAAGGTTTATTGGGGTGGTTCCACCGAGGTGGCCCCCCAGCATGTTCTGGTAATGGAACAAGAAGTGAAAGCTCTGTTAGAGAAAAGTGCCATAGAATATGTACCTCACTCCAATGGGGAAACCGGGCTTTACAGCCGGTATTTCATTGTTCCAAAGAAGGGGGGAATTGCGTCCCATTTTAGAACTTCAAGTTTTGAACGACTCTGTCATGCAGCTCAAGTTCAAAATGTTAACTTGAGACAAATTGTGCGACGGATCAGATCCGAGGATTGTTTTGTCATGATAGATCTCAAGAATGCATACTTCCACATATCCATCCTTCCGTATCACAGGAAACTCCCGAGGTTCGCTTTTGGGGGCAGAGCATACCAATATCGGGTTCTTCCGTTCGGCCTAGCATTATCACCCTGCACTTTCACGAAATGCATAGATGCGGCCCTGGAGCCTCTTCGTCTTCAGGGTATTTGCGTAATGAACTACATCGACGATTGATTGATTCTAGCTCAGTCGCAGCAGTTAGCAGTTTGGCATCGAGATGTCATTCTTGCCCACATGAAAGTGTTGGGGTTACGGCTAAACGCCAAAAGAGTGTGCTTTCTCCACTATAGAGGACCACTTTTCTTGGTGTGGCATGGGACTCAACGTCGATGCAGGCACGTCTGTCACCGGCACGTTTAGAGTCCATCCTGTCGGCTGTAAAAAGTATAAGGCTAGGCCAGTCACTCACTGTCAAACAGTTTTAGAGACTGTTAGGTCTTATGGCAGCAGCATCCAACGTGATACCTTTTGGACTGTTGTACATGAGACCCCTGCAGTGGTGGCTCAGGACCAAAGGGTTTTCCCTGAAGGGCAACCCCTTTCGCATGATCAAGGTCATGCGGCGATGCTTACGTGCCTTGTTAATGTGAAAAAAACTTTGGTTCCTGTCCCAGGGAGCTTCATGTCATCGCAAGATGCTATTGACAGATGCCTCTCTCACGGGCTGGGGAGCGATCTTAGAGGGACGCTCAATCAGGGTCTGTGGAAGGACCATGATCTCTCATGGCAAGGTTCAAGGTTCAAGGTTTCTTTATTTGTCACATAATAAATTATACAGGGTATAATCAAAAGTGAAATGTAGGTCAAATCAGGTCCGCTCAGTGGACAGTGCAAAGAATAAAAAATTATATAAAAGTAACACCACACAAGAGCATATATATAGGTAAAAAAAGAAATAAAAAGTAAAATGTGCAATAGAATAAATAAAAGTGCAAAACAGTAAGATGTGCAAAACAAGTAGGATGTGCAAAAACAGTATATGGGACTTAATAAATAGTAATATAAACAGGAGGGATGAGAGGGATGTGCAAACGACAGGAGGGATGAGAGGGATGTGCAAACGGCTTCTTTTTTTTTATGTTTATGAAACAGAGTTTGTGTTAAGGAGCCTGATGGCCTGAGGAAAGAAGCTCCTCCTCGGTCTCTCAGTCTTTGCCATCATGCTCCTGAAGCGCTTGCCAGATGGCAGTAAACGGAAAAGATGGTTACCGGGGTGATTTGAGTCTTTGATGATTTTAGCAGCTCTGCTTTTGCAGCGTTTGAGGTAGATGTCCTGCAGAGAGGGGAGAGTAGACCCTGAGATGCGCTCAAGCGCATGACTCTCTGTAGAGCTTTGCAGTCCTGGTTTGAGGAATTTCCATACCACACTGAGATGCACTGATTCAGTACACATCTGGAGATGTTGGCTGTATTTCTTGCTCTCAAGAATTTCCTAGCAGATCTCAGGGGCCATCATGTGCTCATCCACTCAGACAACACATCAGTGGTCTCCTACATAAATCATCAGGGGGGTTTTAAGTCACGTCCACATGCAAACTGGCGTGCCAAATCCTCCAGTGGTCCCAATGAAAGTCGTTGTCTCTTCGAGCAGCTTACATCCCGGGGGTCCACAATATAGGAGCAGACATCCTGTTGAGACGGGCTAAGGCTCGGGGAATGGAGGCCATATAATCCATTATATGGAGGGAGTTTGGCCAGGCACAAGTGGATCTGTTTGCGTCTAGAGACGCTGTCCACTGTGGTTCTTCCTCACACATCCAGCTCCTCTCTGACTGGACGCGATGGTAAAGATGTGTCCAAGGCTTCGTCTGTATGCATTTCCCCCGATCGCTCTGCTCCTGGGAGACATGGAGAGAGATCGCCGGGACTGGGTTCTACTACTTCTCATTGCCCCGCGTTTGCCGGGCAGAGTATGGTTCCCAGATATAATATCCCTTTTCGACGGGCCTCCTTGGAGCTCCCCGTCAGGAGGGACCTTCTGTCCCAAGCAGGGAGCTCGAGATTTCACCCCCAACCAGAACTGTGGAAACTGTGGGCTTGGCCTCTGAGGGGGCCGAGCTCATAGACTCAGGTCTCTCAACTGAGGTTGTTGAGACCATTCTCCACTTCAGAGCTCCCTCCACAAGGAAACTTAATGCCTTGAAGAGGACAATTTTCACTTTATGGTATAGAGACCATCAGCTGGACCCAGTTAACTGCCCAGTTGGTACAGTGCTGGAGTTCCTGCAAGAGCAGTTCACTGCAAGGCTAGCCCCATCCACTTTAAAGGTTTATGTGGCAGCCATAAGTGCTTACCACATTCCTTTGGGTGGAATGTCAATCGGGAAAGACCCTCTGGTATCTCGTTTCCTCCGTGGTACTTTGAGGCTCTGTCCTCCTCCTTTTCAGAATGCGGACCAGGAAAGGCACAATTTGCTTTGCCCAGTGTGGGCATTAGATGCTTATGTCCACAGAGCTGCCCTGTGGCGTAAAAATGAACAGTTGTTCCTATGTTTCGGACCTCCTAACAAGGGGTCCCCTGCATCTAAGCAAAGGAAGAGCAAGTGGGTGGTCAAGCCCATCTCACTTGCTTATGAGTCAGCCGGTCAACCTTCCCCTATGGCTGTCCGGACCCACTTGACAAGGAGTATGGCGGCCTCTAAGGCTCTTATATCAGGAGTTGCTCTCCAAGAGGTTTGTGATGCGGCAGGCTGTTCCTCACCACACACATTCATCAGATTTTATTATTTGGACCTGGACTCTACCCCAGGTTCCCAAGTGCTCTCGTCTTAGTGCTGCTCATTAGATTTCACACAGGACAGGCACTCGTCGCTATGGTGGTGTTATATTAACGTTCAAAATATCGACGCAACGGAGGTCCCTTTAAAGAGAATGTTCGGGTACGACTGTAACCTCGGTTCCCTGAAAAGGAAATGAACGTTGTGTCCCCGACCATATCTCCTTCAAGCCTGTAGGTGACTTAGCCAGACTTTAAGCTAGTGACAGCTTCGTTTGGGCAGGCTTTTTAGCTTCGTGGTTTATGACATCACCTGCTCTGACGTCCCATTACACCTGGATTGATCTCACATGTGCTTCAAGACATATCACGCAAAGTGTTCCCCAAAGCGTCAAAATATCGACGTAAACTTTCTAACTTGCCTTATGCTGATAATTAATATCTGCATGAAGTTAAGCATTTACTAACTTTGTTAGTAAACTAACCAACGTTAACGTTGCTAAATAGACTACGCGCGACATTACAGACAAAGCTCGGGAAACAGCTGCTCACTAAAACACTATATACAGCAACTCTTAGTTAACGGTATGCCACACGCTTTCATAATGTCTCAAATTGTAACACAAAAATACAATAATACGCATTAACTACATGAAACTCAAAAAATCTCTCCTACTCGGGATGAAAGAGAGTAAAAATGGCAGAGGAGCAATATTCAAAATCGCTTCAGAAGACTCGCCTCGTGTAGTGAACAAGGACAAATAAATTATTTGCGAGTAAATGCATCCCTGTATGTGAAATATTTAAAACTAACACTAAGATATAATCATTTTGATATACATGGTCTATCAAACTCAAATATTTAAGTAGCTTTACTCATCGTTTACTTGTCGTTTGTCGTTATCTTCCGCATGACACAAGACAATGGCGTCTGGAAATATCTTTCAGCGAGATCGCTGAACTAATGCCCGGATGTTGCTAATAGTGGTGGAAAGAGTACTGAAAAAATATACTCAAGTAAAAGTACCATTACCTTCCAAAAAAATGTAGTGTAAGTAGAGTAAAAGTACTTGTACAAAAAACTACTTGAGCAAGAGTAAAAGAGTAGCCTATTTAAAAGTACTCAGGAGTATTGAGTAGTGAGTACTGAGCTGTGGATTCTACCCCGTCATAATAAACATTGTACACTGCAATTAATAAAACGCTGTACATTCTGTAATTCACATTATCTTGTTTCTCATAAAGAATGAAGAATATCTATCATCCAGCAGTTTTAATTTTGACTGCCAACTCTTTAAAAAGCATCAAAACAGCACGGAAACAGTATTCAGTTGATTCTTAGTACAATTATCCCCATTTAAATCATAAAGTTTGAAAAATAAATTTAAAATCATGTAGCACATAAAATATTAATGTTTAGAACAGTGCAAATGCAAACAACTTTAGAAACTCAGAGTTCAGCATCACTCACCATGATATGGGTTAAAATGAGAGCCCATTTCTCTCCAAAACGGTGCCAGTTTTAGCGTTTTGCAATAAAGAAATAAGAATAATTAAACTTGATATTTTATATTACAATTTGAACATAAATGCACATTGTTCTAGAACTGTGGCTTTCAAACCTGTCCTACAAGCACTCCTGCTATTTTGTATGTCTCCCTTATCAGACACACCTGATTAAACTCATCAGCTCATTGTTAGAGACTGTAAGACCTGAATCAGGTGTGTCTGATAAGGGAGACATACAAAATATGCAGAGCAGGAGTGCTTGTAGGACAGGTTTGAAAACCACTGTTCTAGAAGGATAGCATCATGCCATACATTTTACTCGAATTGTTATGCAGATAAAATAATTTGTAAGGAAAAATTCTTTAAATAGCAAAGTATTTCTGGGGAAACTTTTAACCCACGTCTCTTTGCTGAGCCACGGCGGTTTCGGTGAATCAGCAGCATCCACAACTGAATGGAACAAAAAGTGTTGAACGCGAAAATTGTTTGTACGAGTGCACTAGCTATATGAAGGCGGATTGTATAATTTTTTTTTTTAAAGTATATTGATGAGCTGCAGTTACAGATGCAGTGTAATGGGTGCAGATTGGTCCTCAATTTGAGTACGTTATTTCAAATCGTTTTACAGTGTTTCCAACACACTTTTTCAACGCGCATCACGCACTCAAACTCATCAAAAGTCAACAAGTTCAACAACGACTTATCCAAGTGACTGCAGCAGAACGCATGCGAGAGAGACGAGACAGCGCAGATCGCGAGTTTTATAAGTGAGTGGGAATTTACCGAACGTAGCACTTGCAGGAGTTAACACTGTATGCAATACCCACAACCTCACACCAAATTTCAGGCCGTGTAGATACAAGCATACAAATCATTTAGTAAGCAGGCATACGAAATGTACCTTAACATATTAGAGGAAGAAGCGACTGAATTGATGCTTGAAGAATACACTTTCAGCAGCCATGATAAACTGCATTTGGCGGTTAAAATTTTCTATGCACAATTTGATTTGACGAAAGTCACGAGACCAATTACTATTTATCTATCTAATCACATTAATGGATACAAATAAAATAAACATGTAACGACCACAAATGGAGGAAAATAGCGGAGAAAAAATACCGATACATCACTTAAAATGTACTCAAGTAAAAGTAAAAGAACACAATTTGTAAACTACTAAAAAAAATACAATTACTGATCAAAACTACTTAATTACTGTATCGCGAGTATTTTTAATTCGTTACTTCACACCCTGGTTGCTAATATCACTGGGTGGTGTTGGATACCTGTAACTAAGTGATTTCACTGAAGCAAACAAGCTTTTAACACTGATAGTGTTCATTTCTCTAAATCTAACACTATAACTTCAACACTTTACTCTGAATTGGCTTAACACTTGAAATTGAACACTGATGAATTTGCTGTGTAGAGTTCAAATTGTAGATAATTGCAAATCACAGAATCACAAAAGTGATTAATTTGATACCTATAAAACACTACATACAGTGTAAATGTTAGAAGCACGTCATTTGATTAGTAAATGTGATTGTCTTTGGTAAAAAAAAAAGATTGTCTTTGCATCACACAAATAATTATGTAAATATAAAATGTAATTTTTTATATTCATTGAGAGGCATCTGTCGGTTAAGGTTAAATGGGATACAGCTGTGGCTACTGGGCATGCACACGTCAATATTGTGGACATTTTGTCACGCTGAACAACAATTACTGTATTTGCATTATTGTAGGGGATAGGTTTAGGTTTTGGGTTATTGTTGACGTTAATAACACACAAGCTAAAAGGTAGAAAATATAATTTATTGTTAATAAAATCTATTGCGTCAGCCAAAAAAGGAAGAAATCTCTCATAGATGACCATAAATGGATAATGAAATGTGATGCCGCTGCTCAGCTGTGATGTCATTGGCTATGAATTTCCCTTGCCACCCTCAGGATCCAAGTCTGTGGTTGGACTATCTTTTAACTCATATTAAACAGTGTTTCGTGATACAAAAGTATGTTTGGCTGATATTATCACGTTTGTAATATATTAAGTTAACAATGAAGTGTTGCTATGTTGAGAGAAATTACTCATTTACCGAGATCCTAACCCTAAGCATAACTTAATTGAACTACAAACATATTTCCTCTTCCATTGACAGACTGACAGAGGCTTATTGGTAATGTAGTTTTAAATCTATTTAAAAATATATTAATGCAATTTAGTAAATACTATATTTAATGGAAAACTGGCTACCTAAATATGTTCATTGTGCAACCTATATGCTATATTTGAGATGCAGCCTGAAAGTTGATATTTTACAGTGAGCAATATTTAAAATGACTTTATGCCACCTTGACATATATTTCTGAAAACTGTGCCCAACATTATTTAATCAACATAATCTGCCAATTTTCTCTTTCAAATCAAATCAAATCAAATCACTTTTATTGTCACATCACCACAGCACAAGTGCCTTGGTGAGTGAAATTCTTATGAGCGTGCTCCAGACAGTGCAAAAAAAAAAAAAACTATTTACATATGGACAGTGCATATTTACAGACTGTACAGAAGACAATGTGCAAAATACACATACATATACTCAGTACACATAGTGTACTATAAAGACATACTTAGTTATCAACTACACATTATACACCGTATGTGCACATCTACATTATGTACACTATCTATACATTATGTAGTCTATACATAGTAATAATGTGAAGGTGCAACAGATTATAAATTAACAGCAGATTGGTTGAGCAGCAGATAGTTGTGCAAAGGTGCAACAGATTATGCATATGCAGTGTCGTGGATGTGCATTGTATGGTGTCCAGTGATAGCAGATAGGTTGTGTTAGTGCAGTGTGTGTGTGTAGTCCAGTAGAACTGTGTTAAAGTGCAGTGCATGGCATGTTGTGTGAGTGGGAGTGGGATGTAGGGTGGGTCATTTCTGACTGTTCATTAGCCTGAGAGCCTGAGGGAAAAAGCTGTCCCTCAGTCGGCTAGTGCGGGATCGGATGCTGCGGAAACGTCGCCCTGAGGGCAGCAGAGAGAGCAGACTGTGGGACGGGTGGCTGAAGTATTTGATAATCCTGCGGGCTTTCCTTGTACACCGCCTGGTGTAGATATCCTGGAGGGAGGGAAGCTCACCTCCAACAATGTGGCGGGCAGTTCGCACGACCCTTTGCAGAGCCCTGCGGTTGCCAGCGGTGCTGTTTCCAAACCAGGCGGTGATACAGCCGGTCAGGATGCTCTCCACAGTGCAGGTGTAGAAGGATCTGAGGATACTGGGGCTTGTTCCAAACTTCCTCAGCCGTCTCAGGAAGAAGAGACGCTGATGTGCCTTCTTCAGCACTGCATCTGTGTGAGCAGACCATGTGAGATCCTCGGTGATGTGAACGCCGAGGAACTTAAAGCTGCTCACCCGCTCCACAGGTGTCTTGTCGATGGAGATGGGTGTGTGTTCTCTGTTCTGTCTCCTGTAATCCACCACCAGCTCCTTGGTCTTGTCGATGTTGAGTGAGAGGTGGTTCTCCTGACACCATTTAGTCAGGGTACTCACCTCCTCTCTGTAGGCCGTCTCATTGTTGTCGGTGATCAGGCCTATCACCGTTGTGTCGTCTGCAAATTTGACGAAGACATTGGAGCTGTGTGTAGCTGTACAGTCGTGCGTGTACAGGGAGTACAGGAGTGGGCTGAGGACGCAGCCCTGCGGTGCACCAGTGTTGAGGATCAGGGGAGATGATGTGTTGTTGCCCATTCTGACCACCTGACTTCTGCCTGTCAGGAAGTCCAGGATCCAGCTGCTCAGAGATCTGTTCAGTCCTAGAGTCTGGAGCTTCGCAACCAGTGTGGCAGGCACTATGGTGTTGAATGCCGAGCTATAATCCACGAACAGCATCCTCACATAGGTGTTTTTATTTTCCAGGTGGGAGAGAGCAGTGTGCAGGGTGAAGGCAATAGCATCGTCTGTGGAACAGTTACTGCGGTATGCAAATTGTAGTGGGTCCAGTGAAGCAGGCAGCACAGAGCAGATGTGTTCTCTGACGAGCTTCTCAAAACACTTGCTGAAGATGGGTGTCAGAGCAACGGGCCTCCAGTCGTTCAAGCATGTGATTTTATTTTTCTTCGGTATGGGCACAATGGTTGATTTTTTGAAGCATGCGGGAACCACAGACAGAGAGAGGGACAGATTGAAAATATCTGTAAAAACCCCGGCTAGCTGGAAAGCGCATGCTTTGAGCACACGGCCTGGTATACCATCTGGGCCAACGGCTTTACGGATGTTCACCCGTTTAAAGGAACGGGTTACATCCGCGACAGAAAGCGTGAGTGGACTCACCTCTTCTGCAGCAGCCACGGCAGCGCTCTCTGTGTGGACGGTGTTATCATCCTCGAAACGAGCATAAAAGGTGTTGAGCTCGTCCGGTAGAGAGGCGGCAATGTTCACAGTAGCTGGTTTATTCCTTTTAAAGCCTGTGATGTTGTTGATGCCCTGCCACATGCTTCTTGGATTATTGTTGTTGAAGTGTTCTTCAACTTTGTTTTTATATGTTCGTTTGGCTGCTTTGATGGATCTCCTGAGATCGTAACTGGCTTGTTTCCGATCGTCAGTGTTTCCGGATTTAAAGGCAGATGTCCGCGCTGACAAGGCTGAACGAACATCGCTGTTAATCCACGGTTTTTGGTTGGGGTAGATACGGATTGTTTTGGTCGGAACTACATCATCTATACACTTCCTGATAAAACACGTGACCGTATCTGAATACGCCTCTATGTCGTCATCAGACGCTGCCCGGAACATGTCCCAGTCCACGTGATCAAAACAGTCCTGTAGTGTAGCGTCCGATTGGTCCGACCAGCATTGTATTGTCCTGAGGGCGGGTGCTTCACGTTTCAGTTTCTGCCTATAAGCAGGCAGGAGCAGAACGGAAGAGTGATCCGATTTGCCGAAAGGTTGGCGGGGGAGGGACTTGTATGCGTCCCGGAAAGGGGAGTAACAATGGTCGAGTGTACGATCCCCACGCGTGTTGATGGTGACGTGTTGAAAGTATTTTGGAGCTATTGTTCTGAAGTTGGCTTTGTTAAAGTCTCCCGTGATAATAAAAGCTGCATCTGGGTGCGTGGTTTCCTGCTCACATATATTCCTGTACAGTTCCTTGAGTGCCTGGTCTGTGTTGGCTTGGGGGGGGGGATATAAACAGCCGTGATTATGATGGCTGTAAATTCCCTCGGTAGCCAGAATGGTCGACACAGAAGCGTATATTTGATATGCTAATCGGACTTTGATTTACATCCATTTGAAATTTGCATTTTTGGCTCTTCTAGGGGGCACTACTGGGCCCCTGGGTGTAGAAGGGCAGTAAAACCTACCTATACGTATTCTCTTCATCATGGAAAACAAAGTGAGTTGAGTCACATTTCTATCTGACAGTTTTCGAATTCCACATTTTTCTTTTCTTACATCATGCCCCCATTAGCTTTTCACGGGACATTGTGAAGTCATCTGATTAACTATAGATACAATTGAAAGAAATGCATTATTAATAATAATAAATAATTTATTAGATTTTTTTAGGTAAAAACCAATAAATATAATGGATGAACCTGCAACAACTTGCCATTATCCATTCCCCACTGTTAATAAAAAAAAAAAAAAAAGAAATACACAATTCCCTTGTACAATCATTGACTATACTTTATTCTTTTCTGCTTTACTGCGTAATATTCATTTTGAATTTTCAGCTCTTTTGTTTGTAAATGGAGCTTGTTTCTTTTAAGATTCTCATCATTCACAGGGTGTCTTGTGAAGGAGAAGACCCATCTGGAGGACACGAGGAGATGTCCTGAGATGATACAGGAGAAGTTGTTTCAGATGGACCGGCTCCAGCATCATCCTAACTGCATTCAGAAAATATTAAAGAGTGCAAACATCTTTATTGAATCTTATATGTTTTTTTTCCACATCCATAGATTAAAGTAACTAATGTCAAGCATAACACAATTATTACATGTATATTTTTTTTCTTACCATCCCTGTAACTCCTTCAGTTTAAGCAGTGCAGAGTCTGGGGCATCTGTAATGCCACAAATGGAAGGATTGGCCATTTTTATTTAATAAATAAATAAAACATTATATGCATGCTACATGTATGTATTATCTCTGTTTGGACTGTGATTAAAATGCGGTGGTTGCCTCTAATTTCAAATGGCTTTTTTTACGCCAGTTCAGACTGTAATAGAGCAAATAAAAGCTTGTTAAATGTACTCCTTCATTCTGTCTTGTCTCTTGCTTAAAGAAAAAATAAATAAATAAATAAAGCAAAGCAAACTATATTTATCACTATGGAGTTTATTTAAATCAGCACACTTTTGTATATATAGTCTACAAATATATTTTGAATTCAGTGACTTCTATCCACTTTTCAGAATTAGAATGAACTTTATTGCCAGGAATGTTTCCAAAAATGAGGAATTTGTTTTCGTGACAGAAGCTATAGCATGTCAGCACATGCATGTACAAAAATACATTTTAGTAAGTCTACTGTACACATTTTTGTCAAACAGCCTAAGGGGCCTTTCGTACAGAACCCATCCAACTGGTTGTAAGCATGCAGCATTCAATTTAAATTCAACTTTAACAAAAAAGTTCAACAAAAAGTATGTCAGGATGCCTTGGATGTCTTTTTCCCCCCATTACGACCCATTCCTCATATTTTTGATGTCCTGAGTGAATAGGCCCTTTGACTGTATGACTCACACAACTATTCTGTATGATTTAATTTACTTATAATACGTTAGTTGGTCATCATGGTCTTCCAAAATGTTATTATATGACTGTGATAAACCTTTTATGATTTTTAAATAGCCTAACAAAATAGCAAAAATGGCCTGAACTGAATAGATTTTGAATAGAGGTGTTCAGCTGCTTTCTGCAGACCAGTCAAGTTCGTCCACACTGACTGAATCATCATTTATCTTTGATCCTTGTCTTATACACAGAGACACTGTCATGTTAGAATAGAAAAGGTTCCTGTCCAAACTGTTGCTATAAAATTAGATTCCCTAGAATATCATTATATTATATTGCATTTATGTATGTATACATATGTGGGTAGTAAACAAATAGCCATTAAAACAAAAAAAAATTTGTTGTTGTAAAATAAAAAACATTTAAGAAGAAATGCATACATTTATGTAGTGTGAAGCCTCGTCTTTGAGCAAATATGAAGGGTCACTAACTTTGTCAATTTTATTAATGGTGTTTTTTTTAACTGCACCATAATTTTTTTTCCTATGTGTGACATAAAAAACAATAAATTCATAATAATATATACATAGCATGAGAGAGATTTATCTTCATTGTTCAACACTTATTTCCATTTAGAGTCCTTTATTTAATATTAAATTATAATTAACATATATTTTCCCCTTGATTTGTTGGACAATTTCAAGATAACTTTGACAACAAGACAAACTTTGCTTTCATTGTTTTTTTAAAGATATTTTGAGATAAAAAAAACAAATCTGTGGTAAGATCTGTGTCACAGCATAGGATATTACATCACACTAAAGGACAGAAAGGGTAGTTATTAAGTATTTCTATTTAATTTTGAACAGGTAAAATGAGAACAAAAGTTTAATTTTGATACAAACAATAATCAACATGCTTTTTTAAACCGAACAAAATAATTTTACTCAACAAAATTCAGTCTCGCAGTCAGAGGTGGGTAGTAACGAGTTACATTTACTTGAGTAATTTTTGGGGGTAACTAATTATTTTAGATTATATTTAAAAATGGGTACTTTTACTCTTACTCAAGTACATTTTTAGTGAAAAAACTGTACTTTTACTTTATCTTAATGCAATACAAGTTAAAAAGGCTTAAATTTATTCCAAAAGCACAGTTTACTTTTCTCTGGGCAATGAACAATGTTCATTTGCAAATGATTCATTCTTTTCAATCAATTCTGTTCAAAGGCTTGATCAAACCAGTGAATCGGTTCATGAATCAGTTTGAATGATTCGTTCGGTTCCCTGCAGCACATGCTGAGTCATCAGCGGTTCTCACTCAGAGTTGTTACAGAAAGAGAGTTGAAGACGTGGCTTTAGATCTAAAGTTGATTGAAAGCAAATCTGCAAAGGCTTTTGTTTGCTAGCTATGAAGATCTTTATTGGATGAACACCACGTGTGCTGTCTATGGTTTCACTGGTATAGATAGGCTGCATTCGATGACAGTACATGACACCACTATGACATTACCAGTTTGTTGTACATGTACCATATACATTAAATACAATATATAATTTATTAATTAAATAAGTTGTCACAGAGAATGAAATGAACACTTGCTAAACCTGCATTAGCTCTGTGCAGCGGTGAGCAAATCTGTTCCAGGAGGAATGCCTATTTTCACATTATACATTTTTTTTACATTTTGCAAAACAGACGGAAGAAGATCCGTCAATGTGCCTTTGTTTAGTTATGATCAGATGTTCTCTTTCATAGGTAACTTTACACTGCGTAGCTTTACGCTTTGGGAACGCCCACTGCGTGACCGAGTCTGAACCCTATAGAATCACGCCAATTCATTGGCTGATGGCGCGACGCCATCTCTGACGCAATGACGTCGTCAGGTCATACTGGCGAACGCGCCATCCACTCCTCAGATTTCTCTGCCTTCACGAAGCGGTCACATTGCCCTTCGTTGTTGCGATTTCTGACTCAACTACTACTTTGCGATTATCCATTTGCACTTCGGCGACTGCCTCAGTGGAACTTTGTTCTCCTCGCGGTGAAGTGCCATGGAGTTTCGCCGCTGTCAACCGCCGTGCGAGCGCTTCATCGCTCGCGAAGACCCACACAGTAAGTGCATTAAGTGCTTGGGGTTTTCGCATGCACGTGAAGCGGTTTATGGGACCTCGAAATGCAAAATTTGCGACGATTTCCGTCTCATAACCCTCCGCTCTCGGCTTGAGGATTATGAGCGGGAATCCTCCATTGTTCCCCGGCGCGCATCGAGCACCTCCGCGGCTCCTCGTGCGATCGCGGCTTCTCGTGCGATCGCGGCCTCTCGTAGAGCCGCGAGCTGGGGCTCGGATGTCGAGCTCGAGGAGATGGAGAGTGAGCAGACAGGCCTCGCCTTTTCTCTCCCTCCCTCTCCCGAGCGCGCACGTGCGAATTCGCCGGTTGAATTTTTGCATGATTTTCTGTTTCCTAGCCCGAAGGCACATGAATTTGTTTCCTTCGGGCTAGATGATGTTCTGCATACGGCAGCCTCCGACTCCGAGGATTTCGGGCCTGCTTTAGCAGATGCGCTCCCGCCTAGCGGCCAGGAGGTGCGGCCTTCAGCGGCCTATTCTGAGCTCGTGGACGTGCTTTCGCGCGCCACCGAAAAGCTCGCGCTAGATTGGCCTGATGAGCCCCGCGAGTCTCGAGCTTCGAAGCTCGACGAGCGCTTCCTCATCGGCGCACATTCTAAGCTTGAAAGGAGGAAGCTGCCATTTTTCAGCGATCTGCATCGTGAGATCTCCAGTTCCTGGAAGCAGCCATTTTCCTCCCGTCTTACTAACGCGGCGGCCGCTGACTTCACCAACCTTGTGGGTTCTGTGGAGCAGGGTTACACCGCCATGCCGGTGATTGAGGATACTTTAGCCTCACATCTTTCACCATCTTTGGCTCCTTCTTGGAAGTCCCGCCCCCTCCTTCCTTCCAAGCCGTGTAGGACCACTTCCGCTCTTATCGGGAAGTCCTACATCGCGGCCGGTCAGGCAGGTATGGCTCTTCACACAATGGCCATCCTTCAGGCCTACCAGGCGGACGTCCTGAAGGAGATGGATGAAGGGACCGGCTTGACTCCTGAAGCCGTGAAGGAGCTACGAAGAGCCACTGACTTGGCTCTGAGAGCCACTAAGCACACCGCACGTGCCGTGGGGCGCTCTATGGCAGCTTCGGTGGCCGCAGAACGCCATCTGTGGCTCAACCTGACTGAGAAGGAAAAGAGAGAAGGAAAAGGTGTTTTTGATGGACGCACCCATCTCACAATCCGGGTTATTCGGGGAGGCTGTTAGCGCTGTAGTGGACAAATTCCGCTCAGCCAAAACTCAGTCGGCTGCTCTCAAGCAATTCATGCCAAGGAGAGCAAGGGACTATTCAACTCCCTCCTCCTCTGTGTCTAGGGAGCAGCCGCTCCCCAGAAGGGAGCCCCCTAGTGGCGGAGCAGCTACTCGCCTTATCAGGGTGTCGCACAGTTGCTCTCGACACCTGTTAATGTGGCGAGACCCCGTCTTTCTCCAGACCGGGGTGAGAATGGGTGTGATTCACCGTCGCCATATGATCACGACGGACGCATCTATGACAGGTTGGGGCGCGGTCTTCGAAGGAAGGCCCGCGAGCGGGGAGTGGAAGGAAGAGTTCCTCTTTTGGCACATAAACTGCCTGGAACTCAGGGCTGTCTTCCTGGCTTTGAAGTATTTTCTCCCTGTTCTCGGAGGGTATCATATCATAGTCAGAACGGACAATATAGCGGTTGTGTCCCACATAAACCGCCAAGGAGGTTCAAAGTCGTGCTCCCTGGACAGCCTTGCGCGCCATCTTCTCCTTTGGTCCCAAGACAAGTTCCTCTCTCTGAGGGCGGTTCACGTTCCGGGAGTACTGAACCTGGCGGCCGATTTTCTGTCGAGACAGAAGCTCCAGCCGGGGGAATGGATGTTGAACCGTCAGACGGTATCCCAGATCTGGGATCTGTTTGGCAAAGCGGAGGTGGACCTCTTTGCTTCTCAAGAGTCATCCCAGTGCCCGCTCTGGTTCTCCCTGAGTTTCCCGACGACTCTGGGCATAGATGCGTTCGCCCACCCATGGCCAAATGTCAGTCTGTACGCGTTTCCGCCAATAAAGCTGATTCCGGCAGTACTATGCAGAGTGAAGGTGAGCGGTGCCCGTCTCCTTCTCATAGCCCCATTCTGGCCCTCCCAGACCTGGTTCTCGGAGTTAACTCTCCTCTTGTATCGGCCTCCTTGGAAGATTCCGATCAGGCGAGACTTACTGTCCCAGCTTCAGGGCAAGATCTGGCATCCTCAGCCGGAGCTCTGGAAGTTGTGGGTATGGCCCATACAGGGCCAAGGGCTGTGATTGATGGTTTGCCTGCCGAAGTTCAGGAAACCATAGCCAGTGCCAGAGCCCCCGCTACTAGGAAGCTGTACTCTTCCAAGTGGGGCGTCTTTGAATCCTGGTGTTTGACTCGTGCAATCGACCCAGTTAACTGCCCTGTTGGTCCAGTGCTGGAGTTTCTGCAAGAAAGGCTGACAGCGGGGGCGGCTGCTACCACACTTAGGGTTTATGTAGCGGCCATCGCAGCTCGGAGAGAGCTGGATGAGATCCCCTTGGGGAGACATCGGTTGGTCTCCGCTTTCATGCGTGGGGCCAGACGCCTTAGGCCTGTTCGCCCCACGGCAGTTCCTTCCTGGGACTTGTCAGTTGTCCTCGAAGGACTAGTGACGGCCCCTTTTGAGCCCTTAGAATCAGCTTCGGATCGAATACTGACTCTTAAGGTTGTTCTTTTGCTGGCGCTTACGTCACTGAAAAGAGTTGGAGATCTGCAGGCTTTCTCTGTCAGTGAGATGTGTATGGACTTTGCCCCGGGTCTAGTCAAAGTTACCCTGCGGCCTAGGCCGGGTTACATTCCCAAGGTCTTGTCCACGTCGTTCCGATCCCAGGTGGTCATGCTTCACTCTTTCCATCCCCCTCCCTTTGCTTCAAGTGAGGATGAGAGACTCCACTTGCTCTGCCCTGGTCAGGGCATTGAAGCTGTATGTGGATCGCTCCAAGGTTTGGAGAAAATCTCCCCAGTTATTGATCTGTTTTGGTGCTGGTCGCCGCGGGCTTGCCGCGTCAAAGCAGAGGATTTCTCACTGGGTGAGAGACGCCATTTCGCTGGCTTACGAGGCGCGGAAACTCCCTTCACCTCTTAGTCTTCGGGCGCATTCTACTAGGGGCGTAGCCTCCTCTCAAGCTCTTTTTAGAGGGGTACCCCTGGAGGATATTTGTGTTGCGGCAGGATGGTCCTCTCCGCACACCTTTGTCAGGTTTTACAACCTTGACGTTGATACGGCTCCAGGTTCCCAGATTTTGTCTGTTTGAACTGACCGTATGTTGTTGGTTCATTATTGGGCCAGATAGGCAGCGTTTTTCGGCTTGGCGTGTTTGGTATATCGTTCCCAAAGCGTAAAGCTACGCAGTGTAAAGTTACCTATGAAAGAGAACGTCTCGGGTTACTCGCGTAACCCTTGTTCTCTGAATAGGGAACGAGACACTGCGTTCGCTGCCAAGCTCCTCACGCTGCCGACAGGGTTCTTTTTGGCAGAGAAATCTGAGGAGTGGATGGCGCGTTCGCCAGTATGACCTGACGACGTCATTGCGTCAGAGATGGCGTCGCGCCATCAGCCAATGAATTGGCGTGATTCTATAGGGTTCAGACTCGGTCACGCAGTGGGCGTTCCCAAAGCGTAAAGCTACGCAGTGTCTCGTTCCCTATTCAGAGAACAAGGGTTACGCGAGTAACCCGATACGTTCTGTAGAGGTCATGTGAGGAGTTTTCACTCTTCTCTGTGTAAGATGTTATATATATAACCTACATTTAATATATAATATATTTTAAAATATAACTTTATTCCGTATTGCAAATCAGAATTTTCATCAGCTGTTGCTCCAGTTTTCAGAGTCATATGATCCTTCTGAAATCATTCTAATACATTGATTTATTATCAATGTTGGAAACATTGCTGCTTAATATTTTTTTGGAACCGGTGACATTTTTATCAGGATTCTTTGATGAATAGAATGCTAAAAAGAACAGTATTGATAATAAATTAACATACTGGAATGATTTGAAAGTGACGTGACATACGGCCAAGTATGGTGACCCATACTCTGAATTAGTGCTCTGCATTTAACACATCCAAAGTGCACACTCAAAGCAGTGAACACACACACATGATTTCTGAAGGATTATGTGACACTGAAGACTTGCGTAAAGGTTTATGAAAATTCTGCTTTGCTTCAATGAAATTAGTTACAGTACACAAACATTAGATATTTTATGAATGTATGTAATGTGTGTATATATATATATATATATATATACACACACACACACACACACACACATTCAGCATGAATGTGTAAAGGTTCATGCCTTGCGTAAAGGTTGCGTAAAGGTTTATGAAAATTCTGCTTTGCATCAATGAAATGAGTTACAGTACACAAACATTAGATATTTTATGAATGTATGTAATGTGTGTATATATATATATATATATATATATATACACACACACACACACACACACACATTACATAAATTAGATCTATATATCTATATCAAAATAAACTATAGATATACAGTATATGATTCTAAGTAACTAACTACTTGAGTAGTTTTATTTTTTACTCTTTCTCAAGTAACTATTCAGACTATTATTTTACCTGAGTAAATATTTATATGAGTACTTTTACTTACAGTTTTTGGGTACTCTACCCACCTCAGCTCATAGTCAACAATGTTACTGAAACACTTCTAGCCCCCCACTGCATGTGTTGCACAGCTAAACATGATTAATATTTATGATACAGCTAACTATTATTGATATATTATTGAAACTATATTCATCAAGATGTATTTTTTTAAACTATATAGCTACACTTTCTAAGGCATTATTTTTATTGTATTTACTTTATGCAATGTTCTCTTAGGCTCTCCTCACTACTGGTGGCCTGGCCACCCAAGGACATTTACAGAGTTGTCTATAGGCCACTCTTGCTGTGTCCTTGTCGGAAGGTAAACCTTCTGCCCAGTCTGAGGTTCTGAATGGTCTGGACTGGGTTTGAATTAAGGCTCTCTCAATATTTTGGTGCATTGAGCTTTTCTTCTACTCTGACGAGTCCCTCAGTCCCTGTGTAAGCCTGGTGCCAGTATGTCTGGGCCCCCCCCCCCCCCCTCGAGAGGACAAAAGGCCCTCCTGAGAATCAACAAAAAACTATCTCTTGCATATGTGACAGCAGCATCCGAGACGCAACACACAGTGGAGTTCACACCCGGTACTTACGGTTTCATCATCTTCCCCCCTCTCCTCCTCACCTAGAACCCACTGAAAACCCATGCAATGTAATGTATGACTATACATGTTTGATATCATTTGAAATGTCTCAGTGCGCCTGGTAAAATGGTATCATTCTCCCAATCATAATGAAAAGCTAAAAGAAGTTCTAAAGTATGAGAAGTTCTATAACTTAAAGGTGTGCCCTCCCCCCTGATCTTCTATTCAAACCACCTCCTGTATGTAAATAAGTATTCTCTGCCACAGGATATCAAGAAGCCATTTGGTTGCAAATTCTAAAGTCTAATTATAATACCACCATTTGGTGGGCTTATTGAATTATCTGGGTTTATAAGGAAACGTGACACAAAGTTCTGGGCGTCTGTAGGTTGACTGCCCACACAATCGCTGTGTGTAATTTTCATTGCCAGGTAATTCTTCAATTCCTGAATTATTGTTATGTTATGGTTAACTGATGATTCTATTCTTGTAACATTGGAGTTTTGAATTATTGCTTCGATTACCTGGTCAATAAATTGTAACGTTTGATTCTATTCTGACTGCCTCTAAAGATTGCTTTCTCCCTATTAGATTAGCGGATTCGTATATTTCCGCAAGCCTGCGTCAGTTTTAGCGACGGCTAATATCCGGCATCATTTCAAGTCTACTTGGATGCAGAGGCGGGTAAATAATTCCATTTAGGGACGGCGAATGCCGTCTGGTCAGACTAAACTCGGGTACGCCTATACCTCTGACTTTTGATTTAATGTTACTTTAAGCAAGTATTTGACCAATCTAAAGCTATTACAAGTGTGGTACATTGATCTGCTAACATATCTAATAGTGGCCAAGAAACCTTTACTGAAGTAAACGATTGAGCTAAAGTTCTGAGGGGGCTCCAAGGGGGTTATTCGATGTCTCTGATTGTGTACGTGTGAATTAATGGCAAATCTTAGATACATAACCATAATTTACCTCTGATTGATGACCGGGCCTGACGAGATTGTGTCCGTGAGACCTGTGAAAAACAGGGCCTCTAAGCGATATAGTTTCCCTACATCTGAGCGGATAAAGTATTAAAAAGAGCTGATAAGAATAATCAATCATTCGTTCATATTTTAATGATGCACAGATATCATTAAAACCTTTTCATTTATGGAGTCAGATGAAATAACGAGATAAAATATATAAGAAAAAGTGTTCCATTTTAATCTTGTTGTGTCGTGAAAAGGAAAGACTGTAATACGCAAAGGCCTTCACCCGCTGAACGACTGCCGTCATTGGGTCGATCGAGCCGGGCCTTACACCTGCTACTGAAAAACAGCCCCACAGCACGAGGCTGCTTCCAGCACAATTTTCTTGTGGGATGGTACTCTGCAGGTGATGATCAGAGCTGTTTTCCTTCAAACATAATGCTTAGAATTGAGGTTCATCAGACCAGAGAATCTTGTTTCACAGAGTCTGAGGGTCCTTTAGGCGTTTTTCTTTTTTGCCAATGTGGTATGTCTAATAGTACACTGTGTGTACTGACTATATGTATGTGCATTCTGCACATTGTCTTCTGTGTAAGTATGTACTGTCTGTATGTAAATTGTTTCTGCACTGTCTGAAGCACGCTCTCAAGAATTTCACTCACCAAGGCACACGTGCTGTGGTGATGTGACAATAAAAGTGATTTGATTTGATTTCAAGTGTTTTCATATGTAATTACAGAGGAGAGGATTGAGTTTGGCCACACAGCCATAAAGCCCAGTGTTGCAGTGATTTTGTCCTTCTGTAAGTTTCTCCTATCACCACAGATGAACATGGAGCTTATCTAGAGTAACCATCAGGTTCTTGGTCACCACTCTAACCAAAGCCCTTCTCCATCACTTTCTCAGTTTGGCCAGGAGGCCAGGTCTAGGAAGAGTCCTGGTTGTTTCAAATGTCTTGCATTATGGATAATGCAGGCTACATGCTTCTGTGAACCTTCAGTGTAGCAGAATGTTTATCTGAACTCCTCCCCAAATGAGTGGTTCGATGCAATCCTGTCTCTGAACTATACAGGCAGTGTTGTTTTTTTTTTTTTTACCTCAGGGCTTAGTCTTTGCTCTAATGTGCATTTTCATCTGTTAGACCTTTAATTAAGACGTGTGCCTTTCCAAGTCATACCGATTCAATTAAATATGCCACAGGTTAGCTTCACTCAAAGTGAACCACTCTTTCTTTGCACTGAGAAATGTACTTACACAAACCTTTTTACATTTATGCAGGACAGGGTAGCTCACTTGTGAAAATGCTAAATGTACATTTATTATTAGATCTGTTTGCCTCTCTGTGCCCACATACTGTATTTTGATGCAGATCAATTCTCAATAAGACTGTTTTCATTGGTATATTTGACTGATTATGTTGTCATACAATGGAATGAATATGAAATAGTGACTGAAACGCAACCCATTAAGACTAGGCTACATAACCAGCTCTCCCTTACAAGATGTTAATCTGCAAAAAAAATACTGATAAACAAGCCATCGCCTGATGAAATCAAATACACATAAGAACATGACAATAGCTATGCTGTGATTTCGTTCTGGTATCGGATCGTGACTCCCAGAATCGGAATCGGTTGTGAGGTGACTAAAGATTCCCACCCCTAATATGTATAGTGTGGGAAAAATGATTTGACCCCCTGCTGATTTTTTTTTACATTTGTCCACTGATAAATAAATGATCAGTCTATAATTTTAATGGTAGGCTTATTTGAAGTTTATTAACAAAACAAATCCAGAAAGACGCATTTAGACAAAGTGCAAAACTGATTTGTATTTTAATGAGTCAAATAAATATTTGACCCTCTATCAATCAGCAATTTGTCTGGCTCCCAGGTGTCTTTTATACAGGTACAGAGCTGGGATCTCAGCGTGTTACCTGTATAAAAGACAACCGGTCCGGAGAAGCAATCAATCATTCAATCAGATTCCGAACTCTACACCATGGCCAAGACCATGTCAGGGACAAGAATGTAGACCCACATAAGTCTGGAATGGGCTACAAGACCATCACCAAGCAGCTTGGTGAGAAGGTGACAACAGTTGGTGAGATTATTCACAAATCTCCCCCGAACTGGGGCTCCATGCAAGATCTCACCTCGTGGAGTTTCAATGATCATGAGAATGGTGAGAAATCAACCCAGAACAACACGGGAGGATCTTGTCAATGATCTCAAGGCAGCTGGGACCATAGTCACCAAGAAAACAATTGGTAACACACTGCGCTATGAAGGACTGCAATCCTGCAGCACTCGAATGGTCCCCCTGCTCAAGAAAGCACATATACAGGCCCATATGAAGTTTGCCAATGAACATCTGAATGATTCAGAGGAAAACTGCCTGAAAGTGTTGTGGTTAGATGAGACCAAAATCGAGCTCTTTGGCATCAGCTCAACTCACCGTGTTTGGAGGAGGAGGAATGCTGCCTATGACCCCAAGAACACCATCCCACCGTCAAACATGGAGGTGGAAATATTATGCTTTGGGAGTGTTTTTTCTGATAAGGGGAGAGGACAACTGCACTGCATCAAAAGGGACGATGGACGGGGCTATGTACCGTCAGGGCCAGGGCACTGAGGCCAGCCAGGGCATTGAAATGGGTCGTGGATGGGTATTCCAGCATGACAATGACCCAAAACACACGGCCAAGGCAACAAACGAGTGGCTCAAGAAGAAACACATTACGAACTCTCACGATTATTCACGAAATATGTTATTTAAATATAATTAATATATTCAATTATATATAGGAATAATTATTTTCCATTATATTGATAACTCAGAATCAGTTTTTTCAAGGTAAAACCAGTAGAACTATTATGCTGAACACACAATATATTATTTTGTACAAGAGTCCAAGAGACTCAATCCAAATAATAGGTCAAATTTTAGGTCGTCAGATTTTTCCCGGGAACACGTAATCGACGGATCACACATGTTGGATTTGGTTATATAACAGCTCCTCATACGATCTGTGATGAATACAGACCTCATGGATGGAGTGCATTCCTGGATGCTTTCGCCGTTTTAAATATACCGTTTTCAACTATAAGCAATTCACAAATTAAACGCACTGTCTAGACTCTTCAAAGGAAATCACCCTCACATAACCAGCAGATGTTGCCGAAGATGACGGCCCCGTTGAAAAAACGGAGAGGTAAAAGGGTCATGACCGCGTCACAACTTAGCACACCCAACGGAAATGTGTTTAATTCGCCGACTCTTGATGCTAGCGCATGGTTAACCTTTTAACATTATTGTTTGTAAATATGCTTGTAAACATATTTTAAATGTTTGGAATATTTGTATTAAAGCGTGTGCAGAATTATCAACACAGTCTTAATACAAATACATGACTGATCACATATTGTCTTTTATTTATACAGTACACACATTAACACATTTGTGATTACAACTCCTTTTATTTATTAAGCATGAAATTATAGAACTGTTCTAGGAACATTACAGAGATTTACATATCTGCACACACTGAATACAATTAAATGTGTCACAGAGACAAGGTTTCAGTCTCTTTACAAATCGAACAACCATGTCATGTGATACAGAAGAAAACACACAATGCTGCCCACAAGTATCTGATGTGAAATTTTGGACCTGCTTTTTAGAGTATTCCATTGGAATATAATTGTTAAAAAAAAAGTCTCGGATGTTCTTCGGAAAACATGGATCTTTAGGGCCTCCTCCAAAGCTGTGTCTATATATTCTATATCGTTGTCTACAGTATATAGATGGCCGCCCCGTGTTGACCCGGTTCTGTGGACATATCAGTATTAAAAAATAAGCATAGCTGGTAAATTCTTTAATGGGGTTTTGGGCAGGTAATCGTGGTAAAAAGTGGTAAAAGTGTTCCTGTGGTTCAGTGGTTTAGAGCATTGCGTTAGCAGCGCCAAGGTTGTGAGTTCGATTCCCAGGGAACACACATACTGACAAAAAAATGCATAGCCTGTAAGTCGCTTTGGATAAAAGCGTCTGCGAAATGCGTAAATGTAAATGTAATCGCACGGAAGAGCTCCTAAACAATACGTGTTGTGTGCAATTTTATCCATAACAGCCGTTAGTTGGACGGTATTTATTTTGCCAGTCTCAGTAATAATCAACCAGCACCTGTCTTCGATTGGATATTTAAACAATCAAATCAAAAATCGCATATTTGAGAATGGTTATGGACCGCGTGAGAGGTTGTCTGAATCGGGCTTCTAGTCTAATGTTTCCCGAATTAATTAACGATACGTGATTTGAACAAAAGGAAGCGTAACGTAAAACCCTCCTTCGCCCATAATGTAGATTTTCACAAATGATGATTATGATAGACTTGTCGTTACTTTAAGGGATTCTGTATGTCCAAGATATCCCGTTCTGGTAACCATGACAAAAATCCATGCGGCCTACCCCTCCATTTCACAAGACAGAACATCTATTTTCCTATCTTTTTTCAATCTAAAATCTTTTCTATTTTAAATGTCTCATCTCGATTCACAATAATTTTTGTAATTCTTTTTCATTAAAACATCAAATGACAGATTGAAAATATCTGTAAAAACCCCGGCTAGCTGGAAAGCGCATGCTTTGAGCACACGGCCTGGTATACCATCTGGGCCAACGGCTTTACGGATGTTCACCCGTTTAAAGGATCGGGTTACATCCGCGACAGAAAGCGTGAGTGGACTCACCTCTTCTGCAGCAGCCGCGGCAGCGCTCTCTGTGTGGACGGTGTTATCATCCTCGAAACGAGCATAAAAGGTGTTGAGCTCGTCCGGTAGAGAGGCGGCAATGTTCACAGTAGCTGGTTTATTCCCTTTAAAGCCTGTAATGTTGTTGATGCCCTGCCACATGCTTCTTGGATTATTGTTGTTGAAGTGTTCTTCAACTTTGTTTTTATATGTTCGTTTGGCTGCTTTGATGGATCTCCTGAGATCGTAACTGGCTTGTTTCCGATCGTCAGTGTTTCCGGATTTGAAGGCAGATGTCCGCGCTGACAAGGCTGATCGAACATCGCTGTTAATCCACGGTTTTTGGCTGGGGTAGATACGGATTGTTTTGGTCGGAACTACATCATCTATACACTTCCTGATAAAACACGTGACCGTATCTGAATACGCCTCTATGTCGTCATCAGACGCTGCCCGGAACATGTCCCAGTCCACTTGATCAAAACAGTCCTGTAGTGTAGCGTCCGATTGGTCCGACCAGCATTGTATTGTCCTGAGGGCGGGTGCTTCACGTTTCAGTTTCTGCCTATAAGCAGGCAGGAGCAGAACGGAAGAGTGATCCGATTTGCCGAAAGGTTGGCGGGGGAGGGACTTGTATGCGTCCCGGAAAGGGGAGTAACAATGGTCGAGTGTACGATCCCCACGCGTGTTGATGGTGACGTGTTGAAAGTATTTTGGAGCTTTTGTTCTGAAGTTGGCTTTGTTAAAGTCTCCCGTGATAATAAAAGCTGCATCTGGGTGCGTGGTTTCCTGCTCACTTATATTCCTGTACAGTTCCTTGAGTGCCTGGTGCATGCCTTATGATGGCTGTAAATTCCCTCGGTAGCCAGAATGGTCGACACAGAAGCATATATTTGATATGCTAATCGGACTTTGATTTACATCCATTTGAAATGTGCATTTTTGGCTCTTCTAGGGGGCACTACTGGGCCCCTGGGTGTAGAAGGGCAGTAAAACCTACTATCATGCCCCCATTAGCTTTTCACGGGACATTGTGATGTCATCTGATTAACTATAGATACAATTGAAAGAAATGCATTATTAATAATAATAAATAATTTATTAGATTTTTTTAGGTAAAAACCAATAAATATAATGGATGAACCTGCAACAACTTGCCATTATCCATTCCCCACTGTTAATTTGCAAAAAAATAAATAAAAATTTGCACAATTCCCTTGTACAATCATTGACTATACTTTATTCTTTTCTGCTTTACTGCGTAATATTCATTTTGAATTTTCAGCTCTTTTGTTTGTAAATGGAGCTTTTTTCTTTTAAGATTCTCATCATTCACAGGGTGTCTTGTGAAGGAGAAGACCCATCTGGAGGACACGAGGAGATGTCCTGAGATGATACAGGAGAAGTTGTTTCAGATGGACCGGCTCCAGCATCATCCTAACTGCATTCAGAAAATATTAAAGAGTGCAAACATCTTTATTGAATCTTATATGTTTTTTTTTCCACATCCATAGATTGAAGTAACTAATGTCAAGCATAACACAATTATTACATGTATATATTTTTTCTTACCATCCCTGTAACTCCTTCAGTTTAAGCAGTGCAGAGTCTGGGGCATCTGTAATGCCACAAATGGAAGGATTGGCCATTTTTATTTAATAAATAAATAAAAAATTACATGCATGCTACATGTATGTATTATCTTTGTTTGGACTGTGATTAAAATGCAGTGGTTGCCTCTAATTTCAAATGGCTTTTTCAAATCAAATCAAATCACTTTTATTGTCACATCACCACAGCACAAGTGCCTTGGTGAGTGAAATTCTTATGAGCGTGCTCCAGACAGTGCAGAAAAACAACAGACAATTTACATATGGACAGACAGTACAAAAAAACAACAGACAATTTACATATGGACAGACAGTGCAAAAAACTGCACTGGAGCATTTACAGTGCTCCAGACAGTGCAAAAAAACAACAACAGCAATTTACATATGGACAGACAGTGCAAAAAAGCAACAGCAATTTACATATGGACAGTACATATTACAGACTGTACAGAAGACAATGTGCAAAATACACATACATATACTCAGTACACATAGTGTACTATAAAGACATACTTAATTATCAACGACACATTATACACCATATGGGCACATCTGCATTATGTACAGTATCTATACATAATGTAGTCTATGCATAGTAATAATGTGAGGTGCAACAGATTATAAATTAACAGCAGATTGGTTGGTTGAGCAGCAGATAGATGTGCAAAGGTGCAACAGATTATGCATATGCAGTGTCGTGGCTGTGCATTGTATGGTGTCCAGTGATAGCAGATAGGTTGTGATTAGTGCAGTGTGTGCGTGTAGTCCAGTTGAACTGTATTAAAGTGCAGTGCATGGCATGTTGTGTGAGTGGGAGTGTGGTGTAGGTGAGTTATTTGTGACTGTTCATTAGCCTGATAGCCTGAGGGAAAAAGCTGTCCCTCAGTCGGCTAGTGCGGGATCGGATGCTGCGGAAACGTCGCCCTGAGGGCAGCAGAGAGAGCAGTCTGTGGGACGGGTGGCTGGAGTCTTTGATAATCCTCCGGGCTTTCCTTGTACACCGCCTGGTGTAGATATCCTGGAGGGAGGGAAGCTCACCTCCAACAATGTGGCGGGCAGTTCGCACGACCCTTTGCAGAGCCCTGCGGTTGCCAGCGGTGCTGTTTCCAAACCAGGCGGTGATACAGCCGGTCAGGATGCTCTCCACAGTGCAGGTGTAGATGGACCTGAGGATTCTGGGGCTCGTTCCAAACTTCCTCAGCCGTCTCAGGAAGAAGAGACGCTGATGTGCCTTCTTCAGCACTGCATCTGTGTGAGCAGACCATGTGAGATCCTCAGTGATGTGAACGCCGAGGAACTTAAAGCTGCTCACCCGCTCCACAGGTGTCTTGTCGATGGTGATGGGTGTGTGTTCTCTGCTCTGTCTCCTGTAATCCACCACCAGCTCCTTGGTCTTGTCGATGTTGAGTGAGAGGTGGTTCTCCTGACACCATTTAGTCAGGGTACTCACCTCCTCTCTGTAGGCCGTCTCATCGTTGTCGGTGATCAGGCCTATCACCGTTGTGTCATCAGCAAATTTGACGATGACATTGGAGCTGTGTGTAGCTGTACAGTCGTGTGTGTACAGGGAGTACAGGAGTGGGCTGAGGACGCAGCCCTGCGGTGCACCAGTGTTGAGGATCAGGGGGGATGATGTGTTGTTGCCCATTCTGACCACCTGACTTCTGCCTGTCAGGAAGTCCAGGATCCAGCTGCACAGAGATCTGTTCAGTCCTAGAGTCTGGAGCTTCGCAACCAGTGTGGCAGGCACTATGGTGTTAAATGCCGAACTATAATCCACGAACAGCATCCTCACATAGGTGTTCTTATTTTCCAGGTGGGAGAGAGCAGTGTGCAGGGTGAAGGCAATAGCATCGTCTGTGGAACGGTTACTGCGGTATGCAAATTGTAGTGGGTCCAGTGAAGCAGGCAGCACAGAGCAGATGTAGTCTCTGACCAGCTTCTCAAAACACTTGCTGAAGATGGGGGTCAGAGCAACGGGCCTCCAGTCATTCAAGCATGTGATTTTGTTTTTCTTTGGTATGGGCACAATGATGGATTTTTTGAAGCATGAGGGAACCACAGACAGAGAGAGGGACAGATTGAAAATATCTGTAAAAACCCCGGCTAGCTGGAAAGCGCATGCTTTGAGCACACGGCCTGGTATCCCATCTGGGCCTACGGCTTTACGGATGTTCACCCGTTTGAAGGATCGGGTTACATCCGCGACAGAAAGGGTGAGTGGACTGACCTCTTCTGCGGCAGCCGCGGCAGCACTCTCTGTGTGTGCGGTGTTATCAGCCTCGAACCGAGCATAAAAGGTGTTGAGCTCGTCCGGTAGAGAGGCGGCAATGTTCACAGTAGCTGGTTTACTCCCTTTAAAGCCTGTGATGTTGTTGATGCCCTGCCACATGCTTCTTGGGTTATTGTTGTTGAAGTGTTCTTCAACTTTGTTTTTATAAGTTTGTTTGGCTGCTTTGATGGATCTCCTGAGATCGTAACTGGCTTGTTTCCGATCGTCAGTGTTTCCGGATTTGAAGGCAGATGTCCGCGCTGACAAGGCTGATCGAACATCGCTGTTAATCCACGGTTTTTGGTTGGGGTAGATCCGGATTGTTTTGGTCGGAACTACATCGTCTATACACTTCCTGATGAAACACGTGACCGTATCTGAGTACGCCTCTATGTCGTCTTCAGACGCTGCCCGGAACATGTCCCAGTCCACGTGATCAAAACAGTCCTGTAGTATAGCGTCCGATTGGTCAGACCAGCAATGAACTGTCCTGAGAGCGGGTGCTTCACGTTTCAGTTTCTGCCTATAAGCAGGCAGGAGCAGAAAGGAAGAGTGATCCGATTTGCCGAAAGGTTGGCGGGGGAGGGACTTGTATGCGTCCCGGAAGGGGGAGTAACAGTGGTCGAGTGTGCGATCTCCACGCGTGTTGATGGTGACGTGTTGAAAGTATTTTGGAGCTATTGTTCTGAAGTTGGCTTTATTAAAGTCCCCTGTGACAACAAAAGCTGCATCTGGGTGCGCGGTTTCCTGCTCACTTATATCCCTGTACAGTTCCCTGAGTGCCTGGTCTGTGTTGGCTTGGGGGGGGGGATATAAACAGCCGTGATTATGATCGCTGTAAATTCCCTCGGTAGCCAGAACGGTCGACACAGAAGCGTATGAAATTCCAGATCAGGGGAGCAGAAGGATTTAATAGAGTGTATGTTCCTTTCATCACACCACGAGTTGTTAATATAGAAACACACACCTCCACCTCTGCTTTTCCCTGTGAGCTCTTCCGTTCTGTCCGAGCGGTGCACGGAGAAGCCCGTGAGCTCGATGGCTGAGTCTGGAACAATAGCAGACATCCAGGTTTCTGTGAGGCAAATAACACAGCAGTCCCTTGTTTCTCGTTGGTATGAGATGCGCGCCCGCAGTTCACAGAGTTTGTTATCCAGTGACTGAACGTTGGCCAGTAAAATGGTTGGAAGAGGAGGTCGGAAAGCACGGCGTCTCAATCTGATGAGAACGCCAGCTCTTTTTCCTCGTTTTCGGCGGCGGCGTTTCCTCGATTTCGCAACCCACACAAAGGGCTCTGATGCGGTGTCTGTGAACACTCCACCGGCATTCAGAAACTCAAAGTCCGGTTTGCGTTGCGCGACGGAGGAACCAATGTTCAAAAGCGTGTCTCTATCGTAGACAGTTATACTAACAACATCTAACACATAAAACAACAAAAAAACAAATAAAACATACGAAAAACTGCAAAGTTTTCCCGGAGCACGCAACACGGCTGCCATCCTCGGCGCCATCTTGATTTCACTTTTTTACGCCAGTTCAGACTGTAATAGAGCAAATAAAAGCTTGCTAAATGTACTCCTTCATTCTGTCTTGTCTCTTGCTTAAAGAAAAAATAAATAAATAAAGCAAAGCAAACTATATTTATCAATATGGAGTTTATTTAAATCAGCACACTTTTGTATATATGGTCTACAAATATATTTTGAATTCAGTGACTTATATCCACTTTTCAGAATTAGAATGAACTTTATTGCCAGGAATGTTTCCAAAAATGAGGAATTTGTTTTCGTGACAGAAGCTATAGCATGTCAGCACATGCATGTACAAAAATACATTTTAGTAAGTCTACTGTACACATTTTTGTCAAACAGCCTAAGGGGCCTTTCGTACAGAACCCATCCAACTGGTTGTAAGCATGCAGCATTCAATTTAAATTCAACTTTAACAAAAAAGTTCAACAAAAAGTATGTCAGGATGCCTTGTCTTTTTCCCCCCATTACGACCCATTCCTCATATTTTTGATGTCCTGAGTGAATAGGCCCTTTGACTCTATGACTTACACAACTATTCTGTATGATTTAATTTACTTATAATACGTTAGTTGGTCATCATGGTCTTCCAAAATGTTATTATTTGACTGTGATAAACCTTTTATGATTTAAATAGCCTAACAAAATAGCAAAAATGGCCTGAACTGAATAGATTTTGAATAGAGGTGTTCAGCTGCTTTCTGCAGACCAGTCAAGTTCGTCCACACTGACTGAATCATCATTTATCTTTGATCCTTGTCTTATACACAGAGACACTGTCATGTTAGAATAGAAAAGGTTCCTGTCCAAACTGTTGCTATAAAATTAGATTCCCTAGAATATCATTATATTATATTGCATTTATGTATGTATACATATATGGGTAGTAAACAAATAGCCAGTAAAACAAAAAATGTTTTGTTGTTGTAAAATAAAAAACATTTAAGAAGAAATGCATACATTTATATAGTGTGAAGCCTCGTCTTTGAGCAAATATGAAGGGTCACTAACTTTGTCAATTTTATTAATGGTGTTTTTTTTAACTGCACCATAATTTTTTTTCCTATGTGTGACATAAAAAACAATAAATTTGTAATAATATATACATAGCATGAGAGAGATTTATCTTCATTGTTCAACACTTATTTCCATTTAGAGTCCTTTATTTAATATTAAATTATAATTAACATATATTTTCCCCTTGATTTGTTGGACAATTTCAAGATAACTTTGACAACAAGACAAACTTTGCTTTCATTGTTTTTTTAAAGATATTTTGAGATAAAAAAAACAAATCTGTGGTCAGATCTGTGTCACAGCATAGGATATTACATCACATTAAAGGACAGAAAGGGTAGTTATTAAGTATTTCTATTTAATTTTGAACATGTAAAATGAGAACAAAAGTTTAATTTTGATACAAACAATAATCAACATGCTTTTTTAAACCGAACAAAATAATTTTACTCAACAAAATTCAGTCTCGCAGTCAGAGGTGGGTAGTAACGAGTTACCCCCAAAAATTACTCAAGTAAATGTAACTAATTATTTTAGATTATATTTAAAAATGGGTACTTTTACTCTTACTCAAGTACATTTTTTGTGAAAAAACTGTACTTTTACTTTATCTTAATGCAATACAAGTTAAAAAGGCTTCAATTTATTCCAAACGCGCAGTTTACTTTTCTCTGGGCAATGAACAATGTTCATTTGCAAATGATTCATTCTTTTCAATCAATTCTGTTCAAAGGCTTGATCAAACCAGTGAATCGGTTCATGAATCAGTTTGAATGATTCGTTCGGTTCCCTGCAGCACATGCTGAGTCATCAGCGGTTCTCACTCAGAGTTGTTACAGAAAGAGAGTTGAAGACGTGGCTTTAGATCTAAAGTTGATTGAAAGCAAATCTGCAAAGGCTTTTG
Organism: Oxygymnocypris stewartii; assembly: GCA_003573665.1. Taxonomy (NCBI): domain Eukaryota; kingdom Metazoa; phylum Chordata; class Actinopteri; order Cypriniformes; family Cyprinidae; genus Oxygymnocypris; species Oxygymnocypris stewartii. The sequence continues at coordinate 1,321,318 of QVTF01021140.1, forward strand.
TTTGCTAGCTATGAAGATCTTTATTGGATGAACACCACGTGTGCTGTCTATGGTTTCACTGGTATAGATAGGCTGCATTCGATGACAGTACATGACACCACTATGACATTACCAGTTTGTTGTACATGTACCATATACATTAAATACAATATATAATTTATTAATTAAATAAGTTGTCACAGAGAATGAAATGAACACTTGCTAAACCTGCATTAGCTCTGTGCAGCGGTGAGCAAATCTGTTCCAGGAGGAATGCCTATTTTCATTTTTTTTACATTTTGCAAAACAGACGGAAGAAGATCCGTCAATGTGCATTTGTTTAGTTATGATCAGATGTTCTGTAGAGGTCATGTGAGGAGTTTTCACTCTTCTCTGTGTAAGATGTTATATATATATAACCTACATTTAATATATAATATATTTTAAAATATAACTTTATTCCGTATTGCAAATCAGAATTTTCATCAGCTGTTGCTCCAGTTTTCAGAGTCATATGATCCTTCTGAAATCATTCTAATATATTGATTTATTATCAATGTTGGAAACATTGCTGCTTAATATTTTTTTGGAACCGGTGACATTTTTATCAGGATTCTTTGATGAATAGAATGCTAAAAAGAACAGTATTGATAATAAATTAACATACTGGAATGATTTGAAAGTGACGTGACATACGGCCAAGTATGGTGACCCATACTCTGAATTAGTGCTCTGCATTTAACACATCCAAAGTGCACACTCAAAGCAGTGAACACACACACATGATTTCTGAAGGATTATGTGACACTGAAGACTTGCGTAAAGGTTTATGAAAATTCTGCTTTGCATCAATGAAATTAGTTACAGTACACAAACATTAGATATTTTATGAATGTATGTAATGTGTGTATATATATATATATATATATATATATATATATATTAGTGGTGGGCCGTTATCGGCGTTAACGTGCTGCGTTAACGCGAGACTCTTATCGGGCGATAAAAAAAATATCGCCGTTAATCTATTCTCAAAGTTGGGTTGGGAGCTGGGTCTATACTACGCAAGCTATGATGACTTTCACCCTGATATTTTAGCGCGGATGTATACCTATATCGAATTGCACTGTAGGGGGCGAGAACGAGTCTTCGAACTAGAGGCTCGCAGTCCGTGATGGACAGATTGTTAATGGCTGGTCTATGTGGTAATACAATCGGGCAGGACATCCAAACGCTCATCTATCATTCATCAACCTCAAATATGGCTTTTCATCTGAAAGATGTATGTAGTAGCAACTTTACATGGCCGCTCAATATGATGTTAACCTAGAGAAATGTGCGCTATTGAAGTGTTTGTGTGGAAGCGCGTTTTCTGCAGGACAGGCTCCGGTGCGCTCACTTGCTCTTAAAATCTCCGTCATTCTTGGTCATACAGATAAAAGTAGCCTAATACATCTTTAGAATCTGTAAAGATTACGTTTATTTGTGTGCACTCAGAATAACAACGAAACGTTGCGCTTTTAAGCAAACAGGATGTGCTTTAGGTCTCATGTGAACTTGAGCGAGAAACTTCGAAAATCCATCTTTGAAAAATATATCTATAGAGAGTGAAATGTCTAAAAAATAAAAATAGAAGACGTGTGTGTTAGCATGGATGATTTACATGAAATGTAATCTGTGCAACACTGTGCATAAGATGGCTTTCAGTTCAATATAATAACAAAAAATGACATTTTGGGTTTTTATTCAACTAATAAGGTGGGCACGCTGTGATCTGTACTATATTTTTACTGTAATTGACAGTTATCGGCAAAAAAAAACACAAAAAAAACAACAACACGGGAGTGGGAGGGAATGGGAGCCATTCTTCCGGGAGTGGAATGGGATTTTCCTCCAGTTTTTTCGTGGGATTGGGACGGGAAGAGATTAAAGTTTGTGATGCATTTTGGAAACAGGAGATGAGCCCTTGGTCTAATGCGCCACCTGGCTTGAGAAACCCGTTCTCAAAGACTTACTTTTAGTCATTATTTGGGTAGCACACATATTCTGAATATGTGCCTTCGGCAGAATTCAAATGAGCCATTTTAATCTAGATTAATCTAGATTAATTCCAAAATTAATCTAGATTAAAAAAATTAATCTATGCCCACCACTAATATATATATATATATATATATATATATATATATATATATATACACACACACACACACACACACACACACACACACATTCAGCATGAATGTGTAAAGGTTCATGCCTTGCGTAAAGGTTGCGTAAACGTTTATGAAAATTCTGCTTTGCATCAATGAAATGAGTTACAGTACACAAACATTAGATATTTTATGAATGTATGTAATGTGTGTATATATATATATATATATATATATATATATACACACACACACACACACACACACACACACACAGACATTACATAAATTAGATCTATATATCTATATCAAAATAAACTATAGATATACAGTATATGATTCTAAGTAACTAACTACTTGAGTAGTTTTATTTTTTACTCTTTCTCAAGTAACTATTCAGACTATTATTTTTACCTGAGTAAATATTTATATGAGTACTTTTACTTACAGTTTTTGGGTACTCTACCCACCTCAGCTCATAGTCAACAATGTTACTGAAACACTTCTAGCCCCCCACTGCATGTGTTGCACAGCTAAACATGATTAATATTTATGATACAGCTAACTATTATTGATATATTATTGAAACTATATTCATCAAGATGTATTTTTTTAAACTATATAGCTACACTTTCTAAGGCATTATTTTTATTGTATTTACTTTATGTAATGTTCTCTTAGGCTCTCCTCACTACTGGTGGCCTGGCCACCCAAGGACATTTACAGAGTTGTCTATAGGCCACTCTTGCTGTGTCCTTGTCGGAAGGTAAACCTTCTGCCCAGTCTGAGGTTCTGAATGGTCTGGACTGGGTTTGAATTAAGGCTCTCTCAATATTTTGGTGCATTGAGCTTTTCTTCTACTCTGACGAGTCCCTCAGTCCCTGCTACTGAAAAACAGCCCCACAGCACGAGGCTGCTTCCAGCACAATTTTCTTGTGGGATGGTACTCTGCAGGTGATGATCAGAGCTGTTTTCCTTCAAACATAATGCTTAGAATTTAGGTTCATCAGACCAGAGAATCTTGTTTCTCAGAGTCTGAGGGTCCTTTAGGCGTTTTTCTTTTTTGCCAATGTGGTATGTCTAATAGTACACTGTGTGTACTGACTATATGTATGTGCATTCTGCACATTGTCTTCTGTGTAAGTATGTACTGTCTGTATGTAAATTGTTTCTGCACTGTCTGAAGCACGCTCTCAAGAATTTCACTCACCAAGGCACACGTGCTGTGGTGATGTGACAATAAAAGTGATTTGATTTGATTTCAAGTGTTTTCATATGTAATTACAGAGGAGAGGATTGAGTTTGGCCACACCGCCATAAAGCCCAGTGTTGCAGTGATTTTGTCCTTCTATAAGTTTCTCCTATCACCACAGATGAACATGGAGCTTATCTAGAGTAACCATCAGGTTCTTGGTCACCTCTCTAACCAAAGCCCTTCTCCATCACTTTCTCAGTTTGGCCAGGAGGCCAGGTCTAGGAAGAGTCCTGGTTGTTTCAAATGTCTTCCATTATGGATAATGCAGGTTACATGCTTCTGTGAACCTTCAGTGTAGCAGAATGTTTATCTGAACTCCTCCCCAGATGTGTGGTTCGATGCAATCCTGTCTCTGAACTATACAGGCAGTGTTGTTGTTTTTTTATTTTATTTTGTTTACCTCAGGGCTTAGTCTTTGCTCTAATGTGCATTTTCATCTGTTAGACCTTTAATTAAGACATGTGTGCCTTTCCAAGTCATACCGATTCAATTAAATATGCCACAGGTTAGCTTCACTCAAAGTGAACCGCTCTTTCTTTGCACTGAGAAATGTACTTACACAAACCTGTTTACATTTTTGCAGGACAGGGTAGCTCACTTGTGAAAATGCTAAATGTACATTTATTATTAGATCTGTTTGCCTCTCTGTGCCCACATACTGTAGTTTGATGCAGATCAATTCTCAATAAGACTGGTTTCATTGGTATATTTGACTGTTTATGTTGTCATACAATGGAATGAATATGAAATAGTGACTGAAACGCAACCCATTAAGACTAGGCTACATAACCAGCTCTCCCTTACAAGATGTTAATCTGCAAAAAAAATACTGATAAACAAGCCATCGCCTGATGAAATCAAATACACATAAGAACATGACAATAGCTATGCTGTGATTTCGTGCTGGTATCGGATCGTGACTCCCAGAATCGGAATCGGTTCGGATTGTGAGGTGACTAAAGATTCCCACCCCTAATATGTATAGTGTGGGAAAAATGATTTGACCCCCTGCTGATTTTTTTTTACATTTGTCCACTGATAAATAAATGATCAGTCTATAATTTTAATGGTAGGCTTATTTGTAGTTTATTAGACAACACAAATCCAGAAAGACGCATTTAGACAAAGTGCAAAACTGATTTGTATTTTAATGAGTCAAATAAATATTTGACCCTCTATCAATCAGCAATTTGTCTGGCTCCCAGGTGTCTTTTATACAGGTACAGAGCTGGGATCTCAGCGTGTTACCTGTATAAAAGACAACCGGTCCGGAGAAGCAATCAATCATTCAATCAGATTCCAAACTCTACACCATGGCCAAGACCAAAGAGCTGTCCAAGGATGTCAGGGACAAGAATGTAGACCCACATAAGTCTGGAATGGGCTACAAGACCATCACCAAGCAGCTTGGTGAGAAGGTGACAACAGTTGGTGAGATTATTCACAAATCTCCCCCGAACTGGGGCTCCATGCAAGATCTCACCTCTTGGAGTTTCAATGATCATGAGAATGGTGAGAAATCAACCCAGAACAACACGGGAGGATCTTGTCAATGATCTCAAGGCAGCTGGGACCATAGTCACCAAGAAAACAATTGGTAACACACTGCGCTATGAAGGACTGCAATCCTGCAGCACTCGAATGGTCCCCCTGCTCAAGAAAGCACATATACAGGCCCATATGAAGTTTGCCAATGAACATCTGAATGATTCAGAGGAAAACTGCCTGAAAGTGTTGTGGTTAGATGAGACCAAAATCGAGCTCTTTGGCATCAGCTCAACTCGCCGTGTTTGGAGGAGGAGGAATGCTGCCTATGACCCCAAGAACACCATCCCCACCGTCAAACATGGAGGTGGAAATATTATGCTTTGGGAGTGTTTTTTCTGATAAGGGGAGAGGACAACTGCACTGCATCAAAGGGACGATGGACGGGGCTATGTACCGTCAGGGCCAGGGCACTGAGGCCAGCCAGGGCATTGAAATGGGTCGTGGATGGGTATTCCAGCATGACAATGACCCAAAATACACGGCCAAGGCAACAAAGGAGTGGCACAAGAAGAAGCACATTACGAACTCTCACGAGCATTCACGAAATATGTTATTTAAATATAATTAATATATTCAATTATATATAGGACTAATTATTTTCCATTATATTGATAACTCAGAATCAGTTTTTTCAAGGTAAAACCAGTAGAACTATTATGCTGAACACACAATATATTATTTTGTACAAGAGTCCAAGAGACTCAATCCAAATAATAGGTCAAATTTTAGGTCGTCAGATTTTTCCCGGGAACACGTAATCGACGGATCACACATGTTGGATTTGGTTATATAACAGCTCCTCATACGATCTGTGATGAATACAGACCTCGTGGATGGAGTGCATTCCTGGATGCTTTCGCCGTTTTAAATATACCGTTTTCAACTATAAGCAATTCACAAATTAAACGCACTGTCTAGACTCTTCAAAGGAAATCACCCTCACATAACCAGCAGATGTCGCCGAAGATGACGGCCCCGTTGAAAAAACGGAGAGGTAAAAGGGTCATGACCGCGTCACAACTTAGCACACCCAACGGAAATGTGTTTAATTCACCAACTCTTGATGCTAGCGCATGGTTAACCTTTTAACATTATTGTTTGTAAATATGCTTGTAAACATATTTTAAATGTTTGAAATATTTGTATTAAAGCGTGTGCTGAATTATCAACACAGTCTTAATACAAATACATGACTGATCACATATTGTCATTTATTTATACAGTACACACATTAACACATTTGTGATTACATACAACTCCTTTTATTTATTAAGCATGAAATTATAGAACAGTTCTAGGAACATTACAGAGATTTACATATCTGCACACACTGAATACAATTAAATGTCACAGAGACAAGGTTTCAATCTCTTTACAAATACAAAGCATGTATGTGATACAGAAGAAAACACACAATGCTGCCCACAAGTATCTGATGTGAAATCTTGGACCTGCTTTTTAGAGTATTCCATTGGAATATAATTGTTAAAAAAAAGTCTCGGATGTTCTTCGGAAAACATGGATCTTTAGGGCCTCCTCCAAAGCTGTGTCTATATAGTCTATATCGTTGTCTACAGTATATAGATGGCCGCCCCGTGTTGACCCGGTTCTGTGGACATATCAGTATTAAAAAATAAGCATAGCTGGTAAATTCTTTAATGGGGTTTTGGGCAGGTAATCGTGGTAAAAAGTGGTAAAAGTGTTCCTGTGGTTCAGTGGTTAGAGCATTGCGTTAGCAGCACCAAGGTTGTGGGTTCGATTGCCAGGGAACACACATACTGACAAAAAATGCATAGCCTGTAAGTCGCTTTGGATAAAAGCGTCTGCGAAATGCATAAATGTAAATGTAATCGCACGGAAGAGCTCCTAAACAATACGTGTTGTGTGAAATTTTATCCATAACAGCCGTTAGTTGGACGGTATTTATTTTGCCAGTCTCAGTAATAATCAACCAGCACCTGTCTTCGATTGGATATTTAAACAATCAAATCAAAAATCGCATATTTGAGAATGGTTATGGACCGCGTGAGAGGTTGTCTGAATCGGGCTTCTAGTCTAATGTTTCCCGAATTAATTAACGATACGTGATTTGAACAAAAGGAAGCGTAACGTAAAACCCTCCTTAGCCCATAATGTAGATTTTCACAAATGATGATTATGATAGACTTGTCGTTACTTTAAGGGATTCTGTATGTCCAAGATATCCCGTTCTGGTAACCATGACAAAAATCCATGCGGCCTACCCCTCCATTTCACAAGACAGAACATCTATTTTCCTATCTTTTTTCGATCTAAAATCTTTTCTATTTTAAATGTCTCATCTCGATTCACAATAATTTTTGTAATTCTTTTTCATTAAAACATCCATCGATAATATCGCCATCATAGCCTTGTAACCTGTGCACCGGCGGGGTCCGTGGTATACAGGCCGCTATTGTGAAAAATTCTTCCGTGTAATTCTGCTCATATCCCTTAGAAAACACGTTTCTGACTTTAGACACCCTAACCACATCGCATCACATTTTGTGATAGCTCGCGTTATACTCATCTATAAGATCTTGTAAGATATCGTAATACCGTTTCGAATTTACGGACATTAAAATCCGTGAGGATCTGTCCCGAAGAGTCCGATTAAAGCGTTCAATTACAGATGCTTTGATGTCACTCGCTGTAGCAAAATTATGTATGTTATACTTTTTCATCAGTTACTGGAAATGTTTGTTAAAAAATTTGGTGCCTTTATCAGTCTGTAATTTTTGCGGTATGCGGTTTTCTTTGAGTACAAATTCGAATGCTTTCGTAACCTCCTTTCTCGTCTTATTCTTCAGCGGGTAAGCCCATGCGTACTTACTGAAAACATCTATAGAAGTCAGTAAAAATATTATATTATCGTTTTCTTTCAAATGAGCAGACATTTCGACCAGAACTGCTTGAAACTGCACATCTTTCCCGTACACCACTACCCTATTACGTTTGTATTTGACAGGTGCGGTTCTGTGTAATGTATATGCGTCCTGAGAAGCTAACAATCTGTCACGTCTTTATCCTTCAGAGCTACTCCATATTCCTGTAACACACCGTGTTTTAACCGTTCTTTACCTCCCAAAGATCCTGGATCTGAAGGGTTGTAGTACACTTTTTTCATTCATTCAGACATCTTACTCCGATGTTTTTCAGAAAATAATGACAGTGATGTTAGTGTCAAGGGTTTTTTATTTACAACGGATATAAAAGTGACAGTCAAACATTAAATATGATTGGTTCTCGTTTGGCTCTCAACATTTTTCACTCCCCGTCCTCCCCTTTTTCTCCCTGATTGCTTCTTTTGTCTCGTCTCATCTATTGAAGAGACTCTCTCTGCACGGCTCTCCAAACTAGAAGATTATGGATTTGATCAACTGGTCTCTCAGTGCAATTGACACCATCTTCTCAACAAGAAGTCTGGGTTCTGGGGAACCCGTTTGTCCTGACGGGACGTTCGCAGCCGGCTATACGAGGGATGCATGGGAGAGGTGGCAAATCGTATGTCTGGCGGCTCTTTCCGTGGAGGACATTGAAGATATCTTCCTATTCGGTACCATGATAACAGGTATTCTGCTGATTGGATTAGGCTTTGCCCTGGGTTATCGAAAATTCAGAAGATGGGAACAGCTGTCCAAAGTCTCAAAAGGCTGCCCATTTTGATTGACGCTGTGGGAAGAGCGGTCAGCATTGAGACTGAGACTATTAACCGGAATATGGATTCTATCACGATGAAGCTCACGGCTTTGCAAGTGAAAATTGATGATTTCAGAGATCAGAATGGACAGAGAGAACAGCTGTGAAGGTATGCAGCTGTCCGCCCCAAGACAAAACAAATCAATCTTATCTTTTCTGGCTGCCCCGTACCGGCACTGATCTCGGCCAAGGTCATGCTGGATAAACTACCCTGGGAAGAGCGCTGCAGTGATGACTCTCTTGCTCCTTGCCCGATTACAGACATTACTCCCCTCCCCCGACCAACTGACTCCGGACGCTTCGTTCCACCAGGCTGTCGAGCGGGTCTGCGACCGGATGGCTGCTTGCCAGAGCTGGATATGTTTCCCCCTGTTGCAAAGTTATGTGTTTATGGTATATGTGCTTTTGTGCTGAGGTGTTTTTTTCTGTTCTCACACTGTACTCCCCAATGGAGCATAGTCTGGGGTTTAATTTGTTTTTTCTCCTCCTCTCTCCCCTCATGTAATGCTGTATTTTTTCTTAATTCCCTGTCTTCCTGTTCTGTCTACCCCGTTGTCATATGTATGTTGTGTATGTATGGACAGGTTGATGGATAATTTCGCTGGTACTTAGTGACTAGTGACAATAAAGGGCTATTACTTACACAACATCTAGATATTGAAGGAATTTCATAGACATTACAATATTTTTCTCAATCATATAATCAACTAATACGTCAATAATTTTAAACACATCTGTCGATTCATTTCTTGACAGTATCATCACACACACATCGGTTACATAAGTACAAAGACATTAAATGTTACCTATTTTAAGACTTTCTTCAGTTTTAGACATGATTTCAAGAATGTTTTTAACAATCGTGTGGGTATCATACCCCTTTGCGATACATTGATTTGTCATAATGCTCCACTCATTCTACATACCCCGTAAAACAGTCATTTGATTTTTTTATTTCATTAAACGTTTATTATCCACATAACAATTACTCCCATCATCGATAATCTTATGCAATAAGTGTATTATTTATCTCTTAATTTGTTTAATTAAGAGTTTTGTCAGACAGTTGCAGAGGCTCCCCATGATCCCCCTCAGGTTAGTCAGAATCCGCAGAAGTGCTTTTCTTCCAACTGTCAACTGTCTGTCCACCAGATGTTCCAGAATGATCCCGATAACTGTTTTAATGATTTTATGACCTGTCATACCGATGCACCCGTTGGCCGCATCCGAGACGCCCTCAGCCGGCAAGGCTTGAGATGCCCTGTACTTTGCCAAGAATGTGAGATTATGTATCCGAGTTCTGTACAAATTTTGTTCAGCTAGGTAATGTTGTCCATAGACGATCACGCAGCGGATACGCTGTCATCACATGCAAAACTATCCTTGAGGTATTTTCTTGGGTCATGTTATCGACATTAGCGGGTGAAGTCTATATCCTCTAAGAGTCCTGTCGATCTGTATTTAATGATTATAGAATGTAGGCGGAGCCACGTGAACCATTCAGGGTGAAAAAAACTCACTTTTATGTTGTTGTATCTGTAAAACGCCTCGCACCATTTAAACAATTTGTCAATCTTTCCGAATATGTCTAACACAGGTACATCTTTCCATCAAAACAAGAATTTAATACTATAATATTTGAGATGATACTCTTCAGATATTGGCCAAATACGTTCAGGCAGGCCCTCAGTATGAGCACTACAAAGCATGTAAATGTAATCATCCACATGCTTGTTGACGTGATCCCTAACATTCTGTATTGCATTCCAGGTGTGACACCGTTCTATTCACCTATGAATAGAGGGTCATCGCATCCGTCTTTTAAATCACGCCAAACATAGTTGTAAAATGAACACCAGTCTTTTACGGTGAAAAACAAGTCGGGGTAATCGCTTGTGTCGTACGTGATCCTGTCATCACGGTCCACAGTACTCAACCTGATCTCCCTGTTGGTCTTGCCAAAGTTGTAACCGCAAACGCGATTACTGGATAAACGAAACTCACGCTTAACATTATCCAAAGGTTCGTGGAGGAAGTTGGCCAAACGTGGTCTGTGTTTCATCTTCCTAGGCGCCAGAGTGAGATCAACCATAGCATCCTCAACGGTCTTCTCTGGGGGTTTAAGTGATGATGCTTCGGCCATTATTGCAGAATAATTTCTGTGTTTTCAAACTTGCAAAATCACCATTTGTATTTTCTGTCTAGGAGAAGATGCTTTGAGCAAGGCACCGAACCCCCAACTGCTCCCTGGGCACCGCAGTGTCGGCTACCCACTGTTCCAGGTGTGTGTGCACTTGGATGGGTTAAAAGCAGAGAACTCATTTCACTGCTGGTTATACTCTGCATAATTGACAAATAAAGCTCATCTGAGCTTAATAATTTAGATACTTTTTTGTTTTATTTTCTAACTTTACCTTTTCCTAAATTTGTTTTAACAACACTAGCTCATCTTGACTTGTTTTACAGGGGAAAAACCGTCATTGTTCATTTTAGGTGTATGTTTGATGCTTTTTCTTGACGTGTGTTTGAGAATTTTTTTAAAATAAAAACTTCCCTTTGTCCCCATTCACAGTTTTACATTTTAAAGTTTGAAAGCACATTTCAACGGCCCACACAAAAACACATTTCCCAAAACAGGCATTCCTCGCGATCGCTGGGGTGTATAACCAGACTGACTCACACAACTACTCTGAATGACTTACTTTTTAACTTTTTATTATACTACTGTGATAAACCTTTCATGATTTAAATAGGCCTATATATATATACTTTGCTTTTGTCAACTGGACGTACAGTATGTTCTGGATGTGACGGTGTGGAAATTTTCACACCAGTATATAATTTACATCTTTACACTTTTGCCTTTCTAAGACTAAAATTAATGCTTTAAAGATGAATTCATTATTACTCTTAATGAAAAGCACAAGAATAAAGAGTGCAATGTCAAACTAGTTTATATATCATTTATTAAGAAAAATACTAGGCAAGGCATGCACAACATGTGTCAGGGAGTCACAGTCACCGCTGTCATCACCGCAGTCACCACAGTCATCATCCCCATCGCACACCAGATCACAATCACCTGAGTACTAATCACCCGCACTTGTCCCCTTGCCCCTTATGTTTTCTTAATGAACTTAATTGTTTAAACTGTTAATGGATGATTAATTGGAGGAGCATGGGCGCACTGTCTGCAGATCACATAAAGTTGTATTCGATTTGTGCAGATCAATCAGTGTCTGAATGTCTAATCAGTAGGCTACCATAATCAGTGTAATCAGCAGACTACCGTAAGAGCGATTCGTGAGCAGATGCGGGTTATATGGTTAACGTAGTTTCTCCAGCACAGCTAGCGGCATGAGCTCTGATGATGACAGCTACTTCACAATTTACCAAACCCACTCACTGTATTTCATCCCGTGCCTTAATACGGTTACAAACTCTTTTCATGTTATATTAATTCTATAGCATATTGTGTCATGTTTATCAAAATAAAAACCAATAAAAAATGAATTTACACTTTCGTGATTGTTACCCTCCCCCAACTGAGGTGCCCTGGTGCCGGCCCTGACTATTACTACTAACACTCAGAAACGTCTCGGTTATGTATGTAACCCTCGTTCGTTGAAGGAAGTAATGGAGACGTCACGTCGGATGATCGACGAATTAGGATCTTCCTTAGAGAGAGACCAATCCACTTCGAGTGTAAACTAAATAAGCCAATGCACATTAGCATGAGATTATTGCATCCAGCTGCCGCAAATCACAGCGTGAGTTTAAGTAGGCAGCAGGTGCATCGCATATTCAGGTTTTCACTGAAGAGCCTAGCCGGCATCCGGCCGCTCAGTGGTGGTACAGCAGCCGTGGCGACGTGACATCTCCGTTCCCTCCTTCAGGGAACGAGGCTTACATACGTAACCAAAACGTTCCCAATCAGCAAATTAGGCAAAGGATACTGCCTCTTCCAGTGTCCCGTGGAAGCCTCCTGCGCCGTTACTTTTTGATACAGGTTAGGACCCCCATAGGAAGACCAGTTACTGTTGCTATGGCACTACCCACTCAGTAGGACTGGGAAAACGTGCCCGTTCAGCTTAGAACAGGATCGCTGCGGAAGCCCCGACCTTCCCGAGGGAAGTTCATACGCCGTTACACATATGGACAATAGTCAGGTGCATATGGAAGATTGGAGGTGATTGTTTACCTTCTTGGAAGTAGCAGGAAGTCTGCCGGAAAAACACGGGCTCTAAGGCTATACCGTGGAATTTATACATATGGGATCCAAACGGTCTCTACATATGAAACCCAGCCCTCTACCAGTTCTCACAGATTCGTCGAGATTTGTCGCCAGATGCTTCGCTACATTCGGCTGCCGAGGGGATGGAGGAGCTCGACAGGGTCTACAGTACAGACTCTCAGGAGCAGTTTTTAGCAAATCGACCTGAAACCGGAGCCCCTCAGTGCTTTTACCCATTTGAGGTGAGAACACAGGAGGAAACCAGTTCCAAACGAAGGCTATATAATCTAGCAAACGTGTTAGGGGTCGCCCAGCCCGCAGCTCTACAAATATCTGTCAGCAAGTTGCCACATTTCTTGTAGAGTGAGCTCTCAAACTGAACAGGCAAGGCACACCCTGTGCCTGATAAGCCAGGGTGATGGCATCTACTATCCAGTGGTCCATCCTCTGCTTGAAGACGGCATTCCCCTTCTGCCGGCCTTCGTGGCAGACAAAGAGCTAGTTTGAGGTCCTGAAGCTTTGATTCCTGTCAACGTAGCATCTCAATGCTCAGACGGGACAAAGCAAAGCTAGGGCTGGGTCTGCCTCCTCAGGGGGCAGTGCTTGCAGACTCACCAACTGGCTCTGAAGGAAGTTGTGGGAATCTTGGGCACATAGTCGGACCGGGGCCTTGGAATCCACCGGTCCAAACTCTAGGCACGAATCATCGACCGAAATGTGTGCAGGTCCCCAACCCTCTTGATGGAGGCCAGTGCAAGCAGAAGTAGAGTTTTCATTTTTCTTTGGAACTTCGGCTCGACTGTCTGCAAAGGCTCGAATAGGCCCTGCTGTAGTGCTGTGAGCACTAGAGACAGGTCCCAAGAGGGTATAGAGGGGGGGGGGGGGGGCGTGAACGAATCAACCTTCTTGCCCTAAGGAACCTGATTAGCCAGTCATGCTTCCCCACTGACTTCCCTTCCACGGGGTCGTGGTTGGCAGCAATCACAGCTACATAGACTTTGAAGGTGGAGGGAGACAGCCTTCGCTCCAACCCTTGCTGCAAGAAGGACAGCACAATTCTGATCAGCACTTCCCGGGGGTCTTCTCTGTGAGAAGAGCACCATTCGATGAACAGATTCCACTTCAAGGAGTAAGTATGTCTTGTAGACGGCGCTCTCGCCAAAGTGATGGTTTCAACTACCTCTTGGGCTAGGTCACCTAGAACCTCCGTGTCCTGTCCAGGGAACAGACATGAAGTTTCCAGAGGTCTGGACGTGGGTGCCCTGTCTCTGAGTCAGTAGATCCTTCCTCAGAGGAATCACTGGACAGAGGCTGTCACGAGGAGCATCAGCTCTGAGAACTAGGTCCGAGTGGGCCAGTATGGTGCCACGAGCAGGATCTGCTCCTCGTCCTTCCTGATCTTGCACAGTGTCTGCTTACTGAGGGAAATGCATATTTGCAAAGGCCAGCGCGTCCATGCCGAGTGTTCCCTTTGTCAGGGAGTAAAACAACTGGCAATGAGAAGTCTCTGGGGACGCGAACAGGTCTACCTGTGCGAGTCCGAAATGTCTACAAATCAGCTGGACCGTCTGGGGATGGAGTCTCCATTCTCCGGGGAGCGCAGCTCATGACAGCTCGTCAGCTGCCTGGTTGAGCAAGCCCGGAATGTGATTTGCGCGAAATGACCTCAGATGCTTCTGACTCCAGAGGAGGAGGAGGAGGAGGCAAGTTGCGACATGCGACAGGAGTGTAGACCGCCTTGTCGGTTGATGTACGCAGCGGTCACAGTGTTGTCCATGTGGACCACAGGGCTCTAGACTAACTTTTTGCACTGGTTGCACTGGTGCGCCTAACTTTTTTTCTTAGGTGCACCAGCACAAAAGTTAGGTGCACCCAAATTTTCATAAAGGCAATATTGACTAGTAAACGATTAACTAACAATCTGGTCAACAAAGTTCTTTATTTGATGCCCAATTCTTCAAGAAAGGTAACTTACTGAAAAAGTGATGGTGCTTAAAGTGCTTCACTGAGCTAATATTTAAACTTAAAAACATCTCAAGATAAATTAAATAAAAATAACATCTAAATTAAGTGTTTTAAGGCTGTCAAACTGAACATCTCATGCCTCAATGTCTTATGGACTATCCTCCATTGCAGTCACATGCCCCTCGGATGGCCAACTCCTGTAGTTTGGCCTTGGCTAAACCCATTGCCACACTCTCTCTAGCATCAACATCTTCCAGACTTGACCCCTCTACACTGATTCTTATCAGATCTTCCACTGTGTCTGAATGAAGGGATGCTCTAAGTGCAGTGCTTCTCAAACCCTCCCCTTAAACCTATTAAAAAATCCTTCAAAATATACCACAGACAACATTCTTCTAATATTGTTATGACTTTTCTAACTTCGAGAACCATTGTAGGGCTCCAGACTAGCATTTAAGGACACCAGCACCAGTGTCTTTAAGTTCTACAGAAGGTGGCACCAGCACCTGACAGTAAAGCACTCACCCTAATCTAGGGCTGGGCGATAATTCGATAACGATAATTATCGCGATATAATTTTCCTCTAAAACGATATGAAAAGGTCGAGCATTTTTCGATATAATGTTTATGCGCCAAAAGCGGAACGAAACCACGTGACTCATTTGAATCGCGCCACACGGACAGTTTATCCGCTCGGATCACAGTTCAAACTGCCGCGCGGCACGAGCTCACTAGAGTAGATGCGTTTACTCGGTCACGTGATCACTAAGCAGTGCTGTGAGATCCAGTCAGTAGACGCGTTCGACTTAAGGCGGCGCTGCACAGAATGGTCAGTGTAAGACATCAAAGTACTGCGAGAGCCATTCGAAAGCATAGGTTTCATCTGCTCTTATCGCTCTCGCGGTACTTTTCTTGTCATACACTGACCATTCTGTGCAGCGTTTAAGGCGTTTAAGTCGAACGCCTAATGTGAGAACACAAGCCGAACATGAGAAACACTGTGCAACGAGACAGTCAGAAGGCTTTTCAATATGCACATCGCCATTATTTACCATAGATTTACTGTAGTAACATTCACTGCACTATGGTATTGTGGCAGAAATGTGGGATATTCACATTTAATATTATTACAGGAGTAATGGTATATAATTATAGTAAGTATGTGTGGTTAAGGCAGCTATAGCATGTGTACATTTATACTGAATGGTTTTAGACTACTGTCTTTCATACAAATAGACTACTTAAAAACCATTTAGTTATATTTTGACCATGTTATTGAGGTGCTATATGTGTGGTTTTAACTGTTTATCATTATTTAAATGTATGCTACTATAGGAGACCAGTGCTTAATAAAAATAAAAACTTGGTCAGAATACATTATACCATATAAAACTGAGGTTGCTACAGATGATACTGATGTAAAGATGTTACTGATTTTGATAATGAACAAAAATGTTACTGCATCCTAACTCAAGCTACGATCAAATGTGTATTTCTAAGAGACAAAAAAGTGATATTATTATCATTCATATTATGAGGCAACCCAAACCGGTTTCTTGATTTTGAAACAATATCAACTCATTAGAACATGCAGAAACTAAGAAATACATATCTATTTAGATAAATATTGTGTTAAGGAAAATTAATGGTCTGGTTTCTAAAACTTTCACTTTGGAGCAAAAATCTGGCTTTAAACTTGAAAGAAATAAACATTTGACATTTATCGTGATAATTATCGATATCGACTGATATGAAAATAATTACCGTGATAATATTTTGGGCCATATCGCCCAGCCCTACCCTAATCACACATGTACATCTCGGAGATGTCTGCATTTACATATTCAAGAGGTATTTTTAAGTGTGTTTGCTCATCTGCAATACGTCTCTAATATGTTTCCAGTAGATATAAATATCAAATAGAGATTTATTAAATGCATGTAAAACTGCTTCTGAGACGTTTATCAGATTACACAGCAGATGTTTCCCAGATCTTTAGCAGACGTCTTACAGATATACTTGTGCTGTCTGGGTAGTTGAGATGCAGTTCAAAATGAACTTGTATCAATGTCATTCATAATGTCTAAATATAGTTTAATAAATACAAATATATATATATATATATATATATATATATATATATATATATTAGGGAGTGGAAATGGCTGATAAGCCTATAAGTACTTCTCTGCAGCCATCTAATAGGTGGTAATTTAATGTATTTTTTTCTTTTTAAATAAGTGGTTGCTTTCCTACATTATGAAACGTTTAGTTTTATAAATGGGGCAACCTATGAAGGATGAACAAATAATGTTATCACATTAAAAATAACTTTAAAATTCGGTAATACTTAAAGTTTGAAGTGCTGGGAAAAGTGTGAAGCATTTAAAAACACTTTAAGACATTAGACCATTTCTGCCACAAGTTATTCCTGTAACGTTAGTTATATTAAATCCATGGTGAATGGTGGAGATTTGTGTTTATTGAACAATTTTTCTCCTGGTTTCCACATCAGTGGCGTTTGTTCTGATGTCTGTAGCTTTAACATAATTCTGTGCCGAATTTGAATGCTTCTCACAAGATCTGACAGAGATGTTATTGATTCTACTTTATTCACTGTATCTCCCAACGCTGTGTATAACGGTGTAGCGTGATCGAGAGCAGCCCGCGGCTCCGGTCCGAGCAGATAAACGGTCTGTAGCCCAAACGAGTAGTGCGGATTCGTTCCGCTTTCGGTTTGTTTGTCCGATGTAGCTCTTGTAAATCGGGCATGAAGAGAACGCAAAGCTGTTCATTCCATTTTTGGAACTGAGAAACAACCTTTCTTTGACTGAATGCGCATTGCGATGACGTCACAAGACGCGTCTAAGCGCAAAATCTGCGGCAATTTGGAAAACAACGGAGTTTGCTTGATTTTGCGATACATTCAGCGATCGCAGAATCCTGGAGGGACTGTCAGACGTTCACTGAACAGAGCAGATTCAGAGAAAGAGCTGCGTGCATCTCTACTACTCACCTCTCTCTCTGTCTGACAGCAGCAGCACACCCATCTTCAAACACACACACACACACACACACACACACACACACACACACACACATACAGGAATATCTGGACCACGGCCAATCAGAGGGGGGGTCCGCCCTTAACTATCTCTGATTGGTTTAGACCACGATATGAGACTAACGTGTCTGTTGTCAAACAGCAGAGAGACTTTCTGAGTCGCGGATACTTTTTTTTTTGTTTTCTCGAATGGCTGGATGCACCAGTACGACCAAAGTTTTTATTTAGTCGCACCCTTGAGAAATTAGGTCGCACGTGCGACCAAATTGGTCGCACTCTAGAGCCCTGGACCAGTATGTGCTCGCCTCATAAGCGCCTCTTGAGACGGTTCAAGGCCAGGTGTACTGCCAGCAACTCTAAGCAGTTGATGTGCCAGTGCAGTTGGGGACCAGTCCAAACACCCGACACTGCAAGCCCATTGAACGTGGCCCCCCGACCCTTGGTGGAGGCATCCGTGTAAACCACAGCATGCCTAGAGACCTGTTCCAGGGGCACTTCTGCCTGAAGAAACAAAAGGTCTGACCACGGGGTGAAGGTTTTGCAGCAGGCCGGAGTTACTCGGACCCGGAGCGTGCCGCACTGCCACGCTCACCTCGGGACTCGGCCATGGAGCCAGTGTTCAAGCGGTCTCATATGGAGCAGCCCCAGTGGCGTTACTGCCGCCGCAGCCGCCATATGCCCCGGGAGCCTCTGAAACTGTTTCAGTGGTGCCGCCATCCTGCTCTTGAACATATTCAAGCAGTTCAACACCGACTGAGCACATTCCTGCATGAGGCGCGCTGTCTGACTGATCGAATCCAACTCCATACCAAGAAAAGCGATCCTCTGCATCGGGGAGAGTTTTCTCTTTTCCCATTTGACCCGAAGGCCCAACTGGCTGAGGTGCGAGAGCACCAAATCCCTGTGTTCGCAGAACTGATCCTGAGACTGAGCCAGTATGAGCCAGTCATCGAGGTAGTTGAGAATGTGCACGCCCTGTTCTCTCAAGGGAACAAGGGCTGCCTCCACTACTTTCGTGAAGACTCGGGGTAATAGGGACCGCCCGAAGGGCAGGACTTTGTACTGATATGCGCGTCCTTTGAACACAAACCGCAGGAATGGCCTGTGGTGCGGAAGGATTGACACATGGAAGTACGGGTCCTTCAGGTCGACCTCTGCAGACAGATCTCGGGGACGGATGTATCCTAAGATGCGCTTCTGTGCGAGCATCTTAACAGGAAGTTAATGAAAGGCCCAGTTCAAGATGCACAGACCCAAGATTGGTCGTAACCCACCGATTTTCTTGGGCACAATGATGTAAGTGCTGAAAAACCCTGCCTTCATATTGGCTGGAGGGACCGGTTCCATCACATCCTTCTCCAGTAGGACAACGATTCCCCTCACAAGACATGGGCATCAGCTGCCTTCAATAATGTGAGGTGGATGCCCCTGAACTTGGGTGGATGCCGGGTGAACTGAATCGCATAGCCGAGTCAGATGGTCCACAGGAGCCAGCGAGACGGCTGGGCAGCTCCCCGGCACCCAGACACTGTACAAGCGGGACCAGCTGGACCACCTACATACCCGCGGTAGGGCAGTGAGGTGGAACACAGGGACCTGGCCCATGGCGAACCGAGAAGGGGTCTGAGTGTGCGGTGCACGCTTACCTGATTCCATAGTTTGGCAGAGGGTGCGTGAGTAGAGCCTTTGATGACACTCCGGAACCGCCCACTGTTGCCTGCCGGTGAGAGGGAGGATGAGTGGGGTCTGGAGTTGATCCATCCATGATTCTCCATGCCCTCTTGGGACCCAGAGACAGAGACAACTGCTTCCTGTCGAGATTTTTGAAACAACCGATTATACACCCGGCCCTCCTCCGGGTAAGGGAGAGATGCACTTACCCTCTTCCGAAGCAGTTCCCTTTCTCTCTGGGTCGCCTATCCCGGGGCCTCTTGCTCCTCCGCTCACTGCAAATGGACGGGGGCCAGGATAGGTGGGGCGGCCTGCCTATGCCTAGCTCAACGGCACTGCTTTTGAAGGCTGCTGCAGATTCGGTGCGGGAGATGCGGTCCCTATGTCAACCAGACACAGCCAGAAGTGGCGCTCCTGGACCACAAGTGTGGACATCACACAACCCAGAGACCGTGCCATAAACTTGGTCGCTCGTGGCGCGAGGTCAGGAGTGGTACAGAGCTCTTTCAGAACTTCTGGATCGTGACCACCCCCGTTCATGTCCCTCAGTGCTTTTAGCCTGAAGAACCTGTAGTAACGCCATAGCGTAAGGTGGAGGCAGCATCTCCATAGGCCACATAAACATCGCCAGAGAGACCAGACGAGTACCTACAGGCCCGGAAGAAGAGGCACAGTTTGCCCTGCCGGGTGGAGACGGTATAAGGACACACTTGCATCGTAACTGACCGCTCCACCGGGGGAACCCCTATATACCCCCTAGCTGCACCACCGAGGGTGGTGAGGGAGGAGGAGTTAGCAGGTTGGTTTCTGGCAGTAAAAGGTGCCATCCGCGACCTGTAAGCTCCTCATGCACTTCCAGGAGAGAGGCACCCGGGGCAGGGCGCTGAGAACCAGCAAAGACTACCCCGAGAAACCAGTAGTCCAACCTTGAGGGTTCGGGACATGGTGGAGGTCTCCACTCGAGCCCTACTCTTTTGGCGGCCTGAGAAACAGGACATAGCCGTCATTTCCAGATCCGACTCAGGCCTTGCTACCGCCGGAGCAGCAGTGCAGCCAAATCTTCCTCTCCAGAAGCTCCGGCTCACCCTCTGATGCAGCGATCGACATCCGGTTGTCGGGAGGAGTACCAAGGATACTGCTGGTATGCTCAATGTAGAGCGTTCCATTGGCAACTCAACTGGTTGCGGAGAGCAAGAAGAGCGATGGTCCCTTGAGGGTTTGCAACCACTGTAATCCTCAGACCACCCGTGCTACTGCCTGAAGTAGACCTCGCCTGTCTGCAGCCAGGATGAGAACTAGATCAAGAAGGAGGCAACAGATTTCCGCCCTTTTGTCGAGGTAACGGAGCCTGGCCACAACTCCGAGATGAGCATCGACAATGAGAAGATGACTCATCCACGAACGCCACCTCAACGTCAAGTTTGCCAGATGCAACGTCATCTTTAAAAAGACGCACCCATGAATGCTCTTTTAGGGAAAAAGCTATTTTAGCGTGTTGAAACGCACAGGGGAGATGGTCACCTGCAACACAAACAGGGGGTAGTGCAGCCTGATGTGTGCAGTCCACTCGACACGGAAAGAACCACCACCGCTGTAGTACCGTACAACCAGCACGAGAGTCTTCCGAAGAGCATGCTCAACTCGTTGAATTCACTCGTCAGCAGAAGTCAGGAGCAGAACGATGTAACCACTCGGCTCCGAAGCAAAAAGCTGAATATGCGATGCACCTGCTGCCTACTTATAGTCACGCTGTGCTCAGCGGCAGCTGGATGCAATAATCGCATGCCAATGTGCATTGGCTCGTTTAGTTTACACTTAAAGTGGGTTGGTCTCTCTAAGCAAAATCCCAATTCGTCGGTCATCCGACGTGACGTCGAGAGTGACCGACTGATAGGGAACCACCGCACTGCATTGTAAGTTGGAGACAGGCTAATTTTAATAATCTACGGTCTGTCCCTATATCCTATACTACTTTACTCTCTATTCCTATTGGCCTCTGGAACTGTCAGTCTGCTGTAAACAAAGTATAATTTATTTCCAGAGGTGGAAAGTAATGAATTACATTTACTCGCATTACTGTAGTTGAGTAGCTTTTTTATGTACTTCTACTAGTATTAAGTAGTAAAAAAAAAAAAAAAAAACCTCCCTGGAAACTACTGCAGCAAATAAAGGGCAGAAGAACAAACTGGCGCTAAAATCAGAAGAAAGATGCAGACGGACAAGACAGACGTTATGCTGCAGACCCAGCTGAAAACCAAACCCTGCCGTATTCTGCTGAAGTTGAACTTGAAGGAAATTAAGTGAACCCCTGGCCATATGTCCATGCTCTATTATGCAGTGTAAGCTGTGTTTGCCTAGGGAGACCAAACTAGCAGCTTATAATATATAAACATCAACCCTTCGCAAACATGTAGATGTAAAGTAAATACTTGTATCGTTGCATTGGTGGTTAAAATGAAGCTTTAACAGTTTAGCAAAAGGGTCTGCACAAATTAGACAAAAAGACAGTGGTGCAGGGTGTGCTGTATATATTATCTGTGATAATATCGTAATTGTTGTTTTAACGATGGGTGATTTGACATTATCAGTATTTTGCCAAAAAAACACTCCTACAGAGTGCCATGAAGTATAGTAGATACTTCATTAGACTAGTGCGTGCACGAGCATTTAGAGTGCGTTCTTTCACTGCGTGATTCAGTCTGTTAAAATGCATTTAGAATGATCACAAAATTTAAGATATAGAGGCAGAACATGTATATATTTATATCATTTCATATAGTAAATCAATAGTACATTTCTCCAAAAATCAGCATGATTACATATAATATATATATTTTTTTACAACTGTTCAATATACAACACATTAATTAAGAGACTTGTGTTATAGACACCAAATTGCCTGTTTTGGGTCTATTTTGACAACAAAAATAAATCCAAACACAGCCACCATACACAGTTTTGCGACTCTGAGCGCATGATGATATTTTGTTCCTGAATGAATCAACCATTTAAATGACTCGGTTCAATCATAATTACTCACTTATTAACAGTGACTTGGTGACACCTACTGGCGGTTTTAATTTCACATGTAAATTATCTTTAACCTTTTTTTATTTTATAATTTATAATTAAGTTATAATTATAATTAAGTTATAATTAAGTTATAATTTGTAATTTCAAATGAGTATTCAACATGTTATGTCTTATAAATCTAAACATTATTTCTGCATTTGTAACTGCAGGCTAAATGCATTCAACTCCTGCTTTAAACAGTGTGTAAATAGTCTACATCTAAATGCCACTTCAGACAAAGCTTCTGTTTCCTCTTTATTGCAAAGATTAATTTTGTTGATACTGATTTAATTTGCCTGGTAACAGCCCAAATGTGTTATTATTCTAAATAACTGATTCCTTTAATTAAAAACAACTAGTTTGAGATTTATAGGCCTCTTCCAGGTGTGTTAAACTCACTTCCTGGAGGGCCGCAGCCCTGCAGCGTTTAGTCCCTATCCTGCTCCAACACACATACCATGTAGTTTTCAAATAAGCCTAAATGAGTAGATTAGCTGGATCAGATGTGTTTAATTAGGGTTATGTCTACACTGTGTATGGATGTGGCTCTCCGAGAACTGAGTTTGACATCCTTGGCCTATCTCATTTTTTCGTCCCTCCCACTGTAAAAATTTTACTAAATAATTTTTACTCTGAGTACATTTTAAATGAGCTACTTTTTACTTTTACTTGAGTAGATTTTTAGACTGGTACTTTTACTTAAGTAAAATTTAATTGATGTAATGGTACTTTTACTTGAGTAGAATATTTTCGTACTCTTTCCACCTCTGTTTATTTCTTCTATTGCTACTCATTCCGGTCTTAATCTCATGGCCCTAACTGAGACTTGGATCAAACCTGAGGACACTGCCACTCTTGCAGCACGCTCCACTAATTTCACTTGTTCCCACACCCCTCGCACAATTGGTCTACTTATCTCAAATGATTGTAAATTTGATCTCCTACCATATCTTCCAGGCAACAGTTCATTTGAATCACATGAATTTATCATTACCCACCCTGTTAAAATCCACTTTGTAGTTGTTTATCGTCCCCCAGATCAACTGGGTAACTCCTTGGAGGAGTTGGATGTGTTACTATCAAACTTTCCTGAGGACGGTACTCCTCTGGTACTGCTCGGTGACTTCAACATCCACCTAGAAAAACCCCAAGCTGCTGACTTCAACACTCTGCTCCAGTGGCGGACTGACCATTTTCCCCAGTGAGCCGCTGTACAATGTGGGCCGGCTCATTGCGTAAACATATGTAAAGAATGAATTATATTAAATGCACGTAGATTATACCTGTCCATAGCGGGTGTGTCTCAGTCGTCCTTAAAAGTGAAGCTGCGGGCTCTTTTATCGCCCCCTGGTGGCTGGCTGCAGTACAAGTCATATACCCTGCCCTCTCCATGTAAACGAATGGGACTTCAGTCAAAATAAAACAATTAATTACACTTCAAATACAATATTCAAAAATATGGTTTTGGTCATGACACTACTTAGAGAGTCTGCGCAGTAGAGATTCTGCGCAGACTCTGGCTCCAAACGAATCTCTACTGAGCAGACGCATGCTCCAAACGAATCTCCACTGTGCAGACACTGGCTCCAAACGAATCTCTACTGCGCAGACTCTGACTCCAAACGAATCTCTACTGCACAGACTCTGGCTCCAAACGAATCTCTACTGCGCAGACTCTGGCTCCAAACGAATCTCTACTGCGCAGACTCTATCTCCAAATGAATCTCTACTGCACAGATTCTGGCTCCAAACGAATCTCTACAGCGCAGACTCTATCTCCAAACGAATCTCTACTGCGCAGACTCTGGCTCCAAACGAATCTCTACTGCGCAGACTCTGTCTCCAAATGAATATCTACTGCGCAGACTCTGGCTCCAAACGAATCTCTGTTGTGCAGATTCTGGCTCCAAACGAATCTCTACTGCACAGACTCGGTCTCCAAACAAATCTCTACTGCGCAGACTCTGGCTCCAAATGAATCTCTACAGCGCAGACTCTATCTCCAAACGAATCTCTACTGCGCAGATTCTGGCTCCAAACGAATCTCTACTGCGCAGACTCTGGCTCCAAATGAATCTCTACTGAGCAGACGCGTGCTCCTAACAAATCTCTACTGCGCAGACTCTGGCTCCAAACGAATCTCTACTGCGCAGACTCTATCTCCAAACGAATCTCTACAGCGCAGACTCTGGCTCCAAATGAATCCCTACTGCGCAGACTCTGGCTCCAAATGAATCTCTACTGAGCAGACGCGTGCTCCAAACGAATCTCTACTGTGCAGACTCTGTCTTTAGACTGTTAACTGATGCCTCACTTGTACAGCTGAACTTTTTAATTTGTTTTGTACTGTATGTGTAAGAAGTATGCCAGTCATTCATTAGTGTTAATGATAAGAATTTCAATAAAAAAGAAAGATTCTGCTCGCCTAATTTGATCTCAAGCGAGTGTCTACTACGGCTACTCACAAATAAGGTAACCAACTGGACCTCATCACACACATGCACTGACAACACGTTAGTTACTCCATTGCACAACTCAGACCACTTCCTCATCACTTCTAACCTCACACTATCTCCTGGCTGGATGAAAAACCATCTCCTTCAACTCAACCTTGCTGGGGTCAACCCAGAACTTAATTACAACTTATCTATATAGATGGGTTTGTCAACCATAACTCCTTCCAGGATAGCCTGGAATCTTGGAGTTGTGATCGATGATCAGTTAAGCTTTACAGACCATATATCTACAACTGCCCGGTCCTGCAGATTTTCCTTATACAACATTAGGAAGATTAGACCCTTCCTATCAGAGCAAGCTGCACAACTCCTTGTTTCAAGCTCTTGCTCTCTCCAGACTGAACTATTGCAATGTTCTCTTGGCAGGCCTTCCCGTATGTACTATCAAGTCTCTGCAACTGATCCAGAATGCAGCAGCGAGAGTGGTCTTACCTATTCTATTCTATAAAAAGAAAACACCTAGCTATGTGTACTGTGCTAGACTAACTTAGACTTTTCACAGCACTTGTATACTGTTGCTCTCTCATTGGTCTGATTGCTTCTATTGTTCTCCTGTAAGTTGCTTTGGTAAAAGTGTCTGCTAAACGATTAAATGTAAATGTAATTTAAGAGTAGACATCTCAAGCTTTCTATAGATATATTTCTCATGTCTCTGTGTAAAGTATTCGCTAAATTTCAGTTCATTTTAATTACGCGTTTCAAAAAGCAGTTTGTGGAGAGGGTGAAGAATGAGAACACACCCTGTTTGTTTTCTTTATTTTTTAAAAGTACAAAGTTGTGTTGTTATTATGAGTGTATATAAATAAAGGAAGACCCCTTACAGATTCGAATGATGTATTGCTCTTATCTGTACGGTTAAAAATGACAGAGTAATTGAAGCTATTTTCAGAGTTATCAGGAAAATCTGCCACAAAATGCGCTGCGGCAGGCTTTGACACCAGAGATTTAATTGTAAAGAAACAACCATATCTAAAGTGCTATAAAAGAAATAGTCCATAGTTTCTGTTTCATCATCACATTTTTCTGGGCTATTGGATATACTGAGGAATTTAGATAAGTCAGGAAGCTTACTTACACATCAGTCTTTTGTGGTAGAAGTGATGGTTCTACCATATTTGTAACAAGGAGTAGAATTTACAGTTTTAGCTATATGGAGTATACACGAGACTACATAAGGATAGAGTTCAGAGTGTCTATAAATGCTGATACCAATGCATATTTTAACATGGATATTAAAATCACCAACAATTAAGACTGTATCAGCTTTAAGCACTAACTTGGACAGAAAATCACCAAATTATTTAAAAAGATTCTGTATGGCCTGATTCTTAGTGGCCTGTATACAGTAGTCAGTACAAACATCACATGGGATTTATCATTAACACTTGTTTCTCTAGATAACATTATATGTAGCACCATTACTTCAAAAGTTATACTTGAAATCCAACCTCTGAGAAATACTGAAATCATTGCTATAAATTGTAGCAACACTTTCCCCTTTGCCTTTTGAACACAGCTCATGTTTGTAACAGTAATCTTGGGGAGATGACTCATTTAAAATAATGTATTCATCTGGTTTCAGTGATCATATAATTTACAAAAAGCTATTTCATAGACAGGGACCTGATATTCAATAAGCCAAACTTTATAATTTGCTTCTCTGTATCATATACATTTTATTATTTGTTGAACATCAATTATATAGTAAATTTGTTTGGACGTTTTCTGTATTTTCTAGTTCAGGGAACAGACACAGTCTCTATTGTATGATATCTAGGTAAAAATAGGTGTTCCTGTGACTCAGTGGTTAGAGCATTGCGTTAGCAGTGCAAAGGTTGTGGGTTCGATTCCCAGGGAACACACATGCTGACAAAACATGTATAACCTCAATGTACTGTAAGTCGCTTTGGATAAAAGCGTCTGCTAAATGCATAAATGTAAATGTAAAAAAAAATGATATGTGCTGATAATTAACTGAATTAATTTACATGTCGACCAGCAGATATAAGCAGTTCTTTAACCCTATCACTCGTACATTTAAAATATTCTAGCTGACCCCGCAGAGTGATGGTTTTATTAAGGCGGCCGTTATTTTAGAACGTTTCCCCTTATTGTTTCCATAGCAATGCGTCATGCTAGTCACTTGAAAACACTGCATGACAGATCTTATGTCATTGATGTCTTTGGAAGGCTTTTGTATTTCAAACACGTTACTTATTAAACATTTCTTATTTACATAAAATGCAGACATTCCCAAACATTTGTGACAACTTCTTTCACCTGAAATTTTAAAGTGAATATTTTAATAAGTATCACATTTGCATGTTCTTGGTTCTCTGATGTTGGTCATGTTGGTTAATGGTCACATGCAGATAAACAAATAACATATTTATTTATTTTTAGAAATCGTTTTATTTGATTGATGCTATTTTAAAATTGTTCATTTTAATTTGACTTTGTTTTTTTCCCTAATTAATTATTTGCTTTTCGTTAATAAAATATTGTCTTTTTTTGTCTTTTAAAACTGTAGCCCAGCAGATCTACACTAAGCAATGCCTTTAAGTCAAGCAGAAAGACTGGCTATTAACTGACTGACTGCAAAATGAACAATACAGATCAAATAATTTTTACATTATTGACACAATTTACCAATTTTGATATTGTGCAGTGCTTTGTTACAATTTGTATTGTTAAAAGCGCTATATAAATAAAGGTGACTTGACTTGACAGACAGTTTTTATTACAATAGAAACCAAAAGCATACACATTTTGCAGTCTAGCCAGTCTTTCTACTTGGCTTAAAGGCGAGTTTTGTGTAGCACTGCATAGCTATAATATAAAAGCTTGAAAGACACTTACCAGATACTTACTTGAAATTGGTTTTGCTTTTTGAAATCTTTAATCTTAATATAGCGACAGAAAACTGGTATGTATCCATCCTTTAGTTTTGAGAGTGAGTCACTTTTTAATGGTCTTGTAAAACATGTAAACATTGATTAACCATCAAATGTGATCTTTATCATTTCAGGTGGCAATGCATTTATGCACTTTTCTTCTGCTAAGTTTGGCTTTGGATCTTTGTCTTGCATCACCTATAGTAAGTAGTAGAGTTTAGAGATTATGTTATAATACATTGGCATTGTTAAAGTGATATAGATTTTCAGAATACATTTTTTTTTGTCTAAATGTAATTTTTATTTCTCATGTTTTCACCCCGATCATATATTTTTAGTGAGTACAGCACAGTCACTGACATTATTTTGTTGTAAGGTTATTATATATTATATTTATACTAAGTGAAATGATTACAGTTGCTTGGCGATTGATTCTATTTACACTATGTAAAAATAGCAGTTATTTATTGAGTGTAAATAATAGTTCATAGTATATAGTATAAATCTTAATATATGGCAACCATAAAAATACAAACTTGTGTTTTAGAGGCACGTACAGCAGTCTAGAATACTTTTTCTTCTGTTTTAGAAAAAAAATTAAATGAGATTTTGGTTAAAACATTCTTAGATTAAATTAAGTCTCTTCTTTTATGGACAAGGGATATTGCATGTTAATCTAGCCACAGTTATTGTTTATTGACCTTGTTGTCTCATTATAGTCTCGTTTTAAGTCAGGAGGAAAAGCTTGTCAACAAACATTATTCATCATAGCTTTTGTTAACACATTTAAAAAAATACACTTAGTATAAATAGACCGTATAGTTATTGGATAATGTTTACAGTGTGTAGAATGAAAGATCCTGTTTTGTAAACTGTTTTAACTGCTTATTGCTAGCTGATAATGTGATTGCTCTCTTGTCATTTTACATTCAGACTGTTACACTAAAATAGTTGTTTTTATCTAGCACTCAGTAAACAGAATTCAGATTTTCCCCACTCTCTGTTGTTTTCTTCATTATATTTTCCTCAAATGAATTAATAAGGAATGGAAGCATATTCAAGACATAAACAAAGGTAAAACTATTACAATATATTATCTCAAGACCTTAAACACACGCACACACACACACACACACACACACACATATATATATATATATATATATATATATGCTGTTTCACCAGCATAAATCAGAAACAAGAACACGCTTATCTTTATACGATTTTTTCTGTTAGCTGAAGCACTGCCCGACACACACGCACACTTCTTTACTTCACTTACATGCATGCTTGACAATCCCTCACAACAGCTCCCTCTAGTGATACTTCTTAACTTAACCAACAGACTTTATAATTGAACATAACATCTCCCCCTAACTTAACAATAACACCTGTACTTCCGTGACAATTATACAGCAATATAAACATAAAAAAAGTTTGGTAATTTACTACATCTTGTTTAGTTTTCCTCTTTTATACTTTACCCATTCACTGACCCATGTCTTATTTACCAAGAATGTACAACATGAAAATGTATGTGAATATTGGAACAGTTTTACTCAACCTAAAACATATTTTGAATTCAATCTTACATCAATGTTCACGTTACATAGTCCTTTAGCCACATTGGCTTCCTTCTGACACGGTGTCCTTCTGTTGGTCTATCAACACTTTCTGATGTTGAGGCAGAACATGGTTGTTCCACAGACCTGAAATCTTTATACAATGGTGCCAGATGAGACACATCCCATGTCCGTCCTTTACTCAGTTTGTAGCTGTACTTTCCTCTTCTCCTGATAATCTGCATAGGTTTACTGAAATTTGAGGTTCTTTTCATAACATGTGTCGGTTTTCTCACATGTACACCCTCAGCTTTGGAATTTTTGCTTTGCTTTTTATATCCAGGTATGCTTTCATTTTTTGTTGTTTCTTCTTTACATTTATTTTCAGTTTCCTTGTAGCAGGGGTCATGTTGCATGGCGTGAGAAGTGACAAATTTGTTCTCATCTTTCTTCCGAACAAAAGCTCAAAAGGAGATGTTCCTGTAGTTGCACGAGGAGTAGCTCTGTACATTTGCAAGACGTCCATGGAGCTTTCTCTCTTTGTGCAGTCAGAATAGCATCCTTAAGTACCTTATTCCATTATTTTGAGTAAAAGTCAATTAATGTAATAACATATCTGTAGCTAGCAGGATCTCAAAAGGACCCACCTCATCCATGCCAAGTTTCTACCAAGGGCCCTCTGGGTACTAAACTGGAGTCAGCGGTGCATGTGTTGTTCTAGCTGTCTTATTGTGAAGCGTGCATGTGAAACAAGTTGCTATGGTGGACTGTACTTGTAAATCCTTAAGCCACCAATATAGGGTCTCTTAGCCTTTGCTTGGTCCTCACAATTCCTCGATGGCACTCGAGAGCTAGAGTGACAAACCTTGAACGTAAACTGAGTGATACAATCAACCTGTGTGTTCCACTCAACACCTATGAGTCATGCATTAACAGTTCATCTCTTACCAGAAATGAAGAAATCACATCATTCGGTAGTGTTTTAGCTGTTGCCGGCCAACCGTTCTCAACATACTTACAGAGTTTGGCAAGCTCAGATCAGGACGAGCACTCAACAGCAAACTCTGTCAGCGGCACAGCTGATAGCAAGGTGCTCACAGCAGCTACAGTTTCTGGTTCAGAGTCCACATCAGGGTTAGTTTAATTTGGCTGGGGCAAGCGTGAAAAACAGTCTGCGACCTGGTTGTCAGTGCTATGCTTGTATTCTATATCACAATTAAAGCAAAGCAATCTGGCGGACCATAGGGCTACTCTCAGTCCAGCCCTTCCCATACCTTTAGTAGTCAAGAAGGTAGTCAATGGTTGATGGTCTGACCTCAACTTGAATTTAATGCCTCACAAATACGTTCTCCAATGCTCAGTGGTTCAGACGTAAGCAAGAGCTTCTTTTTCGACTACCGAATATTTCCACAATGATATCATCCAGGTAACACTGGACACCAAGAACATCTTTGAGGATTGCAGACATCAATTTTTGGAATGCTGCCAGGGCTGAAGCTAATCCATAACAGACTATTTTGTAACAGAATAAACCCTCGTGTGTTATGAAGTCAGTAAGGTCTCTGTTATCGTCGTGTAAGGGGACCTGATAGTAGGCATTTGCAAGATCGACTGTAGAAAATGGCACTGCAACTCTCAGCTACAAAAATTGTTTCTCTATGTGTTGAATGGGGTAACTGTCCACAACGATTGCCTTGTTCGGTTCCTTGAGATCCCCACATATTCTGATATCTCCCGATTTCTTCTGAGTCACTACGATATGTGATCCCCAGGGTGAAGCATCTATCTTTCAATAATGTATGCTGTTATCAAACGGTTCAGTTCTGTCGACACAGCATCCCTCACAGAAAACGGTAATAGACGCAGTTTCTGTTGCACAGATGCAACATCTTGACACAGTTTCACTTTATGTACAAAGTTCTTTGCACAGCCAAAACTTGCTGTGGAGTTTGACACCTCCAACACAGAATCTTTGGCAGTGAGTAATATGTCTCCCTTTATGCACAGATTCAAGGAAGATAATAAGTCCATGCCCATTAGTGGGTTTCCACTTTCCACAATATAGACTGTAGCAGGTACTGAACAATGTCCATATATTGACTGAATGTTAATGCGTCCCAACACAGGAACGTTATCCTTGTAACGTGTGACAAAACGCACATCGGCATGTTCCAGAGACAAGTCAGATAAGTACTGTTTGTATATACGCTCTGGCAACAAATATACAGAGGATCCTGTATCACAATTAATTCTTGCATTGTAGTACTGGACAATGTGCTCATTTGGACATTACACAAAATTTAGTTTGGTGCTGGAGATGTAGCCTACTAGTCATGTACATGATCGTCAGTTCAGGGACTTCAATTTCTCTTATTTCTTGTGTCCGTGTTGATTGACAAACTTTAAAAAAATGTCACATTTTGCCGCGTGATTTGCATGTCTTAATTAGAGCTAGGCACTGCTTGGAATTTGTTAAATGACTGCTTGAATCGCAACGGTAGCATCTGCGTTCAGGCTTTACTCTCTCATCCGACTCTTTTGCTTTAATTGTGTACCCTTATGTGCATTCGCTTCTTTTGTTCTTACGTGCAGTCTCTCTTCTGATAGTTCGGCAGGATTTGCGAACTCATTATTTTTGGCCATTGCCATTGCACAAATCAAGCTGATTTGCGATTTGTATAGCTTTGTCCAAAGTTAAATCTGCTTCAAGCAATAAACAAGCAAAACAAATAAATTGGCAGCTATGCACTTTCTCAATTATTTGATCTCGCTGCATTTCCTTTTCCTTGTCACTAAATGCACAAAAAGACACCATATCCCGGAGCGCGGCCAAATATTGCAGAATGTTTTCGTCATGCCTTTGCTCTCTTTGTCGAAATTTGTGATGTTCCGCAATAGCATTAACTTTCAGGACAAAGTGTGCCCTGAGTGCAGTTAGTGCAGATGTATATGTCGTACCCGTTTTTGGAAGGGTGTAGAAGATTCGCTGGGCTTCCGTTGTAAAGCAAAGAAGCAGTGTAGCATGCTTTTTAGTATCAGGCCAGTCATCTAACTCTGCATGAACTGCCAATAGATAGTTTTCAAAAATATGCATCCTTGTACTGAACAGAATTGCAGGTTCCCCCGGGCATTGCAAACATGTAGGAGGAAGATTAACTGCCCTCCTTGTCGCCAATTTGCTGAGTCGCCAGCATCTTGGATTCCTATCCAAGATGGCGGCGCGTTCGGACGCAGCGGCTACTCCGGGTCCTAAAAACGGTGTTTTTATGTCTGTTAGTCTTGTCTCCTCGTCTTCAAACTGTCTGACTTTATTGAAAAATCAAAAGACAAACACCCGGAAACACATCTATGATCGCCAGAGCCTCCTGGATATCGACAATGTGTACAAACATCAGCTTTCACCGGCGACTACTGAGAAGCTACAAGGCCTCTGTCTGCTGCTGAAGCCGGACCCCGAGACCGCGGCCTCGCCTACTGATGCTACCCGCACAAAGCGGCGACGCCGGCGGTGTGAGAGGGGACAGAAGCGCGGCAAGCGTGGAGGTATTCGAGCTAGGCTAAGGGCTAATCCAACTAGTCCAGCAATTCCATCACTAATGCTCTCAAACGTTCGCTCTCTGGAAAACAAACTGGACTTAATTAAACTCAGCCGGTCTACACAGCATGAGACAAGGGATTGTTGTGTGTTTGTTTTCACTGAAACATGGCTAAACGACAACATCCCGGACTCCGCCATTCAGCTGCACGGACTAACCTGCTGCCGAGCGGACAGAGATTCATCACTGTCTGGTAAGACTCGCGGGGGTGGCTTGTGTGTGTATATCAACAAAGAATGGTGTAACAATGCAGCGGTATTATCAAAACACTGTTCATCGCTGGTGGAGTTTATGGTTGTGAAATGCCGACCGTTCTATCTGCCGCAGGAGTTCACGGCCATTGTTATTGTCGCGGTGTACATTCCCCCGTGTGCAAATGCTAAGGACGCGCTTCGTGAACTGTACAGCGCCATCAGCGAACAACAAACAAATAACCCCGACGGCTTTTTCATCATAGCTGGCGACTTCAACCACGCTAACTTAAAGACAGTTTTACCAAAGTTCTACCAACATGTGAACTTTGCAACAAGGGGAAATAACACATTGGACTTTGTTTACACAACAGTGAAACACGCATACAAAGCCGAACCCCGCCCCCACCTCGGATACTCGGACCACATCTCTGTTATGCTAATCCCAGCATACAGACCGCTTCTCAAACTGGCCAAACCGGTTCAAAAGCAGATCACGGTATGGCCAGACAATGCTACCTCAGCACTGCAGGACTGCTTCCAGGACACAGACTGGAACATGTTTAAAGAGGCGGCCACCTATAATAACCATACAGACCTGCAGGAGTACACTGAAACTGTGACTGCTTACATCAAAAACTGCATTGATGATGTGACAGTCACCAAGACCATCACCACACGTGCAAACCGGAAGCCATGGATGACAGCAGAGGTTCGTGGGCTGCTAAAAACCAGAGATGAAGTGTTCAGATCAGGAGATAAAGCGGCCCTCAAAACAGCAAGAGCCAATCTGTCCCGTGGCATCAAAAATGCAAAACGGTTATATGGAAATAAAATCAATAATCAATTCACAAACAGCAGAGATACACGGAGCCTGTGGCAAGGCATTCAGACCATCACTGACTACAAGCCCCCGCCACAGGCCTGTGACGACGACACATCCCTCCCAGATGCACTCAACCACTTTTATTCACGGTTTGAAATGCAGAACAACACATCTGCACAAAAACTGCCCACACCTCCCAGCGACCAGGCACTCTGTCTGTCTCCAGCCGACGTAAGGAAGACCCTATCTAGGATTAACCCACGCAAGGCTGCGGGTCCTGACAATATACCTGGCCGCGTACTGAAAGACTGTGCTGAACAGCTGACAGATGTCCTAACAGATATCTTCAACATCTCGCTGAGCCAGGCAGTCATCCCCACATGTCTCAAATCCACGACAATCATACCGGTACCAAAGAAATCACCTGTGTCCTGTCTAAATGACTACCGTCCCATAGCACTGACTCCAATCATAATGAAGTGCTTTGAGAGGCTAGTCATGCACAACATCAAAACCAGCCTCCCCAACACACTCGATCCGCTCCAGTTTGCATACCGCCCAAACCGCTCTACGGATGATGCAATTTCCTCCACCCTCCACCTGGCTCTTACCCACCTAGAAAATAAAGACTCATATGTTAGAATGCTGTTCATCGACTTCAGCTCAGCATTCAACACAATAATCCCACAACAGCTCATCAATAAATTAAGCCTGCTGGGCCTCAACAACTCCCTCTGCAATTGGATCCTGGACTTTTTAACCGGAAGACCTCAGTCAGTTCGGGTCGGCCACAACACCTCGAGCACTACCACACTGAGCACAGGGGCCCCACAGGGCTGTGTGCTCAGCCCGCTGCTCTTCACGCTGCTGACCCACGACTGCACTGCCAAGTTCAGCTCCAACCACATCATCAAGTTCGCCGATGACACATCAGTGGTAGGTCTCATCAGCAACAACGATGAAACGCACTACAGAAAGGAAGTGGCACAGCTGGCTGAATGGTGTGGCGCTAACAACCTGTCCCTCAATGTGGAGAAGACAAAGGAGGTTGTGATGGACTTCAGGAGAAACTCTGTTGACCACCCCCCACTGACCATCGACACCTCGACTGTGGAGAGAGTCAGCAGCACTAAATTCCTGGGGGTGCACATCACAGAGGACCTCACCTGGACTACCAACACCAAGTCTATCTCCAAGAAGGCACAACAGCGCCTACACTTTCTCCGCCGGCTGAAAAGAGCAAGCCTCCCTCCACCCATCCTCACCACCTTCTACAGGGGTACCATTGAGAGCGTGCTGACCAGCTGCATCACTGTCTGGTACGGAAACTGCTGTGCAGCAGACCGCAAGACCCTCCAGCGGACAGTGAACACCGCTGCAAAAATCATTGGTGCCCCTCTCCCCTCCATCCTGGACATTTTCCTTACACGATGCTCCAGCAAAGCAAAAAGTATCGTGGAGGACCCCACCCACCCCTCCCACAGTCTCTTCCAGCTCCTACCCTCAGGTAGACGGTACCGGAGTATCAGAGCCCGCTCCGCCAGACTGCTCAACAGCTTTTTCCCCCAGGCTGTGAGAGCCCTGAACTCACATCACACCGCCCCTCTCTGAAACCCCAAACAACACCCCCCCCCCCCCCCCCCCCCCCCCACCTTACCACATCTCAGGAAAAAACTGTTAAACTTTTATCTCTGTGGAATTCAGGTGAGCGGGCCTGCACAAGCCACCTGTAGCAACACCTGTAGCAACACACACATGCACTAGACACTTTCACACACCATTGTGTGTCCATAATCCCACAAAAGACTGACTGTAATATACGACTGTAATGTATGTATGTTTACTGGCTCATGCACCACAAATCACCTTACACTGTTCCCCAGCCAGCTGCTTGAATGTCTCTCTTTTGCACATGTACAGTATTTGAAGTCATCTGCACAGTTGTACAATTTGTATTTTTTGTACAGTTTGTATTTTTTGTTTCCTGTTTTTTAGTTTATGTATAGGTAACCACTTTTATATATAGCATATGTATAGTCAAAGCTGACAGTAGGTTAGTTTGTGTATAGGTTTATACTGTTTTACTTCGTGTTGTATATCTGTATTTATGTAGCACCGTGGTCCTGTGAGGCACGACATCTCGTCCCACTATATGTCCACACATGTAGTGGAATGACAATAAAGCTCAACTTGAACTTGAACTTGAACTTGAACTTGAACTTGATAAATCAGAAACAAGAACACACTTATCTTTATACGTTCGTCTGTTTACTGAAGCACTGCACGACACACACACACACACACACACACACACACACACACACACACACACACACACACACACTTCTCTCCTTCACTTACATGTATGCATGACAATTAGTGATGGGTCGTTCTTGAACGATTCGTTCATTTTGAACAAATCTTTAATATGACTCAGAAATAACGAGTCATCTCAGGGAGGGATTCGTTCAGTCGCGCTTGCGCAACATCTTATAGGTTCTGTACTGGATTTAGTTCACCTGTTTCGAGTCCTAGGGTTTTTCCGAGTCGTTCGTTCATCACGTGACTAATGCAGTATGAGACGGAAAGAGAATTGATTAGTTCGCCTTTCGAGTCTTCGGGTTTGAGTCATTCATTCATTACATGACAGCCCCATAAGCTAAAACTATGCACTCTGAGGGAAAAAGTCTTAATAATAATAATAAAAAACGACTCTTTAGTTTATTACCTTTGTTACTACATTCAGTGTTATGGAAAAGAACCATCATGACAGAAATTCACACATTTATAAACTGCAAGACATAAAAAGCTACAATTTGAGACCAGAAACGCATCACATAACTGTAAGAGTAAATAATAATAATAAAACTATGCACCTGTTTGTAAGGAAGCTTGCAAATTAACTAATTTCTCTATCCAATGCTGTCACATCACGTGACAAAAGCACGAACAATTCGAAAGACTCAAAATCAATTATCTTTCCGGCTCAGTATACTGCATTGGTTTAGCTTATGGGGCTGTCACGTGATGAACGAACGACTCAAACCCAAAGACATGTCAGATAAAAGGTGAGGTGAGCAAATCATAGACTAAAGACCCAGGTAAACAATACAAAAATAATTTGTTTCTTATAGCATTATAGTTTTGTGATGCTTGTAGTGTGATCAATGTTTGCATAAGTAATAGATGTGTTAGGGAAGTAACACGTAACATGTTAATTATGTTTTGCTAAAAAGAACGAAATGACTCGAAAAAAGATTTGTTCAATTTGCTGAACGAGACTCAAATGTCCGAGTTGGTAAAATGATCAGAACTTCCCATCACTAATGACAATCCCTTACAACAGCTCTGTCTAGTGGTACTTCTTAACCATACTTTGCAATTGAACACAACAATATATATTTGTTTTGTTTAAGCTTGTTTACTGTCAACTGAACTCTCTTGTGGTAATAGGTTTAAATCTCACGGAAGGAGACATCATGATGGTGAGTTCTGTTTGTTGTGTAATGTACTGTATAAATACAATACTGCATAATTCAGTTGTTTTATAGATATACATATTCTGCTTTAAAGCCTAATGAAAGGAGCGTCATTCTTGGCCATCTGTGGAATATTCCCGTCCCCTATGTGTTGACTTCGGGTCTCAGTAAGAAAACAAGGATTTCTACCAATCAGCTTTTAAAAGCTTAATTTACATTTTATATTGTATTACAGCTTTTATGTATTTCTGGTTTTGGTTATAGGTTTGAACTACAAAGGAGTTATTTTGAGAGCCTTTGAGCAGTTCAGACTGAAATCATGCATTGACTTCAAGCCCAGAGCAGGAGAAGACTTTTACATCTCTGTGGAGAGTCGTACAGGGTAAAGTATGGTTCTAGTTAGTATTCCATAATATTAGTAATATATAGCATTGGGGGGGGGGGGGGGTTGGGGTGTGTTGTGTCACGGTCATGCTGGTGCGCCCTGACTTTGGCAACTGTAAGCAATATACTAATCGGCCTATAGTTTCCTACATTTGTTTTATCACCACTCTTAAAAATCGGCATTACTATGGATGACTTCCAAGCATCTGGGTAAATACCATGCATAATTGAGAGATTAATTAAATGCAAAAGGAGGCCCAACCAAGTATTGAGTGCATAGAAATGAACACACTTTTCAGAAGCCTGACATTGCTGTTAAAAAATATCCTTTTTTATTGATCTTATGTAATTGTATTATCTCAGCATGTCTAGTGGCGATTATTGATGTGAAAAACTTCTGATCTGCATTTAACAAGGATATACGTCTGCAATATTAACATTGTGCATGGTATTTCCCTTTCTTTAGTATTACGGTTATAATAGATAAGTTGTGGCCACTCTTCCTGTTATAAAATTCAATTGAATACCTCACAAAATAATGGGGACAACAATTTGTTAAATTCTTTATAAAATTTGTTTGTAAATCCATCGCTACCTGAACATTTTTCTGTTTTATTTTTTATAATAACTCTTAAAATCTCTTCTTCTGTTATTGGAGAGGTTAAAACTTTATTTTGTTGCCTTGTTATTGTAGGAAGATTGAAAAAATGTTACGTAAT
Source organism: Oxygymnocypris stewartii (assembly GCA_003573665.1). NCBI lineage: Eukaryota > Metazoa > Chordata > Actinopteri > Cypriniformes > Cyprinidae > Oxygymnocypris > Oxygymnocypris stewartii. Next base: position 1,360,143 of record QVTF01021140.1, read on the forward strand.
TTTTAATTTTACTTTTATCTAAACATTCAGAAACTGGTTAAAGAGACCGGTAATAATGTCTAAAACTATTTTTAACTTTCCATTTTTTTCAACTGACCCTTCCTTCATCCCTTATACTTGTTGTTGCAGAATATATTGATACATTTTTACTTTAAATGCTAACCTTCTTAAAGATTTTGCACTATTATCATAATATTTCTGTCTAGTAATTACATTTCTCGCAATTTCTGCAATTTATGTTATCTAAGGCCTTCTTTACCTTCTTTAAACCTTCTATTAATATTTTTTTCATGCTTTTCTTGTAAACTTTTTTGTTGATTTTCTAAGTTTAACTTCTCTATTTGACTCGGTTTCTTTTTCCATGATGCATATGCTATTATGTCCCCTCTCAAAGCCAAAGCCGTAGCTAAGACCCTCGCATTCTTACTATCCTCAATTAAAATGTCTCTAGTTCTGAAATCTTCTCTGTCAGCCTAACTATTTCCCTGCATTTATCACATGTGAATCCCTTGCTGCTGACAGAGCTATGCTATATATGTGGCTAGCAGTGCAAGTGACAATAGCAGGAGAAGCCATTATTCACCATGATGTAGAATGATTCCAGCTTACCACAGTTGTTCGGTGGACTCGTGAAAAAAGAGCAAGAGAGAAAAGACACAGAGTGAGACAGAGGGAAAAGAAGCGGTAGGAAACACGAGACATGAATGGAAACGTGAATGAAAAGCTAACAGGCCAACGGAATACTGACGCGCAGCACCAGCGGTTTAGATAAAAAAGATTAAAAGTTAAAGATGTTAAATTAGTATTAGGAATATGGTGAGAATTAAGTTATATTTTAGCGGTTTAAACATCAGAGAGTGATAGTGTCACGAATCTGGTTGCCCTTCCATCTTATTGACTCTTGCACCACACAGATTGTTGCTTCATACTAGACTGCATTTTCCATAACCCATTGCACTGATCACCCAACTGTCATAATCACACGCTGCACTGATCACACAGCTGTCCCCAATCACGCGTTCACCTGAGAGCCATTACACACACCATACAAAATACATTAATTTCCCTTTACAGATCACCCAGTATTGTTTAGCATTTAGCATTCTCCTAATGTTAGCTACATACCAAGCCTTTCCGTGTTTGTGTTCAGTCTCCTGTATTGCACCACTTGAGCAGCATCCCAGAACACCCAACTGTCAGTTTGCCTATAACCTACCAACTATTTAAAATTTTAAGAAAACACCTTGTCAAGCCAAACATAATGTTTTTCGGCAACACTTTATAATAACGGCAGACTATGAATCATTAGTTAAGCATTAGTAAATAGTAAATTCATCCTTTATAAAGCATTGTTCCAACATTAATAGTCATTAGAGGGCAGTTTATGAATACAGCTATAATGTTTTGTTCTCAAGCATATCTATAATGTTTAATAATTGTATTTTCATACTTTATTAACGATCAATTTACAATTTCTAAATGATTAAGTTATTTACAAACCAGTTATTTTAGAGTTGTCAGTGGTTCATAAGATTTATTTATTTATTTAGTCATTTAGCAGAAGCTTTTATCCAAAGCGACTTACAAATGAGGACATTATAGAAGCAATCAAAACCAACAAAAGAGCAACAACATGCAAGTGCTATTACAAGTCTTGGTTAGCCTAACGCAGTACACGTAGGAAGGTTTTTTTTGACAAAAAGAGTATATAGCAAAAAAAAACTAGTGTCAGTTTTACAAGAAAAGCTAGCAGTTAGAGAATAAATATGCAATTGATAGAGGGTCAAATGTGTGTTTTCTTTATGAAAAGAAGACAGATTAGATAAAATAAAATTAGAATAAGATAATTTAGAAAGTGCAAGTAAATGATTAATAAACTATTTAAATGTACATTTTTAAAATCTTATTATTTAGACACATGGTAATAGTGGGTCAGTGTGTTAATAAATGCTTTATTAACACATATTCCTGCTGTAATTCATGATTAAGTCAGGTAGCTATAAAACATTTAGTAGTTGCCGGCCATCTATTTTTGTGAGCTCTTCTAAAGTGAGGAGTATTAATGCCTTGTAAAGTATTAACAAAGGAGATTTAAAGGATAATTTATCTCCCAAACAGAAGTCAAACAAACACAATACAGAGGGATACAGAACACAGAAATATTTTTTCAAGATGCAAATAATGAAAATATACACTTGATAAAACAAAAATACAAATATTACCTTAAATAAAATTCAAGTGTACAGTTGTCAGTTAAATTTTTGCATCTTGAAATAAATATTTCTGAGTTCTTTACCCCTCTGTGTTTAATTTGTTTTATGTTAGGAAGATAACTAAGCCTTTAAATCTCCTTTTTAATAGATATGCTTATAAATCAAGAACAAGGCATTTACAGCTGTATTTATAAACTGCTTACTAATGACTTTCAATGTTGGGACAATGCTTTATAAAGGATGAAAGATGAACTGAACTATTTACTAATGCTTACCTAATGATTCATAGTGTGCAGTTATTATAAAGTGTTACCGGTGTTTCTTATTTTTCAGGTGTTGGTCATATGTTGGTCAAATAATTCCTGGAGGTCAGACTCTTTCCATTGGAGATTACTGTGGATACAAAGCCATTGTTGAGCATGAGTTTCTTCATGCACTGGGATTTTGGCATGAGCAGTCAAGATATGATCGAGATGATTACTTGACCATCAACTTTGAAAACGTCATTACAGGTTGCTTCCTCTTTTTATTATATGAAATATTGTAAAATAGTCATGTGATTAATTTACTGTTCCTGATGCCATTCAAATAAAGAACACTTACAGTGAATACGCCATTTATTTTCAGGGCAGGAGAACAATTTCAATAAACACAATAAAAGCCAGTCCACCACCCAAGGCACCCCCTATGACTACTACTCTGTGATGCATTACGGTAAAAATGACTTCAGCAATGGCAATGGATTCACAATTACTACCAAACGTCCTGAGTTCCAAGATGTGATTGGTCAACGCCTGGAAATGAGTGAATATGATGTGATAGAGCTCAACAAACGCTATAAATGCAGTGAGTATTTCTCACAATGTCCTTTAGTTTGATGTGTTTTGTTACATTACTGTTAACTTGTGGTTGTTAAATATCTCATTAGGATTTAACTGTTGTAGTTTTTTTAATTGCATATCCACAATTTTTGAAACTATGGGTCCTTTTCTCTAAATTATGCACACAACATGCCTCTCTTGCAAAAGCAATAATTTTTTTCTAAACTATTTTGATTAAAAAGTATATGTTTTTGCATCATAACACTACACACAAACATCAAATAATGAGCCAATTAGATGCCAACAACAAGAATATGACATTTAACATAATTTTTTTTTTTTCTCAAACATGTTTTTTGCTTGTTCAATGTGCAGTGGAGTGCACAGGAGTTTGTCATAGCACTCATACATGTATGTGCAAAAATAAACTATATACAGTGTGTATGCACAATTGATGAACTTTACAGTTTTTTGAGCTCGACTAAATCTACACTAAACTGACTTGAGCTGAATAATGACACTATTGGCTTGTTAGAGCTGCTTTACAGCAGAATGTGAATTTGTTACTAGTGCAGTGTATACAGCTTTATAGAAATAAATGTGACCTGACTTGTGTTCAGTATATATTTACAACGTAGTTTTAGTGTGTAAGCACTTTTAAAAAACGTTATAGCAACGAATGCTGGTTGGCACTTTTCTGTCACTTTGTTAGTTTATTTTGCAATAGTGATCCACTGTAGGGTGACCAGATTTCTCATGGTGGTGTAACGAAGAGGCAGTGTAGTAGACCCAATAGCAGCTTTATTAATACAAAGAGGTGGTCAGACAGGCAAATATCAAACAGTGGTATCGAGGGCAACGTAGATAAGACAGATTCGTAAACAGAGGCAGAGCAATGGGTCAGGGCAGGCAGCAGACAGAGAGGATAACCAGTAGGCAGGCGGGGTCAGTAAGGCAGGCAGCAAACGATCAGGCGAGAGAGTCAACGGTCCAGGTAGTAAACAGGTAGACAGACAAGGGGAAAACGCTCGGAAATGTTAACCAGGGGAAACCAAGACTTTGCAATGAGTGCATGTGAGAGTGCTGCTTAAATGTGTGTGAGTGAATGAGGTGCAGGTGAGGTGAGACAATCAAGACTAATGAGTGAATGGTGACAGCTGTGTGATTGGTGTAATGGTGGACGGGAGTGTGTGTGTGCAGTGCATGATGGGAGATGTAGTCCATGGGTGATGTGCAGTTGTAGTGAGTGGCAACCAGATTCATGACAGAGCCCCCCCCCCCAAAGAGCGGCTTCCAGACGCTTCACACACACAAGACACAATCCAGGAGGGCGGTGGAGCGGAGGTGGAACCGGGGGAGGGAATGGAGGGCCAGGTCCATGTGGGGCCAATGAGACAGGAGCCCACCAGGGCAGGGCGGACGAGACAGCAGGGACGTGAAGGGACACTGGGTAGACCGCTGTGGCGTGAGGTGACTCTGGCAGGTCGGCGGAGGCGACTCTGGCAGGTCGGCGGAGGCGACTCTGGCAGGTCGGCGGAGGGGCGGAACAGGCGAGACAGACATCCACCAGGGCGGAGCAGACGAGACAGGCGCCCTCCGGGGCGGAGCAGACGAGACAGGAGATCTCCACAACGGAGCAGGTGCCCTCCAGGGCGGAGCAGAGATCCCTGGCCGAGACTGGGACCTAGAGGAGATGGAGACACAAGAGGCAGAGAGAGCATATTTGGTTTCAGGGACCGAGGCAGGGAGTTTAAGCGGCCATGGTAAATACGGGGCCTCGGGCAGCCATGATGGATCAGGGGACCTCATGGGCCATGGCGGGTCCGGGGTCTCCTTGAGCAATGGAGGGGAGCTCCCTCCATGAAAGTTCTTGGTGAACTCCACCACCTCGAGGGGGCACTCTGGAAGCGCTGAATCTCGGTGGCGCTCGGGCGGCTTTGACTCTCTTGGGCACTCAGGTGGCTCTGACTCTCTTGGGCGCTTGGTAGAACTGGACGGAACCAGCGGAGGCATCGATGAGCTGGGCGGGACCAGCGGAGACGAAGGAGAGCTGGGCGGGACCAGCGGAGATGAAGGAGAGCTGGGCGGGACCAGCGGAGACGAAGGAGAGCTGGGCGGGACCAGCGGAGACGAAGGAGAGCCGGACAGGGCCAGCAGGGGCTCTGGGGAACCGGATGGAACCAGGAGAGGATCCGGAGTGCCGAACTCTGTGTGCTCGAGGATCGGAGCGGCCTCTGGAGCGACGAACTCTGTGTGCTCGAGGATCGGAGCGGCCTCTGGAGCGAACTCTGTGAGCTCCTGGATCGGAGCGGCCTCTGGAGCGAACTCTGTGAGCTCCTGGAGCGGAGCGGCCTCTGGAGCGAACTCTGTGAGCTCCTGGAGCGGAGCGGACTCTGGAGCGGACTCTGGAGCGGACTCTGGAGCGGACTCTGGAGCGGACTCTGGAGCGGACTCTGGAGCGGACTCTGCGAGCTCCTGGGACGGAGCGGGCTCTGGAGCGGACTCTGCGAGCTCCTGGGACGGAGCGGATAATGCTGCGGACCTGGGGACACCAGCTGCTCGCACCGACACCAGTGGTGGGTCCAACACACAAGCAATCAGACCTGGCCGAAGAGGTGCGTCTGCAGGCATGGTGGCCATCTTGGCCGGAGACTCAGGCGGGGCCGACATGACGCGAGCAGGCCCTGGTTTGGCAGGCCTGACGTGAGCAGATTCTGGTTTAGCAGGCCTGTTGAGAGACTCTGGGAGCTGGTGGTGCGTCGTTGCCTCCGCCATCTTGTGAGCATGCTCCCCCGAGGGAGTACAGCGTCGCGATCCTCCTCTGTGGCACCCACAGTAAAAAGAGAGTCACTCAACTGTAGTGCATAGTCCATAAAAATGCTCAAACTGCCCTTAAACTCTCCTCCAGGAAAAAAGGATTTGTGAAGGGATTTGATAGGCTCATTTAGTCCGAAGTGAAACAAGTCCTTGAACAAAATTTCATCATGCAGCGGTACCTGAATAGACAGCTCACCAAACTGGTGAACGTACTCCTTAACAGACAGGCCTCCCTGGCGAAGATGTAGGAGTTGTTCTACGGAGTCCATGGTTGGGCTGGGTAGCCGCAATAAAGCCGCTGGATCTGAGGTGGCGAAGTCTTCTGTAACGAAGAGGCAGTGTAGTAGATCCAATAGCAGCTTTATTAATACAAAGAGGTGGTCAGACAGGCAAATATCAAACAGTGGTATCGAGGGCAACGTAGATAAGACAGATTCGTAAACAGAGGCAGAGCAATGGGTCAGGGCAGGCAGCAGACAGAGAGGATAACCAGTAGGCAGGCGGGGTCAGTAAGGCAGGCAGCAAACGATCAGGCGAGAGAGTCAACGGTCCAGGTAGTAAACAGGTAGACAGACAAGGGGAAAACGCTCGGAAATGTTAGCCAGGGGAAAACAAGACTTTGCAATGAGTGCATGTGAGAGTGCTGCTTAAATGTGTGTGAGTGAATGAGGTGCAGGTGAGGTGAGACAATCAAGACTAATGAGTGAATGGTGACAGCTGTGTGATTGGTGTAATGGTGGACGGGAGTGTGTGTGTGCAGTGCATGATGGGAGATGTAGTCCATGGGTGATGTGCAGTTGTAGTGAGTGGCAACCAGATTCATGACAGGTGGAATGATGGTCAAGGGGTGGGAAATATGACCATGATATGAGACAATATGAGAACAATTATTTCATGATATTTATATTATATTCATATATAAAGAGAGAGGGGATTTAAACCCTTAAGGCTGATCCCTCCTTTCCATTTATAACTGCTCTCTGTATTCATTTATTTTGTCATTTCTTGTTTGTTTCCTCTAGATTTTATTTATTTGTATTTTTGTGTAATGGCTCCGAAGTGAGTCTTGAACCCTGGTCTCCGGCGTGGGAGGCAGGCGCACTAATAACGAGTCTAAATGGCTGCAGCCACTAGTGTCAGCTGCTAGTGCGTTTCTTTAGATCAGGGGAGTGAGGTTTACCTCACTCCCCTGTGAGGTAAACTTCTAAACTATCTAAGCTAATGAAGTGTGTAAAAAATTCAAAAGATTGGATGACCAATAATTTTCTCCTATTAAATTCAGATAAGACAGAGATAATATTTATTGGACCAAAAAACAGTACACAGAATCTCTTGGATTACAATTTGCAACTAGACGGATGTAATGTTACTTCCTCTACAGTTAAAAATCTGGGTGTTATATTAGACAGCAACCTATCTTTTGAAAATCATAATTCCCATGTTACAAAAACAGCATTCTTCCATCTTAGAAACATTGCCAAGCTACGGAACATGTTAAGTGTTTCTGATGCAGAAAAGCTAGTTCATGCATTCATGACCTCTAGACTGGACTATTGTAATGCACTGCTCGGTGGTTGTTCTGCATCTTCAATAAACAAGCTACAGATAGTACAAAATGCTGCGGCCCAAACTCTGGAATAGCCTTCCTGATAACGTTCGGGGTTCAGACACACTCTCTGTATTTAAATCTAGATTAAAGACACATCTATTTAACCAAGCATTCATATAATACATCTCATAATCTTATACTGCCAGTCTATCTGAACAAATGCACATTATTATGCTTTAGCTTGGGTTATACTGATCATTTCTGCTTGGATGGAACAACAGATGATGCCAACCCCTCCGAGAATATACAGAATTAACCAAATTTTGCCATTAGTTAAATATATTAAGTTTATGCAATATAAATCTATTGTAGAAACTTAATTTGCTGTAAAGCTGCTTTGAAACAGTTGTATCGTGAAAAGCGCTATACAAATAATCTTGAATTGAATATATGTAATATATATTTGTTTGTTTATTATAATTAATAAACACATATACATACAGATATATATATATATATAATACGATTTATTATTTTAGAATGTATTTATTATTTTTTCATATTTGTATATTATTATGTTTTAATTACAATTTTATATGTATACATTTATTATATTTCTTTGTTTATATTGTTGCAATTTCTAACAATAATTATATTATGTAGTTAGGTATTTTATTATATTTTTAGTTATTTAGTTATATTTTTATGAGGTTTTCACTGGGGATATGTCTCTGGGGCACATTGCAGTGATATTAGAGCCTTTGTGTCATCTTCCTCTACAGGTGTAATCAGGTTTTGAGAGTTATCACTCTCTCACTCTTTACCGTGTAACTTATATTTAGGTATTGTGATCACTTGAATATACAGGTACACATTCAAATATCATAATTCAGTTTTACATTCAAAATCTGGGCCCGTATTCATAAAACATCTTATGGCTAAAAGTAGCTCCTAACTCGCCAATTTAGGAGAAAATCTTAAAAATAGTGGGCATGTCAGTCCTAAATTTAGGCTGTAAGAGTATTTCACCAAGTGTTTTAGCTCTAAAACTAGCTCCTAAATCTGTGAAACGTTAAGAGTAGTGAAGAGGACTCCTAAGTCATTAAGCCCAACTCACAAGTCACAGCTATCCTAAAATGGCTGTTGCCTGCAATCTGCCTCAGAATATAAACATTTAAGAAACATTTGACGATAAATTATCCAAATTTTCCTTTGATTATATCCTTTTCACTAACCGTTTTTTCTTTTTTGGGCAGTTACTTCAGTTGGGCAAGAAGTTACAGCTGTTCTTGCATGCAGTTTGGATTTATTTTACGTTTACATGTCTTACTATCAGTCATGATTATTCTACACTGTTAATTAAAAGGCGGTTTATATGCATCCGCTACAAGAAGCATACATATAAGAGACTGACAATTAGCAATTAGTGACACTTCAAATCAAATTAAATTAAATCACTTTTATTGTCACATCACCACAGCACAAGTGCCTTGGTGAGTGAAATTCTTACGAGCGTGCTCCAGACAGTGCAAAAAAACAACAATTTACATATGGACAGTACATATTTACAGACTGTAAAGAAGACAATGTGCAAAATACACATACATATACTCAGTACACACAGTGTACTATAAAGACATACTTAGTTATCGATCCACATTATACACTGTATGTACACATCTACATTATGAACACATCTATATATAGTATTATGTGAAGGTGCAACAGATTATAATTTACAGTAGATTGGTTGTGCAACAGATAGTTCCCTATCAGTCGGTCACTCTCGACGTCACGTCGGAGGACCGACGAATTGGGATCTCGCTTAGAGAGACCTATCCACTTCGAGTGTAAACTAAACGAGCCAATGCACATTGGCATGCGATTATTGCATCCAGCTGCCGCTGATCACAGCGTGAGCATAAATAGGCAGCAGGTGCAGCGCATATTCAGCTTTTCGCTTCGGAGCCGAGCGGTGTTTATCGTTCTGCTCCAGACTTACCTAACTGAGAGTGCCTCAAGACTCTGGTGTTGGCGGACGGCGATTCAGCGGTGGTGGTCTCCTTCGTCGAGTGGATTGCACACATCAGGCTGCACTACCCCCTGTTGTGTTGCAGCGACCATCTCCCCTGTGCGCTTCAGCATCTAAAAGAGCAAACACTTCTCTAAAAGAGTGTTACGGGCGGAACGTCTTTTTTAAGACGCGTCTTTTCAAAGATGCCCTTCCGCCCGTGCGTTTCTGGATGCGGTCGTTACCTGGCACCGGGTGATGGTCACGATCGCTGCCTCTCGTGTCTGGGCATTGAACACGCAGAGGCGGCTTTTGTGGACGAGTCATGCCCCCATTGCGGGGGGATGACCGTCGCGGGGCTGCGGACCAGGCTTCGTTTCCTGCAAAGGGGCGGGGTACCCGTGCCTCTGCCGAGATCTAGGGTTCCCCCTGGTGGCTACCGGGGGGAGGCTACTTCCGGCAGTAGCCGGGCTGGTCTTACGGTGACAGTGAGGAATTCCCCTAAAACAGCGAGGGCTCCTCCTGTTACTGGCACTTCGCTACCGATGGAGCTGCCTAGGGAACGGGCTGGCCCCTCCCATGGAGGGGGGGTACCGCTTGTATCCTTTGGCGCTCCCCCCGACGATCGGATGTCGATCGCTACATTGGAGGGTGAGTCAGACCAATCCGGAGATGATGGTTCAGTACCGCTGCCACCCTCCGGGCGGTCAGCGGTGCCGGATTCGGATCCGGAAATGGTGGCTATGCTTGCCCGGGCCGCTGAGAGTGTTGGGCTCGAGTGGAGGCCTCCACCGTGTCCCGAATCCTCAAGGCTGGACGATTGGTTTCTCGGGGTGGTCCGCGCTGGTTCTCAGGGCCCCACCCCGGTGCCTTTCTTCCCGGAAGTGCATGATGAGCTCACTGGAACATGGACGGCACCTTTCACTGCCAGAAACCGCTCCAGTGGCTCATCCTCCCTCGCCACCCTTGACGGCGGAGCGGCGCGGGGGTATACCGAGGTCCCGCCGGTGGAGCGATCGGTTGCGATGCAATTGTGTCCAAGGACCGCTTCTACCTGGCGCGGTAATCCGTTGCTCCCCTCCCGGGCCTGTAGGCACTCGTCGGCCCTGACCGGCAGTGCCTATGCGGCCTGCGGAGAAGCTGCTTCAGCCCTACACGCTATGGCGTTGTTGCAGGTTCACCAGGCCAAGGCACTGAGGGACCTGCACGAGGGTGGTCACGACCCAGGAGTTCTCAGCGAGCTTCGGACCGCCACGGACCTCGCGCTACGAGCGACGAAGGTTACGGCGCGGTCTCTGGGCCGTGCGATGTCCACCATGGTGGTCCAGAAACGCCACCTCTGGCTGTGTCTGGCCGACATGAAGGAGGTAGACAAGGCACGGTTCCTGAATGCCCCCGTGTCCCAGACCGGCCTGTTCGGCGACGCGGTGGAGAACTTCGCCTAGCAGTTCTCCGCTGCACAGAAGCAGACTGAGGCAATCCGGCACATCCTGCCCCGGCACATCCTGCAGCTGCTGCCTCCACCCGGCCGGCGGCGGCAGTGCCTCGGTCTACTCGTCGCCGAGGGCGGCCCCCTGCCGCCACCCCCGCTCCCGCGCAGCAGACGCAGCAGCCTCCAGCCAAGCAGCGCCGTGGAGCCGGCCGCAGGGCAGCCGCCCCGCCCGTCCAGGCCCCCGCCAAACCAGGCGGCAAGCGTCGAAGCAAGCGGCCCTGAGACAGACGACCCAGGGATGGAGATGTTTGCTCTTCGGGAGATGGTGAACGCACCACTCCCTCCCCCGGAGGAGGGCCGGGTGGAGAATCTTTTGTTTCCTTTTCTGCCACTGGCCTCACGGTCGGTGGTACCCAAAACCTCGACAAAAGAGCAGTTTCCTCTATCTCTGGGTCCCCAGAGGGGACGGGGGTGTAGTAAAAATACCAGTTTAATATGGAGCTATTGTTTCAGCTCCGGGAATTAGTTATTAAATATTTAATATGCTCGATTAAGCCCTATTAATATTTCTTTACAGTTTACACCTTATTAAGTGCTTGTCCAGCAATCACTAAAAGTACATTCTGTTAATCTAATTAAAATCTCGCTTACATTCCCCGTGGCCCCAGGTAATGATGAACGAGATTAATAATTTCTCGTTTGAGCTAGGTTGCGTTATCTTTAGGGCAAATAAGGATAAAAATACTTAAAGTCACATTCCAGAGACACTTGTTTATAAAATGGAAAAGGTTTATTCGTGATATTGCTATTCTAACATAAATGGATTATTTAATAAAGCATAGACATGCACACATATACGAGAGTTTTGATTAAGGTTTAAAGAATAACATTCTTTCCTATTTCATAACTTAACCAACCAGCCAAAAGATCACGAACGAACCTTTGCTTCGTTACTGCATTCAGATCATATTTTAACCAGTTCAGTCAGGATTAGGAATTCAGTTTGTACTTGCTTGGATTGGTATAAAGCAGGCTCGAAGTTGGTTCGTTTTCCCGCGGGAGTTCTTTGTTTCGGGCGTCACGTGTTCAGCTCGGGCTCCTTCGGTTGCTCTCGTGTGGAGACTTGAGACGGCGGCGTGACGTCACCGGGAAAGCTCTCCTCCGCAATCGTTGACTTCGTGGCTCCGTTACGGCTTTGGCACGGTCTTAGACCCCCTCCGATGGTTGGTTTCGTTGGGAGAGTCCAGCGGGCCGGCTTCCAGGTCAGCCTTGCGCGCGTTTGAGCGCGCAGGAGTTCAGGAGCACCAGAGAGTTGCAAGAGGGAAGAGAGTGGGCGCGCCGCTCGCGCGTCGTTTTAAACAGTCCGTTTTTTTGGACATCCCCAAAGGCGGCTGGTCCAATCAGAGCGTCGGTACGGGGCGGAGCCCCGCCTGCACGGCTGGTTTTTGCAAGGCATTTTCAATGGAGAAAAGAATAACTTTTGATCCCTGTATTAAAACTTTTATCAAGTTTACACATTTATAATATCACCACATTCGTTATCGTACTGATTCATGAAATTTTGCAACCATTCATAAAAGTCTAAACACTGCAGCCTACACATTCCAGGTTAAAGCACGATTAGAAATCAGCCCACGTTTTCCTAATAAATATTCATATTCCACAAGCATATGAGAGAAAGAGTACACATTAATATCCATATATTTCTTTGTGGATGCTTTGAAAGTCATGAAATGAACGAATGTCTTTGAGAAGCATTCTCGCTACGTTCCTTTGTTCCACAACAGGAATAAAACGCGCGCTTTTGCGCTGAGGCGGAGGAGGGGCTTTTAGAGGGCTGCTGATTCTTTAGCTGCCCCCCCCCCCCCCCTTCTGGTGACTTGTAGAGTTGAATTCCTGCCGATATATCTTACATATCCCCCTCGGGCTTGGTGATGTTCCCCTGATGGAACATTGTCAGGCCCTGGAACAAGAGGCAGGAAGAACAGGCACATACAAGACACAAACATCATTCCTATCACTGACTAAAACCTGGTGCAGGGTAATTTGGGAAGGAACAGGTTAGAAACTTGAGAAGACATAGGGATGCATTGTTTATCATTATTGACAATTGGGTCATTTTTGACTGTTTTAATTGTCAGGGGCTCGACGAGGCGGTATAGGCATGATCTCAGTCAGGTTGTTCAAATTCTCGGGTTCGGGGTCGCGGTCGGGATTACCACGTCGAAAAAGGCGAGGGACGCCTGACGTGCATTTGTTGAGAGACTCTTGGACGACGTTCACTCGCTTGTGTAGGAGGAAGGCCAGTGTCAAATTCCTAACATATCCTACGATAGTAGAGATACAAAGCGCCGTGTCAGCGGCAGACCAGGACCGAATAATTGGCGCGCCGGCGGGCGGAAGGCGAGCGATAGCTTCTAGCGCTGTCAGCCGGTGTCAATTCAATAAGAGATTTCGATTTCAACCTGATATTCATCGTCGGTGAGGTGATACAATGCTAACTCGTCAATATGGAGGATCACGCCCTTCGGGACAGTGATCCATAACATTTGGTTGGGCAAATTAATGCGCGTGGCGTCGTGTTAATCGCATGTGAGGGTGGCTGTTCGTGCTGGGGTACTGACCAGCCAACGGTTTCTGATGATTTCGGCTTGCGTTACCTCAACTTGAGAACGTGGTGTTGTTTCGGCGGGGCAGCTAGTGTCGGGTTTAATGGATTCTAAACCGCAGATGCCCTTGGTATTATCGCGTACGCAGAGTTTACTCGGATACAACTGTTCGTTGTTATCGTAATACGCCGCGACTTTAGGAGCGTGGATTTTGACATAGGTTTTCCCTTGCCGTAATCCCACATTCACAACGTCTTTGAGCCGGTAAACATTATTAACGTCGATAATGGGCAAACTAAAAACAACTAAATCACCTGTTTCCGGGTTTGCGTATATGGGAATAGCGCTACCGGGAAAGGGGCGAGATGGGTTTGGATGAGACTAACGGGGCCCGCAGTGGCCGAAGTTACAACGTTTGAACAAGGCTAAGAGGTATCGTGTAGCACGGAATCCTATTCATGGCTACGTTGTCAATCGAGGAACTTACATCGTGTATCATGTCGTTCATGATTTTGGCGGGTGGCCTCGATCGGTCGACAGCGGTTCTCACAGCGAGTTACAACGACTTTACTGACGGAAGTCGATCTCAATTTCAGGACCTGGATTCAAGGTTTGGTTAAGGGGTTCAAAGTGAAAGAGAGGAAAGGAAACACAAAGTGAGACACGAGATAAAGAAACCAAACGATAAAATAAATTTTTAAAAAAATTAAAAAACATTTAAAAAATTAAAATAAAAATAAAAAATTATAATAATAAAAAAAAAATTATATGATAATAAAAAAAATTTTTGAGAGTGACTCCTCTCTACTAGATTGGTCCTAGCAGTGCTGCGGAGGAGAGAATATGGGTTGTGTCTAAGCATGGTTGCTATATGTTTTCCTAACATGACAATACGTATGCTTGTGTGGTGCATATGGTTGTCGGTCTGTGTCAGTGGGTCGGATCTTCCCCCTTTTCCTGTCGGTGGTTTGGATTTGCCGGTTGGCACTGGCAACCCATCATGGTGCATCGTGTGCGTGTGTCAGCATACTCCCCCTCTGGCCGTGAGGTACTACGAGCTGTGGCGCAGTGAGTGGCTCAGGGACATACGTGTGGACACCGTTTAGCAGATGCAGCATGTAGTCGACAGAGTGGAGCTTGCGGAGCTCGGAGGATGTGTTCAGGTCCGTATAGGAAATGGAATGTTCAAATGGGTTTGACAGGTGAGCTGTCAAGGTTCGTAGTGACGAATCCGCCTGTGAGGGTGAGGAGATCGTCAGCAGCGAACTGAGGTGTTATGGTAATGCAGAAGGGCAGGGGTGTGCTCGCCAGTGGCGTGCTGGCGGCGGGTTACTGCTGCCACTGTAGGGTTGGGTGGGAGGGCATGAAAGGTCCAGGACTCTTCATGTGATGCACCTGCTGTGGTGAGGGCATCGTTTTGGTCATTTGAGGGGCTGGAGTTTGGGAGGAAACATTTAGGATGTCAGACCTGATCTGGTGTTCTCCGGAGGAATGGCAGGTGACTGTGACAGCACTTTCAGGAACTTGAGGAGTTTCATCAGCAGGTGTTTGTTGGATGCTGCTGTGATTTGGAGTATTGGGTGTTGAGTTAGTGTTTAACTCTGTTGCTGGGTTTTCAGGTGGGGTTTCATGTCCATCTGAAGTTAGGGTGTTTACTGTTCTCTGAGAGCAAGGTGAAGCGGTGCTGTTTTCTGGGGCTGATTTGTTCAGCTTGTCACTGCCGTTCCGTCTGACAGCTAGTCAGGCTGACTCTGGTTCCTCTTTCTTTTCCCACTTCCGGTCCTCCTCTTTTCGTTGGAAGAACTCTTTCACCATCATTTCCATCAGCTTCTGTGAGTCAAAATGCGGTGGTGTTTCTTGTTCTTGTGTGGATTCAGTTTGAACTCGGTCAGTTTGGAATCTTGGTGACTTCTTTCGTCAATTCCTTGGGCTGACTGCTCCATGGTGAGTTTGTCGCTTTCCCTTGGAGTTTCCATACGAGCTTGGCTGGTTCCACGATCTATCCCATGGGCTCCCATGAGGCCTCGCTTGGTCCCATGGCTTATCCCAGTGTCGTCCAGGTAAACGTTGACGTCCACGCGGTCCATCCCAGCGATCGTACCTCTGTTTAGGTCGGGTGCCGGCGTGAGAGTCTCGTTCTCTGTTGGACGGGGGTGCATTCCATTCTCTGTGTGGTGGCTTAGCGCTGTCTTGGCGTTGGGTGCCCTCTAGAGCCAGTTCGTGGTGTTGCGTGGTGAAATCAAGAACTGCTGGGGGTTTTGCGCTCTTTTCTGAGGCCATCTTTTGTTTGTAGTAGGCCTTTTGCACCAAGTCTCGCAACTGCTGAGTGTTCATCGTTCGTGGACATGCGAGAACGCCAAGATGGTGGCTTATGCCAGGATGAAGATTCCTGAGGAAGAGAGTTTTAAAGTTCAGTTCATCTTCCATGTCAGAATCATTGCGAGTTCCAAAATATGCTTGTCTGAGTCGACTATAGTAAGCTTGAGGAGTGTCGTGACGTCCTTGTCTCGTCTCCAGGGCAGCCACTAAGCCTTAATCGGACTCAGGGTCGGCGAACTCTTTAATAAGGGCTTTTCGCAGCCGTTGATAATCAGTCTTTGTGTTAACAGGCTGCCGGTCCAGGAAGCTGCGTACTTCAGGGCTGGATGTCGTTCGGAGTAAATAGAGTTTATCTTTGTCCGTAACGTTAGGTCGCATTTCCAGATGGAAATCAATATCTTGCAGATACGCTTGGACCGTTTGGCTGTTTGGCACGCTGGGGTTGAATTTGCCAACGTTTCGGGCGAGCTTGTCAAGGTCTTTTAGGTCCAAGCTGTGCGACGATCTGCGGCTGGCTACAGCAGATTCTTCTGGTTCTGTCGTGATATAAAGTTCTTCAGACGGCGCTGGTGACTGTTTTAACACCACCCCCTCTGTCTTATGTTCACGTGTCAGTCCAGGCACAGGTGACTTGGTCCTGCTTGGCAGGGGTGCGGTTGGTGCACGTCCTGTCCTTGACGGCTCATGGCGTAGTTCGTAAGCGTGCTTGAGTTCCTCTTGGAAACTTTCAGACTCCTCTGTGACGTAGTCGAGCTGTTGTGTTAGGCGGCTGATCTCGTTTCTTGATTCAGCCAAATGAGCTTCGAGGGCCTTGATTCTGCTGTTTTTGTCCCTGAAGTCAGTCTTTGCCTTCTCTTGTAGCTTCTCTGCATACTGTAGCTTGTCTGCACGATCAGCGAAATCCTCTTTGAGTTGCTGCATTTCGTGGCTGGTAGCTGCTAGAGTTTCTTTTAGCCTGTTGATCTCCGCATCGGCGCCTCGCTCCACCTCATCGGTCCCTTCCTGTCGTTCACGTTCCAGCTGCTCTATGCGTCGTTGTGCGCTTGTCAGCTCCTGCTGGCGTTGTGCGGCGTGCTTGTCGCTCAGTTTGAGGGTGGCGATGAGTGTGTGACTTAAGCTTGAGGTGATCTTGGCTAATTCTTTGTGACTGTAGTTTTGACTTGGGTCTTGTCTCATGATGCTTGTGATGTTGTCATCTAGTTGGTCCTGTGTCTGATGTTGGAGTGCTTCAGCAGCTTTAGGGAAGGATGCTGTTTGTTGTAGCACTTAGCCACATTTCCAGTCCTTCCCAGTGACCGACATGTTCTGTTTTGTGAGACATGTTCTGGCGGTGATGGGATCTTGGACCGAACTGACACAGACCTTGGATGGGAAACAAAGCAAAACAAAAACACAAACAAAACAACAGGGGTGTGAATGTGCACAGTGTAGTGTATGCTAGTGTTGAGTGTGATTCTGTTTCTGTGGTCCTCTGTGGTGGGGTGCGTGTAATTTGCAGCTTCTGCGTAGAAATTGCGCCCACGTAGAGGCAGCACTGTTGGGAAACAGAAAGAAAAGCACACTAACAGAATGAGTACACAGGGACAATAACACTAGACCGATCTCTCTTTTAATAGCAGATTCTCTCTTCGCTTTGTTAAGTCTGATTTAGAAGGACGCTTCTAATCAGAGGATTGTAGGCGAGTTTTCTCTTTTGTAACAAGACTGGTATTGCTATTCCAATTTTCTCCTTGATGGAGGAAAACAACAGCAATGACAGTACTTGTCCCTGAATGGCAGGATTTTACACCGCAACGCTGGTCAGCGTGTGTCACGCGTGTTAAAACTTTTGCCGATGTCTATCTTCTCATTGCGCCTGCTTTAACCTGGGGGAATAGGATTTCACAATAGAGGGTAAATGGTAAACAGTTTCGAATGTGGTTCTCAAGTTTCATACATATCTGTTCAATTGTGACATTTCGCTCTATTCGTGATCTTCCCTTGGTTAGCTTTAAGCAAACAAGTCAAATTAGAAGTTAGTAACAGGGAGAAAAGAAAAGAGAAATTAAGATTTATTCCCAAGATTTAAAACTAATACGTTGGCACAAGGTGGTGCTGTTGAGTCGCTATGCTAAGGTTACGTTTCATGCTCCAGATTGGTGAGAAATGACTTTGACTGTATGGTGTCACTGTCACTTCTCTAACACGGCACTAGGGGGAGCACTATCTACTCTCAGGCCTAAGTAAAGAGGACTAATTTTAATTTAATAAAATTATTTTAATTAAATTATTATTAATTTTTACTTGAGTCAATCAGATCACCTAAGGAAATGAAGTATGGCCTACAGGGGGCGCCAGACTTGTGTTAAGTCTGAAATTATAATTAAAATTAGACTTTGTGGTTTCTAATTAAAATGTATGATGTTATAATTAAAATTAATAGGCTCACCTAGGATTAGAAATTACACGTGCAATCTGCAATTGAGTTGATAAACCAATATTGTTGCAAAATGTAAACAGGAAGTGTAATCAATTATTAAATGTAATTAGAATTTTCGAATTCATAATTAATTATTAAATTAATTTACAGCTTCTAAATCACTAGTTTTGGATTCCCATAATAGTAATTAAAATAATTTCCAAACTTAAACATTCCTCATTGTGTCATTACATCAAAATAAAGAATTTAATAATAATAATCTGTATCCTACTTGTAAATGAAATTAAAATTTTCTGGCCCTCTTGATAATACTTAAGGTTTTATTGTAGTGGTCAAATTATAAGAGCGTTTATGGTTCATAAATGGATGCTGTTGTTGCTGGAAGCAGGAATTGAAAATTTTATTAAATTAAATTAATTCAAAATTAATTTGTAATCAATTGTGACATTCAATTAACAATTAAAAATTCCTAACAATAGCGCTCATCCATTGATGTGTTATGAAATCATAAAAAGCCATTATAATTGAACTAAATCAACCTCACCATATTATCCAAGTAATACTGAATTATCTTCTAATAAACCTACCAACTATTCAACTACAAAACGTAAAATTTTAATCAACAGTATATTAAACCAACCTGTGAAAATGTCAGACAGATAAATGGGTATAACATTAACACAGCCAGTCTATTACATACGTTAGTCTTTTCAATGGGAAAATAGAGAAAGAGAGAAAGGGAAAACGTGAGTGGCTTTCTCACCCACACCCACTGCATTCAAGCTTTAAATGCTATGTGCTAATCGCTAGCCGTAATGCTACCAGCATGGCTTTTGCTACAATGCTACAGTTTCTTTGTTAGCTTAGCGCTAATGCTATTTACACGTGGCTAAGCTGGTCGCTATGGCGACTCAGTGCCTGTAGGCGGAAGGAAAATGTGCTTCACGCTTCAGAGTCAACGAGCCTGGTTCAGACTTGAATTTTCTATAGCACATATAATCTCACTCATTTAGGACGAGATACATTTATCTACGGGTTACTTATAAATTATCAAAGCCTCGGCGGGCTATCATGCGAATATCTGTCTGTTTAGACCGCACACATAAAAAAACAACCAATTAAATCGATTTGCAAAATGTCTCCCTTTCTCAAAAACGACTGGCCACTCCTTTGAGCGCCGTGCGTTTGAATTTCACTCGTGAAATCAAAAATTGGCTGAGGATTACTTAAATAGCGACTTTAATATCCTTCCGCCGGGAGTCACGTGGCTGGGTTTGCAGTGGAACACGCACTAACAAAAGCATTACCACGAAGGCCTTAAGAGAGGGGCAACAAGGGACACGCTCGTTCGCCTCTCATGCGCTTTAGAGCGACTTTTTATTAATTATTTACTGCAGTTTAATTTCTTCTCGAACTCGAGTTAACAGTTACACTCTCTTTCACTCAAATTCACTGTGTTTCACAAACAATGCAATATCACAAATAACCGTTTGTTTCTCTATATTTACTCAATTCTTTTCCGGATAAAGATTGAGAAATAACTTATTGTCTCTGGTTTGACTTATCAGATTTGAATCTTTAATTGCCCGCTTTTTTTTCTCCACCATTTGTAGTAAAAATACCAGTTTAATATGGAGCTATTGTTTCAGCTCCGGGAATTAGTTATTAAATATTTAATATGCTCGATTAAGCCCTATTAATATTTCTTTACAGTTTACACCTTATTAAGTGCTTGTCCAGCAATCACTAAAAGTACATTCTGTTAATCTAATTAAAATCTCGCTTACATTCCCCGTGGCCCCAGGTAATGATGAACGAGATTAATAATTTCTCGTTTGAGCTAGGTTGCGTTATCTTTAGGGCAAATAAGGATAAAAATACTTAAAGTCACATTCCAGAGACACTTGTTTATAAAATGGAAAAGGTTTATTCGTGATATTGCTATTCTAACATAAATGGATTATTTAATAAAGCATAGACATGCACACATATACGAGAGTTTTGATTAAGGTTTAAAGAATAACATTCTTTCCTATTTCATAACTTAACCAACCAGCCAAAAGATCACGAACGAACCTTTGCTTCGTTACTGCATTCAGATCATATTTTAACCAGTTCAGTCAGGATTAGGAATTCAGTTTGTACTTGCTTGGATTGGTATAAAGCAGGCTCGAAGTTGGTTCGTTTTCCCGCGGGAGTTCTTTGTTTCGGGCGTCACGTGTTCAGCTCGGGCTCCTTCGGTTGCTCTCGTGTGGAGACTTGAGACGGCGGCGTGACGTCACCGGGAAAGCTCTCCTCCGCAATCGTTGACTTCGTGGCTCCATTACGGCTTTGGCACGGTCTTAGACCCCCTCCGATGGTTGGTTTCGTTGGGAGAGTCCAGCGGGCCGGCTTCCAGGTCAGCCTTGCGCGCGTTTGAGCGCGCAGGAGTTCAGGAGCACCAGAGAGTTGCAAGAGGGAAGAGAGCGGGCGCGCCGCTCGCGCGTCGTTTTAAACAGTCCGTTTTTTTGGACATCCCCAAAGGCGGCTGGTCCAATCAGAGCGTCGGTACGGGGCGGAGCCCCGCCTGCACGGCTGTTTTTTGCAAGGCATTTTCAATGGAGAAAAGAATAACTTTTGATCCCTGTATTAAAACTTTTATCAAGTTTACACATTTATAATATCACCACATTCGTTATCGTACTGATTCATGAAATTTTGCAACCATTCATAAAAGTCTAAACACTGCAGCCTACACATTCCAGGTTAAAGCACGATTAGAAATCAGCCCACGTTTTCCTAATAAATATTCATATTCCACAAGCATATGAGAGAAAGAGTACACATTAATATCCATATATTTCTTTGTGGATGCTTTGAAAGTCATGAAATGAACGAATGTCTTTGAGAAGCATTCTCGCTACGTTCCTTTGTTCCACAACAGGAAGAAAACGCGCGCTTTTGCGCTGAGGCGGAGGAGGGGCTTTTAGAGGGCTGCTGATTCTTTAGCTGCCCCCCCCCCCTTCTGGTGACTTGTAGAGTTGAATTCCTGCCGATATATCTTACAGGGGGTTGTGAACGAGTCAAACTTGAGTTACACTCACCCTCCTCTCTCGCCAGTGGGCAGCTGTGGGCGGTTCGAGAGGGCGGTCAATCGCACTACTCACGCACCCTCTGCCGGAACGCAGGTAAGTGCGTCACACACGCCGACCCCGCTTCGGACCGGCAACGAGACGCCCGAGCCGGGTCCCTGCGTTCCCCCTCGCTGCCCCACCGCGGGTACGTCGGTGGGTTCGTTGGTGTCACTAGTACGGTTCTGGGGGGCCTGGCTAGCGCTCCCCAACCCGTCTCGTTGGCTCCTCCATACCATCAGACTCGGCTATGCGATTCAGTTCGCCCGGCGACCTCCCAAGTATCGCGGCATCCACTCCACCCCAGTGAGGGCAGCGGATGCCCCCATCTTGCGAGCAGAGATCGCAGTCCTACTGGCGAAGGACGCGATAGAGCCGGTCCCTCCAGCCGATATGAGGTCAGGGTTTTACAGCCCTTACTTCATTGTACCCAAGAAAAGCGGTGGGTTAAGACCAATCTTGGATCTGCGCGTTTTGAACCGGGCCCTTCACAGGCTCCCGTTCAAAATGCTCACACCGAAACGCATCTTTGGGTGCGTCCGTCCCCAAGATTGGTTTGCAGCGATCGACCTGAAGGACGCGTACTTCCACGTGTCGATCCTTCCGCGCCACAGGCCATTCCTGCGGTTTGCGTTCGAAGGACGGGCATATCAGTACAAAGTCCTGCCCTTCGGGCTGTCCCTGTCGCCCCGTGTCTTCACGAAAGTAGCGGAGGCAGCCCTTGTTCCCCTGTGCGCATTCTCAACTACCTCGACGACTGGCTTATACTAGCTCAGTCGCAGGACCAGTTATGCGAACACAGGGACATGGTGCTCTCGCACCTCAGCCAGTTGGGCCTTCAGGTCAACTGGGAAAAGAGCAAACTCTCCCCGGTGCAGAGGATCTCTTTTCTCGGTATGGAAAGTCAGACAGCGCCTCACGCAGGAACGCGCTCAGTCGGTGTTGAACTGCTTGAATACATTCAAGAACAGGACGGCGGCACCACTGAAACAGTTTCAGAGGCTCCTGGGGCATATGGCGGCTGCGGCGGCGGTCACGCCGCTGGGGCTGCTCCATATGAGACCGCTTCAACACTGGCTCCATGGCCGAGTCCCGAGGTGGGCGTGGCAGAGCGGCACGCTGAGGGTCCAAGTCACTCCAGCCTGCCGCCAAACCTTCACCCCGTGGTCAGACCTTTCATTCCTTCGGTCAGGAGTGCCCCTGGAACAGGTCTCCAGGCACGCTGTGGTTTACACAGACGCCTCCGCCAAGGGCTGGGGGGCCATGTTCAACGGGCATGCAGTGTCGGGGGTTTGGACGGGTCCCCAACTGCACTGGCACATCAACTGCCTAGAGTTGCTGGCAGTACACCTGGCCCTGAACCGTCTCAAGAGACGCTTACGAGGCGAGCATGTACTAGTCCGTACGGACAACACTGCGACCGTTGCGTACATCAACCGACAAGGTGGTCTACGCTCCCGTCGCATGTCACAACTCGCCCGCCACCTCCTCCTCTGGAGTCGGAAGCATCTGAGGTCGCTTCGCGCCATTCATATCCCGGGCTTGCTCAACCGGACAGCCGACGAGCTGTCACGAGCTGCGCTCCCCGGAGAATGGAGACTCCATCCCCAGACGGTCCAGCTGATTTGGCGACGTTTTGGACTCGCACAGGTAGACCTGTTTGCGTCCCTAGAGACGTCGCATTGCCAGTTGTTCTACTCCCTGACCGATGGAACACTCGGCACGGACGCACTGGCACACAGCTGGCCGCGGGGCCTTCGCAAATATGCATTTCCCCCAGTGAGCCTTCTCGCACAGACTCTGTGCAAGGTCAGAGAGGAAGAGGAGCAGATCCTGCTCGTGGCACCATACTGGCCTACCAGGACTTGGTTCCCAGAGCTGATGCTCCTCGTGACAGCCCCTCCCTGGCAGATTCCTCTGAGGAAGGATCTACTGACTTAGAGACGGGGCACCTTATGGCACCCGCGTCCAGACCTCTGGAAACTTCATGTCTGGTCCCTAGACGGGACGCGGAGGTTCTAGGTGACCTACCCCAAGAGGTAGTTGACACCATCACTTCGGCGAGAGCACCGTCTACGAGACACGCTTACGCCTTGAAGTGGAACCTGTTCGTCGAATGGTGCTCTTCTCACAGAGAAAACCCCCGGAGATGCCCGATCAGAGTCGTGCTATCCTTCTTGCAGCAAGGGTTGGAGCGAAGGCTGTCTCCCTCCACCCTCAAGGTCTACGTGGCCGCGATTGCTGCCAACCACGACCCTGTGGAAGGGAAGTCGGTGGGGAAGCATGACTGGGTCATCAGGTTCCTTAGGGGGGCTAGAAGGCTAAATCCTCCACGCCCCCCTTTGAGCCCTTGCAGACAGTCGAGCCCAAGTTTCTTTCAATGAAAACTCTGCTCCTGCTTGCACTGGCCTCCATCAAGAGGGTTGGGGACCTGCACGCATTTTCAGTCGACGATTCGTGCCTACAGTTTGGACCGGCGGATTCCCAGATAATCCTGAGGCCCCGGCCCGGCTATGTGCCCAAGGTTCCCACTACTCCATTTAGAGACCAAGTGGTGAGCCTGCAAGCGCTGCCCCCGGAGGAGGCAGACCCAGCCCTGGCTTTGCTTTGTCCCGTCCGAGCATTAAGACATTACGTTGACAGGACGCAAAGCTTCAGGACCTCAGACCAGCTCTTTGTCTGTCACGGAGGCCGGCAGAAAGGGAATGCCGTCTCCAAGCAGAGGATGGCCCACTGGATAGTGGATGCCATCACCCTGGCTTATCAGGCACAGGGTGTGCCTTGCCCGTTCAGGTTGAGAGCTCACTCTACGAGAAGTGTAGCGTCCTCCTGGGCGCTGGCTCGTGGCGCCTCACTGACAGATATTTGTAGAGCTGCGGGCTGGGCGACCCCTAACACATTCGCTAGATTCTATAGCCTTCGTGTGGAACCGGTTTCCTCCTGTGTTCTCACCTCAAACGGGTAGAAGCACTGAGGGGCCCCGGTTTCGGGTCGGCTTGCTAAAAACTGCTCCAGAGAGTCCACTGTAGACCCTGTCGAGCTCCTCCATCCCCTCGGCAGCTGGACGTGGCGGAGCGTCAGGCCCTCACTCGATGAATCCTTGAGAACCGGTAGAGGGCTGGGTTCCATATGTAGAGACCGTTCGGATCCCATATGTGTATTTCCACGGTTAGCCTTAGCCGTGTTTCCCGGCAGACTTCCTGCTACTCCAAGAGGTTAACAATCACCTCCAATCTTCCATATGCATCTGACTATTGTCCATATGTGTAACTGCCTCTGAACCTCCCTCGGGAAGGTAAGGGCTTCCGCAGCGTCTCTGTTCTGAGCTGAACGGGTACGTTTTCCCAGTGTTATCCAGTCCTACTGAGTGGGTAGTGCCATAGCAACAGTAACGGATCTTCCTATGGGGGCCCTAACCTGCGCCAGAAAATAACGGCACAGGAGGCCTCCACGACACTGGAAGGGGCAGTATCCGTGGCCTTTTGGTAGGGATCCCAATTCGTCGGTCCTCCGACGTGACGTCGAGAGTGACCGACTGATAGGGAACATCTCGGTTACGTATGTAACCCTCGTTCCCTGAAGGAGGGAACGGAGACGTCACGTCCCGTCGCCACGGCTCCTGTACCACCGCTGAGCGGCTGGGCCCCGGCTCGGCTCCTCAGCGAAAACCTGAATATGCGCTGCACCTGCTGCCTATTTATGCTCACGCTGTGATCAGCGGCAGCTGGATGCAATAATCGCATGCCAATGTGCATTGGCTCGTTTAGTTTACACTCGAAGTGGATAGGTCTCTCTAAGCGAGATCCCAATTCGTCGGTCCTCCGACGTGACTTCTCCGTTCCCTCCAGGGAACGTTTTCCCTCCAGGGAACGAGGGTTACATACGTAACCGAGACATTGTGCAAGGTGCAACAGATTATGCATATGCAATGTCGTGGCTGCACGTAAAAATTTAGCACTTAGCCTGCATGTTAAAATCTTTATTTGAATGTGGCAATTAACATTACTTTTTAAACCTTTGTTTGGATATGGCAGCATGATATCCTGCACTACAATGTTTCTATTAATAAATCTCTGACAGAGACCCCCCTCTCTCCTATCAGCTAATCACTGGGTGCATAGTTAATAAGCATGCTGACATCATCCATAGTAACACCCCGCCCTTATTTACTCTTGGCTTAGCACTTCTCTCTATTCCTTAGCACAAGTTTGTCTCAGCAGCTTTGTGAAGAGGTTTTAAGACAAAACGCTTAGCTAAAATCTTTCACTGCTATTTAGGAGAACTCTTAGTGGTAAGATAAAATGTTTTGTGAATACGGGCCCTGATCCGTCATCACACTAAGAACCTGCCACTCATGAATCATCTCTTCTGTCTGCTGATCCATTGTGATTGACAACGTCAACATCAGCCAGCTCTGCAGTGTGCATGTGTGTGTTATAATAAACAAACAAATATATATTATAAAAATAGACTGAGAAAAAATAAATGCATTAAACTATACATTACAATTGTAGCAAATAAATAAATCATATAACTTAAAATAATGAATAAAACACAAATATAACAAATACATTCAATTATAAATTAAAATGCCCCATCGGGACAAGACCACAGGAATCAAAGAAGCCCTTTACACAATCTGACATGGCTGCGGTTGAATTGAACTGCGGGTTTCGCCAGAGGAGAACTGACCCCCCCCCCCCTGCTCAGTTGGGGAGACTTCATTTCTGGCGATTATCGTCGATTTGATTGCACAGATACTATTTAAACTAAACTGAGCTAGACAATGTAATCTCTGAATTCAATAATGAAATGCCTTTAACTGAAAATTGAGTGTTTAATCTTAACATGACACTCTATCCTCCAAGTTGATGCTGTTAAGTGCTTTGACACAATCTGTATTGTTAAAAGCGCTATATAAATAAAGGTGACTTGATTAGTTTACCCCAAACCAGCCCAAATGTTGTCCACCAGCCCAAGCCAATTTTAAACCAAATAAGCCAATCAACCTAATCCTCTGACTTTACATGATCTCTTACATGTATGAAAAAGTTAGGATAACAGGATGCCCAGAGACATGATAAATAGATTTTGATTGTTTTGTTTGTGTTACAGATTTGTTCATCTCTTTCCTTGATCACTGTAGTTTTGATGATGAATCTATGTGTCAGATGAGTGTCTGTTCTGCTGCTGATTACGGCTGGCAGAGAGTGAAATCAGTGAGTGGTGCCAATGTAACTGACCACACATACTTGGGCAAAGACAAAAATGGTGAGAACTGTTACAGTTAGTGAATGTAAAATGTCTGCTTTGATAATGTTTCTAGTTTGAAGATGTTTGCATAGAATGAAGGATGAATTAGATTTTGATTTCCCTCAGAATTAATGCTTCTTTTCCATCTAATCTCATTACTGCAGGGATTTCTTTCTTCATGCACTTCAGCACTGAGGGCAGAAATGAGGGGGACACTGTCAGACTGGAGAGCAAGATAATGACCCCAACAAGAGACTGCAAAGTCCAGTGCCTGCAGTTCTACTACTATCACAGCGGTAATGAGTCTGCCCAGCTCAACATCTGGATCCGAGAGTATCAGAATGAAACCGACAGCAGGGGAACTCTCAGTCTTATGGATCAGATCACGGGTGTGTCTCTTTATATTACAAAACAGTTTAAGATGTTCCATACATTTTCAATGTTACTGACAGGGCCCTATCTCTTCTTGCAGGACCCCCTGGTAATTACTGGAAGCTGCATCATGTGGCACTGAATGCTAATAAAACCTTTCAGGTTGTATTTGAAGCCCGTAAAGGAGCTGGAAACTCCAGTGGAGGATTTTCACTGGATGATATCAATATTTCAGAGACTGAGTGTCCCCACACATGGCAGCTAAGAGACTCTGAGAAGGTTTTGAATAAAAGTGGGCCACACTCGATGTACAGCCCATTGTTTTACTCCAGTGAAGGTTATCGCTTTCAGGCTAGCTTAAGTGTGTATACGGATTTCTTTTTTATATCTGTTCGTCCTGTATCTGGTGTATATGATGGCCAGTTGCAGTGGCCATGTCCGTGGAGACAAATAACCTTGCAGATGCTTGACCAGAATCCGCATATACAGAAGCAGATGTCCAATGAGCAAAGCTTCACAACTGACCCTGCTTTGGGTTCTTACAGTGAGCTCTAATGCACTCTTATAATGTTTCTGATTATTTTACTTATTTAAAGTTATCTGTAGCTTCTGAAAAAGCCTTAAGTCTTTTAAAAGGCATCTTTTTTCCAATAGGCTACTGGGACAATCCTAAAAATGGAGGAAATCAAGTCATTTTCGGAAATGAGTCTGTATTTGTGGGTGCTTGGATAAGTCGATATTACATAAGCAAAGATGATCTGACTAAAAGAGAGTTTATCAAGGGTGGTGACATGATGTTTCTATTCAGCATGCAAGGTAGGTTTTATAACGTAACCTCAGAAAACTAGATAAACTTAAAGAAAGTTATCTATTAAGAGCAAACTAGGCATAATTAGAATGATACAAAGGATTCAGTTGGAGATCTTTGATACATTTCCATTGTGTCTCACTTTCTAAGAAACAATTTACTCAACTGTTGTTCACCAATCCAGATATCTCCGGGCTACTTCAGAAGGACTCTCTACCCTGCCCGAAAGCAACAGTGAAGAGCTTCAACGTTACTCTGAATGTGACTGCTCAGCAGGAACCATGTGTTCCAAGGTGAATGCCCTTTTACTTCTGCTGTACCATCATTCATAACACAAAACTCAAATATACATAATGGGGGGATGGGGGGATGGGGGGGTAAAAATAAACACTGCATTTAAGAAATAATGCATGAGAGTTATGTTTAGTTAAATTATGTTGTGTAAATAAAGTTACAGCTAAAGGGCAATGTTTTACAATTATTTTGTCTCAACGTTTTTAAGATTATACTTCAAAATGAATTTAGCATCTGATGATATGATGATAAAACCCTTTTTTTTTTTGGTTTAACAGAGTTCTTCCTACAACTACACCGGGACCCACTGAGTAAGACATAATCAACAGCTTCTTTATTGTATCACTGTAAAATGTGACCAAAAATAAAAGGCTGTGCAATACTGTTAATATAGTCATGAGAAAAGTGTGCTGTTAGACACACACTAAGCACACATTAGAACAGTGGTCAGCAACAGGTGGTCAGCAATCATTTCTGGCCCGCGCCCGTAGCCAGGTTGTTTTGAAAGCGGCTGGTTCTGAAATAGATCTGTCATGACAGCAACAGTTACTCACAATCAGAGTATGAGCGGTGTGATTCTGACTGGAGCGAGGAGTCGGACCACCACCGCTCCATCACGAGTACAATTCAAGGCCAACGACCCGTAATATAACTGCATATTTAGACATAATTCACGTGTTAAACATATTTAGCTGACTAGATAGAAAAGGATCACATTTGGTTTTATGAATTGGTTTTACAACAATTGAGTATATCCCCAAATTAGAAATATGTATCTGATAGATTCATAGAGTTGCATTAGTGAAGGATTTGTGTCTTTTGAGTTTTTCAAACAGTTACTCATGAGTATTTTCAAATGATCCATTAATTAACAGGTCATTTGTTTGTGAATCAGACTACAGTGGTTGCACATATTTTTTATTCACTTAAAGAACTGGCTCTTGAGAGTAATTTGTTTGTGAAAATGATTTACTATGGACATAACAAAATTCACTTTATCAAAATATATGCATTAATTTATTATTATTATTATTATAATGTTTATCTTGCCTTATGTGCTTCTTTTACTTTAGTGCATGTGTGGGCACATCTTGCAATTCCAGTGTGAAGACGGCTTCCTCTCTGATCAGCTTGCTGGTTTGCATTATTTTCCTAATGAGTTAATCATGAAGAATCACTATTATTATTATTATGTCTGACTACAAAAGAGTTCAGTGCCAAAGAAATATTTAGCTTTCTAGTATATGATCATTAAATATGCATTGTTGAATAATTATATGTATTTGTAACACATTGTCTATATTCATTTATCAACAATCAATGTTAAATCTTAGCATTAATCATGATGTTTACCAATTTATTGTCATGATGTATGATTACACATTCTTTGTAGAGTAACTATTTGGCGTAAGGTATATATTTGCCATATCTGATTTTTTTCTATCTGATTAAGCCCTGCGCAGAAACTATTGGTTTTAAAATACATATCTAATCTTTTTTTTCTTCACTGTATATGTAACTAAACAATGCTGCAAGTAACCAGTTCATTAAATATTACTAAAATGTTCAAGTGTGTTTTATTGTTAATTTATCAACTTATTTTATAAAAAGAGCATAAGGGCCTGTAAATGCAAGATTGTGGTGTCATCTATTGGCAGATGACAGGGCTGCCACTGGGAACAAAATATTAATAAATCATATACATTTGTTATAGATGTCTAAAATAAGTGAGGTGTATTTTCTGATAAACTGCATTATAACAAGCACTGTATGAGAAGCTCAAAAATCTAAAATAAAAAATAAAAACTCATTACACTAACTGTGGTTTAAGCTTTCTGTCAAGCTGTGATTAGTTTATTGCCACAAGTCACAATTGTGACACAGTTTACTCTTTCAATCAGCCAGTCTATCAATTTAACATTTACATTTAATCCTTTAGCATATGCTTTTACTTACAGTCGACCAATAGTGGATTTTACTGATACCGATAGCTAGGTTGGACTACACTGGCCGATACTGATTAATCCCCCGATAGTTTTTAAAATGCATACTGATAAAAAACTATAAAAGTGTTGCACTATTCATAAAAAAAGAATTCTGATTAGGGCTGTGACGGTATTGGATTTTTTATTACCGCGGTGAAGCAGCAACAAATATCGCGGTTTTGCGGTTAATCGCACGACCCCCCCCCCCACCCCCCCCCCTTGTGCAAATGCATGGTCTGCTGCTCCAAAGTTTCTGCTTCATATAGCACACGCGCTGCAGAGCGGCACATTGTAGCAGGAGTCAGATTTCACTGATCACGTGAAGAGATGCACATTCAGCGCGAGGCTTCGTGGGTAGAGCTACACTCACTTCATCAGCACGAGCGCGAAGGTGCACAGCCGACTAAGCAACGGAGGATTTGGTTTTCAAACTAAAGTAAAAGACTGCTTCTTAAACCAGAGAAGGTGACACAAATAACACTGATGAAAAAGAACGGGTTGAATGTTGAACACTTTCGTTACCATATAGCACTAGATTAATCAATGCATGCTGATTAACTTATCATAATGTTGTATCAAAAAAAAACTGAGAAAGTTGCGAGCAGTGGGAAGAATGAGTAGAGCCCTGAATGACTTGATCAAGAACGCATGCAGCTTGTAAATGAACATGGAAATGAATAATAATAGTAGTCTTATTTATTCTTAAAACAGCCAATTAAATTAACAATAATAACAAAATAATATTAATCTCTATAACTTTTTTTTTTTTTTTAATATCTTCTGAGTTTAATAGGAATTATGGAACAGTCTTTGTCATCGTTTGTAACCCATTCTTTGTACAAATTATTAAAAGAATAACAACCTGAGCAAGCTGCAGAAACAACAAGCCGAGCTCAACATGCCCCATGCTTTGTTCTGGTGATTTGTGCTAAACTTCGATTCATATTTCTTTAGACATTGTTTTTCAGGTAAGAGCGCGTGGATATAAACGCACTTGTCCAAACGCAACTTGGTGAAAACTGTGTTTGTTGAAATGGATAGGTTGTAACAGCAAATTAGGATGTAATTAATATTATTTGACGATTTGTTAGGCTACATTTATGATAACAATATTTTTAAAGTGCAAAATAAAAGAGGCTTTTTCTTCCTGACCCGACGGTTCCCGCGAAATATATCTCGTTTCCAGAATCTCACAATGACATTTCCTCTACTGAAAGAGAGAGAGATAACAAATAAAAATGTAGTCTGCACAAAATTGATTTTATTTTAGGCTATTTATTTTATTCGTCTTGTCCAGAATCAAATTAGTTTTACATTTTTGTTGTCAACATAATTATGTGTCGCAGAGAGAAAAAAAAATATATATAATAATGGAGGCCAGTTTGTACAAAAATGTAAAAATAGCATATTTGTTATTTTTATTTGTCTTGTCAAAATACAAAATTTGTTTAACCTTTTGCTGTCAACACGGAAAAGTGTCGCAGAGAAAAAAAAAAGACATCTGTCATTTATATGTATATGTAAAATATGAACAAAACCGTTGGCTTAGACATTGCATAATTAAATCTGTTTTTCATGAAACCAAACAATTTAACTTCCCTGAGAAGAATGTCCCGAGTCAGACTTGCCTGACGTGGGTTTCTGACCATTTTGCAGTCGGAGTTGAACATCCTTCAAGGACCACCTTTTTCTCCATCCTTTTTCTGCTCTGTCACTCATCGACGGGGCTCCAGGCAAAACCCTGCCGTGCCGCCCCCACTTCACTCAAATACGATTTTAAAGATGCATGTGAAAGATTGGATAATTTGTTTATTGACACAACTACATTAAAATAAAAGCGATTTGAAATACGTTTGTGTCAGGGTTATTTTTTGTCTTAATGCCTTTATTTTTCTCAAATACATTTCTTAACACAACATATTTAACCGTTTAAACATGTGTACAACCTTTCTTATATTTAAATTCGTTTAACAAGCATTTTAGAAGTAAAAATAAACATTTCATAGTCGCAAAAAAACAACGATGCGGCTCGTTTAGGTGACTTGGTTTGCTTTGCATAAAATCGTTTACTGTTTTATATATTAAATGAAACAAACCTGTATTTGACAAAAAAAAAAACGAAATAAGTCAGTGGCACTGGGAACTGCGACTCACCAGAAGAGAAGGCAAAATATCTGCGTGCACTCAATGCAAACGCAAACTCTGCGACTGTCATATTGGATATGGGTTACACAAAAACTACCCAAACATTAAAAAAAAATGTTTAATAAAATAACCGTGATTTTTAGAGTATATGTGCACACTATAAAATGAACCGGAGCAAGCTGGTAATCACTTAAGTGCGTCAACCGAGTGACTGCGCGAATGATCGTTTCCTCTCCATCCTCTGATGCGAATCCATCACCCCGCTTTATTACACAAATTAAACACTGTATATGATAAAATAATACATACATTAGGCTATAATCGTACCGTTTAGAAGCACCTGTCTGGCTTTAAAACTCATCAGACAGCACCAGCAGCAAAAGGAATTCATGTATGGATAGTTTTCGTTTTGATGACATTTATGAATGTATATTAGTATGTTTTGCAGCCTATTGATGACGCGCAGTTGGGGGGGCGGCGCGGGAGTGGCATTACTATGAAGCAAATTTTATTTAGATGTAGAATAACTAAGCGGTGATAACGAATGCCCAAAATATAAACTACAAATATCTGTCCCTTTGCCCCCCTGACCGTGTTGCTGCTGAGGCGACTGCCTTGTTCGCCTATATGCACGCGCCGGCTCTGCTCATCGACAGCCCGCCTGTTCTGTCAGGGTGCCGTTATGCACATGCTGCGCACTGTGCGCAATAAAACACATGACACAGAAGCACTGGTGCGTGCGTGCAGCGCATGAGCGAGAAGAGGGAGTAAAAACACACAGATATGCTGTTCTGAAAGGATGTCGGGAACGGGATATTGTTAGACGCCCACTCCCGTTCAAATTACACCAGAGTTACCGACCGCTGCCGTGTTTTATTCCCGCGTTGCAAGAAATCTGGTCGGGTCCCGCGAAAAACAGTGCGGTGATGACGGTGATGACCTCAACACCGCGGTTGGCATCGGTGAAGCGGTAATGCGGTTATCGTCACAGCCCTAATTCTGATACATAATTAGTAAATTAATTAAAAATATTAATATTACTTATTTTATTTATCGTTAAAATTAGTTTATAGTTTATTAACTAATGTTAACAGAAGAAAATGTACAATTTCTAAATGTATTAGTAATAGATACTTATACACCGCATGAATAATTATTAGCAACGTTGATATTCTGATTATATTTTTTTTCAAGCACATTTTACCAATTCTTAACCACATCAATCTTAATAACTACTATTAATTTAGTATTTAATAATTTATGAGTGATATATAATTGTCCATGAAGGCTAGAAGAGAAAATCTCCTTGTATTCAGGTGTGCAGAGTTATTAGGCATGTTTAATTTTACTGATAAAAGGAGCCAAAAAAGAGGTTTAACTCAGACTGTAATGTCAAAAATGATTAAATCCCCATATAAATATTCGAAACTAATGAAATACAGAAATTGAAAAGTAAAAAATTACCATTGGACAGCAAAATGCTCACTTGGACAGCGGGGTCAGAAAATTTTAAAACATATGGAGAAGTAAAGACACACGTTAACTGCAAAAGTTACTAAACGTTACTAAAAGCACACACGTTATTAAAGCGCTATATAAAAAATAAAATAAAACAAAGATTTAAGAATTAATGTGAAGAATTAGGTGTAAAACCATCATGAAACATTTAGTCTCCAGCTCCACCATTTTCCAGAACTACAACCCTCCTGGAGACTACAGAATATACAAGGTGTCAGGTTCTCAGAGACTTTGCTTGGGTAAAAAAATACCCTCACTTAAAGGGTTACTCCATCCCAAAATTAAATTGTTGTCATTAATCACTTACCCTCATGTCGTTCCAAACCCATTCAAGCTTTGTTTGTCTTCGGAACACATTTTAAGATATTTTAGATGCAACCGGGAGGCTTGTGACTGTCCAGTTGATTGCCAAGTATATGACACTGTCAAGGCCTAGAAAAGTGTGAAATACATCATCAAAATAGTCCATCCGAAATCAGTAGTTCAACCATATTTTTATGAAGCAATGAGAACACTTTTTATGCACAAAGAAAAAAATACTACTTTATTCTGCATCAGCATAGCGCCATTTTGGAGAGTGTCCACTGAACGCAAACTTGTATGCTGTTCTGTGTCCGCTGCGCCACACAAATATGTCTTCTACATTTGTTTATGCTTTGATTTTAATGAAAACAGTGTATCTGGTATGCGGCTGACACAGAACAGCATACACAGTTTAATAAAGAAAATATATGACCAGGGGCGCGGGAAGGTGTTTTATGTAGGGGGTGCTGGGGGGGTAGTTAATTTCTGCATATAAATATTACGCCAAATAGAAACAGAAAATCGTGCTATAGCCTACGCACTTTCATGAGATCATGTTAGACAACAATTAGCTATTTTACAAATGGGAATAGGCTACAATGAATTCATAACAATGTTTTACAGTCAAGCTACATTCAAGCTTAAAAACCCTTAAAATGTATAGTGAAAAGTTATTTTAAAAGCATCTGGAATGCAATAAAGTAATTTTAAAGCTGTTTTTAAAGCATTTGCTGCATGGATTAAAAAGATAGGCCAATAAATAATTCACATAGGCCTATCAGTCAGACAAAATTGCATCGTAGCAAATCCTTTAAATTTCAAGGACAAAGATTTACATACTTTTTTTTATTATTGAATACAATTATAAAATAAAACGCAAATTATAATCGGGCCTGATTTAGGCTTTCCCTTATTTTTATATTTTAGATGGTGAGGTGACGGGGAAAAATGACTCGCCATCTCCTCATTGGACGCGCAGAGAGAAATATATGCATCTTAACGGATTACATAGGCTAATGAAGAGTTTTTGCTTTGCTTTGAATTATTTCGTTTTAAAGTAGTATTTTAAAGCTTTCTATAGATATATCTATCATATCTCTGAGCCAGTTTCGAGTTGCCGAGTTTCGATTCATCATTGAAGCGCTCTTGTTCAAAACCGGCAGAAAGTGCATTCTCTGTTTTCCTATTTTATAAAAGCACAATGTTGATATTGTGAATGCACACAAATAAAAGTAGACCCTTTACAGTTCCAAATGATATATTACTCTTACCTTTATGAGAAAAAAATCACACGGCGTATTTGAAGTTGTTTTTACTGTAAGAAAAAAATCCAAGTGACCACGCTGGAGCCTCCATGTCCTGTAAAGCTCGCTTCAGCTTCCACTCTCCACACAAACTGTTGGATATTGCACATTTATATAGGTTAAACATTTAAACTAACACTGTGATATGCTTGAACTGTTTATAGGCCTATCTATCGATTTTATTTTAGTCAAGTCGTGATGATTTGATAAGGCTAAATTAATCAAACATAGGCGATCAACTCTGATGCTGGCCGCTTGGTCGTTGCTTAAAAGAAAAAAAAACATTTAACGAACAAAAAATGCTCCCAAGGTTTTTCTAAATTAACTTTATAAAAAAAAAAAACGAAACATAGTCTAATCACTTTTCCATTACATACAAAACTGAACTATTTTAATAGGTAGCTATAAGCTGTTTTGGGAAAAGGGAAAGACTCAAAAAGTTGTTTTTTCTTCCAGTACATCCATGATATGTCCATGTTCCGCTTTTAAGCCACAACCTACAGATCCTTCAACACAAACATAACATTCACAAACATACAAGCAAGCATTGGTAGTGCGTGCGTGATTTGGCAGGATGTACGCAACGTGCGCATCAAATAGCCCTGCATCAGTTTAATAACTTTGATAACTTTAATTCTTACAACTGTTAAATTAATGGGCAAATGGTAAATATTTCCCCCAGTTTTTTCGTGGGATTGGGACGGGAAGAGATTAATTTTTGTGGGAGTGGGACGGGAGAGGTTTGAGAATTCACTCCCGTGTCACCCTCTAATGGACAGCAAAATATAACCTAATTGTTCATCGGATATTGTTGATTTGTCACTCACCTGAAACAGGCCCGGATTAACACAGTGCTCTAGATTGAGCACATTTAAAGTGCAAATTCAATAATTGACTCCTTAAAGTAATTTTACCGGGGCATTTTTTGTAATGCCATTATTTCAAATTTTATTAAAAGTGTGTCATTATGACAAATTTAAAAATCTATATTTATAAGCTTTTCCAAAATTTCTAATAAAAAAGATTAGAATAAGAACAGGTAGAATAATAATAAGTTACCAATCAATAGAAATCAATATTTACATTTGTGCATTTAGCAGACACTTTTATCCAAAGCGACTTACAGTGTATTCAGATTATACATTTATTTGTCAGTATGTGTGTTCCCTGGGAATCAAACCCAAATAATATTAACTAATTAGTAATTAACTATTAACTAATTGTTAACTAATATTAACAAAATGAGTTCCCACTACAACGGTGGCACATTTACAGAGGCTCGGAGATGAGATGGATGTTTTAAATTCATAGCAATGTTGTGAGATTAATGTTTTAAATACACAATTTTGAATATATAACTATTGTTTGAATAAACATAAAAATAAAACTGCCAGCAGGTGGCGGCGCGTCACTGATTTGATCCCTGAATCATTAATTTAATTGATTCGTTTGAAACTACTTTCCTTGATGAAACTCATACTTCATACTAACTTATTGTTTATTGAACTGTTGTATTAATTTAATATCACATTTGCAAACTCCCTTATAATCTTTAAAAGCTGTCACACAGTTCATCGCAATCAAGTATAATCAACAAAGCTCTTATTTACTCCTGTCTACACTTGGTTTGTTCTAACGAGAGGTGAGCTAAACTCAGGTAACTCTGTAATGAACAAAAGTATTTAGAGCAGTGAGTGGATAATAATGAACATTAATCGGGTATGTTTTGATAATCACACGCTGTAGAGCCCTGGCTATGTGCCGTGATAAGTTGATGCTGTATATGCATTGTTAATTAAGTATTATAAATTAGCAGGGCTCGACTCTGACTGGGGGGGAGGGCACATACACTGTGACCTGACCCAATCGCAGTTCATGCGTGCATATATTTTATATTCTCTCTTGTATCATTAACTGTTCATTTTCTATGCATCTGAATTAATATTATTATTTTATTATTAAATATTATTATTTAGGAAGTCCACAGTATAGTTACTGTATTGCACATTTTACTCTTTTAATTTTTTTGAGAGTAAGTGTGAGTGTGTGTGTGTGCATGTTTATGTGGTTTATGAGGACACAAATTTGTTTAATGACATGGGTATGACATAGGTATTACAAGGAGAAGGTGATTCATGAGGACATTTTCAGTGTCCCCATAATTCAAAATGCTTATAAATCATACAGAGTAAGTTTTTTGTGGGAAAGTAGAAATGCACCGTCTCCTGTGAGGGCTAAGTTTAGGTGTAGGGTAGGTGTAGGGCAATAGCACATACAGTTTGTACAGTATAAAAACAATTACGCCTATGGAAAGTCCCCGTAAACCATAAAAACCAACATGTGTGTGTGTGTGTGTGTGTGTGTGTGTGTGTGTGTGTGTGTGTGTGTGTGAGTGTGAGTGTGTGGCTGTGTCTGTGTCTGTGTGTGTGTGTGTGTGTGTGTGTGAGTGAGAGAGAGAGAGTGAACAATAAATAGCTACAAAAGAAAAACATCGAACTTATAGAATATATTCAAATTCAAAAAGTAAACACTCTTTTTATTCTTCAAAAATGTAGGCTACCTCAGATGGGTGTAACTTACAAATTGTGCTGAATTAAGGTAGCAACACATAGGCTAAAATCATATTTATTAATATTAATAATATGACAATATTATCATATTGGTTCAATGTGAGTGAGAAATCCTGCCCATACCCAGCTAGAAAAGAAAAAATATATAAAAGCACCGATGTTTATTTACTAAAGTGGTATTCAGGAACTGTGAATAAATTACTGCAAACTAATAATAATAATAATTGTATCACGGCTATAATCAGGGATGTAATTTCTGGGGGGGGGGGGGGGTGGTGGTAACTAGCTATTACAACCCCCCCCATATTTATACCACAGTTAATGGAAGCTAGAATCACATTCGCATCAAATGTGTGAAAAAATGCTATGGAGAAAGTTGAGCATTATATAAAAAAGACACAAACTAAAAATATTCATGAAAAGAGAAAACACAATCTTGCACCAGCAGCACTAACATAACATTAAAATACTATTAAACTACTCATGACCACCTTTACTATAATTTATCACTTTTTACTGTAAGCTTATTTACTGTGGTACATTTATTATAGATAATCTGTTAAGGGAATAGATTTTACCCTAAATATTTATATTAAAACTGTGGCATGTTGTAGCTGTTTTTTCTAAAGGTTGTTGTTTCTCATAAAAAATGCAATATAGATTAATAAAAAGTAATTATTGGCCTGGTAATGATTAATAGGCTAGCCTTATCATAACAAATGCTACAGTTAAGAACTATGGTACTTTTTCATAAGAGCCTCGGTGGGACTCGAGACCGGTGTGTGGTGCAGTTGTCGCTCATTTATTCACTCCCTTTATTTTTATTTATATATATATATATATATATATATAAATAGGTCACGTCAATTTAAAAAGAAAAAATAGGGTTGCTCTTAAAAAAGTTTGAAGACCCATCAGTAAATATAAGTCACCACGATGGATAAGACTGATCTAAATGCTGCTGTGCAAAAACGTTCTTAAGGATATCTTTCTCATTCTTAATTTTGATAAGTATTTGAAAATCTACTATTGGCATAAAAAAACATGGCAGCATACTGGATAATATCACAGTTGGGCTAACATTACAGTCTGCGATACCAACGTCTTGAGTCTGTCAGGACGCGTGAGGAGAGAGATGAGGCGAGGACTCAAGTGCAGGAGGAATGGTATTTAATAATAAAATAAAGAACAACAAAAACAGAGAACTGTTTGCACTGTCAACATAACACGCACACAACGGATCAGCACAGGACTACAGACACCAGGAGGATAAATAGAGAGAGAAACGAGGGAGACACAGGTGGAGCAACTGAAACAATGATTGAGTAACTAAATGGACAGACAATAGACCGGCGAGAACATGGCACACCCAAACATGGGGCAGTTTCAAAAGTCACTGGCTCATATAACACAAACAGTATAGTAATAATAATAATGACCTTAGCTGCATATTACGTCAAGTCACCTTTATTTATATAGCACTTTTAACAATACAAATGGTGTCAAAGCAACCGCACAATATCAAAATAGGAAAATAGTGTATCACTAATGTAAAATGATAAGATGAAATGCCATTGTCCTATTATTACGTAATATTAAACTTGATTAGAAGGTAATCTTTAAAGGTTTTGGATGGTTTGCTGAAAGGAAAGCTCTGTTACGGTCCTGCTGCTGTGTCAGATGTCTCTGTATGTTAAGGCTTGTTGTTTGTTGTTGGTGGTTATGAATGAATGAAATATACTAATCTGTACTGTTCACGAACTCATGGTGCCTTCACATAGATTACTTTTTTCCTTACCAGTTATGTAAATGAATATCTGACTTATTTCTCAAAATTGTTTGTATTACATTGTTTTTTTTAACTGAAATATGTTAAAATCAATTGATCGTCCCGCGGTGGAAACATGGCTATAAATATCAATTCTGCACACGAATCAGTTTATGCCATCAACATATTTTAATATTTTACACAGTTATCTTTGCATCAAATATATTTTTTTGATTAAAATGTGGGCTTTTAAAAGATACACTAGTCATAGATTTAAGATTTTGTTCTATTTGTTTAATAAATGTAAATAATTGTAAAAATAATACAGTGCTTATTCTCATTTTCACAAAACAGATAAATATGTACAAAAACACACACCAATCTTTTAATAAATGCACATACTATAGCCTAATTAAATTACATTAAACACAAATAATTTTAGTCCATAATGCAGAAATCTCTGCGCATCTCTTTGACAGTCATAAACCTCATGATATGATCTTATAGATAGAGTGACTCTAAGCACAAGGAGACTAAAATCAAGTTCCTGTGCAAAAAGTATCGGATGAGCAAGAAAGAAAGGTTGTTACTCACTGATACAGAGACAGTCAATCAAAAACGGTAAATCCAGCATAGAGCGACTTGTTGTATGTGTGTAAGTGTGTGAGTGTGTGTGTGTCAGAGACGCTGTAGAAGGACAGAGTGCCGGCTGACACGTCCACATACACACCTACTCTCCGACAGGACTGTGAAGGGACACGTATGTCAACTGAAATAAGATTGTGCCAGACAGAGAATTTGTTATTATAACATATCAGACTCCAGGAGTGCATATTGTATCCAAATTCACACGTACAACTTCGTCCTTTCCTTCTGATACCTTTATATGTCACCGATATAATAGCATTGTCAATCCATTCAGCCTTCCAGTAACAGCGTCCAGACAGACTATCTCTACACAGAACCTGAGGACACCCATCGAATCGTTCTGGATGATCGGGATATGATTGAGGCTCTTCCACAAGTCTCACCTTTCTGTTGTTTTCAGACAGAATGAGACGTGCATGTGCTGTGTTTGAATCCAGGGTGAGACCACAGGCATCTAAACACAAGAGATATATAACAGTCTCAAAAGGTGTATACGGTTTTAACTATAATTGTAAGAGTCAAATGTCCTCACTTATATAGTAAAATAATGCGACGAGCGACTAGCGAGGACATTTTACTGGTTCTCATTAGTTAAAAAGGCTTATAAATCTGCCTGAACATTTTTATTTAAATTAGTTAATTTAGGCTTAAGGGTTGGGTTAGGGGATATAAAATAGCATTAACCTGATATAAAATCAATGGAAGATTATGCAGTGTCTTTACTAATGTGTGTCTGGTGTTTGTGTGTGTAGACATACATTTGTGTAGGCCTGCTGTAATCCTCAACTCTCCTCCGTTATCCACACTGTAAAGCACAACGTGTCAATCTTCACATCTAATACAATTAAACACACATACGCATGCACAACATACTTCAGTGTATCCAGTGTGTTTGGATGGTTGAGCAGTTTGCCTCCTGGATGATTGTAGCTCAAATCCAGTTCTCTCAGGTGTGACCTCAGAGATGAAGACAGATATTGACTCCGTCACCATACAGCCAGACAACCTACAGACACACAACAACAGTCCAATTTAACAATTAAAGATGACTATTTATAACACAAGTACCTGTGCTGTTCACTCAGACTCCGCCCATGTTTGATCTATAATACAGTAGTTGTATGCTACAGCTGATTTGAACATGAATAAATGGTTATCAATGGTAACTGAACAGGACAAGTACACATGCTTCCTCATGTATAAGTCACGATACATCTTAAGTAGTGCCTCACATGGAAAAGGCTGAAATTAATCCTAGACAAAGACAATAAAGTAGTGAATTAGCACTAGTGTGGGAGTGGAGAACAAGCAGCTACCGCACTGGGTTGATTAAATTAAGCTTGTCCTAATTATTTTACATGAATAAGCTTTATATAATCTCTCTCTTTGCAACGTTCTTGTTATCAGCCTGACATGAAGCACTTATTAAATGCTAAACAAATTTTACAATCTTCGGAACTTGGTCCGAAAAAGTTTGGGAACAACTGATGTGAATAAAATAAAACAAATTCTCTATGTTTTGTCCTTCCAGTAAAGGACAATCTGTAGTACATTTATAAATGATGTTCTCTTGATGTAGTGTGGACTAATGTAAGTGGACATCTCAGATTATTCTGAATTGATTGTGTTTATGTTCAGTTAAAATGCACTTGAAATAGTATGAATAAAGGCAGTGGAAAAAGTCGAGGCTATATATAATATACACTGTATTTATTTACTCAATTTTATGTCATCATACCTCAAACTTATCCAATATGTGTTACTGGAGTTTCATGTGAGTGTGATGACATTGCTTGTGATGACATTCATTTGTTTTTTTATTAAATATAGAAAAATGAGAAAACCATGCACCATTTTCCATAAAAAAACAGACAAGAATTCTCCTTAATTTTTGGTTTTTAGATTCAGGGGTTTGAAAATGGATAAACAGTTTTATTTACACGTGTGGGAGGGAATTAAACACTGCTTTTCACTGATTGGTCAAAAATGAAACAGTTCCATCATCATGTCTGTGCAACAGAATAAGAGTCCTCCGCTGTTAAGGCGTTCATTGCAGCTCCTGCATTTCGTCTCTCTCTCATCAAACAACTAACAAATGGACAGGGTTTACTTCTGTGTAGACATGTATTAGGTTATTGCTATTTATGTGTAGCAAGTATTAGGTGCTTTTTACAGAAATATGCATGTACCTCAGATCTGCAGCCATATTACCTTTTTAGTCTATTTCTTTGGCACACCGCACATTTTATTTAGATGTCCAGTTATCAAAATCTGTGTGGCAGAGTTCCTTGACATTTACATTATAGTGAAGCTCAGACTTGCATCGGTTTTAGTGGGAATATAAAGCTATCTTTTTTTTTCATAGAGAAGTTTATATGATGCAGTCATTATCTGGCATGTTATCAAAATCTGTGTGGCACAGCTCCGTGACGCACTGGACAACACAATGCATTTACATTATAGTGAAGTGCAGACCAGTATTGATTTTAGTGTGAATATGCAGCAGGCATCATTTCTATTTTAGACAGTACAGTTTCATTAATAAAAAAAATTCACTAAACAGTGTGTTTTATTTGACTTAAAACACAGCCGTTTCATTCTTGAATGAATCGGA
The DNA here is from genome assembly GCA_003573665.1 of Oxygymnocypris stewartii. Taxonomy (NCBI): domain Eukaryota; kingdom Metazoa; phylum Chordata; class Actinopteri; order Cypriniformes; family Cyprinidae; genus Oxygymnocypris; species Oxygymnocypris stewartii. The sequence continues at coordinate 1,403,025 of QVTF01021140.1, forward strand.
GTCTTTGAATTAATAGTTTGTGTGATTTGTTCAATAACCCATTTGCTTTGCTCCTTAATAAATCAGCATATTGAACGAATCGGTTAAATTTGATGACTCTATGACTCATTCATCAACACAATGACTTGCCGCCACCTACTGGCGATGTAATCTTCATAATTCAAGTATCCATTTGTTTCATTTTGTCACTCATTTCATATTCAGAATGTTTTTGTGTAAAACATCAATCTCATTCCATAATGCAGTTGCTGTGTTAATGCATTTACTGCCATCTGAGCAGCATTAACCCTCTCTGGGATATCATCATTTATAAATGACTCTAAGAAAACTGCATTTAAAATACAATATTAATGTTCAACCAACAAAGTTTTATTTTAGTGATATCACATGACATCCCCTTCAACCAGTAACATTAAATATTAGCCATGTACTACACATTTTTGGTAACTAGGTACTAAAGTTAGCACATTTTAGGTCACATGCGCTCATTTTAGACTAGAGCATAAAAACAACAACTCAGAGACCAACAAATCTGAGCGTCATGAATAACTGACAAAGTCATATTATGTGATCGATGCATGTTTTTGTAGCTTGCACCATTGACCAGCATTGGCGGGCAGTATAATATAATTTATGCATGTGTTTTAGCCTCATTTTTGTATGATTTTTGGAAGATGGAGAGAGAAATCAATAAAATAAGTATTGATGATAGTGATATGAATGCATCAGAAAATCAGGTTGTAGTAATAAAACAAGTTATTGGGGACCAAGGAGGATAGAAGCAATGAGGGAGAGAGCAGTGATGAAGAATAGGTTGTTATGCAAGTCAGGCATTTGGGTACATTATTGTATGCCAGTTTGAAAGATGCGATCCATACAACAACCAATGTCTATTGACATTACTATACTGACAGGCAGCGATGCTCCAATGATGACTGCACAAGTCAACATCTACTAATGTGTGGGGTACACTGAAAAAGAAGATCTTGTTTATTTTCGATAATTGATTTTAAATTCCAAAGCGAAACACAATGTTAAACACTATGATTTTCAGGCAGTGAAATTGCATCTGAATTCGTGTCAAGTTTTAGACATTTTCATGCACGAGTTCTAAATCAATTATAGCAGCGCAAGAACATTTTTTAATGTTCATAAAGATTTTGAATGTTTTTTTTAAACAGTAAGACCTTTGCATTTATTTTCAGACAGTGAAAAAACATTTGATTGTGTGTGTGAAGTTTCAGACAATTTTCCATAAATAATTTACCCTAATGGGACAAAGTCAGTTATAAATGACGGATCCTTAAAAAAAGGTCAAAGGTCAGATGAAGAAAACACATTTTTGAAAATGGTTTTACTCCTAAAAATAAGGTCAATTATTTATTCACAATTAGTTCAACTTAAGACGCAGCTTCTGTGCCACAGTGCATACGTTTGGTACTGATGTAATTGGTAACAACTATAATGTCATATTTTTCAAATATTGACAAAATTCAGGAATTTAATATTAAAGGTGACAGACATATTTTATAAAGTTATAAAAAATATTATGTATTATATACATGTGTAACATGCCGTCGGATAATGACAGTATCATATAAACTTCTCTATGAAAAAAAGATAGCTTTAAGATAAACTAAGTATATTCCCACTAAACCGATGCAAGTCTGAGCTTCACTATAATGTAAATGTAAAACAGCTTTGCCACACAGGATTTGATAACTGGACATCTAAATATAATGTGTGGTGAGCCAAAGAAATAGACTATAAGGGTTATATGGCTGCATATCCGAGGTACATACATATTTCTGTAATAAGCCACTAATATTTGCCATATATAATCTATGCCTGCACAGAAGTAAGCCCGGTCTAGGCTTTTTTCAGGGGTTTTTTAGCCATTTTCTGATGTTTCTGTTTTTAATTTTAGATCACAGACCAGGATGTATTGAGTGAACGCGTTTTGTCAAATGAAGTGAACTTACACCTGTGAGTCTTAATCAATGAAACAAGCATGTTACTGACAGGATCCACAACAGATGGACAGGCAAGTGAGTATCATACTTCACAAAGCAGCTGAGCATGTACAGATAGCATGACCATGTACAGTATTGCTAGCCAAAGATGTGGGGAAAGAAGTTTAGCACACTTCAGAAAGATGAAATAAACAGACGCTGAATTAATTGTCTATTATTTTATAGCTGTGTGCTAGTCATTACTAAGGTGATGGAGCTGGTTACATGTGATCCAGTGAGGACACCAAGGGATTGCATTCAACAGATTTATCAGTATATAAATAATAATATATAGGAAATAATAATAACAATAATTAGTTAGCACTCTCCATTAGGGCTGCATGATTAATCGCATGCAATAGTCATGCGTGTGCCGGTTCTGTGATTAGTAGTAAACGTCCATCACCTGTTTGCAAATAAAGCTGCATTTACTACATAGAGCTGTACGTAGATCACTGACAAGCTACGCAATGTTGTGTTCATACTCGAATGCGGTTCATCTGCAATTATGAACGCGATACTGTGCAGCTTGTTGGTGAGCTACGGCTCTGTGTAGTAAATGCAGCTCCATTTGAAATCAGGTGATGAGATTTACTACTAATCACAGAACCGGCTTTACTGATAAGACACGCATGACAATTGCATGCGATTAATCGTGCAGCATGGGCAACACCTTTCTATTCATTCAACAAGTTTTGCCAGGTTTGGGTAAGAAGGAGTTGAAGGGCAAGATTCTGGCTGTTATAAATCAGCTTGCCATGTAAACAGGTACAGTAAACGCATGTTTCTTCAGGCTCTCTTTCAGAGTTGTTAGATAAAAATCTTTAGCAGATGTTCATAAAACTATACCTATAGTGTTTGGCAAATGTTCATGTTCCATATTAATACAGTATAACAAACTGTGCTTGTTTAATATTTGGAAATGTTTTAAAATACTGTTTTAAAGATTTAGAAATTGTGTAATTGGTACTTAAGACATTTTGTTTTTGTCACTCTTTGAAAAGGGATTTTGATAAGTGAATTCAAATAAATTGTAAGTTCAATTAAATCATTTTTATTCTTTGTCCTTGTTTGTAATGCAGGTGTATCATCATTAAATAATTTACAGTAAATAGCGATATTTAAATGTAAGTTTTGGGTCTACTCACAACATTCATTCAGATTATTTCACTTGTTTTCTGCTGTGCATAACCTTAAGCCTGTACAGGTTGATTGAACTTAATACAATTATTTAAAACTCGTTGCCCTAAAAAAGTAAATTTTGTCATGTTGAATAAACTATACATTTCAAGTTTAATGTACCTAAAATGTAAATAGCACTGCATTAAAAACTGTTAGTTCAATGAACTAAAAGTGTTTAATTAAATATTGTTGAAATCTCAAGTACATTAAACTTGAAATGTATTGTTTATTCAACATGACAAACTTAACTTTTTTAGGGCAACGAGTTTCCATAATTGTATTAAGTTCAATCAACCTGTACAGGCTTACAGTGTACTCTTTATTCATATATAAGATATGAATACTGGTACATAGTGTTACCGTCCCGTCCTTAGAGATGTTGTATACTCATATATGCGGTCTGTAGCAAACAAAATATTTGGATATGTTCTAACAAACAATGCTTCATATCACAATCCACAACATCCATAGGAGTCTCTTAGAAAGTACTTTAAGGTTCACACATGTTCAAGCACCACTGTATACTATACTAAAACTACTGGTATTGGTAATGTTTACCATTAATGAAATATCTAAACTCTGAATAATCTGAGGAAAAGATTATTAAAAAGCTCAAACAGACATTTTCATTGATTGAGACATTACAAGCATCCACACAGCAAATTCGTCAGTGTTAAATTCCCAGTGTTAAAGCATGACAGAGTAAAGTGTTGACGTTATAGAGTTAGATTTTCAGAAATTAACACTATCAGAGTTAGAAGCTGATTTGATTCGGTGTAAAACCACAGTGTTACAGGTAACCAACACTTGCCGGTGTTATTTCCAACATCCTGGTATTTATGCAGTGCTGTCACTGAAGAATCTTCCAAGCGCCATTTCCCTCAGTTTCAGAATAGCAACTGGTAAGTCAAGCTACCTCAGTGTTTGTATTTTATAGACTTTCTGTATGGAAATACAGTTATGAATGTACTGTTAGTTAAATGACTTCAGACAGAGTGAAGAATTTTAAATTTAGGTGGATCATTTGTGGTTGTTTGTGGAGTTCGTCGAACTAAGCGGTACTTTCTTTACTTCTGTAACGTTATGTAGTCTATGTAATACTTCTATTTTATATACTTCTATCTTTGAATGTAATGTTATTTTAAGTTTAAATGTAAAACTTTTAATGTATGTGAGTGTTTTAATGGCCGCGTTTTGCACTTTCACAGACATTACGTAGTTGTATGCCCATGGACATGTACGTTAACATTAACGTTAACTTAACGTTACTTTGTACATGGACAAGAAGTTTTTTTTTCTCCCGCATGGTGCCTAAAGCATAACATGTACATGTACACGGTATTTCTGTCTCAGTAAAGGCTATTTTGTGCGCGGTTACAGCCACCAGTCTGTAAAAAAAAAAAAAAATCAACGTTTCCTTCAATTCGTATTTTAGCGCCCAAACGAAAGTCTCGCTCGTGCAATTCTTCCAGACGCCATTTTCCCTCGCTTAAGAGAGTTGCTGAAATATATCTGGTGAGTCAATTAATAAAGTATTTTAATTTACATAAACGTGTTTATGCATAATCTGCAGGGGTAGCTTTCCAGGAGCAGGGTTGGAGATCCCTGATATAACGTTAAATACTTTTTAAATTTGCTTGTTGTTTTGTTGCAACTGTTAATCATCTTCAGAGTATGATTTACAGGTTTGATTTGTAAAGTGGGGAAGAATGATTTGCAAGGTTCAATACCTGAGCCAAAAGAAGTATGTTAAGATTGGGAAGGCATGCTTTGAGATGTTCATCGCTGAAGGTAGGTTTTTTTCAAAAATTAAAAGGTTATAAATATGTTAACTACATTTTAATAAATGTTTTACTATTTATTTTTTTATATTTATTTTTTCAATAGCCAGAGAAAAGTTCTCCATACAACAAGACAAGACCCTGACAGTGACGGACGATGGAGGAATAGAGATTGACGCTGATGTGTTTCCAGAGTTGGTGACCAAGGATGTGTGCTTGGTCATTCGTGGTGATTCTAATGAAGGTATGTCTTGTGCAAGAATAAGATAAGATTGACAAAGTTGTAGGCTATCATAAAGGAAATTCATGTGGCAGAATAAGAATTAGCTCCTATATTAAAAACAGTTATTTGGAATATTTTATGTTATTGCATATCAATATTACAGTGTTTCAGCATAAAAGTCTTAAAAGTTTATTTTAATTGACAACACAAATGATGCTGACATAAGTTTTCTCATCGTATCTCATAGGACAAGGGCTACATGATCAACTGTATTTCATTACTGATCATGATTTCAGATTCTCCTAAGCAAAATTGTCTGCAATATTGACCCACTGTTTTTTTTTTCTTTCTTTCTTTCTTTTTTCATTGTCATTACTATTATCATTGGGACAGACTTGTGTATGGATTAAATGGTTCTCACCATGAATATAGGCATAGATGCTGGAATGGCAAAAGAAAACAAACAAACACAATTTCATGTTAGAGGTTGCCAGATGTTAAGATTTTGAATCACCCATTCATATAGCTAATCTGTACAGAAAGAATGCAGTGTGGTGCTTTTGTTTGTCAGTATTTATGAGGATCTTTCCTTTTTCTCTTTCAATAGAATCGTCTGCCAAAACTTCATCAAGCCACATGGACACATTGTCCATGTTGAGTAGAGAGGATAGTGAGAGTGATGAGCATACCTTGTCTAAAAGAGCGTGTATGGAGAATGAGGTGTTACAGGGTGCTTCAGCCAGAGATGTGAGGAAGGAGAGGTTTATTTATGTAGAAAGAGTTAACAGCTTAAGTAAAAGTTACATCTATGATCATTCCCATTCTAGTTTTTGATGTATGGAGGACAATTTAAGGACTTAATTAAAGGGGTAGTTCACCCAAAATTTCTGCAATTTACTCACCCTCCAATTATTCCAAACTGTTTTTCATTTTTGGGTGAATCTATCCATTTACACCAGCAGTGCCCAACCCTGGTCCTGGAGATCTACCTTCCTGCAGAGTTCAGTTCCAACCCTGATCAAACACACCTGTCTGTAATTATCAAGTGCTCCTTCAGATCCTAATTAGTTGGTTCGGTTCTGTTTGATCAGGGTTGGAGCTGAACTCTGCAGGAAGGTAGATCTCCAGCATAGATGCAAACTCCTCACCTTTCAATGATTTATTATTTTTTAGTGAAAAATAACAGTTTTGGACATAAAGGCCCGGTTTCACAAACGGGGCTTAGCTTCAGCCAGGACTTGGCCTTAGTTAAATTTAAGATATTTAAGCAACTTTTTCAAAAATGCCTTAGAAGAAAACATTAAGGTGTGCATCTTGACACAGAACAATGACACTGACATATTTTAAGATAATGTCAGAGCAAGATATTTTCTGTTGAGACAGCTCAAACATGCATTTTAGTCTGGGACTAGCTTAAGCCTTGTCTGTGAAACCGGGGGTAAAGGTAATAAAAATAAAGTAACCACAAAACAGCATGTAAATAAATATCTTTAAAAGAAATTCTGTGTGGAGCATGCCCCCAATCCGTGCAGGAACAGGGTTGGGCACCCTTGATTTAAACACTTGTGGCTCAATAGGAGTTAGTTCTCTTTGGAGAGAATGTGTACAGTTGAGACTACATGTACAGCTCTGAACTATTATATATGCTTTTATCATATGTGTGTATATGTAAATGTATATATGTGTGTAAATGTATGTTTCTTTTCAGCTTATTAAAAGTATTCTACTTGAGAAACCTGGTGGTGTAACAATCCTAAAGGAGTATGAGGAAACTGGGAGCATATGTGATAGTTCAATACGACAAATGGTGAACATGTTAGCGGCACACATGACAGAAACTGAAGGGTATATTATTCCTTAATGTTACATTGCATTTTTACTTTATTTAATTTTTTTAGTGTGTAATACCATTGTATTGTTTCTGTGATACATTTTAAATTAGGAGGATTCCACAACGACTGACCAAGGAAAAATATGCCCAAGGTATCATCAGCTTGTTCCCAGCCCTGAAAGATCCACTGTCTAAGAAAGGCTATGTAAGTTGTCTGATACTTTCTGGGGTAGCTAAATGCTGGTTATTACATTATAGCACATAAAACCTCCTGGTTGTCACCATCAAATTGCATGTTGTGGTTTTGTTCTACTTAGGAGCATTTCTATGATGCACAGAGTGGATCAGGCTTCCTGGCTTGGAGGCTGAAGACTATACAAAGAAAGACAAAGCTTTGCCCTCTCTCATCTAGTTCTTCTAGTTCAGCAGTGGTGACAGGAGGTGGTCCGACACTCATCAGGAGTATAAACCACGAACATCAACTTGAGGATGAGCAGTGTAAACAGGCAATTTCTTTGATGACCCATACCAATGATCAGGAGACTATATTCCAGAAGATGCGAGAGACATTTGAGTATCGACAGAGACTAATCCACAAGACTGAAACTTCAGCTACAGTTTTGTCAGTGTTCCCAAGACTGTTGGACACAAAAGGATTAGTAAGTTTAAAATGACTGTGCATATTACTGTAAATAAAGTGTCAGTAAGGAAGCATACAATTAATCCACACAATTTAACTGGTATATTGAAAGTCTTTTGAAGTAACATCAATTAGGTCTGATAAATTCAAATGTCAATTAATGTTAAAACATTTTGGCAAATGTTACAACAATCTTGCATACCACATTAACGTTTATGTTGCCAACAATGTTTTGAGTTTGAGCCGATCTTCTCACTTCAAAAGACTTGGAATAAAATATTTGAATTGTATGAATTAATATCATGCTACCTTTACGTTTTGGAGTTTCAGTGTTGGTAGCTGTTGATTTTCATTGTATTTGCATTTCATAAAGCTGAGAGAGTGAGTATTAAAAATATATTTTGTGTTTCAAAGAATGACATCAGGGTGGTAAGTTTTCATTTTGGGTGAACTCTCCCTTAAATAATGTTCTGCTCCTTGCTTACTTTTTTTTTTATGTATCTTAATGCTTTAGATTCTTCAAGACTTCAGCCTTCTCTTTGAACCTGAAACGTCTGCTAGACTTCTAGAAAGGTGGCCATCATTCAAACTGAAGTTGATAAAGGAGGCATCAATGCTTGCATCGACATCGTATCTGGAACAGCTTTTACAATCAGCCAGAGAGGAGCAAGGGGAATCCTGTGAAGACATCTTGAAAAGTATTTATATATTATATATATTTACATAATGTATTTTCGTAATTTTTTTTTTTTTTTGATTTGATTACATTTGTATGACATACTAGTTTTTAGTAGTTGAATCAATTGTTTTTGCAGGTTGGGACAGTGATATGTCCACTTTACTTCTGTTGTTGCACATCCTGTCACCTCAACCAGCTGGGAGAAAGAGGACTACTAAGATCAGTGCACGTCAAGCCGTGGATCACCTCGTAGATTTTCATAAGGTGTGTTAGGATTTCATGAATTTGTACATACTCTAAACTCCATAAATCACTGAACTGAATATGTTATTTTGAATATATTCAAGTATTTGATTTAGGGATGCTAACGATTAATCAACAATTGATTAATTGTCGATAATCCTTTAAATTGATTAAGCATGGACGTCATTAAAGGATTAGTTCTCTCCAGAACGAAAATTTACTAACCCAATGTCATCCAGGATGTTCATTCTTTTCTTTAGTCAAGAATAAATTAAGGTTTTTGAGGAAAACATTCCAGGATTTTTCTCTATATAGACGAGATCAACAGGTTTAGTTTCAGTGCAGCTTCAGTGGGCTCTACACGATCCAAGCCGGGGAATAAGGGTTTTATCTAGCGAAATTATAATTTTCTTAAAATACAGAAATGTATATACTTTTTAACCACAAATTCTTGTCTTGCAGAATGACTTTCTTGCATTACGTAGACTACTGTGTCGGTGCAGTTTACGTTCCGTTGGATAAAACTAGATGTTCGCTTGTCTAGTTAGTCTCTCAACATTAAGTATATTAAGTAAGGGGCCATATAAAACCCCGCCATGTGAAACACCATGCCAGTCTAGGGCTGGACGATATGGGCAAAATTTATATCAGGATATATTTCTTAATTTCGGTTGATATGATATAATTCTATCAATATAAAAATATTTTAAAAAGCCTCAGAATGCTCAAAACTGCCAAGAACGCCCACAACAGATGCCTTTACCTACAAACTTCTGAAAACACTATTTGCCAAGTCTATGAAACCTCCTCATATAAAACTAGATAATATTTGAGAAAAAGTGGCACAAATAAATTGTTTTTGTATTTAGCCTTCATACAAACAAGACATGTCAAATAAACATCTTAAACTCACCTTAATATCTTTACCGTCAAACTATAACATGCACTACTAGTCAAAAGTTTTAGAATTAAAGATTTTTTATTTTTAAACCCTCTACCATACACATTATGATAGACCTATAAAAAAAAATATTTGACTTTTTAATTTATTGGAATAGCTTAACTTGAAGTGCTGTCAAAAAAAAATTGGGGGAAAAAAAGATTATAGTAAATGATTAATCAAGTAATTGATCGTTAATTTTATTGACGATCGATCATGGGAATTTGTAGAAATTGACATTCTTAATGTGATTGCAATTCTTTTTCCATACATTTCTTTCAGTCATGCCGGAGTCTTGAAGAGCACTTGGATGCAGATGAACGTCGGCAGCCGTATCTTCTTGCATCAGGAACCAGCAGACGAGCTATCAGCAGCTACTACATCGTCATGGATAATAAACTCATCTTGTGCCAGGGAACCACATCACTTGCAGCGTTTGATGAGCTTTTCAAGGTCCACTTCGTTTTTAGTTTAAATTATGATGAAGCACTTCGCAGCATGTATAACTTCATCCAGACCGCTGTCTTTGGTATTGATGTGGGAACCACCAAAGCAACCCTAAAAGTTAAGGATTTGCGAGCCAAGTTGCTGAATGATGTATGAGTGTTACGTTTGCCGGACACTTCATCATTCCATAGCATACTTGATTCGACATCTCAAACTGTCCCATGGTTTATATCCTGGCAAAAAGTTTAATTTGTTGTGTGCACAGGATGGTTGTTCTTTGGAGTTTAAAAGTTACTGTGGTTTCAGACGACATCTTAAACTTTTTCACAGTGACACTAGTGACACTGAACTTCCGAGTTGCTCTGATGAAATATCAGATTCAACTGTCATCACATCTGTAGGAATGCCGGCTCTGCCTATGAGTGGACCAAACAGTTCATCATCTTTTGGAGTGCTGGGCACACATGAAGATTTGAGTAACACTGACTGTTCTGTGTCAAAAAAAAATTGTGCTTCTGTTATTGCAAAGTTGCAGGGAAGTGGTGTTTCAAACAATGTTATTTTGTCTGTTGTAGAAAGTATGGAAGAATGTTTAAATGAGGTTCATACATCTTTCAAAAATCAGATCTTGAATGTAGTGCCAGAGTGTAACCCAAGTAGCATGCCAGTAGAAAATGTGCTTGCGAATTTAAAGAATCCTTTTTCTGATCTGAACACCAATAGCAAATGGAAAAAATATTTTTGCGAACAATGGGGAGTTGTACAACCTCTGGAGGTGCATTTAGGCGTAAGATATGATTCCCGGAAAAATAGAAGGTCTGGATTTTACGAACATGTTCCCGTCAGTGACACTTTCATGTACATACCATTGTTTGAAACTCTGGAGTTTATTTTCAAGAATGAGATGATTTGTGGCCATATTCAGTCTTCGACAGCGAGTGATATATATTCTGACTTCTGTGATGGTACTCACTTCAAGACTAATCCATTGTTCTCAGTAGTTGAGCATGCCCTGCAGCTTCAGGTTTATTATGACGATTTTGAAACCGCGAATCCATTAGGGTCCAAGCATGGAGTGCATAAGCTTGGATGTTTGTATTTCACACTTAGAAATCTTCCACCTCATCTCAATTCCTCCCTTATGAACATACATCTTATTTCCCTGTTTCACTCAGAAGATGCTAGAAAATATGGTTTGGATAAAATAAAAAGTCCTTTTATAGAAGACGTAAAAAAGCTGGAAACGTGTGGCATGAAGGTGTCATTTTCTGATGAACCACTTAATGGAACTATATGTCAGATCACAGGTGACAACCTAGGTTTAAACGGTATTCTTGGCTATGTCGAGTCTTTCAATGCCCATTACTTTTGCAGGTTGTGTGAAACCAATAAGGCCACAGCTCAAACAGTATTCAATGAACATGACCCCAGAGTTGTTTTGCGGTCTGAGCAGCATTACAAAAATCTTGAGGAGTCCGGAGACAGTTCATGTTACGGTATCAAACGCAACAGCATTCTCAACGAGTTAAAATATTTCCATGTTGCTGATAATGTGGCTGTAGATGTAATGCATGACATCTTGGAGGGTGTAGCGCAATATGAGCTAAAACTACTGTTTGATTACATAGCCAAAAATTGTATTTCCAGTGACAACATCCTCCTGAGAATTTATTCATACAGCTATGGCTATTTAGACCGCAAGAACAGACCAACTAAAATGAATTTGCAGGGCAGTGGACTTGGACTTAATGCCAGCCAAACTATGTGTCTCCTGAAAAACACACCACTGATATTGGGTGATGTTGTTCCAGAAAAAGACAACTATTGGAATCTACTCTTACTTCTGCTTGATATTGTAAATATAATTTTCTCTCCTTGTATTACTGAGGGCATGATTGTTTATTTAAGGTGCCTGATAGCTGAACATCATAAATTATTCAAAGAACTGTACCCTACTCATAATTTGATCCCAAAACATCACCTGATGATCCATTATCCCAGTGTGATTCAAAAAATTGGTCCTTTGCTTCATATTTGGACTATGAGATATGAAGCAAAACATAAATTTTTTAAGTCCAGCATAAAGAACTTTAAGAACTTGACCAAGTCTTTAGCACTAAAGCATCAGTTAGCTATAGCTTATCATTGGGAGTCACTTAACATCAGAGGTATTGAGTCAGGGCCAGTGAAAACTCAAATGTTGGGTGAATTAGAAAATGATGAATTGGTTTGTGCACATTTTCAACTTGACAGCTCTGATACAGTACTTCATACTGCATGGGTAAGATGCAGCGGAATTGAATATCGGTGTGGCTCTGTTGTTTGTATTGATGTGGTGGATGAAATGCCATTGTTTTGTAAAGTAGTTGCAATTATCCTAAGAAAGGAAGAAATACTCTTGATGCAAATGGAGGCCGTTTTTATTGAGCATCTGCATGCATTTCAGGTTGAAGATCTTGATCATTTTTGCATTGTGAAGCAACATGAACTGCAGCACCCCAAACCCTTTGACCTTCAGATGTCATATGACTCTGATTCGTTCTTGTATGTTGTTACAGATTGTTGCATTTTGTAGAGCACTGAAACTGCATGTGCTATGTTGTTAAATAAACAGTTGAAATGTGGCTTTGAAGGGTTTTGTTTAGCCTTTTTGTTTAATCCTCAATATTTAACATTTTATAACAGTTTGGAGTTTAAAACACTTATTGCAGTGTTGTTATTGAACTCTAATAGTGTTACATTTTAACACCATATTAGTGTTGGTAATATCAACACTTTTAAAAGTGTTACATTAACACTTATGTGGTGGTATCCATATATACACTAACAAAGTGTTAAATTTAACTCTATTGTTGTTAAATTTTCGATTTACGATTTGCTGTGCAGGAATTCAAGAGCAGGAACATTGTGAGATGTTTAGTGTTTATCTGTGTTAAATACCTCAGTATGTTCAGTTGACAGTGTGAACTCTTCAGTCCATCCGAGAGCAGCTTCACTCCTGAATCCTGCAGATCGTTGTTACTGAGGTCCAGCTCTCTCAGACAGGAGTGGGTTGACTGTAGAGCTGAAGACAAACCTTCACAGCACTCAGCGGTGATATTACAGAGTTGACCAATCTAACCTGAACAAAAGAGCAGCAAGAAAAAACTGTTAATGTTAGATGACAAATTTGCAGTGAGCACTTCCACCTAAAGTCTTTGAGAGACTGTGCGAGCTGTGGAGTTGTTCAGTACAATCAATGTGGATCAGTACGACCATGAGGAATGGTCCATGAGGAATATGCACCAGATGTAATCGTATTCAGATTTAATATTTTTCCTGGAGAAGAATAACAGAATCCATAGGACATTCCTCTTTTAATATATTTTGGATCTTAACTCTTTCCCTGCAAGCATTAAAAAAGGTTAACAACAAAGCCAGCATTTTGAAAGGCAGCAAAATTGTCAATGAACCCAGAAATATTTTGCTGTATGAATATCTGCATAAACAATAAATCAAAATAAAGACCCGAGCCTCTAAAGATAAAAATCTACAAAAATTGGAATTCAAACTTTTTTTTTAAACACTTGAATGTGGGTAGGTTTCATAAATCAAAATGTTTAACAATAAGCTGAAAAACATGTTTTTATCTAAGACTATATTTTGATCAGATTCAGAACAATGATTAAAAACAGGGATTCTAGCATTTTTTAACAACGTTTTTTTTTTAATAACACTTTTAAATTGTCCTTTGAAGTTGTGTTCTGTTGGCTAGTAAGCACAAATAGGACCTCTGTGCATTTTTTTAATGGGGGGGGGGGGATTTAAAGAAAATGCAGTGCATTTTTTTATTGGGGGGGGGGGGTATTTAAAGAAAATGCAATTGAGGTTTTTTTTTCTTCACATTTGTTGGACTAATATTGCTTGTCAACTGAAATTCCCATTTAAATTATTATAATTGCAGTTTTATACTTAATAAAATCTTAAAAAATCAAATGAGAAATTATTCACATATTTCCCTGGACAAAAAATGAAGTTGAGTAAAATGGTGTAAAAGGTGTGTGTGCATTAGTAATATCGCCCATCCTTGAGCAAAACATAGATATATCACGTTCATCAACATGCCAGCTCACACAGTTTTACATGTCTTCATGGGCTCAACATTTCATGCAGTAATGTTAAAAAGCATTGACTTGTGTGCTGATTAATGTTTGATGATCATGTTAGCTTGTATGCTACTTATTACACTGCTATAGCCCTTGTTTCTGTTTCTTTGCCTGTGTTTTGAAGGTCTCAAAAGATGCATAAAAGCCCCCTCTGTAATATAGCCAGAAAATACTGTTAGTTTATATTCAGAACACAAAAATCACTGAAGAGTTATTGGCCACATGGCACATGCAAAAAATACACAAGATGTGGGTAAACTCAGGAAGTGCAGGCAAAAGCGTACATTTGATGTTTGTGTTTCTGTATTCTTTATTACTATGCATTTGTTTGTTGGTAGTGGTATAACTACTGAAATGTTTGTATTATAGGGGTGCAACGGATCAAAAAAATCACGGTTCGGACCGTTTCTCGGATCAGAGTCACGGATCGGATCATTTTTCGGATCAAAAAAAAATTAAAAAGATCAGACAAATAAACATAAGTTTTGTCTTTTTGTTTAATAACACTTAAATTATTAAATTAAAATATATAAAATCAACTTAAAGTGCACAAGGCATTAGGGCTACAACAACTAATCGATAAAATCGATTATTATCGATTATGAAAATCATCGACAACGATTCTCATAATCGATTAGTCGGGTCCGCCCACAGTGCACGTCCAACTTCAGCCGGTTGCTCAAATTACAGCACTAAATAACGTATTTCTATGGACAAAATGCATCTCAAAATAGTGGAGGAAACAGAATGAGATGCTGCGGGAGAAGTACGTGATCCATTTAGCATGATAATTCTCTATTTTGAGCTTTAAGTGAATGCATTAGTGTAAAGGCTTGCCGTCAGGCGCTGTGACACATGCGCGTGCGTCCTCAAAACATATCCGTACATTGCGTCCGCAAACATATCCATTGCACTGAATAATCTGTTGTTGAAAGTTAATTTAAGGTTTAAAAGTCAACATGCAGTGTGTATATTTTATGAGAGTAGGAACTTTAAAGGGGTAACAGCATGTAATTGTCTGAATATAAATATGAGATGCTCCATAACCGCCTTTTACAGGATAAAGAAATGACAGTAAAACATGACTGTGATCAAAGTTCCTGCAGAACATTCCTCTCACACCGTGTCTTTATTATCATTTAAATTTTTAAGAGTAATGTATGACGATTGTATGACAGCCAAGTACGGCGAGAGAAAGCATTAGGAGACGTCCGCTCTCTTATAGCTATCGGGGTACTTTGATGACACACCGATCGGTCGAGCTGCGCTGCTTCAAATCAAACACATCTAAGCGGTCTTCAGAGAAAGCATCATGTTGGCACGCTGCTATGTTGCCAAGTCCGCAGTTTGCCGCGGGTTGTTTTCGTGTCCGCGGGTCTTTTATAACATGCGGAATTGACGAGCTACGCGTAAACGATATCCGGGTTGCCGGGTTCTCCTGTTGTGGGCGGAGCTAATGCGCAAACGGTAATCTCATTGGCCGGTGCTCACCTATCATCGCCCCTGTTTTGATTTCAGCGAATCAGTTCGAGTTAGAAGCACACCGATAGCGTTTGTGATGGCTTTAGTCTGATTGTGCAACAAGGGGCTGCTTAAATGCCGCGGTGATAAGCAGTTGTTGAGCAGCCTTCGTTTTCACTCCTGTTAGTGAAACACCGGTGTGATGTCGCTTCAAAGGCGTGGCCATGCTTGATGTGTTTCCACTGTCACATGGCTTTCTTGTGCCACAGTGCCTACACACCGTCACGGTTTTATCCACTAACCTCTTTCCTTCATCATTATATTTGACAGGGAAGCCAAAATGCTCCCATACAGGGGATTTAAATGGCGCGGGGCATTCAAGCTCCTCCGCTCACCATGACCACGCTGTGTGTGGACTGAACATGCGCACCATTTTTTTCTTTCATAAATCAATCCGCGGATCACGTGTGTGCCGAACCGAAGATATTGATCCGAACGGATCACGGATCAATGATGATCCGTTGCACCACTATTGTATTATGATGACAACACTATTTCAAGCTAATAACAACAAATAACTCATTATACTGAAGCTATTAACTTAAGTGGATAGATAACCATTCAATTACATAAATAATTTAATCGGAGCAGTAGTTATTTTTTTGGCTGAGAGCACCAACAATATGTTATTAACAATGGTTCAGTTTGCTTCATTTTTCCAATGCTAATCCTAAGAAGATTGCTTTTTTTAACTGCACTTGCGTTCTTCACCCACAAGCTAAAGTTTTGTTAAAATGTCCTATTCAAAACAAAATATGCAAGTCATACCTTAGTATGTTCAGTTGACAGTGTGAACTCTTCAGTCCATCAGAGAGCATCTTCACTCCTGAATCCTGCAGGCAGCTGTTACTGAGGTCCAGCTCTCTCAGACAGGAGTTTGATGATTGGAGAGCTGAAGACAAACCTTCACAGCACTGTCCAGTGAATCTACAACCTGCCATACTGAAGAAAGCCATGAAGGATTCAGTCATTAAAACGTGAGTACATACTCATGTGATTTTTTTCATCAACGTTAAGATAAAGGCAGGTATGTAGAGTCATTAAAAATAAAATGATAATGATGAGATTAAATGTTTTAGAGTAACCATTCAATAAAGAGGAACACTGAATTTTCTCATGCTATTAGAAATACCAAAAATACTATATTTTAGAAAAATTTTGTATTTTTTTTAAATGTTTTTAAAGATGTTACATACAACGCATTCATTTATGACACTCATTCGTGAAATCACCACCAGGTGACACAAAAGGACTGTTTGCAACATTGCTTAATAAGCCTGGAAGTGTGACATTTTAGCTTGTGAATGAACATAAAAAAATAAAATAATGATAATAAAAAATAATTATATAGGGTGACCATACATGCAATTTTTCCCGGACACGTCCTTGTCAGCATTTCTATATTGCTTTGATTCTAAGTACCTTGAGAGACACAAACAAACAAACAAAGCCAAAACCTAGATATGTATAGGCAAGATATAAATCATGGCCAGGACGTATGCGGGAAAAATGTCACATATTGTCAGGGTTGAGGGAAAGGATGAGAGCGAGGACCCAATTGCAGGAGGTAAAAGGGCTTTTAATTAACAAAAAACAAAACAAACGAACAAAAACTACCCCGTAGGGGAAAAACAGACTGGCTGGCTAGCAGGCAAGGAAGAGCTGGACAGGACAAGACAGGACAAGGCTGGACAGGGCAGGACAAGGCTGGACAGGACACAGACGACATCTAACATTAGGTAACGAACCCACATGGAACTGCAAACACAAGGAGATTATAAAGGGAGCAAATGAGGAGGGTAACGAGGGAAAACAGCTGGGGAAAATTAATCAATAAACAGGTAACAAGATGGGTGGGGTCAAGACAAATTGACATGAGAGCACGTGGCACACAGAAAACTAGGACAGAAGCCACGTGCTCACACAAAACAGAAACACAAGCACATGGCCAGCAAACAAATCACCAGCCATGTGCAAAACAGGACATGAACACTCAGCTAATGAGAAAACTCACAAGCCACGTGTTCACACAAGACATGACAACATGAAAGCACGCAGCCAATGAATATACAAGCTGCGTGCCACACAGCACAAGATATAACATAAATGCACGCAGCCGACAGAAACACGAACTGCGTGCAACACAACAAAACACACGTGGACAAGAGTGCGCGGTGCCGAGCGAACTCGAGACCGCGCACTCACACAATGACCGAAAATGGAGCGCGAGTGTCCGAACCCGTCACGTGACTAAAACTCAAGACATGAGTGCCGGGATCCAAACACCACGCTCCAACATGAAACAAGGCACGCAGACGAGAGACCGCGCGACTCGAGCACACTCGAAGCCGCGCACTCACATGAAAACGCGGACATGATGGGAGTATAAGGGCTCTGTCACAAAACCATGAATAACACTAGACCGAAGTGACAGTAATGAGGGACACCAAGAACAAGACAGAAACATGACAGCACAAGAACCTGACTACACAAAGACTGACACACAATAACAGACCAGACAAGAACAATTAAACACAGAGACAAAGAGGGGCGGGAGGGAGGGAAGGAAGCCAAGCCAGTGCCAGCAAGGAAGCTCAGCATGTCCAGGGAGGGACGGGAGGGTTGAGCCAGGGAGGCTCACGCAGTCCAGGGATCCTGGTAGGGAGCCAGGGCGGAGCCGGAGGGACGGACCATGGAGGATCCGGCCGAACAGGATCCCTGGCAAACAGCCAGGTTGGAGCCGGAGGGATGGACCAGGGAGGATCCGGGCTGAACAGGAACCCTGGAGGATGGCCAGGGCGGGCCGGAGGGACAGACCAGGCCGGCTCTAGCCTGTCAGGAGGCCAGGGGGGAGCAAGCAGCTTGGCAGGCTGCCAGGGTGGGCCCGGCAGGACAGGAAGCCTGGGTGGCGCCAGCAGGGCGAGGAGCTTGGGAGGTGCCGGCAGAGAGAGGAGCTTGGGCAGCTCAGGGACGGCCCCCTGGCCAGCAGAGGGTTCTGGAACAGCCTCCTGGCTGACAGCGAGCTCCTGGATGGCCTCCTGGCTGACAGCGAGATCCTGGATGGCCTCCAGGCCATGTGGGGCAGAGGAAGCCTTCCTCCTCCTCCTCCGACGAGAGCGAGACGGCGGAATGACAGCCTCTGGGGGCAGTGCTGCGTTCTGAGCCACCTCTGGGGACGCAGCGGCATCGTTGGCCTCCACTGGGGGCGCAGCTGCTGCATCATCAGCTGCCTCTGGGTGCGCAGCAGCTTCCCCGGAAGCCCTTTGGGGTGCTGCAGCATCATCAGCCACCACTGAGGGAGCTGCAGCCTCTTCGGCCTCTACTGGAGGCGCTGCGGCATGTCCGGCCTCCTCTGGGGGAGCTGCAGTGTCTTCGGCCACCTCTGGACAGGCAGCTGTAGTGTCGTCGGCTGCCACTGGGCGGGCAGCTGCATCGGCCGCCTCTGGGGGCGCTACGGCAGGCCCATTCTTCCTCCTTCTCCGGTTATGGGTCATTGGAGGGCTGGGGACTAGGTAGTCTGTGAGGGGAATGGGAGGAGGGCCAAGAGGAGGAAGGCCACCCTCCTCTCCACGGTGGTAGACATACCCCACAAACTGCCAGAAGGACAGTATCCCCAGCATTCCCATCTCCCAGGCATGGACAGGCTCATTAAGGCTGGTGTTAAAAATGTCCTTGAGCTCTGCGTCGCTGATGTTGAGCCCCTCCGCTACAAACAGGAACTGGTAAGCAAAATCCTTCACACTGGCTCCCCCTTGTCGAAGAGAAAGGAGCCTCCAGCGTTGAGAAGTCATCTGATGAGCGGAGGGGCATGGAGATGGGAACAGGAAGATGCCCATTGTTCTGCTGAGTCCTCTTTTGGTGGGTTCGTTCTGTCAGGGTTGAGGGAAAGGATGAGAGCGAGGACCCAATTGCAGGAGGTCAAAGGGCTTTTATTAACAAAAAACAAAACAATCGAACAAAAACTACCCCGTAGGGGAAAAACAGACTGGCTGGCTAACAGGCAAGGAAGAGCTGGACAGGACAAGGCTGGACAGGGCAGGACAAGGCTGGACAGGACACAGACAACATCTAACATTAGGTAACGAACCCACATGGAACTGCAAACACAGGAAGATTATAAAGGGAGCAAATGAGGAGGGTAACGAGGGAAAACAGCTGGGGAAAATTAATCAATAAACAGGTAACAAAATGGGTGGGGTCAAGACAAATTGACATGAGAGCACGTGGCACACAGAAAACTAGGACAGAAGCCACGTGCTCACACAAAACAGAAACACAAGCACATGGTCAGCAAACAAATCACCAGCCATGTGCAAAACAGGACATGAACACGCAGCTAATGAGAAAACTCATAAGCCACGTGTTCACACAAGACATGACAACATGAAAGCACGCAGCCAATGAATATACAAGCTGCGTGCCACACAGCACAAGATATAACATAAATGCACGCAGCCGATAGAAACACGAACTGCGTGCAACACAACAAAACACACGTGGACAAGAGTGCCCGGTGCCGAGCGAACTCGAGACCGCGCACTCACACAATGACAGAAAATGGAGCGCGAGTGTCCGAACCCCGTCACGTGACCAAAACTCTAGACATGAGTGCCGGGATCCAAACACCACGCTCCAACATGAAACAAGGCACGCAGACAAGAGAGCACGCGACTCGAGCACACTCGAAGCCGCGCGCTCACATGAAAACGCGGACATGATGGGAGTATCAGGGCTCTGTCACAAAACCATGAATAACACTAGACTGAAGTGACAGAACCCTGACACATATGGTCACTCTAAATAATATAACATTGTAATATTTAATCTCAGTTAATTGTTTATTCTAGTAATGCTTAATGTTCCAGTTATTTGACTTTTGTTAAAATAATACAGTGACAGTAGTGCATACCTTCTTTACTCTATAATACTAACCAGTATTTTAAGCGCATTACACTTTGGGTGTCCGTGCCCACTTCACTAAAAGTCTGGCTTTGTCTTAGACTTGGTCTAAAGCAGGGTTTCTCAAGCCTTGTCCTCGAGGGCCGCTGTCCTGTAGACTTTAGCTCCAACCGTAATCAAATACACCTGAACTAGCTAATTAAGCTGTTCAGGATCACTAGAAAGCTACAGGCAGGTGAGTTTGATCAAGATTGGAGCAAAACTCTGCAGGACAGTCACCCTTGAGGACTAGGGTTGAGAACCCCTGGTCTGAAGGTGTGTCTATTCAGGACTTTTGTTTAGTGCCAGGATGGTCTTTGTTGAATATTGTTATGGTGCTGAAAACGCTGGCACTGTTTTTGCCAAAAATGGCTTATGTCACACTTATTTTTTTCCCACTGGCTACCATTTGAAGCTCACATCAAGTTCAAGACATTGATGCTTGCTTACAGATCTACCATGGGATCAGCACCCTACTATTCTACTTGCTCTTATGAGTCTCAGATCTTGAAGTTCAGGATGAAAGTCCAGCAGAAGTCTGTGAAGACTGAACTGATTGTCTTTAATCAAGTTCAGCTCTCGAAATGGAAGCACAAACATGAAATCTACATCCTGATTTGCTTTGCCCTCGGCCCAGTCCAGAATGAACTTCTGCACAGAAATGGTTTTTCCAATTCCAGCAATGCCTTTAGTAAGTACAGTCTTTATTTTGTCTTTCACTTTACAGCTTGGTCCCACCAAGGGTATAAAGATGTCATTGCAGAATATTAGAATTTCTTGAGAGTGTTGTGTTCTAGGTGTTTTCTCCATCTGTAAAACCTCACAGTCGTCATTCACTCCTTCGGTCTCTCCCTCAATGATGTACAGCTGCGTGTAGATCCTGTTCAGAAGGGTTGCATTCTCATGTAGATTGTTTCCTTCAAATAATCTCATACTTGTTATTCATGCTGGTTTTGTGCTGGTTTTTGACTTTCTGTAGTACATCATCTACTGGTAGATGAGAATCCTGGAGTTCTCCAGTCTGATCATCTCTATTCCTCCAGCACAAACGAGAAGAACAACAAAGAATGAATGAGGGCACAAACAGCAAGAAAGACCAGCAAGAAAGACGTGTGTCATTCTCAAAACCAACTAACACAACACTGGTGAAAAAGCCATCCTAATCCAGCATATGAACCAACATGGAAATCATGCTGGATGTATATACTACATTATACCTGGAGTGCCCAGTCCTGTTTCTAGAGATCAACCTTCCTGCAAAGTTCAGATCCAACCCTGATCAAATGAACTGATCTTCAGGAGCACGGACAGGTGTGTTGGTGTGTCCTATCTCCTCATTAGGGTAGCTAGTGCTAACATAAGAAAGTCTCAGTTACATCCTCAACTCTGGACCTTGAGATCCACATTCCTGCAGAGATTAGTTCCAACCTGGATTAAACACACCTACCTGCAACTTTGTAGCCTGTTCAGGAGTGTTTGATTAGGGTTAGAGCTAAACTCTGCAGTAAAGTAAATCTGAAGGTCTAGAGTTGAGGACCCCTGATCTAAATGTTCTGCTGTTTGCAGTGACAATAAACATCTTAACTCTCTTTGTTACTGTGTATTGAATTTTATGTCTCCTGTTTTCCAGTACTGGTTGTCTCACCTGGGGTTGAAGATCGCTGTCCTATCACTGAATGTTAGGGGTTTTCTCATGGACTCAACACTCTTCATAGACACACAGCTGAGTTCTGGAGATGATGCTGTCTGACTTCCATGTGATCTGACAAAAACACAATGATAATTCACATTATCTCTCTTTGTTACTGATGTTTAATGAATAAATCTGTATTTTGTATCCAGTACTGGTTCTTCTCTCACCTGGGGTTGAAGATCGCTCTCCTATCACTGAACGTATGGGGTTTTCTCATGGACTCAACACTCTTCATAGACACACAGCTGAGTTTTGGAGATGATGCTGTCTGACTTCCATGTGATCTGACAAAAACACAATGATAATTCACATTATCTCTCTTTGTTACTGATGTTTCATGAATAGTTCTGTCTTTTGTATCCAGTACTGGTTCTCCTCTCACCTGGGGCCCGTTTCAATAAGGAGGTTCAACCAACTCTGAGTTTAAACTTGAACTCAGAGTTGAGTTACTCTGAGATGGGAAACTGAGTTTTCGGTTACAGAACAGCTGAATTGTGTTAGTTTACTCAACTCTAAGTAGGTTGACTCGGAGTTAAGCGCGTGCACCATGACTATGAAAAGTCATGATCAGCGGAGCACCGAAATTACGATTCACCATGGCAACAGCTCCCGCCAAAAAGACGTCAGTGTGCGTACTTCCGTCAATGCGTAACTTTAACTCTTAATAACTGTCAATAACTTAATAACTGTTATAACATCAGAGGTGAAAACTGTAAATTATTGAACATATTCATTTTAATGGTATCCCACGGCCACAAAAAAGTAAAAATACGGAAAAATTAAACAAGAACGTGCAGCAGCTAAAAATGAAGTATAAAAACATGCTTTATTAAATCAAGGTAAAGCTTTAAGCATGAAAGGTTCATATGTGTGGGCTTAATGACTTTACAAACATTGGACATTAAATATCATTCAATGTCTATTTCAATGCGCTGCAGCTTTTTCCACATAGCCAAACACTCTTTTCACATAGTTAAATATTCTCTAATCCAACCTGTTGCATTTCTTAATTAGAGTAATACAATTAACTGCTGACTTGACGACAACAAGAAGGCAGAGGGAGAACCAGCACCACTGACAGATGAAGAGGAGGTGGTCAAGTATTGGAAGAATTCTCAAATCCCAAAGTAAAAAGAATAACTTTTGCTTTTGTATTAGGAAATAAAGATGATAAAAAAGTGAATAATTTGTTTATTTAACAGCAGTAGAGGTGGTTACGGCTTGTACTACCCCTCCATCTGGCATCCTTCCATTCCATACAGTAATTATTTTCATTTTCAGAAGGTGCGATGATGGTGGAGATATGCTTGTCATCAATGCATCCAACCACATTACTTCCAGCCCGATCTCACGGCAATCCGTACATATTTTACGAGGTGGCTAATTCAGCGTTACTTACAGACGTCACAGAAAGATGTTATCAAGTGAACATCATTTTTCAGATTAGCCTCATTTAAACCGATTTTTTCACCACTGACCTACAGTCCTGTGAAACTCATCTTTGACGGATTTGTGCCCAGGACAAATGATCAGAATGAGTGTGAGAGCGATGCACACTTTCCTTAAAATCTGCATGACTTATAATGTGCTCTGCATCTCCGATGTTTTAAAGTACATTTTTCCTATTTTGCTAATTATCTTCCAATGGGGTAAGACATTAAACATATTCTTGTTTCCGTTTGCATTAAGATTATTTTTCTTACCCAATGGCGGACAATTTTACTTGTTTTATGTAAAATGCACTTAAAAAGGAAAATCCCTCAGGAAACAAGATTAAATATAGACAATTTTTTCATATATAATTTAAATTTTTAGATATTTGTACTTGAAATAAGACAAAAAATACTCAGTAAGAAAATCTTATCTAAATTTTGCAGTTTGAATTAGGCATTTAAACCTCGCTAAAACTATAAAAATGGAGAGGAGACCGAAAGAAACTCTGGGTTTACCGAAGAAAACCTGCTCCCGACCAGGTTAGGTTCACGGAGTAAGTTACCACGGTAATTGACTCTGAGTATAAGTTACCTCTCTTTCAGAAACGGGCTTGACTTACCCTGCTTTCTCGGGTTTGACAAACCTCCCTTTTTGAAACGGAAAACCCAGAGTTTCCCTCATTTCAGGGTTAACATACTCAGAGTTTTCACTTAACCTCCTTTCTGAAACGGGCCCCTGGGCTTGAATATCAGTGGTTCATTACTGAATGTTAGGGGTTTTCTCATGGATTCAACACTCTTCATAGACACACAGCTGGGTTCTGGAGATACTGCTGTCTGGTTCTGAACAACATCCCCCTCCTCTTTCTCCTTGTAGAGATTAATTTTAACAGACGACGTCTCCTATGATTTAACTCTGATTTTCAGCCCTTTAGACACCCCCACAACATAACAGCAGACATTGTCACTAATGTCACTAATGTGTGTATCTGATATTTAAAAAAGTGCACACATATGACATCACACATCACATCAACAAAAAACTCAATGAGGGTGCTCAACTACTATATGCGTTATGCTATACGCATATGAAACCAACTTCAACATAATTCTAGAAGTGATATGTCACATACTTTCATTTAATATCATTTTGGTTTCGTTATAGTATCTAAATAAGAGCTGAATAATTAATTAGTCTTAAGCTCCATATACTGGATCAAAGAAATTTGTATATATGCTACTTTAGTCACAGGGTCTATTTATAAGGATGTTGCAATTATAATTGTATAGACATCATGTCAAAGTTACTTCCATTTTCAATGATTTTGAGTATGAAATATGTTTTGAAAAGTTTCTTACTTAAAGTGACTTTTTTTTGGAAGTGGCTAGATGACATTTAAACTAAATGAAAATAGCGATACACTATTTACACTAAGTGACAATGGCAGCATTTTCTAAGTGATATGCTATTTACAAAAAGTGCCAATAGCAATATATACAATTTTTTTTAAACTTGATTGGCTCAAGCAGAGATGTTGGGAGGAGCAAGTGTAAATAGAGTTTGCCAACAAGGGACTCTATTTGCACTTAGTGTAAATAGACAGTCAATGTTTTTTTAATTTTTTAGACATTACAAAGATATTGTACAAATTATACAGACATTACAAACCTTTGAGCTGCACTTACTCATATCTGAATACATTTAAATTTTAGAACAAAAATGTTATGATGAATCATACTATCACAATGCTCAGGGGTATGGAACGAAGGAGACGAGGAGATACTTCAAATATAATTTCTTTACTTCCACAATATTCAGAGAATCCAACAGATGAACAAATGGAGACATCAAACATGACGTTTAACAACCGACAGGAAACATGTGGCAGAACACACTATAAATAGACAGAACTAACGAGAGACACCTGGAGCACAATCAAGACACACATCTGGGACTAACTGAATTAATAAGCAAAACTGGGACAGGAAAGCCAAATATGGGCACGGAAACGCAGGGAGCAAATGTCTGAAACATACTTTCTTTGTGAAAATGTTCATACAGGCACATAATTTATGCACAGATATTCTTAATGAACGACGTCCATTCTTTGTCAACTCAGGGTTTGATTCAGAGTTTATGACCTGAATGTGTGATAACACTGCTGTGCAGCCATTGAAATCGACATAAATAAATTAAATAGAACATTTTGTAATTCATTATGCATTCATTGAGCATTTGTTTGTAAACAGTAACCTTACTTTTGTACATTACTTTAATAAGGAGGGGAGAAAACTAGGGATGTAACGGTATGGACATTTCTTATCACGATTATAGTGACCAAAATTATCACTGTTATCAGTATTATCACGGTATTGTTCAAATGTGCTGGAGATATTCAAAATGTACCAACACATAAATCACTTCACCAAGTTTTATATTTTAAAAATCAACAAAAAACAAATAAAATTATTTTTTGTTTGCATAATTACTAAAACAATAACATTACCAATGATGCTTCGATTTTAAATGACAACTTGACTGAAAACAGTTTAATAGTATGTTCAAATATCTAATGTAATGTTCAAATAAATATTTGAAAAAGTTTCATAAAAAGGTAAACCTCACATTGCAGCCTTTAAATAAAGAAAAGTGTTGAGTCAAAATTATAATTAATTACAACATGATTGTGTGTATTTTATCTGCTCTATAAATAATTCTAGATAACTTAACTGAATTGTTTAAATGTGTAGAATCCACATTAGCTTGTTTTTCATCAACCGGTCAAAATCTACAGCAGGGCATGCAATTCGGTCCGTTTTTGGCCAGACAGAAACTTCACACAGGCTGAATGTAAATATAAGTCTCTGTAAATCCACTTACGGAAAGTTAATTACAGCTATTTCCCGTAAATATAAAGCAATTAAGAACACTTCATGTAGGTATGAATGGATCGAAGATGAAAACAAAATGCCATCGAATCGTTTCTCAAGAGATTCAGAATCATATAATGAATTCATTCATATATTCATTTGTATAATTCTTTTAGCACTCTTTTTAAAACCTCCCAGCTTTTCCTCCCTGTTTTCACTCAAAATGAAAATACTCTGCTGCTGTGCACATGTAAGACTGATACAGAAAACTGTGCTTTATGCTGGACAGTATTTATTTATCGTGAGTTGTTCAAATCGCGGTAATCTAAAACGGTTTTAATTATATTTAAAATATGAAACAGTACTACTAACCGTGGGGAATTTTATCATTATTTATCGTCAAACCGGTAATCGTTACATCCCAAGAGCAAACGTGGTGTCTTGCAAAGAAAACAGGATACGCCCACGTTTCCTCAGAAGGCCCCATCTTTGCTATGGTTACGGCACTGGGGAAATACAAAATATAACAAATGTTCGATATGAATGTTGAGAAAACCTCATTAAAACCTGGACTGCATTACATTTAGCATGAATGTTTAAAATACATTATAAGACATTTTTTTTATCTATTTAATAATTGTGTCTGATGCATCAAGCTGTAAAACTCTCCATCAAGTTTGAACATAACTATAAATTCCACACATGCACATCTAATTTCAAGCTATTATACAGCTATTTTTTTAAATTATGAGACTTATCAATAAATATAATGGAAGTTCTTTAAGTAAGCTTTGTTTCAGCAGTCTGCAGTGGCATCTTACCAAATGCACAATTCAAACTTTTAATTTCGATTTCACTGTTACTGTGGAGAATCAAACAAGTATCCTGACTGTGATTGGTCTATCCTTACAGAAGAGGGCTGTGATTGGCAAATTTCAGGTATGAGTGTGCCAGTCATTCTTCTCTTCACCTTCTATTTTTTTTCTTCTTTTTTTTCATTAAACATATGAACTCTCCAAGCCTGCTTAACACATGTTTTAACACTTTTGTATGTGTTAAGTTATATACATTTATAAAAAAATCCGTTTGGTTGGATCAGTTTGATTAGAATCTGAAAACATTACCAGTGAGTAATACATATACTTACTTATCTATGAACTACAAATGTATTTGAAACTACCGAAGCTGTGTACTGAGATAAACTTCCCTTGACATATGATATTTTCAGGCTTTGAAAAGCTAAAAGAAATGAACAATTTATCATAATGGCAAAAAAACAGGTTATGCCTAAATTGATTTAAAATGTAGAAGAGAACACGCAGTGTAATAGGCTTATATGTCGTAATCTTTCTCTGTGGATCGCAATCATGTATTTTATAATATTATGATGCATGATAGGGATCATCTACTAAGTTGTGGTTACAGGATAATCTCAAGGTGGCTGTTTGCAATCTGAAGCTCAGAAGAAGATGTGTGATGCAACAGGATAATGACCCTAAACATTTAAGTAAATGCGTAAAATCCAACTTTTGGGGTGGCCCAGTCAAAGCCCAGACCTCAACCCAATAGAGAATCTGTGGAATGACCTGAAGGGAGCCATTCACACCAGACATCCTAAGAATATGGGTGATCTGAAGCAGTTCTGTAAGGAAGAATGGTCCAAAATTACTTTTGGACATTGTGGAGGACTAATTCACAGCTACAGGAAGCGCCTGCATGAGGTTATTGCTGACAAAGATGCTTCAACCAGTTATTAAAGTCCCCATGAACCGGAAGTTGCGGAGGACTTTTACTTCAGTGTATGCTATGAAATGCCGTTCCCACCCTGATGACGTCGGTTTGAAGGCTTGAGTAGAATGTATACTTAACGTCTCCCCTCTAACAGTTAATCTGCTGAGCGAGAGATGGAGAGGAGGTGCACTAAAGGTCTGACTGCTGGAATCTGTGACGGCAGGAAAGGGTAATATGTGTATACTTTTCCAGATCTGAAGCCATACCTGCCTTGTTCCACTTCCAAAACAGCTCCAGTGGCGTTCAGGAAGTCCAGTCCAGCAATAAGGGGAAAGGCGAGGTGAGTGTTTTTCAGGATATAGGTGTCCACAGTGCACTCTTGATCATGCCAGTGATACTGTAACTTTTGCAGGTCTCTGGATTGGTGAATCGTTCCATCTGCCATAATAAATCTCTGAGGGGGTAGAGATAATGACTAATGGACTCTCAGTCTTCAGCTGTTTCCACAAGTTCTCCTGCATCAAAGTGTAACAGCTTCCCGTGTCTAATACCACCTTCACCTCCTGTCCATTCACCCTTACAGGAACAATGAGGAGAGATGTGACTGGATGCGGTTGTGCCACTGGCTACCAGTGACATGTAGGATTGTTTTTAAAGTACGTTTATTCGTTTATAAATCACTCAATGGTCTAGGACCTAAATATATTGCAGATATGTTCACTGAATATAAACCTAACAGATCACTCAGATCAGTAGGATCGAAATACCAAGGGTTCACACAAAACAAGGGAAGCTTGTATTATTGTTTCAAAACAATAATAGCTTTTAGCTATTATGCCAGCTTCCAGAAAAGATCAGATGTGCTAAAACATTAGCCACATATAAATCCAGACTCAAAACTCATGTTTAGCTGTGCATGTGTTGAATGAGCGCTGTGCTACGTAACAATTGATTTCACTATATATAATCATTTTCTATTCTTAACTTTTTTAATTTCGTCATTTTGTTTTTATTGTTGTGATATATGTTCTAGTTTTAATGTCTATTTCACTTACTTTTATGTAAAGCACTTTGAATGACCACTGTGTGTGAAATGTGCTATATCATTGATCTCAAACTCAGTTCCTGGAGGGCCACAGCTCTGCACAGATTTCTTCTAACCCTAATCAAACACACCTGCTCCAGCTAATCAAGGTCTTCAGGATCACTAGAAACTTCCAAGCATGTGTGAGTTGGAGCTAAACTCTGCAGAGCTGCGGCCCTCCAGGAATTGAGTTTGAGACCACTTTGCTACATAAATAAATAAATAGGCAGGTTTTTGCTATTGGTATGCTCTGTGGACTTCTTGGTCTTGTCTTTGCTACCCTGGGTACTGACTTTCTGCCAGTAGTCATTCGCTCCCATGCAATCCCTTCACCAGCTCTTCCTCTGAGATCCCTGGCTTTCATTTCAAACAGAGAGCCTGACAATCATAGGGGAAGTCCCTCAGTCGTTGTTGCGGCTGCTTGACCAACGTACTCAGCTTCTCCTCCACTTCAGAGAGGTAATCATCTGAAAGAAAAGCCGCCATAAATGCCTTTTGAAGGATTGCCAATCTGTTACCTAATCCTTCTCTGCTTTCTACTTGCTCAGAGTGGGTCCCTTCAGGACTGTACTCAGAGTTCTGATGAGCTCAACGCTGGGGAGAGGCTTGATCTCCAGAAACTGACCGGATTTCACTACTGATTATATTCTGTATAAACGAGTATGTGACGAATAAAACCTTTAATCACTGAATCAATGAATCCTTGAATTGTTGACCATGTGGCAAATCACAGTACTGCAGGACCCGCTCTGTATTTTAACCACCCACACCGGGCAGGCATTAGTAAAGTGCTGTGTAGCTTCTGGCCAGATGGTGGAATGCAATATGATTTTAAGGCCAAGACACACCAAGCCGACTTCAAAGAACTAGCGATGACTAAAGCCGATGGTGTTGTTGCCTCGCGTCGGCAGCGTCGGACCAAAGAGCTGCACTCGAACACATGGCACAGACTGCAGCCGAATGGAAAGTAACATGTGTGTTCTGCGCATGTGTGAGAGGAATTAACTGTCTTTATCAGCAGCTATCAATAGCATATATTTGTCATTCAAAAGGAGAAAACGAAACAAAGATATACAAGATAAACGCAGATATACGAAATGTAAACAAAGCAGCGCTTATTTACCATTTTGAATATCAGTAATGTTGATAACTTTAATAACTGTAAGCGGCTCATGTTGTTATGAAAACATTCGCGTATTAGAATGATTGGGAAAGATCATGTAACATTTAAACAGCCTTCAGTCTGTACCGTCTTCATTTACGTGCTTGTTTTCATAATTTTCGCTTTAATTCTCGGGCACTGACTTGTTCTCTTTATTGAACATCTAATCAGAGTCCTCATTTTCCCCGACGGCTCCGATGCAGATTCAACATGTTGAATCGGGCAAACTGCTGCCGACGTGAGACAGACGAATGGAACACACCAAACAAACTAGCCCGACTGTCGCACGCCATCGGCCCCACACTGGTGTTTATGTTTAGATTAAATGATAGTTAACATTAAATGTCAGTGAAACCCTAAAAATTCACAACTTTTTTTTAAATAGTGCTCTTATTATAACTTTACGTAAATGACAGTAGTTATTAATGTTCTGCATTTCTGTTTTAAGCTGTGCACGCTGAAGATGACCAGTATAGTGCGAATTTGATAGCAGGTTTTTAATCAATGGGATTTAACTCATAATTTATCTCATATACAGTGCTCAGCGTAAATGAGTACACCCCTTTGAAAAGTAACATTTTAAACAATATCTCAATGAACACATAAAACATTTTCCAAAATGTTGACAAGACTAAGTTTTATATAACATCTGTTTAACTTATAACATGAAAGTAAGGTTAATAATATAACTTAGAGAACAAAATGTTCATGCAAAAATGAGTACACCCCACTGAAAGTCTCTGGAGCAAAGCTACATTTTAGACTACAAATGTCTAATTTAACAAGAATTCAACCACAGGTGAGTCTAATTATTCATTGCACAGGTGACAGTTGACTATAAAAGGGTGTTACTTAAAGAAAACCCCTTCCCATTTCATGCTGTCAGCAATGGCACCACATGGAAGAAAAACGTCACAAGACCTGAGAAAGAAAATAATTTATTTACACGAGAAAGGTGAAGGCTACAAGAAGATCAGCAAAGCTTTACTTATCAGTCAGAATACTGTAGCAAAAGTGGTACAAACATTTTAAAAAGATGGAACTGCAACCATCTCACAGAGACGTCCAGGTCGTCCACGGAAGTGAACACCTCGTTAGGAGCGTCTTCTGATGAGAAGAGTTGAAGAAAATTGACATGCAAGTTCACTGCAGTTATCTAAATAAGTAGAAAGCCAAACTGGGGTGACTATTTCCCGTGACACAATACGGCGTACACTGCAGAGGAATGGCATGCATGGGTGCCGTCCACGAAAGAAGCCTCTCCTAAAGCCCAGGCATAAAAAAGCCCGCCTAGAGTTTGCCAGGGCCCATGCTGACAAAGATGAAGACTACTGGGACTCTATACTCTGGAGAGATGAGGCCAAGATAAATGTTTTTGGAACTGATGGCTTCAAAACTGTATGGCGTCGCAAAGGTGAGGAATACAAAGAAAAATGCATGGTGCCTACAGTGAAACATGGTGGTGGGAGTGTCCTTATGTGGGGCTGCATGAGTGCTGCTGGTGTCGGGGAGCTGCATTTCATTGATGGCATCATGAATTCACAAATGTACTGCTCTATACTGAAAGAGAAGATGCTACCATCACTCCGTGCCCTTGGTCGTTGTGCACTTTTCCAACATGACAATGATCCTAAACACACATCTAAGGCCACTGTTGGATTTCTGAAGAAGAACAGGGTGAAAGTGATTCAGTGGCCAAGTTTGTCTCCTGATCTGAACCCAATCGAACACCAATGGGGAATTCTGAAGAGACAAGTTGAGCATCACTCTCCATCCAGCATCCAATCTCTGAAAGAGGTCATTCTTGAAGAATGGAAAAAGATAGATCTGGCAAAATGTCGCCAACTTAAAAATTTTACTTTTCAAAGGAGGTGTACTCATTTACGCTGAGCACTGTATAATACTCTTCGTTATTTTTTACAACATAGCGTTAATATAGCGACTTGTAGGCTATCTGCACAAAATGTCCCAAATACACATGAATGTGTCTGCGTGGATCTGAATGAATTCCCTTTTTTGATTCATTCTTCACGCAACAACGTGCAGAAATACAGCAACTAAACTCTTAAAATTCACAACATTTTATTATAATAGCATTCTCATTATAATTTTATGTATATGACAGTCCCAGTCATAGTTATTAATGTTTTGCATTGTTGTTTGTCCTGCTCGCTGAAGAGATAATCACCGTAGTACTACAATGAAGCGCTTTACTGCAGCGCAACTCAACCAAATGCATCGTATACGAGATAGATAATACAGTATATACACAATATTAATAGGCTGTATATTAACTGACTGGGAGAAAAACGGTAGTTTTATGTAAAATCAGACATATGAGCACCCCCAAATAGCCAAAATGGCATGATCATAACACCTCTGCAAATATTTGACTGTGATATTGAGAGTCGAATCAGGCTATTGAAGCATCGAATATTCGACTATTCGGGGTCACCCTTCCCTATATCGAAAAAGTTTTTTGGTTGAAACTTTTTTCATATTTTTGGCAGGTGAAAGGCCTTTCTCCAGTGTGAACACTCATGTGGCCTTCAAAGAGTCGTTTTTCAATTAAACTCTTTCCACACTGAGCAAACATAAAGGGTGGATCTCCAGTGTGAATTCTCATGTGGTTTTTTAAGTGTTGTTTTTGACTGAAACTCTTTCTACACTGAAGGAATGTGTAGCATTTTTTTCTCCAGAGTGAATTCTCATGTGGACTTTTAAGTTTTCATGTTGATCAAAACTCTTTCCACATTGTTGGCAGGTGTACACTCTTAAAAAATAAGGGGCCAGGAAGAACCAAAAAGGGGGTTTCGTGGTGATGCCATTGAGGAACCATTTTTGGTTCCCCGAAGAACCAGTTTGCAAAAGGTTCTTTAAAGAACTGGTGTTTTTCTTGGTGCCATAAAGCACCTTTTCTGGTACTACAAACAACCCTTTTTAAAGGTTCTTCAAAGAACCACGGAGGAATAGGTTATTTATGGTCCCATTTCTTATTTGCTATGTTCAGTAACATAAAAGAATGCTAGGCATAGAATAATTGCTTATTTTTAATTGAATAAATTAAACCTTACCCTGTTTGTTCAAAATATTCTCTACTTAATTTGGCTGATAACAAGTACTGATAAGTATTAATAACAAGGAGACAATCAAAAACACATTTATGAAAATGGCATTATACATAATTTATTATTAATGCAACACTGTTAAAAATCCGTTTCAAAATGCATAACAGAAGATGTGACAAGCATGATGAATCGTCAGCACGCTGTTCTCTTTAAGTGGACATGGTGTACGTACTTCAAACAAAGCTGAATAAATGAATAATTATAAGAAGAAGTGTCACGCACAGGAAGGAGAGGCACAAGGTAAGTTCAGGCAATCCGAGCTCTTTTATTTAACACAAACAGAAAGAGTACTCAAACAGGTGGGATCCAACAGAAATTGCCATATAGAGCTCACAAGGAGGAAGATAACAGTCCTTATCTGGTTCTTGTAGGAAAGGTAAATTGGAGGATCAGGATTCCAACAGGTAAGGAAGCAGGTAAAGGATAGCGTACAACCTCGAGACCAGCCGACGAGGGAATGAGGTGAGCAGGCTTATATGAGGACTAGGAAGTGGATACAGGTGGTGGTAATTAGTAATCTGGTGATTGTGATCTGGTGTATGTGGATAGCGTGGTCGGTGAGTCAGTGACAGTACCCCCTCCCCCACGGGCGACTCCTGGCGCCCGCGACCGACGGCGAGGACGACCGCGCCCCCTGGGAGCCGGTCGATATGGGTGGACCTGATGGAAGTCTGTGAGGAGTGATGGATCCAGGATATCATCTCTGTTCACCCATGATCTTTCCTCGGGACCGTATCCCTCCCAATCCACGAGGTATTGGAGACGGCCGCCCCGCCGTCGGGAGTCTAAGATGTCTTTGACTCGGTAGATGGTTTCGTTGGTGTTGACTTCGGGGGGAGGAGGTATCTCAGGTTCTGTGGAAGGAGGGAGAAGAGGGTTAGTGAATGGTTTGAGTAGGGAGACATGGAAGGTGGGTGAGATGCGGTAGTGATTTGGGAGTCTGAGTTTATAAGTCACTTCATTGATCTGCCTTAAGATGGGAAAAGGCCCGATGTAACGGGGGCTCAGCTTTTTGCAGGGCCGACGGAGACGGATGTCCCGTGTGGAGAGCCAGACTTGGTCTCCTGGTCGGTACATTGGGGCTGTGGTGCGACGGACATCGGCATTGATCTTATGTCTCCGAACTGCCTGCTGAAGACGGATGTGTGCTGAGTCCCATACCCTCTCGCTCTCACGGAACCAATAGTCCACTGCAGGGACTTCAGAGGGTTCTCCGGTCCACGGGAAGAGTGGAGGTTGATATCCTAGTATGCACTGGAAAGGTGTCAAACCTGTTGTTTCCTGTCGCAGGGAATTTTGAGCGTACTCAGCCCAGGGAAGATACTGGCTCCATGTGTCTTGGTGTTCGTGACAGTAGGCTCGGAGATAACGCCCAATCTCCTGAATCTTACGTTCGGTCTGTCCGTTAGACTGGGGATGGTAACCTGAAGATAAACTGACGGTTACTCCTAACAGACGGAAGAATGCGTGCCAAACCCTGGAGGTAAATTGTGGTCCTCTATCGGAAACAATATCTTCTGGTATGCCAAAATTCCGAAAGACGAGTTGGAATAGAGCTTCAGCCGTCTCCAATGCTGTGGGTAACCCCCGTAAAGGGATGAGTTTGCAGGCCTTAGAAAACCTGTCGATGACAACTAAGATGGTGGTGAACCCATTCGAGGAGGGGAGGTCAGTAGCAAAGTCAATTCCGAGATGGGACCAGGGTCGGCGCGGAATGGGTAATGGAACCAACTTGCCTTCTGGCAGACGACGCGGTGTTGATGCAATAGCACAGACCGAACAACCCTTGATGTAGCGGGCGACATCCCGAGCCATGTTGGGCCACCAGTATCTGTTCCGGAGAAGCGAGAGGGTTCGTTGGTTGCCTGGGTGACCCGATCCCGGAGAGGAATGAACAGAATCCAGAAGGGCGAGTCGTAGAGCAGTTGGTACAAAACTTTTCCCTTCTGGGCCTCCCAGCGGAGCAGGTTCGTCCAGAGTGGCGGCACGAATTTGATCATCCAGGGCCCATTCAATAGGGCAGACAAACACCGTAGGAGAGAGAATGGGTTCTGGGCAGTCCGGGGATGGATCTGGTTGATGGAGGCGGGAAAGAGCATCCGCTTTGAGGTTCTTGTGACCGGGACGATAGGTTACAGTGAATCGAAAGCGGGTGAAGAATAGGGCCCACCGTGCCTGTCGTGGGTTGAGACGTTTTGCATCACGGAGGTATTGGAGGTTCTTATGGTCAGTAATAACCTCAAAAGGGTGCTGTGCTCCTTCCAACCAGTGTCGCCACTCTTCTAGGGCAAGTTTGATGGCCAGTAACTCGCGGTCTCCGATGTCGTAATTCTGCTCCGCTGGGGATAATTTTTTGGAGAAGTATGCGCATGGATGGAGTACTGGAGGTTCGCCCTTCCACTGGGATAGCACCGCTCCGACTCCCAGGGTTGAAGCGTCTACCTCTACCACAAAACGGAGGTTCGGGTTTGGATGAAGCAGAGCCGGTGCAGAGCAGAAGGCAAATTTAAGATGTTGAAAGGCCTGGGTGGCCTCTGGCATCCAGGATAACGACTTAGGTTTGTGGCGGAGGAGAGAAGTTAGTGGAGCAGACATTTGGCTGTATTGGGCGATGAAACGGCGGTAGAAATTAGCGAATCCTAAAAACCTCTGCAGTTCCTTTACCGTGGTGGGTTGAGGCCAGTTCCGTACTGCCTCCACCTTCCCCTGGTCCATCTGTACTCCATCCGGTGTTATGACGTAACCGAGGAACTGGACCGTGGATTGGTGAAACTCGCATTTTTCCAGCTTGAGGTATAAGTGATGCTGGCGAAGACGTTGAAGTACCTGGGTGACGTGTTGTTGATGTTCATCTAGGTTGGGTGAGTAAATTAAAATATCATCTATGTAGACGATGACGAATCGGTGAAGCATGTCTCTGAAGACCTCATTCATGAAGTTCTGGAATACAGACGGTGAGTTAGAGAAGCCATATGGCATCACCCGGTATTCATAGTGGCCAGAAGGGGTTATAAAGGCGGTCTTCCATTCATCACCCCTTCGTATGCGGAATAGATTGTAAGCACTACGTAAATCTAGCTTCGTGAAGATGCTAGCCCCTCGGAGATCTTCCAAGGTGGTAGGGACCAGAGGAAGAGGATAGGCGAATTTGACAGTGTGGGCATTGAGAACACGATAATCGATGCAGGGACGTAAGCCCCCGTCCTTCTTCGCCACAAAGAAAAAACTGGATGCTGCAGGTGAGGTGGATGGCCGGATGAACCCCTGTTGAAGTGCCTCTTGAATGTACTTCTCCATGGCAGTGTGCTCCGGGATCGAGAGTGGATAAATGCGTCCCTTCGGCAGCTTGGCCTCTGGCAGCAGGTCGATAGCGCAGTCCCATGGTCGGTGAGGTGGAAGGCGAGTAGCCGCGGACTTACTAAACACATCTTGGAATGCCTGGTATTCCGTTGGGATTTGGACGGTGCGTTGGGGTATGGGACTTTCAATGGAGGTGGAACAGACAAATGCTGAGGTATTAGCTTGAGGTGGTTCTGGATGGTTGGTTAGACATTCTTTGAAACAATAATCACTCCATTTGAGTACCTCTCCGGAGTTCCAGTGAATGTCAGGATGGTGTAAAGCGAGCCAGGGGCATCCCAGGACGATATCCACTGTAGCGTCCTCCAACACCAGGAAAGATATGTACTCAGAGTGTAAGCTGCCGATGCGAAGAGTGACTTCCGGGGTGCCCAGCCCTTGCCTAGCGGCTTTCCCTGAATATTTGTTATTTGATAATGGGTGGCATTTCGATGACGAGGAACGTTAATTTGGGTGAGAAAGAGAGAGGAGATAAAATTCCCGGAAGCGCCGGAGTCAACGAGGACTTTGGCTGGAAAAGATTGATTCATGTGAATTAGGAGAGCATCAATGTGTGGTAGCTTAGATACATCAGGGAGGATTTGGACCGTACTCACCGCTGGGCGTGTCGGGCGAATTGGACAGTCAGGCAGGAGATGATTATGAGCTCCGCAGTACAGGCATAGACCCAGATTGCTTCGTCGAGCCCGTTCCGTTGGTGTCAAGTGATAATGTTCCGTTTGCATTGGCTCAGGCGCTGAAGGGCGGGTAGCCGGGGAGGCGACAGTAGTGAAGGATTCCTCTGTATGACAAGCGGTTAGATGTTGCGAGATATGAAGAGCTCGTTGCAGAAACTTCTCGAGCCCCACCGTGTCGTCATAGATGGCCATTTGTCGGCGAGTCAGTGGGTCTAGACCACGTCGATAAGCTGCCAGGAGTGCGGTCTCATTCCAACCGCTGGCCGCGGCAAGAGTGCGGAAACGAATGGTGTAGTCATGAATGGGCATTCCTGCTTGCCGTAGACGAAAGAGCTCATCGTGCACGGAGATCGCTGATGTGGAAGTGCCAAAGACCTCCCGAAAGTGGTCCACAAAAGTGTTCAGGGAACGCACTACTGGGCTGCGAGAATTCCAGATCGATTCCGCCCACTGAAGGGCTCTCCCTGATAGTAGGGATATAATGAAAGCGATCTTAGCTCTGTCGCTTATGAATTGATGCGGTTGCATCTCAAAGTAGAGCGAGCACTGGAGAAGGAATCCACTGCATGCATCCGCCTCACCGGAGTAAGTCACGGGCTTGGCCATGGGACATGCGGAGGCAGATGAGGTGACGGGAGGCAAGGGATCCGGTGTCTCCATCTTGCAGATGAAATCCTATATATCTTTTACGGGGCTGGTCTTCTGTCACGCACAGGAAGGAGAGGCACAAGGTAAGTTCAGGCAATCCGAGCTCTTTTATTAAACACAAACAGAAAGAGTACTCAAACAGGTGGGATCCAACAGAAATTGCCATATAGAGCTCACAAGGAGGAAGATAACAGTCCTTATCTGGTTCTTGTAGGAAAGGTAAATTGGAGGATCAGGATTCCAACATGTAAGGAAGCAGGTAAAGGATAGCGTACAACCTCGAGACCAGCCGACGAGGGAATGAGGTGAGCAGGCTTATATGAGGACTAGGAAGTGGATACAGGTGGTGGTAATTAGTAATCTGGTGATTGTGATCTGGTGTATGTGGATAGCGTGGTCGGTGAGTCAGTGACAAGAAGAAGTCGAAGATGATGATTTGATGCTTCTGCCAAACATTTCTGATGAACCTTTCTGCATGGATTCTTAGAAGAGCTAGACGATCTGTCAAATACTAAATAGTGCCAATAGGTATAAGACATTCTGGCTCACACTTTCACACTGAATTGTTTCTCTGT
Organism: Oxygymnocypris stewartii; assembly: GCA_003573665.1. NCBI lineage: Eukaryota > Metazoa > Chordata > Actinopteri > Cypriniformes > Cyprinidae > Oxygymnocypris > Oxygymnocypris stewartii. Next base: position 1,441,969 of record QVTF01021140.1, read on the forward strand.
GGAAATCTCAAAACAGTCTATCATTGCTTTTCTGTGTCCAAAGGAGTTGAGAACACATGTAATAAAGGTTCCCAAGTTTGGCATACCTGTATAATGCTTTACTTTAAGATCACTGAAAAACTATCAGACATCCTAAGTTTATGCCACAGCAGTCAGTTTTCTTCTGCAGACACACAAGTCACATTCAGTTGTGAGTGGTGTCGTGCAAAGCCGACCATCTAGTCATGCCTTCAGTGTGTAGCTGACCATCTCCTCCAGCCTTCAGTGTGTAGCTGACCGTCTCCTCCAGCCGTCAGTGTGTAGCTGACCATCTCCTCCAGCCTTCAGTTTGTAGCTGACCATCTCCTCCCGCCTTCAGTGTGTAGCCAAGCATCTCCTCCAGCCTTCAGTTTGTAGCCAAGCATCTCCTCCGGCCTTCAGTGTGTAGCTGAGCATCTCCTCCCGCCTTCAGTGTGTAGCTGACCATCTCCTCCGGCCTTCAGTGTGTAGCTGACCATCTCCTCCAGCCTTCAGTGTGTAGCTGACCATCTCCTCCAGCCTTCAGTGTGTAGCTGACCGTCTCCTCCAGCCTTCAGTGTGTAGCTGATCGTCTCCTCCGGCCTTCAGTGTGTAGCTGATAATCTCCTCCAGCCTTCAGTGTGTAGCTGACCGTCTCCTCCAGCCTTCAGTGTGTAGCTGACCATCTCCTCCCGCCTTCAGTGTGTAGCTGACCATCTCCTCCAGCCTGCAGTGTGTAGCCGAGCATCTCCTCCCACCTTCAGTGTGTAGCTGACCATCTCCTCCAGCCTTCAGTGTGTAGCTGACCATCTCCTCCAGCCTTCAGTGTGTAGCTGACCATCTCCTCCCGCCTTCAGTGTGTAGCTGACCATCTCCTCCAGCCTTCAGTGTGTAGCCGAGCATATACTCCCACCTTCAGTGTGTAGCCGAGCATCTCCTCCAGCCTTCAGTGTGCAGCTGACCATCTCCTCCAGCCTTCAGTGTGTAGCTGACCGTCTCCTCCCACCTTCAGTGTGTAGCTGACCATCTCCTCCAGCCTTCAGTGTGTAGCTGACCGTCTCCTCCCACCTTCAGTGTGTAGCTGACCATCTCCTCCCACCTTCAGTGTGTAGCCGAGCATCTCCTCCCGCCTTCAGTGTGTAGCTGACAATCTCCTGCAGCCTTCAGTGTGTAGCCGAGCTTCTCCTCCCGCATTCAGTGTGTAGCCGGCCATCTCATCCCGCCTTCAGTGTGTGGCCGAGCATCTCCTCCCGCCTTCAGTGTGTAGCCGACCATCTCCTCCAGCCTTCAGTGTGTAGCTGACCATCTCCTCCAGCCTTCAGTGTGTAGCTGACCATCTCCTCCAGCCTTCAGTGTGTAGCTGACCATCTCCTCCAGCCTTCAGTGTGTAGCCGAGCATCTCCTCCAGCCTTCAGTGTGTAGCTGAGCTTCTCCTCCAGCCTTCAGTGTGTAGCTGACCATCTCCTCCCGCCTTCAATGTGTAGCCGAGCATCTCCTTCCGCCTTTAATGTGTAGCCGAGCATCTCCTCTGGCCTTCAGTGTGTAGCTGACCATCTCCTCCAGCCTTCAGTGTGTAGCCGAGCATCTCCTCCCGCCTTCAGTGTGTAGCCGAGCATCTCCTCCAGCCTTCAGTGTGTAGCTGACCGTCTCCTCCAGCCTTCAGTGTGTAGCCGAGCATCTCCTCCCGCCTTCAGTGTGTAGCCGACCATCTCCTCCAGCCATCAGTGTGTAGCCGAGCATCTCCTCTGGCCTTCAGTGTGTAGCCGAGCATCTCCTCCAGCCTTCAGTGTGTAGCCGAGCATCTCCTCCGGCCTTCAGTGTGTAGCTGACCATCTCCTCCAGCCTTCAGTGTGTAGCCGAGCATCTCCTCCCGCCTTCAGTGTGTTGCCGACCATCTCCTCCAGCCTTCAGTGTGTAGCCGTCCATCTCCTCCAGCCTTTAGTGTGTAGCCGACCATCTCCTCCAGCCTTTAGTGTGTAGCTGACCATCTCCTCCAGCCTTCAGTGTGTAGCTGACCGTCTCCTCCAGCCTTCAGTGTGTAGCGGACCGTCTCATCCAGCCTTCAGTGTGTAGCTGACCGTCTCCTCCCGCCTTCAGTGTGTAGCGGACCGTCTCCTCCCACCTTCAGTGTGTAGCCGAGCATCTCCTCCCGCCTTCAGTGTGTAGCTGACAATCTCCTGCAGCCTTCAGTGTGTAGCCGAGCTTCTCCTCCCGCATTCAGTGTGTAGCCGGCCATCTCATCCCGCCTTATTTGTGATTTCACTACTTTAAATGTGAAAATAAAACCGATCTCCGACTCAGAACACAACTGACACTAGGGATGTGCTGAATGATGCTTTTGAAGCAGTGAGGCTTTTAAAACAAACTGCGTTGATGCTTTGAAGCTTTTGATACACTCAGGGGCGTCGCAACCGTGGGGGATGTGGGTGTTTTAACACCCACACTTTTCCCAGTGAGAGGGTTCAACACCCACACTTTTTCTGCAGTTTTTCCACAGTTTTGCACAAACGCCTTACAGCAGTCCTCCTCGGTTTCTCTGGCCGCTCTGTGTCTGGGAGTGCGCTCGCTGCGGCTGCCTCCTCTCCCCTCCCTCTCAAACATGACACCGGCTTTGAGTGTGACCGGCTGATGATTGGCTGTTCTGCCTTAAGTCCCGCCTCTCTTGGTGTGTTTATCAGTCAGCTCATGCTGAGGAGGCGGGAACTTATGGTTATGCTTATTTACATCTCCCTTTTTTCAAGTACTTTGAATGAGTGTTTATGCTTTCGAGGTTTTTAAATAAGCTTGATATGTGTTTGAGAATATGTTCTGTTTATGTTTTGACATGTCGAGTGTTTTCTGTATTATATTTCGTTTTTTAGACTAATGCTATTAGCTAATTGGGATATTGTTCAGCAGCTAGCTAAATTCGGTTATGTATGTGGCATGCAATGTATAAAGTAACTGTGATGAAGAAGTCAGGGAATTGACGAGGAGGAGGGACAAATTGTCATTGTTAAGCAGTGTATTTATGGGTTTATTGCCAGTGCAATTGATTTTGAGCATTGTTTGTTGATTAGCTGAATACTTTTGTGGATACTTACCTGTTGTGTTTGATTGTACCTGTTGAGGAGAAAAAAGTGAGAAATGATGTCATTGTTTGCATACCTGTTGAAGAACTATGAAAGAACAGTGTATATTATAGTAATGTTTAAAAACAGTAAATTGTTACATTTATTTATACCACCAGAGAAATAGCTTTGTGTGGGCGTTTTTTGTTATATTTTTATTTTTTTATATCTCCCCTTTTCAAGGTGCAAGTAAGCAAATATGGCTGGCAAATACAATGGAGCACAGGCCATTGTAAGAAAAATACAACCTCTGGCTCCCTATGTTCATTGTGCTGCCCACTGTGTTAACCTAATTACACAGCGGTCCTGTACTGCCTCAATATTTATCCAGAATTCTCTGGATTGGGTCAGTGAGTTGGGAGTGTTGTTTGGGCAGTCAGGGAAACTGAATGACATATTTAAGGGAATTGCAAGGTCTGAGGAGGGTGAGGGTCAATGTCACACTATAAGACCTCTATGTCCAACAAGGTGGACGGTCTGCACTAGTGTCATCTGCACTGTGCTAAACCAGTACGAGTGCATAATCAAGGCTTTGACTGAGATGGCAGTGAGTTAGTTTGATGCGGCTAGTAAGGCACAGGAGCTGTATGAGACATTTTAGCAGGGAAATGTTGTCCTTGGTCTTGTGTGTGCTTTGGAGATCACAGGGGAGTTGGAGGTTTTGAATATGTCCCTCCAGAGCAGAACACAGACCCTAGATGGTATGCTTTCAGCTGTTGCCTGTGTTAAGGAAAGTTTCAGCAAAAAGAGAAACACAGAGAGTTTTCAGGCTCTTTACACGAAAGCAACAAGGATGTGTGAGACACTCCATCTCACTCCTATTGCCTATCCTCGTGTCCGTATCCCACCTCAGTGCTTCACAGGTAGTGCTCCTGCACATGTACATGTGTCCCCTCCTGACTACTACAGGACTGAATTCTACAAAGTTCTGGATGGTGCTGACATGCAGTTTAGAGAAAGATTTGAGCAGGAGGGAATGCAAATGTTAAGGCACCTGGAACAAGTTCTCTTAACTGGAAAGATACATGGTGTTGTCCAACAGTACCCAGAAATCAACCCAGACATCCTCAAAGTTCAGCTTGCATTGTTCAGAATGAAGTACAACTTCCAGTCTAGTACTGAAATTGTTGCTGTTCTTCAAGGGATGACCCCAGAGGTCCGTGGTCTCTTTGACCAAGTCGAAACTGTTGCCCGACTCCTCCTAGTTGTGCCTGTGTCATCAGCAGAGTCAGAAAGGAGTTTCAGCAGCCTCCGGAGGCTGAAAACATGGCTACGCAGCACCATGACCCAAACCCACCTCAACAGTGTTGCTGTGTGCCATGTACATAAAGACAAGCTGGACAGGGTAAACAGAAAAAAAGATTGCTGAACAGTTTGTCTCCTGTAAGGAGGGCAGAAAGAGCACTTTTGGTTCTTTTAAATGAGAGGAAGTTGGTCATATGTGCATTGGTCAGTTGCTTGTTGTTGGTTGCATTTATATATGTATATAGTTATTTATATATATATATATATATATATATATATATGTTTATATGTATATGTTTATATTTTGTTCTTAATATATGTTGTTTGTATATCTGGAGTTTGTAACAAAAATAATATCCCCCTGGAATTATTAAAATATTTCTGATTCTGATACTTTAGCAAGTCTACTGTTGTGTATTTTCACAAATCAAGTTCAAGTTGAGTTTTATTGTCATTCCGCTACATGTGGGGACATACAGTGGAACAAAATGTCGTGCCTCACAGGTCCCCGGTGCTACATAAATACAGACATACAACACTATAAACCTATACACAACTAACCTACTGTCAGATTTTGACTAAGTATACTCTATGTAAAAGTTTACCCATATAACTAAAGATAAAGATAGAAAATACAAACTATACAAACTGTTTACCATAAAAGTTTACCCTATACAACTAAAGATAAAGATAAAAAATACAAACTATGCAAATGCTTCACATAAATACTGTACATGTGCAGAGAGAAAAGTGAGTCAAGCAGCTAGCTGGGGAACAGTACTAGATGATTTGTAGTGCAGGAGCATGTAAAAATACATATATTGCTGAGTCTTTTGTGGGATTGTGTACACATAGCAGTGTTTGGAAAAGTGTCTAGTGCATAGAGGAGAGTGTGTTACTACAGAGTTTTGACTTATTTTCTGTGTTCTGAGTGTGTTTTTATACTTTTCTAGTATCACTCATTTAAATGGGAAGCTTTTTATATCTTGTATGTTATAACTTTTGTACCCTTCTGTCATTGTATTCATCGTTTTTATTGTTAACAAACAAACCACATCCATCCCCCGCACTTTTGAAAAGCTTGCTACGCCCCTGAACACATGCACCTTTGTTTATGGTGCTGCTGCTGTGTATAACGTTAGAAGTGGCGTTTGCTGCAGGCTAAACACAGCGATTTAAACAAAAGCTGTGCAATGCATGTTCTCTTCACGTTGTTCTTGTAAAATAATAATAATAATAAGTAAACAAGCATACCATTCCGCTGAGAACTCCACTTACTTAAGCTGCAACCGTAGCGCGGACGATATTGAAGTGGTGCCGAGGGATCGTTCGGATGAGGTCGTCAGGTGAAAGGTTATCATGTGGGTGATTTTATTTACGGCTAAATTATTCATCATTAATTTTACTAATAGTTAGATTGGGCAGGCCTTCACAGAAGGGTGTTAAAAAATTATAATAATTTGCCTTGACAAAAGGGCACTTTTGCTCCTGAAAGGTGCTTCATGCTCCTGAAGCACTTGCCAAATGGCAGTCAAATGAAGAGACAGTTACTGGGGTGATTTGAGTCCTGTCTCGTCTGCTCCGCCCTGGTGGGCTCCGGTCTCGTCTGATCTGCACTGGTGGGGTCCGGTCTCGTCTGCTCCGCCCTAGTGGGCTCCGGTCTCGTCTGCTCCGCCCTGGTGGGCTCTGGTCTTATCTGCCCCACATGAACCTGGCCCTCCGTCTCCTCCCCCGATTCCACCTCCACTCCACCGCCCTTCTGGATTGTTCTATGTGTGGAGCGTCTGGAAGCTGCTCTTTGGGGGGGGGGCTCTGTCACGAATCCGGTTCATGAGCTCACGCCCACTCACCACATTGTCTCTTGCACCACACTACAGCTGCACATCACCCACGGACTGCATTTCCCATCCACCATTGCACTAATCACACAGCTGTCACCAATCACTCATTTGCACTAATTACACGGCTGCACTCCGTCAGGCACGCTTTATAAGCTTTGGACTCCATCTCTCTCACTGTGAAGTCTTGTTTAGCCCCGTCTGACATTTCCGAGCGTTTACCCTAAGTGTATTTCCCTATTTGTTACTCAGACTGTTCTCACGACTCTGACCGTTTGCTGCCTGCCCTTTTGACCCTGCCTGCCCTTTGGATACTCTCTCTGTCTGCCACCTGCCCCGACCTTAGCATTGCCACGGTTGATGAGTCTGCCTTGCCTACGTTATATCTGTTACTGTCACTGAACTTTGCCTGTCTGGCCTCCTTTTGTTTATATTAATAAAGCTGCATTTGGATCTCAACGCACTGACCCCTCTCTTTACAGTCCTATCCAATAAACATTTGGGTAGTTGACAAACGGCCAAGAAAAAGTACTTTTTTTTGGAAAACATAACTTTTTAAGAAAAAATACTCATATTTGTGGAGTATGAAAACTGCAGTTTCAGAAAATAGTAGTGGTCACTCATTTTGTCAATGACTTCACGTATTTTTTTCACGTTTTCACTCAACAGTACTGTAAATGTGTCCTATGGTGAGACATTTAAAAAGTACTAAGAAATTATTAAATAACATAAAAAAATACTTGAGACAGAATTGTTCACATTATTAAAACATTATTTTCTTAAAGTGATATTTATTTTACATGAAAGTACTAATTAGAATCATTTTCACCATGAATAGATGAAGTTGATAAACTTTTCCCTACGAATGTCAATAAAACTTTTTTGCCAACCTTACAAAACTGTTTGAAATTGTACCCATCTAAGAGGAGATATTATTGTAACTCCCCTAATGCCAAACTTGACTCTTTTTTTTAAAGATATTTTAAAATAAGTATATTTTTCTGTTGTTTTATGTTTGTCACACCAAAGGACAAAGATAGTCATTGCATAAAAAGAGTCAGAATATGTTGTGTTTATTGTAACAATTACAAAAAGGACATTTGTTTTTATTTTTCAACAATATAAACTGTGCAAAACATAGCACACCAAAAGTAACTTTGATACTTATAGATCCCTCAATAAGGAAACATTGATGCATATAGTATCGTTGAGAAATTCAGTAAAATGCCATTTCAAAACAATACTGTAACATTGTCAAACTGCAAAATTCATCAGTTAAACAGTAACAGTGACATGAAAATAAAATCCCTAAAAACATTGCATAACATTCATGAACACCATTCCATCTAAAACATATTCTTAGAACAGTTTTAATTCATACTTAACACATTTAAACACATTGACACAATCATGAAGATTGCACACATTTCCTTTTTCAGTTTTTTGGGGACTTTTGAAAAAACAACTTCAATTCCTTTTAAAATATTACCAGTAATGTATGACATTTCTATTATAAAACAATTCCAGGAACTATATTTTTTATCAGATGCTTAACATCATATTCAATAGTGAGGTCATTTTAGCACGTGGCAGCATTCATCAATCAAGAATTGAACATCAACCAGTCAAGGGGTGCGAGTTGGGCAGCACGGTGCATTGGCTCCGGTTCAGATATGACACCAATTATCTTCTGCCACGAATAGTAAATGCAGTCAAGTTTCTCCGGCCACACAAATGAATTCTCACTCTTTTGCTTCATGCAGTTTATTTTTAGTTCATCTCCATGAACCTCCACGATCTGCCCAACATATGGTCTACCATCATACTCCACAATGACAAATTTTCCTTGTGTGCATCTATCTTCTTCCTCAAAGGAGTCATTTGATTCAGTCTCCAAAGCATTTCCAAAATCCACCTTCTTTGATTTGTGGCAAGAACACACTTCAGGATATGAACAGAAACAACTTAAGTCTCTGTGCAGGATCACTCCTGGTGATGATGACAAGACTTGGTGTGTACCTAGAATCCCTGTAACTGGTTTGACAGATGGAGGTAGCAGTTTGTCGTAGGCCTCAATATCTGACTCTTCAATCCATTTGAATTTCACACTCGTCTCTGTTTGGGAGGATAGAAACTGGTAGAAATCTCTTGGAGATTGCAAATCACTGCCTCTCAGAACATACTTGTCTGCTGTTCTTTTGACTGCTCCCCCAACACCGTCTGGGGCTCCCTTGCCATGTGACCTTTCTGAGAAATTCCAAGTTACATGTTTAAAGGTCATTGTGAAGGGAACTTGGCTTAACAGAAAGCAGTTGGTTTTGTTTCTGTATTGTGCTACGGGACCATCACTGATGACATGCAGTATGTCAATGGCTTGGTTATGTTCCAGCATCACATCTTCCAAAACAGGCATGATGTGTGCCCAAACAGCTCTCTCGTCATGCCTTAATGATGGTGACAGAGTTGCATAGCTCTGGGTTCCTTTTGATGTGTAGGCAACTGCAGTATGCAGTGTGACTTGCTTCCGGCTTTCCGCAAAGTGATAAGACTGGATTTCTGAATTCAGCTTGCAACCGTAATTCTCTGAAAAGTCTATGTGCAAGACAATTTCATTTTGAGCAACATTTTCCTTCATTTCCCTAAATTTTTCTGCCTGATGCAACCAGTTGAATTGATGGCTACCGATGGATTCAAGCTCAAGTCTGAATTGCTCTACCAGGTTTTCGACTGTGCCAGACTTTGACTTCTTTACCCAATTCTTAAAGACCCAATCACCAACAGTCACATCCTCTTTCGCCCAGCATTCCCATCTGGCAGAGTCAAGGGGGTTGTACTCTGCCAGCTGAACTTCTTCAAAGCAGCATTCAGTGCATGTTCTGTACATACACTCTTTCTTATCAACATTAAATGTAATGCTTTTGAGCAGAGAGGATAGCCTTTGCGTTTGAATTAAGCCCCTATGTGCCATGCTGTCAATTAGTAGGCACATGCTTTCATGTTGAAAACAGGCGCAGGTATTGCGGTCGGTTGCTCTGGCCTCTGTTATATATAATGGCCTATATCTAGTAAATTGCCTGTAAGACATTCCGTATTTGCATCTGGGATCTTTGAGGTAGTCACTGTGGAGGTCTCACAGTGATTTTGTCAGAACTCTCCGCTGCTTCTTGTTCACCCTGCCCACAGTGTCTTTTCCCCCCGCAAGCAGTCTGCTATTGGTGTCTCTTGACAAGAACAACTCTACTTCTTTTCTCTTTTTGACTGCATTTTGTTTCAGTTGTGGCTTGCTGCGTTTCTCCCTGACATTCTTGTTTACTTTATTTTCACAAAGACGGTTTAGTTTTTTTTCGCATTCTACTGTTCTTTTTTTGTTCCATCCTGAATTTTATTTTTAAAAGTTTGTTCTCCCTCTCTAGACTGGTAAGCTTCCCCTTGATTTGTTTTATATGTTCATTTAATTTGGATACAGTGGCCTGTGTTGGCGATATTGGAGGCGTTGTTGGTGGCAACACTGGAAGTTCAGAGGGAGGTTGGGCCACAGGTCCTGCAGAAGATTCCCCTGGCTCCTCCAGTACACTGTCAGGAGACGGTGGTGTTGTGTTAAGAATGGCAAGTAATGCCTTTTCCTCAGCCCTAAATTTTTTTTTGGATTCCTTCCAAATCTTCCTCAATTCAGTTTGTCTCTTCCTTTCTAGTGCTTGAATGTTGAATGTATCCAATTCTCCGAGAGCCTTCTTTTCATGATATCTGTTTGAAATAATGATATAATATAGATGAATGGATCAACAGAGAAATTAATGTAATGTATACTCAATTATGAACTCATGACCTACTGTGCTTTCCCTACAAATGTAGCCACTTGTCAATTTCTTATAAAACACAATATAGATTATTATTCTGTAATAACAAGCTTATTATGTAACTATTGTTGAACCTGAACCTCACACAGGTCTATTCTGATACTGAATAATAAGCAGTCATTCAGTCACTCAGTAAGATCCCTGAATTATTTTAAGATTTACATGGCAACATTTCAGTTTGATTTACTTTCTCCGTCGTTCTCTTAGGATCGCCTCCTTTCTCTGTGGATCCTTTTTAATTCGCTCCCTATACTCTGGTCCTCTCTTTTGCACTCATCTATCCCTCAGTTCTTTCTGTTCTAAAAAAAACGTTAAGTAGCATTATAAATAGTAGCACTGTATTTATGTACTTTATATTTGTTTATAGTTGTTACATTATACATTATAGTTGTTTTAGTAACACTTCAGAACATTTTATGTAGTCTCTAAAAAACGGCAATAAACATTAAAATGTAAGTCATTATTGAATTTAAAATCATCAAAACTGGTCAAAAAAGAATGAAAAGTATGTTAACAAACTTTATCTATTTGCTTTAATAGCTTCTTAAGGAGGTCTTGTCCTATTATGTGACATCTGTGTCCTATGGTGTGACAGGCCAAAGTGTCACACCAAAGGACATTTCCTGTCACACCAAAGGACATTTGAGCTTTTGTGGCAGTTAATAACAATGCTAATACTAGCTGAATTGTCATTAGCAATTAGCATGATACATTTGCATAATATTATATAGTCCTGCTGTTAAAAATACAAATTTGAATCAAAAAATTAAATTTAGGGGTGTCACACCAAAGGACGAAAAAACGTAACAACTTCTGTGGTCTGAAAACATAGTTAAATATTTAAACAATTCTGAGATAAATACTTACCATGTGCACTGCTCACGGCCTTCATAGGGGTCTTCAGTCACATGAACTTGAATGGGGTCTTTTAACTAAATGTAGTTGTCCATGATATTGCCCAACTTAATATCAGGTTTTTGCATAACACCAAAGGACATTTTTTTCTGTGACAAACTTTATGAAATTCCTACACTTTTAGAAATGTATGTATAGGAAAAGTGATGGCCACTTAGTGAAATAGACACTTGCACAATTATGCCAGGAGTGTTCATTAAGATTTTTAAACATTATTTTCTTTATTTATAAAAGTTAATATTTATGAAATAATGTTGTCTACCGTCACACCATAGGACGATTTTGAGATTTGGCTCAAAGTTGTAAAAAAATTACTTGGGTATTAAAACAACAAATTCATGTAAAACAAGAAAATGTTTAACCATTTACAGTATTCTAAATGATGAAAATGTGAAATAAATTATTTTCTATTTTCTGTGACGGTGAAAAAGCCACGTCACTGTCAACTACCCATTTGCTTTTGGTTCTACAGCCATCATTTGAGTTTTTATTCCTATTGTGCCTATATATACTCCTTCTGGAGTACACCAAATATGTAGCCCCAATTTAAATAATGCATCTCTTCCTAACAAATTAACAGAAGTCTGATTTGACTCAAGAATGGGCATTGTTATATAATTTTTTTTTATTGTAGACACACTGGAGCTATTGTAGGAATGAGCTGCATTTGTCCCGAGAATCTAATTGTCTTTGCGCATTTTCCAGACAAGGGGAGATGTGAGATATAATTTGAGTTTACACAAGTATAAACCGCTCCTGTGTCTACCATCATTGGTGTGGTCTTTCCCTCTCTTTTAATTTGAAGAATAGGCTCTTGATCAGCTTTATTTGTTCAAATTTGAAGCTAATGCTCCCCTTTAGGATTCTCTGGGCACCCCTGATATCCTTGATTTGGACCTCCCCAAGGATATCAGGACCTCTCCCCCCTTCTATCCCTAGGTGGCTGTTGCCATGGATTGGAGGGACAGTCAGTTTTGTTATGTCCAAGTTGTCCACATCCCCAGCACATTCCTTGAGGACCAGTATAAGGCTTGCCTCTTCCTCTCTGTCCTCTTTGTACTGGTTTTCTTTTCCATCCCATTGGCTCTGGCTTTTGAGTATAGACATTAACGATGGGTACAGGGATCTGGTGTGCATTTTGAGGGACTGCTACTGTTGGGCTTGGCTGAATAACTGGTGGAGGAGTATTTACTGGAGACATCAATGTAATTTGGTCTGATTCTTTGTTCTTTATTGGGGCTTGAATCTTTTTCTTGTTCTTTTTTTGTCAGCTCTTCAAGTTGTTTTCTCTGTAGCTCTTTCTCTTGGGCCTTTAGCTTCTGTTCATTTTTTCTATGTTGCTCAACTGCATGAGATACATGGTTACAGAACTCTTTGTATGTTTTAGAGTTTAAGACGACCCCATCCTCCAGCCTGCGCTTTACAGCTTGTGGCATGGCATCAATCACAGCATTTCTAAACAGTGTTGCCATTAATGGGTCTCCTTCTGGATTCCATTCAGTTTCTTGCTTCCATCTTTTCAGCTGTCTCTGGACATATGTGGTTGGATTTTCTGTTTCTCCCAGCTGTTCTCCCTTTAATGATTTGGGGTCCAGTCTGATCGGGTACTCAGCACGCATCGCCTGCCACACTGCTGGACCATCCATATAGTGAAAGTCAACAGCTCTGTCTAGATTGGATGCTTGAAGAATTTTTTCCATCTTTGCTCCTCCCATCATCTTTGCCAGAAGTGCTTTAATGTCCCCTACAGGTAAAAGTTTGCCCATAGTTTCTTCTTCTAGCACCTTAAGTTATCTTTTACTATAATTAATTGCCTCTATCTTGATATAATTTTATAATGAACTGCTTTTTTCTTCTTCTTAGTGGCAAAAACGAGATTGGAGGCAGTGCAGTAGTTCTGACACAATGTTTGTCTAAATGAGTTTGACATTTCAATAAATACTGTTAAATACTTAGAAAACTATGTGTGTTCATTATGCTTTCTTCTTTCATTTTTTTTCCTTTAGTTATTATTCCTACACAGCAAATTTTAAAGAGTGGATTTAACTCCCTCAGAGTTCAAATTAACACTTGCACATATGTACTCTACATATGGGAATCACTGGTAAAGTGTTAAATTAACACTTTTAAAAGAGTTAACATTATTAACACTCTGATAGTGTTAATTAACCAACTCTTAAAGTGTAAAAACACCACAATGGATGATCAGAACACCAAAGTTGGTGTTCAAAGTTTACTTGTTGGAGACACTTTTGAACCTTGTCATAACTTCGCCAATGTGCAAGCACAATTCACTGGGGTTTACACTATAGTTTCAACAGTTACCTACTATTAGTGTTACCATCCCAATAATCAGAACATAACGTTTTGCAATGAATACATTTGATTTATTTTTCCTTTAACAGGGCTTCACATTATATTTGCCCAGGGACATGGCACTCAAAATACTCTGTACAATGACCTTGTTCAACATTCAACTTCATAAAACAAAACTCATACCTACTGCTTGCAGTCTATATGATGTAGCCATCTGGCACAATATAAAAACATTTTATATTGTAATGAGTCTAAGCATAAAACATTCAAAGATTGACAAGCTTCAAGTATTCCAGGGCTTCGTGTAACATGACAGGGCACTCAAAATACCCTGTACAGTGTCTTTTTACTGCATTACACTTCATAAAACAAAGCTCATACCTGCTGCTCGCAGTCTATACGATGCAGCCATCTGGCACAATATAAAATGATGAGTCTGTACCATAAGACATTTGAAGATCGAAGAGCTTAAAGTACCTCAAGTCACAAAATGCAACAACGGAAACATTATGTAGTGAACGCTCCTCTTGAGCACAAAAAGAACACATTTTCTGCCCGGATATAAGCCATGAAAAAAACTTAAAGTGCTGAATTAATGCACTAGGTGCAATGCTCTACTAATGTAACACCTAAACATTGTCCACTGACTCTGAATTCCTGTTCATGATCTTGGCTCTCAGTTCCTTCACCTTTGGATTTTGTTTAGTGGTGTCAGCATCTATACCATAGACTGTTGTCTGGAGGAATGTGTACATGTGGCTGAGAGCATCATCATAGCTTACATTGAAAATGAAGTGCGCTTTGAATAGTTAATCAAAGGCTGCCAATGATGTGGTTCCCTTGCATGGAATGAGAATCTTGTCAATGACAAAGTAGTGATTGCTGATGGCCCACTTTCCAGAGGAAAGGAGGTATGGCTGGCGATGTCCCTCCACTTTCTCCAAGTGTTCTTTTAAGCTCCTGATTGACTTTGGGAAAAATGTACACATCATTTCATATAATAATATTATTTACTAGTTCAGGGTTTTTGCAAATATCATGAAATCTAATTCAATGGTTTTTTAAATGCCTTTATAATGCTTTTAATTACTTTTAGTCAATTAGCAGACGCTTTTATCCAAAGCGACTTACAAATAAGAAAAAGTAACTAAAATTAGAAGTTAAAACTATAAATATTATATATACACATTTAAGAAGATTATGAAATTAAATAAAATGACAAATGCTTACAACAACATTTCAAAACTAAACAATTAAATGAAAACAAAAAATAAAGCTAAAAACAAGTCAAAATATTAAATCAAGCAAAGGTATGAGTATAATAATGATTCAAACATAACACTAAAGGCCTAAGTATACATATTTTTTACATAGTAAGAATTGGTTATAAAAAACTAAAACAGAAGTGAAACAAGTAGTAGGAAAGAGGAGAAATAAAATGCGATACTTTTTAGAATGGAAAATTTCCAAGAGCCAGATATTCCATACGTGCATTTTAATTCCACTTAGCGATTCCTGCATTCTCATTTTAATGTGATTTTACACCATTTAAGTGCAGAAAGGGAAATAACTTGCACACACACACATCTGAAGCGCGACCACAGAGAACAGGCTGTGTCCATTCTTAAACTGTTCTGTGCATTTCAACTACAGAAAAGATTGTTCTGAGCCAGAACAAACTTTTCACATTTACCGACCAATATGCAAAAAATACGTCATCATAGTATATAATAATAAAAGCAGACATTTTTGTCTTAAGTGAACGTAAACAGTTGTGAAATAAAATGTATGAGCAGAGGTGGAAAGTAACGAATTACATTTACTCGTGTTACTGTAATTGAGTAGCTTTTTTTGGTACTTCTACTTTTTAAAGTAATCTTTAAAATCTGTAATTTTACTTTTACTTAAGTATATTTTGTTTAAAGTATTGTACTTCAGTACATTTTAAAACACATTAATTACTGAGTAGAAAAAAATAATTGATTCCTGGAAACTACTGCAGCAAATAATTGGCAGAAGAATAAACTGGCGCTAAAATCACAAGAAAGAGGCAGACGGACAAGACAGGCGTTATAGTTCAGATCCAGCTGAAATTCAAACCCGTTGTATTTTGCTGAACTTGCACTCAAAGGAAATTAAGTGAACCCCTGGCCATATTTATGCTCTATTATGCAGTGTAAGCTGTGTTTGCCTAGGACCAAACTAGCAGCTTATAAAATCTTGACATCGCCCTTCGCAAGCATGTAGAGTTAAGGTAAATACTTGCATCATTGCATTGGTGGTTAAAATGAAGCATTGACAGTTTAGAAAAGGTTTTGCACAAATTAGCCAACAAGACAGTGGTGCAGGGTGTGCAATATCATCTGCAATAATATAGTAATTGTTGTTTTAACGATGTGCGATTTGACATGATCATGACTTTTAAGCGTTGCACATCAGGATCGTCTGCTTTGAGTAAAGTGGTTCTGAAGACAAGTGACGGCTGTTCATCCACCTGTTCTGGTGTCGGACAAAACCCCCAACACGCTAAAGTTTCCTTATGACGGCAAAACGCTCCGGTTACTATGGTAACCTCGGTTCCCTGAAAGCGGGAACGAGACATCACGGAGATTACTCCGTTATGGGAACTCCTTCCCTCCAACCTTTCCTGAAGACCTATTGGCTCACGCCAGTCAATGACTGGCCAATTGTCGCGAAGCATGCAAATATGACGAGCTCGAGAGGCAGTATAAATGCAGCGCCCGCGACAATACGTCAGAATCTGAACTGAACGCCGCTTGGCTGAACTAGCAGCGATCACGGCGATCACCGTGATGTCTCGTTCCCGCTTTCAGGGAACCGAGGTTACCATAGTAACCGGAGCGTTCCCTTTCAAGCTGTCACGAGACATCACGGAGATTACTCCGTTATGGGAACGTTATTCAATCCCGCCGTGAGAGAAGCTACGGACAGCCTGAACCAGATACACAGCGCGAAAGCATTCCCACCAATAACAGAGCTCGAAGGGCGGGCTCACAGCTGATAGATGGAGATAAGCCAATGAGCGCCTACACCTCAGGTATACAAAATTTGCATATCTGGCAAGTGACTACATGGGCTGCGCTGAGAGCAGGGCAGAACACATCCAGCCATAGCAGTATTATAGGAGCTATACAGAGTAACTGTGTTTGAGCAGCATACCATAACATGACCATGTCCGCGGCACTGAACTCAGGGCCGACAACAACACCTCATAAGGGCTGCGTAATGTACTGTACAAGCAGCACCTCCCACAAAGGTAACTTAGCAACATGAATTAGTTACTCACCGACCGCTCTTGGGAGGCTAAGGACTGAACGTCCAGCTTGTAAAACCTGGCGAAGATATTCTGCGAAGACCACCGGCTGGCAAGCAATATCTTGAATACACATACATCTCAACCACGCTAGGTGGAACGATAGCCCTCAATGCACAGAGGGAATTTCCAAACCTTGGGTTGTATATGCCTCCTTGATAGCGTCCACAATCCATTGTGACAGACTCAGCTTCGATACGGCTCGGTCGTTCGTACACCCACCATAGCATCCAGAAACTGGATCGATTGCCGAAAACTGCTTGAACGGTCAATGTAAAATCTCAAAACACTGACGGGGCAAACTGCAGTCTGGGCGTCCGCACTCTGTGAGGGCGAAGATTTAGTAGCAAAGGCTGACGGCGAACCGTCTCCGTCCTTTCGAAGGGGGGTAGACAGTGATTTAGGCACGGAGTGACACTGCAGTCCCGAGACCGAATCGAATGCAGTCGCTGTCCACAGAAAAAGCGTGTAATGCTCTATGCGCTTAGCCGAAGCAAAGGCTAGAAGGACTGTAGTTTTGAGGAATAGTTCCTTCAACCTACGGATGTTAAAAACCCAATGGCTGCAATGAGAGAGCTCTTACCCCACTTCCTGGTCCCAGAGCGGAAACGAAAGTGGACATGGGGGATGTAGTCTTTTTACCGAACGATTGCCCGCTCTGCGGGGAACGGGCACGGCAATGGCCACGACATTAGATGGTAACGATCCACTATCCAGTCTGTGCAGCGGGAAACTCAGAACATACGGTGCAAGTAGTCAGGTCGATATGAGCCGGACTCCTTCACAAACACTCCCATTTGAAGCATACAAACGTTTTGTACAGGGTTTTCGCGCTCCCATGAGCGTGCGAGACTGTAAGGCGCCCCTCTCTGATACCCCTGAAGCGATCACACATGATGGCTCTATAGTTTCAGGTTCGACCTGGAATAGCATATATTTCCTGCCGGGGAACGGCAAGGCGGTGCCTCCAGCACTTCCGTCAAGTCTGGGAACCCAGGCTGGATTCAGGGCGATGAGTATCCCTGATGCTCGCTCCACCCTGATCTCTCATAACACCAGCGGTAACATTCCTTGATCGGAGGAAATGCATACGGGCTAGCTGCTGGTCAGCGTGATGTCAGCGGGGAGTGAAGAACAACAGGCAATGCGTGTTCTCGCTCTGGCGAACAGATCCACCTCCGCTCTCCCTTAAAGATTTATGTATGAAACCACAGACGTGCTGTCGGTGCGAATCAGTACATTTTGCTGGTCCAGCTGTGGCTGAAAATCCTTTAGAGCTAAGAAGACTGCTTCCAGCTCCAGGCGATTTAAGTGCCACTGGCTCTGAGGTTCCAGCTACAGTCCCGAAGCTGGCATTCCCTCGCACACTACTCCCCAGCCGCTGTAATACCCTCAACTGAACAGAGCTGCCCTGCCTGAAAGGCGCAGGGAAGACAATTGGCCGCGGCTCGATCTCGCGAGAGGCTGGATAATCTCCACGCGATCTCACGAGAGGCAGGCTCTCATCCCACGCGATCTCACGAGAGGCAGGCTCTCATCCCACGCGATCTCACGAGAGGCAGGGTCTCATCCCCCACGCGATCTCGCGAGAGGCGGGTTCTCATAGCTTAGGGACTCCAAGTGAATAAACAGAGAGTCTATGTGTGCTGATAAGCGTATCCAGGGACCGAGCTAAAATCAGCCAATCGTCCAGATAGTTGAGGATGCGCCTTCCGCTCGATTTGAGTGGGAAGTGCTGCATTGATGCACTTTGAAAGTGCGTGGGGCCGGAGCAGCCCGGACGGGGGAACAGAGTATTGGAACGCTGTGCTTCTCCCTGACAGTTGACAGCTATTCAGAAAAACCGTCTGAGTATGCGGTGCTATCCGAATGTAAAAGTACGCGTCCTTTAAATCCACGGACGCAAACCAGTCCCCGGGGCGAATTCGCGCCAGGATCTGCTTAGCGTTAGCATCCTGAACGGACGCTTTCCAAGCGCTCTGTTGATGGGTCCGAGATCTAGAATCGGGCAGAGTCTACCCTCTCTCTAGGCACCCCAAACAGCGGCTGGACAAAAACAGCCGTCCCGCCTGTTCGCTGAAAATTGCTCTATTGCTCCTTCCCCGAGCAATTGTATAGCTCTTGTTAGGATAAGGGCATTTCGAGTCAGTGTTAGAGACTACGCCACGCCATTGAAACGGGGTGGTCTGTGTCTGAATTGAAGGGTGTACCCTCGCTCTTATGCAGAGCAGCCAGCGTGAGATTCTCACGCGCTCATGAACTGACACAGCGGCTACAGCGGCTGGCAGCTATAACCCGTGTGGGCAGTGGGTCCGGTCGCTAAGGGGAGGGGCGAGCGGCGGTGGTGACTGAGCGAGGAGGAAGCTCCTCGTGCAAACGTATGCTTTAATGAACACACTTCGTCCCACACATTTTACAATTTTGAGACAGCTTGAGGGCTCCTGCACTGGTCGTGGTGCCTCTTCCCGGGTCTCTTAACTTGTCAGAGAAGACCTCGATCCCGGGGTCTTCTACAACATAGCGGCTGTAATAACTACAGGCTGACTATGCTATACGACCTAATTGAACACCACGTGAAGGGGCGTAAACAACTGGCGTAATAGTCCGGCGGGGAGGCTGATAGGATGCGCCCTTTCAAGGCATCAGGTGACTCCTCGCCTTCGCGCAGTCTTCCACAATAGCGGCTGTAATAACCACAGGCTGACTGCTATACGACCTAGTTGAACACCACGTGAAGGGGCGTAAACAACTGGCGTAATAGTCCGGCGAAATCTGGGAGGCATGCGCCCTTCAGGGCATCAGGTGACTCCTCGCCTTCGCGCAGTCTTCCACAATATAGCGGCTGTAATAACCACAGGCTGACTGCTATACGACCTAGTTGAACACCACGTGAAGGGGCGTAAACAACTGGCGTAATAGTCCGGCGAAATCTGGGAGGCTGATAGGATGCGCCCTTCAGGGCATCAGGTGACTCCTCGCCTTCGCGCGATCCTCTAAGCGGCTGTAATAACTACAGGCTGACTGCTATACGACCTAGTTGAACACCACGTGAAGGGGCGTAAACAACTGGTGTAATAGTCCGGCGAAATCTGGGAGGCTGATAGGATGCGCCCTTCAGGGCATCAGGTGACTCCTCGCCTTCGCGCGATCCTCTACAATATAGCGGCTGTAATAACTACAGGCTGACTGCTATACGACCTAGTTGAACACCACGTGAAGGGGCGTAAACAACTGGCGTAATAGTCCGGCGAAATCTGGGAGGCTGATAGGATGCGCCCTTCGGGGCATCAGGTGACTCCTCGCCTTCGCGCGCTTTTCGGCGCAGGGGTGTCATGTGACTCCTCACCTTCGCGCGCTTTTTCGCGCAGGGGTGTCATGTGACTCCTCACCTTCGCGCGCTTTCCGCGCAGGAGCATCAGATCCCATCGCCTTCGCGCACTTTGTGAATTAGAAAAACATATCCTCTACACACAAGGCGCCGCCGATGCTATCATGTGAATTATAAAAAGTTCACTACACACTGTAGCCGCTGACAAGGGGCTGTTACCATGTGAATTATAAATGTCCTCTACCCACTGTAGCCGCTAATAAGGGGCTATTATCATGTGAATGAGAAGTTGTCCCGATCACACGGTAGCCGCTAATGAGGGGCTATTATCATGTAATGAGAGGTTGTTCCGAACACACGGTAGCCGCTAATGAGGGGCTATTATCACGTGGATGAGAGGTTGTCCCGATCACACGGTAGCCGCTAATGAGGGGCTATTATCATGTAATGAGAGGTTGTTCCGAACACACGGTAGCCGCTAATGAGGGGCTATTATCATGTGAATGAGAGAGGAGCGATTGTGCTTTGCAAACAGCAGAACGCCGCTCTGAGGCGGGGGCTGCATGCTTACACAGTGGGTTCTTCCGTGCAGCATCTGCGGCGACGTGAGATCCCTTTGCTCCCGCATCTGCCCTCGGCTCTCCGCACCACCATGGAAGGGGGGCGTGAGAAGCCGGGCTGATGTCCTGTCCTGCAGGTTCGACGGTGAGAGGAATGCGGACATTCAGTCTGCATGAGCTCATCACCTGAGTCCCGAAGGTCCACCGCTGATCAGAGGGCAGACGGACTACCTTAAGAAATGTCATACTCACCTGAACGCTGCAGAGGAGCAGCCATGAGGCCTGCCCTCGAATGAGCGAACCTTAACCGTGAGTTGTACCATTTTAAGCCATAACCTAGGTTCAGCAAGGTGAAGAAAAAGATTCTGACGTATTGTCGCGGGCGCTGCATTTATACTGCCTCTCGAGCTCGTCATATTTGCATGCTTCGCGACAATTGGCCAGTCATTGACTGGCGTGAGCCAATAGGTCTTCAGGAAAGGTTGGAGGGAAGGAGTTCCCATAACGGAGTAATCTCCGTGATGTCTCGTGACAGCTTGAAAGGGAACTTGGTCAGTACCTCTTAGCCGCCAACACACACACACACACACGCACTCGCACATTCACTTCCGCACATTCAATGTGCTTAGTGGATTTACAAATTGTTTAATGGTTATTTTTGCTTTAAGATTATTGGTTGATGTTTTCCTTCACTATGAAATGAACAATGTTTTATGTTTCTTTTTTTTCTCTCTTCTATGGACAATTTATGATTTTGGATGCGAATCTGCCTGTGTTGGTAACGTGAATTAGCCTGACGCAATTCCTGTACGGATGTCAAAGAAGGAAATTGAACCGAAGTGCTGAAATGTTTTTTTTGCTTGTTTTTTTTTTCTCTCCAAATAAGTTGTTTTTCCTCAGGGACATCGTGGAATAAATATTCCCCTTGTGAATGGAGTTTTTTTCTTTGACTGTTTTTTTGTAAATTAATATTGTAACAGGTGTTTTTTTGTTTTTGCTATCCAGGGGTTATTTAAATGTTGTCAGGATTAATCCTGACTGGCGCCCGAACATTCCCTTTAGAGTTTATCTAAGCTAGGGCGGCCACCACCGTAACAAGTATTTAGCCAAAAACCAAACAAAACACTCTAAAAAATGTGTCGTGAAATCTAGTAGATTATACTAGTGCGCGTGCATTTGAAGTGCTGTCTTTCACTGTGTGATTCAGTCTGTTAAAATGCAACCCTGCTCCAATACACATACTGTCAGGGTTCTGTCACTTCGGTCTAGTGTTATCTATGGTTTTGTGACAGAGCCCTGATACTCCCGTCATGTCCGGTTTTCATGTGAGCGCGCGGCTTCGAGTGTGCTCGAGCCGTGCGCTCTCTCGTCTGCGTGCCTTGTTTCATGTTGGAGCGTGGTGTTCGGATCCCGGCACTCATGTCTTGCGCTTCGGTCACGTGACGGGGTTCGGACACTCGTGCTCCATTTTCTGTCATTGTGTGAGTGTGCGGTTTCGAGTTCGCTCGGCACCGCGCACTCTTGTCTACGTGTGTTTTGTTGTGTTGCACACAGTTCGTGTTTCTATTGGCTGCGTGCATTCGTGTTATATCTTGTGCTGTGTGGCACCAGTCCTGCCAGTCTGTTTTTCCCCTACGGGGTAGTTTTTGTTTGTTTTGTTTTTTGTTAATAAAAGCCTATTTTCCTCCAGCGATTGGGTCCTCGCTCTCATCCTTTCCCTCAACCCTGACACATACCATGTAATTTTCAAATAAGCCTAAATGATTATTTTAGCTGGAAAATTATTTTTGCACTCATTTGTCCTCCTTTATGGAGTTGCGCTGAATCGGCCTAAAAAAACCCCGCTCTTGAATCTTTATTGCGACGCAGCAGCATAGCGTCTAATGCTGTAAGATCTCTGGTCAAACAAATGATTGGCTGAAAGCGGTGTCAAATAAATATCTGATATATCATTGGTTAAAAACGTAAATAAGCATCCATGTGCTTGTTACTTCATATCATAACGTTAACATGCCAAAACATCAGACCTCATTTAATACGGAATGGACAAAAGAGCACAAATATATATAAAAAAGCAGTAGAGACGCTTTTCATGGATTTTGGACACTGTGACGCTGTGAAGTGTATTTATGAATTTCAGTTATTTCCAGATGTCTAGAAATGGTGAGTTTTTGAAACAGACATCACAATGTCTTGAATAAATACAAATACTGTGAACAAACACTTTTTTGCCTCTTCTATTACACATAGGTCTACATCAAGATATATCCTAGATCAAATTGTATGGCAATGAATAGAGTAGGCTATTTCAGAATCACTGTATAATGATATAATTTATATGATGGACATAATTGTATTCTATTCCATCTAAACTACTAAAAGAGGTGCTTCCAGAAGTCATAGATCCTCTTTTGGCTAGTATTAATTCATCATTGTATTGTACTCACCAAAACCTTTAAATTGGCTGTTATTAGGCCTCTCATTAAAAAAAAATCACATCTTGACCCCAAAGTTCTAGTTAATTAAAGATACTAGAAAAGGTAGCATCCTCACAATTATATTTCTTCTCAGAGAAAAATGATATATGTGAGTATTTCCAGTCAGGATTTAGACCATCTCATAGTACTGAGACTGCTCTCATTAGAGTGACAAATGACCTGCTCTTATCATCTAATCATGGTTGTATCCCTCTATTAGTGCTCCTGCAGCTTAGCGCTGTGTTCATCACTGTCGATCACAACATTATTTTGAATAGACTTGAAAACTCTGTTGGCCATTAACATGGTTCAAATCGTACTTATCTGACCGCCATCAATTCGTAGCTGTGAATGAAGAGGTATCAGAAGCGGTGCGTATGCAAAGCAGGAGCAGAGCGTGCCAATTGTGCTTTCATACTAGCAGCGCTTGTCGTGCGCAGCTGAACTGCGGCTTGTACTCCAACACAGACAAGTATCGTCATTTCTGTCATATTTTCATATTCTGCCATGTGCTTTGATGTATGATATGACCAGCATACTCTGCGATGCGACCCTGTCCACTTCCCCTCTGTCCCACACACAGGTGGTTGGGCAAAATCTTAAAGTGATGTGTTGATGTGCATTTTATTTTTTCATATGGTGATTGTGAAACCCGAAACACATCACTTACATGATTTTATGGTGAAATATGTTATTTTTAATGTTAATCTGGTCAATTTTTATCAAGAACAATGCACTGTGACTTTAATTCAGCGTAAGCGGTGCAGCAAAAATAGACTCGGTGCCGAAACGATCGCAGCAGTGCTGCTCACGCGACGCTCCTGCTTGACGCTCATGCGCTGCTCCTGCTCCCGGTGTGAATGCACTCATTTGTTAACATGCACGCTGAAAAAAATATGCCCTGCTGACGCTCCGCTCACGCTTGCGGTGTGAAACGGGCGTTAGGCTGCATTAATTAGGTCAACCGGAACCGGGAACACTTCCCATAAAACACGATGTACTTGTTACATCATAAGAAGTTTGACATCTACGCTAATATTAGTCTTTTTCTTTCTTATTTCGAGGTCATGGTAGCCACCCGATCCGGTCCTTATCCAGCCCAGATTATCAATGCAGTCAACAGATCCAGTCCTTATCCAGATCAGATGATCACTGCAGTCAACAGATCCAGTCCGTATCCAGATCAGATGGTGGATCATCACCTAGAGACGACCTCTACAGCTCTGAACGTCAGTGGAGACCAGGGCACCTAGATGAGCCCCATAGACAGATCCCCAGTGAGGACCTCTTCACCTAGACAGCTATCGGGAAAAGACCACTGGAACCAGTGGAGCCCTTACAATCTGACATTTCTGCAGTTGGAACAAACGACTGATTAGTCTGGACGGAGGGGAATTGGCCCCCCGACTGAGCCTGGTTTCTCCCAAGGTTTTTTCTCCATTCTGTCACCGATGGAGTTTTGGTTTCTTGCTGTTGTCGCCTCTGGCTTGCTTAGTTGGGTACACTTGATTTCCAGCAATATCATCGACTTGATTGCACAGATATTATTTAAACTGAGCTGAGCTGGACGATGACATCACTGAATTCAATAATGAAATGCCTTTAACTGAAAAATGGGTGTTTCACGATTTCACACTTACATCTACTAGCACGATAAACGTAATGCGTATTTGGCGTTTATGGTAATACGTTGTAGGCGTGCTGTCCTGGGGGAGGGCTCCTAGCCGGGAATGGCCCAAACCCAGTGAACCCCCCCATGTGATTAGAATTCTAGTGATATTGGTGGAGAAGGGGTGGTGGAGGGATGCTGCTTAACCGTCAACTAGATGGAGGTAAGACAGCTGTACTTATGTCCAAGGGCTGATTACCTAGATTGTGTACCACCTGTGCTAATTAGCCTGAGTATCTGACGTACTCCTCCCGAACTTAGTTTATAAACTTCGTTTCTAAACTTCATTTCACGATTTCACACTTACATCTACTAGCGCGATAAACGTGATGCGTATTTGGCGTGTATGGTAATACGTTGTAGGCGTGCTGTCCTGGGGGAGGGCTCCTAGCCGGGAATGGCCCGAACCCAGTGAACCCCCAAAAAGCAATAGAATGTAGGACAGCCGCCAGACTAAGATTTCCCCCCCCCAAATACGCGTTTGAGATCTGGCGGGAGCTAGTTCCGAGGAATAACATTGTGTGGCAGGCCGGAGTGAACTTCGTGGTTTTGGGGCGACCGGTCGGGGAAGGCTCAACCGAGGCCCAGCGATGGCTCACCGCATTGGGACGGGTGAGCCCTGCCCGCCGATGGAGGAGCAGCGTGGTTGGAGCCCTGGCCAGGAGGACCCGAGTTGCCTGCAGTGGGATAGTTCACGGAGTCGGCGTACCGGCCCTACTGGCCATCAGCCCCTGCTAATCAGAGGACATCTGATTAGCCCCTGCTAATCAGGGCGGTATCTGGCCGAGAGGACCCATGAAGCCTCCGATAGGGCACAATACCCCTCCGACGGACGGGTGGGTCCTATCGGCTGAGCAGATAAAAAGAGTTTGGGACGCCCGACAAGGAGGCTCTCGCAACATCCGATGCGAGATCGAGACTCACGGCATCGAATGGATGAGCATCGCATGCGGACGGCAAGCATAGGAGCCCACCGGGAGACCAGCGTTAACGTCATGACATGAGACCAAGGCTATGCTGCCAGGTGGATAGTCTCGCCGACGAGTAGGGAGAAGAGAAATCCGGAACTGGGGGGGCTCTGGCAGCATCCGATGGGATATTGTAAGACTTAGGACATCGGACGGGTAAGCCTCGCCAGGCGGGAGGAAAAGGTTTGAAGATAGCAGAGACAGTTGAATGGTGTTCGGCGGGCGGACGAGGACCGCAGCGACGGCTAGGCCTCATCGCCCGTCGGACGGAAAAAATAGGTTGGTGACTGAGACTGACGCCGACGCTCTACGGGAGGCCAATACTCACTGAGTCTAACGGGTTAGTCTCGTCTGCCAAGGGGGAAGCGGTATGTCGTCTCGCTGTGAGGCTCTCGCCGACACCCAATGGGGGCACAATACCCACTGTGTTGGACGGGTAAGCCTCGCCAGCGTGGGACTAGAAAAGGCAAGGTTGTCTGGCCGGGAGTGCTCTCACCGGCGACCGACGGGAGATCAAGACTCACTGTGTCGGACAGGTGAAGACGGAAAGGTAAAGTTTTGGTCAGGATGCTTAGCCGTCATCCAACTGGTGGGAGTGCCTGCCTGTTTGATGGGTTAGCTTCGCTGACGTAGGAGGAAAAGGTGAGGTTGTCCAGCCGGGAGGCTCTTGCGGCATCCGACGTGAGATCAATACTCGTGAGTCGGATGGTTGAACCTCGCCGGTAGTGGACTGAAAGCTAAGATTGCCTGAACGGCCGGGCACGTTGCGTTCTACGGGGTTCGATATCATGGTGCGAGCAGACGGAAAGGATGAGTTTGTCTGGCTGGGAGGCTCTCGCCGACGTCCGATGGTGGCTTCAGCAATCGCCGTGTCGGACGGGTAAGCCTCGCCGAGCTTAGGACTTGGAAAAGTAAGATTGTCTGGCTGGGAGGCTCTCGCCGACGTCCGACTGTGGTTTCAGAACCGCCGTGTCGGACGGGTAAGCCTTGTCGAGCGTGGACTTGAAAAGATAAGATTGTCTGGCTGGGAGTACTCTCGCCGGCATCCGTCGGGAGATCGGGGCTTGCCGAGTCGGATGGTTTTAGACAGAAGGGCAAAGTTTAGGGGGTCGGAAGGCCTCGCAGTCAACCGACAGCGTGGTTGGGTAGGCCTTGCCAGCCGCAGGATGGAAAAGGAAAGTGTCTGTCCCGGAGGCTCTTGCCGACGTCCGACTGTGGTCTCAGAATTGCCGTGTCGGATGAGTAAGCCTCGTCGAGCAGGAGGTTTGAAAAGTTAAGGCTGTTTGTCCCGGTGGAGGTACTCGCGGATGGCTTGGTAAGGTTGGATAGGCGAAGAGAGATTGAAAATGTAAACAAAATGACCTTTTTTGACTTGGTCTGTTTTACTTTGTTTGATCAAAAAGGAGATGGTTTCGCTATCGAGGATGGTTAGATCTGAGATGGTGGGGTTGATGGCTGGGTCGAATTTAGAGGAAGCGGTTAGCTCGGAGCATCTCAAAACCCCAAAAAAGGCTAAAATGAACATGGTGTCGAGTGTACGGGCGGTACTGGGGGGCTAGTAACACGTGCGGAGGGTGTGGATGCACTTGGTGAGGATGTCTAGAGTAATGGGTAGTCTGGAATCGGGATGAGTAGGTCGGGATCGCTGGATTCCTCTTATCAACATCGCGGTTTGAGAATTGTTAATTTCGGGTGACGGAGCGCCGTACAACAGCTTGTGGAAAAATTGGATACTGCTTATGTAGCTTTTGATGGAGCTGACTTGGAGGCTTTTAATGCTGTTGAGAAAAGAAATAAAAGAGGTTATTGAGAGTAGAGAAAATTCAGGGAATGGAATGTTATAAGAGAGATGGAATGACTTGAAGCATTTCCATGCTGTCACATATGTTTGGAGTGTTCTGGGGGAGACAGCCTGGAGGATGGTGTCGAGTGATTTGTCGAGGAGGGGTTTTAGTGGGTGGTTTATGGAGGTAGTTAGTATTAGTTCTGAATATGGAGGTACTGGGGTTGGGACTTCGTCCGCCTCTGGAGCCAACTTCCTGAATTTCTGAAACAGAAAGCGAGACAGTGAGTCAGCGATTTGGTTTTCTGAACCTGCGACATGTTTGGCAACTATTACGAATTGGTCGCATGCTGCGATCCATTGTAATCGTCTTAGGAAAGGCGTGAGAGCAGGAGAATGGGAACGGCCTTTGTTGACACACTGAACGACTGCTTCGTTGTCGCAGTGCACTAATGGCGCTTTTCCACTGCATGGTACGGCACGGTACGGTACGGTTCACTTTTGGGGGGTTTTCCACTGAGTACTGTACCTGGTACCTGGTACTTTTTTAGTACCACCTCAGTCGAGGTTCCAAGCGAGCCGTACCGTTACCAAAACGTGACGTGTAAACTCTACTGATCACTGATTGGCCGGAGAGAATCGTCATTACTGCGTCACTGAACTTGCGACACGAGACCCTCCTCTACAGCCCGACCCACTAGATTTAAATCAGCACAGCCAGTGAGGGATCTGACGCTCCATTTGATTGAACAAACGCAACTTTTCAACCAAGAAATGGCTTTTTCGTGGTCTGTTGAGGAAGTACAGATGTTCCTCTCATTGATCGCTGAGGAGCGGATCCAGCAAGAGCTTGATGGTGCGACGCGGAATGAAAAAGTTTTTCAGGAGGTCGCTAAGCTCTTGGCCGCTCACGGCTACCGCCGAACATACAAACAGTGTAGGGACAAGTTAAAAAAACTGAAAAGCGACTACAGAAGCATAAAGGACCACAACAGCCAGAGTGGTTCAAACAGACGATCGTGGAAGTGGTTCGACCAAATGGACGCAATCTATGGAGGTAGACCAACGAGTATTGGGAGGGAGGGTGCCCGGGAGGGAGGGTGCCCTGGACTCGGCCACGCCAATGTTGGAGAACACGATCGCAGATGGTACGTTGTGTTATTTTATCTAAATATAATGCTATAAATCTTAACTTTAATGATTTTATTGACCGTAAATTCCTATTTTATTTCACTGTAAACTCATGGCGTAATGAAGCACAATGTCCTAGTTGCTAACAGTGATTAGCGGTCGTGCTATTGTTCAGGAGTTGTTGTTGTTGCCTTCGTGTGTTGCAGTAATTTGTGCATTCCCAACTAATTAGACAAACTTTGCGTTTCAGACTCGTTGTCCACGATCGATCCACTTGCACTTTCTCCATTGAACAACAACGACTCTTCCCAACCGGTGCTAGCAGCGTCTCCACCACGACCGCCAACACCATCAACTTCCAGCTGCACGACGACACCGCAGCGTGTGGTAACCGGTATAAAACTAATATATTTCATATATTATATGTACAAATAGGATATCCCTATATCTCCAGCTGTGATGTAAAGATAGAGAATATGTCCAATTTGTATAAAATGAGGAGATGGTACATCACAGTACTTGTCCAGGAGGTGCTCTCTGGTTAGACCTAGCTGTGTGTTAGGCCCCTTTCTCTTTCTTTTCATAATTAGCTGTAAAGACATAACATCAAATATTAGGCTAACAAGCCCCTCAACTGTACATACATTGATTAACATTGGATTTCCCTAAAATAAGCAACATGGCTTATGTGTTGCAGGATACTTTGGATAAAAGAGTAAACAAAATTAACAGACGACAAGCAAGCATAACTTTTGGATCACATTCATAGATCCAATGCCACTTTTAAATTATGTGCACAGATTTGCTGTATTCAGCTAGAGGTTACATGAAAAAGTGCATAAAAGATCAAAATAATATGCTTGTTCACTTTTTCATATATATATGTGTGTCATTAATTAAATTATACAAAATAAATATATATAATAAAAACTCATTCTATAGGAATTACTCGCATTTTCAACATTATTTTCTTCGTTTTGGACCAGGAAAGAGGAAATGGAGCCTGCAGCATCAGGAACATGTTGCAGTATTAAGAGAAATGCAGGTGGCAGACATTCAGCAGCAGGAGCAGAACCATACCCAGAGGGAGCGCCACTTGCAGATGATACTTGAAGAGGCCAGACAAGAGGCCAGACAAGCAAGGGCGCAGGAAGCGGCCTTGAGAGTAATGGAACACTCTCAAACGGCTGCTTTCAATCAAGAATTCCTCGACATTATGGGAAGGCTTGTCGAGGCAATGAGTGGCCGACGGGAATAAAAATCTCTCCTCGACTAATGCAATAGGCATTTGTTATTTACTTTGAAAATGTTGGCACTACATGTTTGCACATTTAACAGTTTATTCTGTTTACTTTTTTTATTGGTATATCTGTGGTTTAATTTTTCATATTTTGTTTATCTGCCAATTGTGTACAGTTCTTGCACAAGGTACACTGGCACATTAAGTTTGCTCTTTTTTTGTAATTTACACTTCCTTTTATGACTTGTGTATACACCTTTTGCACTTTATATTTTTAGAGTGTGTTTTATGTTTGTATTTGTGTTTTGCTTCAATAAAAACAATCTGATTGAATACGTGTACCTCCAGACTATATTACAAATGTATTGTATGAGCAGGTAATGAACCTCTTGATAAAGACATATGATTAATACCATAATGATACAAGCCAACACATAAATAAAAAAAACAAGGGATACATTGAAATATTGTACACATGTTTATTGATAATTCACTTTACAGAACATGATATATGAATAGTTAACTATTCAAGTAACGCATCAGACCTGCACGAACATCCCTGCCCTCCTCTTCTGCAGCCTGTGGCACTGCCACTACAGTCTCTGCTGCTGGGGGTAAATCCCAAGCATTCAAGGTTATGTAGAGCACAACATGTCAGCACCATGGACTTCACAAGGTTGACAGCACAGTCATTTCTTTTCATAAGGCATCGCCATCTTCCTTTTAATCGACCGAAGGCATTTTCAACAACTACGCGTGCTCTGCAGATTTTTATGTTGTAGACCTGCTGTTCTGCTGTCAGGTGTCCTGTGTCAATGAATGGTTTTAAGAGCCAGTTCTGCAAGGGATAGGCAGAGTCTCCTAGGATGTAGTAACAAGCAGTCGCCCCACCTATGTTTCTGGTGTTAGTTGGTATGTGGTTTCCCCGGCTAGCCAACTCCCACAGTGTTGACAGTCTCAAAACCCGAGCATCATGCAGGCTTCCAGGCATTCCTGTGAAAACATTCCAGAAAAGTCCCTTTCCATCCACAACACCTTGAAGGATGATGGAGTGCCAGCCTTTACGGTTGAAATAGTCACAGTGATATTCCTCTGGTGCTATGATGGGGATGTACGATCCATCAATAGCACCAATACAGTGTGGGACACCCCACTTGTTCTCAATATAGGCAGCCATTTCTTTAAACTTTTCTTGATCTGGATAACGAATTTGCTCTGGTACCAACATTGTTTCTGCTGCTGCACAGAACTCATGAACACACCGACACACACTTGTTATGCTTACACCAAAAAAATGGCCCACACTTCTGTACTCAGCGCCAGTAGCAAGCTTCCACAATGCGATGGCTATTCTTTTCTTTAGAGGTACACACACGCGGAAGTTTGTGTCCTGTCTCTCCATTAGGGCTGTAACGATACACCAAACCCACGATTCGGTTCGTATCACGATTTTTGACCCACGATTCGGTTCGTATCACGATTTTTTCGTGGGGGGTGGGAGAAAAAAAAAAGAGAGATTTTTAAAACAATATTTTTTATTAAATAACATTTGAAAAATCTTTATAAACTGAACACCAAAGAACAAGATTAACTATGCAAATTATGAACAATATAAATAGCCATATATAAAATAAATAAATAGCCAAAGCTATAACACTTCTGTTTTATTTTTAACAAAATACTGTTGAAAAACAAACAGAACTAAACTCCATTGTGGAGATGATTCGAGCATGTTGAAAATTCTTCTTCAATCAAGTTCCCCTTCATGGGAACTTCGAACTGCGTCCCCTAGGGATCGCTATGGGGGAACGCCTTCAGCGTGACTCGTGTCTGCAGATACATATGTAAAAACACCACCTGTTGGCCGGCAACAGCCCATGACGTCAGTACCGGCGCGACCATAATATAAGGACCACCGGGAGAATATCTTCCTCTTCACTGACTGGTCTGTTTGAAGAAACGTGCATTCTGGTAGGAATACAGTTTTCCTTTATTATCATGGTGAGCACTAGCAAGGCGTTCAATAAGTGTGTGGATCCGTGTCTTTGTTATTTGCGATGACACACACAATCTTTGCGTCTTTTGTTTGGGCAAGGAGCACGCACGCGATGTCCTTGAGGGGAAAATCTGTGTGCAACTAGCTCAACTTTTGCAGGCAGGCGTCACATGATTGGAAAGGTAGTCACGGGGTGTCGCGATTCTCTCTTATCACACCGCGACACAGGATCGTGGATCTGAGTGTCGCGATTTCGGTTTCATATCGCGTATCGTTACAGCCCTACTCTCCATCGCTGGCCGCAGTTTGTTGCATAAGTGGATGAATGTTTCTTCGGACATTCTAAAGTTCTCCAGCCACTGAGTGTTTGTAAAACCAGGAACAATCACATCCCACCACTCTGAAGCACGGTTAAATGTCCAAACAGATGGTCTGTTGCGGCGACCTAATTGTGAAATGTGGAAGACCTGTAATATACAGAATACGCATTTGTTATACTGACAGTTAAGTTCATTATATGCGAGAAAGAGATCAAAGTTAGCTAGCTTACTCTTCCGCGCCGCCGAGAAAACCAAGTATTGTCGTCTGCGTGTTGTTGTAAGAGTTCCCAAACTCTCTTTTCTTTTTTAGCTGTGTTTTGTTTGGCTGCCATCAGCCTCTTTTGAAACAAACTCCTTCGTCTTGCTGTTAAAAACATCCACATGCCGAGGATGAAGAACACCATTCCGTCGATGCGCTCCATTTTCATGTGTGTTTGTTGTGGCGCGTTTACGATGATGTTACGGCAGTAGAGGCGGCGCAGCTATAACAACACGTGAATAATCCTGCCCACTCTATAGCGGTACTAAACTGCGGTGGAAATGCAAACCGACCCGAACTGAGCCGTACCGTACCGTACCGAGCCGCACCAAACCGAACCGTACCGTACCATACAGTGGAAAAGCGCCATAAGATACATTTTGAGGACCATTCATTCCCCCATAAGAAGGCTGCTACCATGAGGGGGTAAAGCTCAGCGAGAGCTGAGGATTGTGGCAAACCCTGTAGCTGAGCGGGCCATGGAGACGCGAACCAGCGACCTTGGTAAAAACCTCCGAAACTGATTGAAGGAGCCGCGTCTGTGAATAGATTAATGTCGATGGGAGACGAAACAAGGTTGTTATGGAAGAGGGAAAGGCCATTCCATTGTTTAAGGAACATGGTCCATAACCTGAATTCGTCGCGGCATTCTTGGGATAGGGAAATTAGGTCCTCGAGCGCGTGGGCGGATGAAGCAAGTACGAGGAGATGCGAGATAAAGGGACGACCCTGAGGGATGATGTGCATAGCGAAATTTAAATGCCCAAGCAGTGACAGAAGTTCGCGTTTGCAACAGCAATGGCTGTTGACGAGGTTAGCAGCGATGAGGATTATCCTATCGATTTTCTCTTTCGGCAGTGAAACCTGGGATTTAACTGAGTCTAGATTAATACCGAGAAATTCGATGGATGTGGCTGGACCCAGGGTTTTCTCCTGGGCGATGGGGATCCCTAGCTCGGAAAAAAACTTTTGGACTGTGAGGATGTGGGCGGCTGGGATGGCATCGGGGGGGTGAAATTATTAGGAAATCGTCTAAAAGGTGGATGAGCTGGGGAATAGCGTAATTGTTGGATAGAATCCAGCAAATGGCTTCTGAAAGCATGTCGAAAATTTTTGGGCTACTTTTGCAACCGAAGGTTAGGCGGACGGCAAAGTAAAATTTTCCTGCCCATTGTATCCTGAATAAATGCCATGAATCTGGATTGATAGGCATCACTTTGAACGCGGAAGTGATGTCTATTTTTGTGAGCCAGGCTCCTCGACCCGCAATTTTGATTAGTTCGACTGCCTGCTCTATGTCGTGGTATATAAGGGAAAATTTGTCGAGGGGAATCAGGCTGTTAATTCCGATGGGGCTGACGCAAAAGATTTCGAAGGGGGGTTCATTGAAAGGTCCGATCATGAAGCCTGATTTGACTTCTTTCCCAATGAGTTCGTTTACGACGTCGGGCTCGGCGTGGGCGGATTGGAGATTGTTACAGATGTGATTTTGGGAAAGCGTGCATACGACGCCGGGGTTGAAACCGTAACTAAAGCCGGACAGGAGATATTCGCGGAACTCTCTATCCGGATGGTGGGTGAGCTCGGAGGCCAGACGAGAAATATTCACGGGAGTCGATGGGTAATTTTTGTATTTTTTATTCGCAGCTTTGGACACTGGCCATACGACGCGAGCATGCGCTGTATTTTGCGGCCCGGTGTCTACTTGGGTTATCAGCCCTGAGCTGAGAGGGGTAGGCTGAGGGACTGGGTTGGGAGGCCACTGCGGCCATGTGCTAGCTTGGGCTACGGGCCCTGGGCCGGGTTGTGGGGCTACGTAAGCCGGCCACTGCAGCCAAGCGTTTACTTGGGCTGCGGGCTGTGGGCAGAAGGGGGTGGGCTGTTGAGCCGAACTGGAGGTGGAGGTGGCCAGAAGCCCGTTTGAGTTATGGGCACCGGCATAGCTGACTGGAAAGCCGTGCAGTATGGCTGAGCTGCAGCCGGACCCTCTGCGGGCCTTGCATCTGTGAAATCGGGGGCGTGGCCTTGGCTTGCCGACGGCCTGGTGCCGCTATCAGGAGCTCTTCGGGAGCTGGTCTTCGAGCGAGAGGAAGAAGGAGGAGTCCAGCGGGGTGAGGCCGTATGTTTGCGCTTTCGTGTAGCCTTCGTGGTAGTTTTTGTAGAGAGGGTAGTTGGCTTGGGATTCTTGTATAACTCATATAACTCCGCTTTAGTGGATTTACGAGGAGCCTGGATGTCGGAGTGGGCTAATGCCTGTCTCAGACTCGCCACGGTCCACTTCTCGATAGGCGGAAACGCGGGCCTGGTGGACCGGTATGAAGACGCCGGGGAATCAGCTTGTGTTCTCGCCGGAGACGGCGAACAGATGCCTGGGCGTTTTGGAGGACGCAAGGTAGCTCGGCGAGTCGCGGGCCGTCCGCGAGCAGGAGCCTGGGGCTCGATTGCGTGACTGCGCAAGGACTTGTAGATGGTTGGCTGCGGGGCTGCTAGAGATAGATTCGTCCCCTGACGAGGAAGTATCGACACGCAACATTGTGAAGACGAGCGGACCAGATGCTGCTTAACCGTCAACTAGATGGAGGTAAGACAGTTGTATTTATGTCCAAGGGCTGATTACCTAGATTGTGTACCACCTGTGCTAATTAGCCTGAGTATCTGACGTGCTCCTCCCAAACTTAGTTTATAAACTTCGTTTATAAACTTCATTTAATCTTGTTATTTTACATTATTGACACAATTTTCATATTTTGATATTGTGCAGTTGCTTTGACACAATTTGTATTGTTAAAAACGCTATATAAATAAAGGTGACTTGACTTGCCTTGATAACGTGCATATGTATTATTATAAAAAATAAACTATTAAAAAATAACGCCATTTTATTTACTAGCTTTACTAACATTTAACTTCTTCAATGATAAGAAGCGATTAACTATAACGTCGCTGAATAGACTGCGTGCGACATTACATACAAAACCCGAGAAACAGCTGCTCGCTAAAAGCCTATTAGTTATATAACATGCTTTCATTGTTTAAAATAAAAAAAACAACATGAGCACATTTTAATAATGTATAATGTATAATATAAGATACTGAGGATTCGCCACCCGAGTCTCATGCTTATGAGCAGCTTGTTGAGGTTGTAACAAGAGCGATCGATTGGCGAGCAGAGAAGAGGACGTTGAAAAAAAAAAAAAAAAGGATTAACGCTTCTTGCCTTCTCGTGCACAACCTCAATGCCGGGGACTGCCATTTCTTTCCCTGATCTCCACACTGAGTTGTCAAAATCGTGAGAAAAACCGGTTCCCTATAGACTTTATAGTACACAAACATCTCACTATTCCTCTATAATAAGTGATGTTTTATAAACAAGTTTCGGGAGGAGCACGCACAGATAATTAACCCAGCCAATTCATCATCAGTAATCACATCACTTATCCAATAAACGCCAGAGAGAACCCCTATAAATAATCAAGCAGCCTTACCTCCATTATCTCTCGTCTTCCAGAGTTCGGCTTGCTCCCTTGCCATGATCACAGACCCCATTTTTTCTCCTTCCAAACAACGAGACATATACTCGAGATTTGCGGATCCTCCGCAGCAAATCGACCGGCCCCAGGATCTCTCCTTCTCCGCCAGTCAACGCCCCCGAGCCCCAGACTCCATCGCGGCCGCCGCTCCGCTCGACCAGCCACAATATTTCCCCGACATCGGGGCTTAACCTCGCTTCCACCGCCGAAACTTTCAACTTCCCCGGCATCCTCGTATCATTCGGCCGCGCCAACAATTCCTCTGATCGGAAAGTGGACCGTATTTAAGCCAGAGGCAAACGCTGATTAATTACGACGCTCCGTTCTCGCGGAGGATAAACAAACGGATCTGTACTATTCTTCAACGAGCATGGGCCGCGCCCCAGTTCTCACCGCAGCAAGCCTCGCTCGATTCCCGCTTTGGCTCAGCCTTTCACCGCGGCTCTTCCGGCCGCAGAGCCATATGTAGCCGGGCCTAACTTCTGTTTCCAGAAGCTAACGCGAAGCTGCCTACGCTAGCGGGCGCAGGCCAGCAGTGTTGCCAAATTTGTTAAATTGGTTGCTAAAGTTGTTAAATGACATCGCAGCATCTTTGGATGTTAATGTCATCACGTAACCAGGAAGCAAGCGCTTAGAATTCACAAATAACTTTCCATGTTTTCCACCAGCATTTTACCTGTATTAATTCACTTCATATTTGGATAGATAAGGTGGATAATAATTTGTTTCGTGGTTAAGATCAACAGTGGAAGAGACATTTCACTATTAATCATGGTGGGCTAACAGTAATGATTAACAATCATAAGTATAAAACCGTGTGTGTGTGTGTGTATATATATATATATATATATATATATAACAATTATTGCAAAGTGCAACCTAATTAATATATGAAGTTCGTACTGCCGGAACCTCTCTCAAAGTATCTAATGTTACCAGCAGATGTGCCTCTTACAGGCTAGCGGTTTCAATACTCTTTCCTTTCGCGTGGTTAAGAGAGAACTAATGCCTTTCATAATTTTATCACTTAAAGGTTACTAAATAAAAAGGTTAAAAAAATAGCTAAACCTGTTGCTAGTTGATCGAAATACAAGTCACCAGGTTAGTCTGAGAATTGCTATGTGTTAAATAAATATACAATATTTGCTAAATTGGCAACACTGCAGGCTACCCGGATTTTTCAGCATGTCAAATCAAAATCAAATCAAATCACTTTTATTGTCACATCACCACAGCACAAGTGCCTTGGTGAGTGAAATTCTTATGAGCGTGCTCCAGACAGTGCAAAAAAACAAAACAACAGTTTACATATGGACAGTACATATTTACAGACTGTACAGAAGACAATGTGCAAAATACACATACATATACTCAGTACACACAGTGTACTATAAAGACATACTTCGTTACCAATGCACCAATACACATTATACACCGTATTTACACGTCTGCATTATGTCCACATCTATGCATAGTAATATGTGAAGGTGTAACAGATTATAATTTACAGTAGATTGGTTGTGCAACAGATTATACATATGCAATGTCGTGGGTATGCTTTTATGGTGTCCAGTGATAGCAGATGTGTTAGTGCAGTGTGTGCGTGTAGTCCAGTTGAACTGTGTTAAAGTGCAGTGCATGGCATGTTGTGTGAGAGGGAGTGTGATGTAGGTGAGTTATTTCTGACTGTTCATTAGCCTGAGGGAAAAAGCTGTCCCTCAGTCGGCTAGTGCGGGATCGGATACTACGGAAACGTCGCCCTGAGGGCAGCAGAGAGAGCAGACTGTAGGACGGGTGGCTGGAGTCTTTTATAATCCTCCGGGCTTTCCTTGTACACCGCCTGGTGTAGATATCCTGGAGGGAGGGAAGCTCACCTCCAACAATGTGGCGGGCAGTTCGCACGACCCTTTGCAGAGCCCTGCGGTTGCCAGCGGTGCTGCAGCCGGTCAGGATGCTCTCCACAGTGCAGGTGTAGAAGGATCTGAGGATTCTGGGGCTCGTTCCAAACTTCCTCAGCCGCCTCAGGAAGAAGAGACGTTGATGTGCCTTCTTCAGCACTGCATCTGTGTGAGCAGACCATGTGAGATCCTCGGTGATGTGAACTCCGAGGAACTTAAAGTTGCTCACCCGCTCCACAGGTATCTTGTCGATGGTGATGGGTGTGTGTTCTCTGCTCTGTCTCCTGTAATCCACCACCGGCTCCTTGGTCTTGTCGATGTTGAGTGAGAGGTGGTTCTCCTGACACCATTTAGTCAGGGTACTCACCTCCTCTCTGTAGGCAGTCTCATCGTTGTCGGTGATCAGGCCTATCACCGTTGCGTCGTCGGCAAATTTGACGATGACGTTGGAGCTGTGTGTTGCTGTACAGTCATGTGTGTACAGCCACACACAGCTCACTGTGTGATCCCGCCAATCACAAACACTGCCCCCCCCTTTTTTCCTCAGCCTAAAGAAGCAACTTAGCATGTGGCTACCTCCACTTGCAACGCAGGCCCCCACATCTCATATTTTTGTTCTACTTCCTTTTCAGCGGCCTCCAGCTCCTGTAGCGGACGCTAGCACGAGTCTGCCACTGCTAGCAGCGCAGGCTGATCAAGCTCTACAGCCTTTTTTCCCCGAATATTACAAACCATGTGGCCTGCAGCCGAAGCAAGCGCGAAGCTGCCTCCGCCTGCAACACAGGCCCTCACATGTCGTTCCCCCTTTTACTTCTAACCCCTTTTTCTTTTTCAGTTGCCTCTAGCTCCCAAGCAGATGCCAGCGTGAGGTTGCCTCAGCTAGCGGTACAGAATACACAGGATCTGCAGGACATCACAAACCCCAATTCCCCTTCCATGACCTTCAGCAGCTGAAGCAAGCTTTAGGCTGCCTCTGCTCGCAACACAGGCCCTCACATGTCTTTTCCCCTGTTACTTCTAATCCTCTTTTCCTTCCAGTGACCTCCAGCTTCCATAGCAGACGCTAGTGTGAGGCTGCCTCTGCTAGTGGTGCAGACCCATCCACAGCCTTTTCCTTACCCCAATCCCTTCACCTACCCATGGCCTGCAGCCCCGACATCCAACTCTAGCGGGAGCACTTCTCCGCTAGCAGCGCAGAACCTTCCACAGCCCTGGCCTCACACCACTCCTACCCCCATGGCCCACAGCCCCATCGTCCAACTCTAGTATAATCAGGCCTCCGTTAGCAGCGTAGGCCCCGGTACCACACCATTCCCCCTCTCTTTCCCTCCCTTCTTCTGCTCCCGGAACAGTCCCAAGCGTGAGCTTTACGGCCTTGTTAAGACGTTTGATTTGGATTTCAGCTTGCGACCAATTCATCATAACCGCAAGACACATTCTCGGGTCTAAAAATCAAATAGCTGACTCTCTCTCTCGTTTTTCTTTTCAGAAATTCAGAACGTTGGCACCGGAGGCGGATCTACTCCCCACCCCAGTACCTCCCTTTTCAGAACTGATATTCCCGTAAACCATCCCTTGAAACCTCTCCTCGAAGCTTCCCTCAAATCAATTCTCCAAGCGGTCTCCCCTAGGACCCTCCCCAGTCATACCTAACAGCATGGAAATGCTTTAAAACTTTTAATTCCGCTTATAACCTGCCATTCCCCACCCTTTCCCTACTGGCCATCACCTCATTCATCTCCCACCTCAACATAAACAAAAACTCCAAATCAGTTCCATTAAAGGTTACCTAAGCGGATTACAATTTTTTCGCAAACTCTTATACGGTTCCCCTTCTGGCCATATAGCCAATTCACAGACCTCCCTACTCATCAAAGGTATCCAAAAAACCAATCCCACCCGCCCAGACTCCAGGCAGCCCATAACTTAAAATTTTTTGACCAAATGCATTTCCACCCTCCGCAGAGGCTACCATTCCATTCACACCGCCCGCACACTCGACGCCATGTTTATCCTGGCCTTCTTCGGCTTTCTCAGATGCTCTGAGCTCGCCATCTCATCCAGTTTCGACCCAGCCATCCACCCCACCATCTCAGATCTAGCGGTGTTGGACGACGAAACCATTTCTTACATCATTAAGCAAAGTAAGACAGACCAAACAAAGAAAGGCCACTTCGTTTACATTTTCAACCTCCAATCGCCCATATTACCATACCAAACCCTCCTAGCTTTCCTCCACCTCAGGAAATCACAGTCCAAACTCACATCCGACCCCCTTTTTACAGACGACTCCAACCGCCCCTTCACTCGCTTCTGGTTCTAAAAGCACCTCAAGGCAGTCCTGCTCCTATCAGGTACCCCAGCCGAAAACTTTTCCAGCCATTCATTCCGAATAGGCGCAGCAACCACAGCGGCCCATAAAGGCCTTTCCCAACAGCAGATCCAAGAACTCGGTCGCTGGTCGTCAGAAGCTTTCAAAAGCTATATTCGATCAGACCGCTCCCACATCAAGGAAGCCCACCAGACCCTAATCGGCCATCCCCTTTAAATACACCTCCGAAACCCCATAGCAACCTCCCCTCTCCGTCTCCGTCTACGGCCCATTCCCTTTCCCAACAGCCCCACACAACCACAGGAATCCCCACCAACTGGTTTTCTTCACTGCCGTAGCAGTGCCTGCTCCAGCAGGAACCTTCTCTATATTTCCCCACTGCCGCAGCAGTGCCTGCTCCAGCAGGAGTCTTTTCTATATTTTCCCCACTGCCGCAGCAGTGCCTGCTCCCGCAGGAGCGCTATCTGTATTTCCCCACTGCCGCAGCAGTGTCTGCTCCCGCAGGAGCGCTCTCTGTATTTCCCCACTGCCGCAGCAGGGTCTGCTCCCGCAGGAGCTCCATCAATATCTCCCCACTGCCGCAGCATTGCTCGCTCCAGCAGGAGCCTTTTCTCCTCCCGGCCCCTCCCCTCCCCTCCCCGTTACCCAATTCCCCCCCCTCTCCTTTCCACCACCCACAACGGCCCATTCCCTCTCCCTTTCCCAACAGCCCCACGCCACCACAAGAATCCCCAGCAGCTGTTTTCTTCACTGCCGCAGCAGTGCCTGCTCCAGCAGGAACCTTCTCTATATTTCCCCACTTCCGCAGCAGTGCCCGCTCCAGCAGGAGCCTTTTCTATTTTTCCCCACTGCCACAGCAGTGACTGCTCCCGCAGGAGCACTCTGTATTTCCCCACTACCGCAGTAGTGTCCGCTCCCGCAGGAGCTCTCTCTATTTTCCCACTGCCGCAGCAGTGCCTGCTCCAGCAGGAGCTTTCTCTATATTTCCCCACTGCCGCAGCAGTGACTGCTCCCGCAGGAGCGCTACCTGTATTTCCTCACTGCCACAGCAGTGACTGCTCCCGCAGGAGCGCTATCTGTATTTCCCCACTGCCACAGCAGTGTCTGCTCCCGCAGGAGCGCTACCTATATTTCCCCACTGCCGCAGCAGTGCCCGCTCCCGCAGGAGCCTTTTCCGTACTTCCCCACTGCCGCAGCAGGGTCTGCTCCCGCAGGAGCTCCATCAATATCTCCCCACTGCCGCAGCAGTGTCTACCCTCACCCCCCCCTTCCCCTCCCCACGCTGCCGCAGCAGCACACTTCAGCAGAAGCCGCTTCTTCCTCCAAGATGCCGCAGCATCACTACAAGCGGTGTCCAGCATCCCATCAGCCCTAAGCCATGCAATTTGGCTGCTGTCCCATGATAAGCATTTTTTGGGGAGCTTCTGGGTCCGGGCTAAATGCCGAGCTCGGACCCCTCTCCCCGAGCGAGGGGAGTAACCCGGGCTCGGGAACGATTACCGAGCTCGGAGCCCTCTCCTTGGACAGCACGCCAAATACGCATACCGTTTATTCAGTTCATTATTATGTAAGTGTGAACTCGTGAAGTGATGTTTTTATAAACAAGTTTCGGGAGGAGCACGCACAGATAATTAACACAGCCAATTCATCATCAGTAATCACATCACTTATCCAATAAACGTTAGCGAGAACCCCTATAAATAATCAAGCACCCTTACCTCCATTATCTCTCGTCTTCCAGAATCCCTCCACCACCCCAACTCCTCACCTCCAGTCCGTTTCCACCCCAGCATGGGGTAGGGGGGAGCTTCTGGGTCCGGGCTAAATGCCGAGCTCGGACCCCTCTCCCCGGGTGAGGGGAGTACCCCGGGCTCGGGAACGATTACCGAGCTCGGAGCCCTCTCCTCGGACAGCACGCCAAATACGCATACCGTTTATTCAGTTCATTATTATGTAAGTGTGAACTCGTGAAATAAATAAAATCCCCGGTATTACCCATTAAGCATGGGTATCATGCAAAGCGTTCCCCAAAGCGTCAAAA
The DNA here is from genome assembly GCA_003573665.1 of Oxygymnocypris stewartii. Classification (NCBI taxonomy): domain Eukaryota; kingdom Metazoa; phylum Chordata; class Actinopteri; order Cypriniformes; family Cyprinidae; genus Oxygymnocypris; species Oxygymnocypris stewartii. Next base: position 1,484,113 of record QVTF01021140.1, read on the forward strand.
TATCGACGTAAACATTCTAACTTGCCTTATGCTGATAATTAATATCTGCGTGAAGTTAAGCATTTACTAACTTTGTTAGTAAACTTACCAACGTTAACGTTGCTAAATAGACTGCACGCGACATTACAGACAAAGCTCGGGAAACAGCTGCTCACTAAAACACTATATACAGCAACTCTTAGTTAACGGTATGCCATATGCTTTCATAATGTCTCAAATTGTAACACAAAAATACAATAATACGCATTAACTACATGAAACTCAAAAAATCTCTCCTACTCGGGATGAAAGCGAGTAAAAATGGCAGAGGAGCAATATTCAAAATCGCTTCAGAAAACTTGCACCGTGTAGTGAACAAGGACAAATAAATTATTTGTGCGTAAATGCATCCCTGTATGTGACATATTTAAAACTAACACTAAGATAAAATTATTTTGATATACAAGGTCTATCAAACTCAAATATTTAAGTAGCTTTACTCATCGTTTACTTGTCGTTTGTCGTTATCTTCCGCATGACACAAGACAATGGCGTCTGGAAATATCTTTCATCGAGATCGCTGAACTAATGCCCGGATGTTGCTAATAGTGGTGGAAAGAGTACTGGAAAAATATACTCAAGTAAAAGTACCATTACCTTCCAAAAAAAATATAGTGTAAGTAAAGTAAAAACACTTGTACAAAAAACTACTTGAGCAAGAGTAAAAGAGTAGCCTTGTGCTGGAACAAGTTTGATTTAAACAGATTCCATGTTTAATTTGATTAGAGATTTAAGTATTTGAGTACAATTCTTTAATGCCAGTTTTCTCCTATTCACTTTGTTAATGGTTTAGAGCGGCATCTAGTGGCAAGTTTAATGTTATTTTAAATTGCGATTTCTGGTGTTCACGTAAATCAGGAAGTAGTGAGTGCTCCGTGCAGGTAGCATTAATAATGGCTCTGTCTAATCGCCAAATATTTCTGTAATCTTTATCCTTGCAACAGCATCGCTTGTAAGTATTTATTTAATTTATATTAATGTTCATTATACCTGTATATAATGTAAGCTGTTAAGGTCAAAGTGACTTATTAATCATTTTCACTGCGCTATCGCATTAGCCACGTTCTACTTTAGCGTCCTATCACTGTATTGTGTATTTTCATAAGTAAGGCTGTATGCATTTCCAAGCATCACTGCATATTATATCAATGTAATGTTGTTTTACTTCTGTAGGTTTGTTAATTTCTGGACATTATTCCTTAATGTGTTCATTTGTTTATTTGTAGTTTTACTCCATACCCAAGACCATTAAACCTGTGGGCAAACGAACTTCTTGTCTTCAGAGTTGTGTGAGGGAAGGGAGTTTATCTGACTGTCAAAACAAAACTAAAGCTATGTTGAGGACAGTATAAGCCTATTTAAAAGTACTCAGGAGTAGTGAGTACTGAGCTGTGGATTATACCCCGTCATAATAAACACTGTACACTGCAATTTATAAAACGCTGTACATTCTGTAATTTACATTATCTTGTTTCTCATAAAGAATGAAGAATATCTATCATCCAGCAGTTTTTATTTTGACTGCCAACTCTTTAAAAAGCATCAAAACAGCACGGAAACAGTATTCAGTTGAAAAAAAGATATTCTTAGTACAATTATCCCCATTTAAATCATAAAGTTTAAAAAATAAATTTAAAATCATGTGTAAGGCCACTGAGACAGCATGCTGTTGTAGCACATACAATATTAATGTTTAGAACAAAGTTGTTTGCAAACAACTTTAGAAACTCAGAGTTCAGCATCACTCACCATGATATGGGTTAAAATGAGAGCCCATTTCTTTCCAAAACGGTGCCAGTTTTAGCGTTTTGCAATAAAGAAATAAGAATAATTAAACTTGATATTTTATATTACAATTTGAACATAAATGCACATTGTTCTAGAACTGTGGTTTTCAAACCTGTCCTACAAGCACTCCTGCTCTGCATATTTTGTATGTCTCCCTTATCAGACACACCTGATTAAACTCATCAGCTCATTTTTAGAGACTCTAAGACCTGAATCAGGTCTGTCTGATAAGGGAAAATATGCAAATATGCACTCCTGCTTGTAGGACAGGTTTGAAAACCACTGTTCTAGAAGGATAGCATCATGCCAAACCTTTTACTCGAATTGTTATGCAGATAAAATAATTTGTAAGGAAAAATGCATTAAATAGCAAAGTATTTCTGGGGAAACTTTAAAAAAAATAAACATGAACCCACGTCTCTTTGCTGAGCCACAGCGGTTTCGGTGAATCAGCAGCATCCACAACTAAATGGAACAAAAAGTGTTGAACTTGAAAATTGTTTATGTGCTAGCTATATGAAGGTGGATTGTACAAAAAATTAGTTTTAAGTATATTGATGAGCTGCAGATTTATTACATCACATGTTGACACAGATGCAGTGTATTAATGCCACGGGTGCAGATTGGTCCTCAATTTGAGTACATTATTTCAAATCGTTTTCCAACACACTTTTTTAAAGCCTGCATCACGCGCTCAAACTCATCAAAAGTCAACAAGTTCAACAACGACTTATCCAAGTGACTGCAGCAGAGAGACGAGACAGTGCAGATCGCACGTTTTATAAGTGAGTGGGAATTTACCGAACGTAGTTGCAGGAGTTAACACTGTACGCAATACCAGGGCCGGAGTGGGATCCATTTTCAGCCCGGGAGTGTAATGCTTAAGACCAGCCCACCACCAATCCCCATCCAACCCCCTCCCACCGTGGTGGAATCTGGATAAATGACAGATCTGTTTCTTAATTGACACGTTTCAATAAAAAATCTGAATAATGTAAATCTGGCCATAAATATCAATAACAAATCACATACTGAGTTTTCTGCAACAAAGTGTCCAACTGTTACATTATGAAAATAATGGTTTGCATTCAAACAAAAATAAAATTATGCAGTAAGAAATATACTTTTTGCACTATTGTTTTTTATATCCATGTCAATGTAATAAATAAAATAAATGAGATAAACTATATGAAACATTTCTGCTACAAAAGATACATCTGTAACATTATTAAAAAAAAGTTAATTTCAAAATTGAAAGCTGCCAAGCTGTCATTAATATTCATATATGTTAGTCATTATGTTCCTGTGGCTCAGTGGTTAGAGCATTGCGTTAGCAGCGCAAAGGTTGTGGGTTCGATTCCCAGTGAACACAAGCTGACAATACATGTATAGCCTGAAAGTCACTTTGGATAAAAGCGTCTGCTAAATGCATAAATGTAAAATTAATAACTAAATGGAAAATCAGTAAGCATCTCGAAAGAGAGAAAGAAAGAAAGAAAGGCCTTCTACCATTCTTCACAAGTTTTGGTTTACACTCAGAGCTTAAAATGGCAAAGCCTTACAGCATCAACAGCCGTCTAACAGTGAACTGGTTTCTGCAACTTTATTACTGTCTCATTGTTCTATAGTTTTTGACTATAGTCATTGTACCTTGAGTCGCCAGTTCCTGTGTGCTTGTTTGTCTTGAACAAATATCTGTCAGTTTGGTATGTTTGTCAGGGACCTTCTGCCTGGCTGCTGTTGTCTCACTGAAGATCAATGTCTCTGTCCCTGTCTGTTTCTTTTTCTCACTTCCCTCAGCATCAGGCTTATCTTTATTAAACCACAATAACATTTAAAATAAGTCAACAGGCTAAAATCAATTTCATTACAGACAATCAATAGAAAAAAATTCCTTCAACGTAAGTCACTTTGGATAGAAGCGTTTGCCAAATGCATAACTGTAAATGTTGCTAGTCACTGCAGGTTACCTTGAGTCGCCAGTTCCTGTGTGCTTGTTTGTCTTGAACAAATATCTGTCAGTTTGGTATGTTCGTCGGGGACCTTCTGCCGGGCTGCTGTTGTCTCACTGAAGATCAATGTCTCTGTCCCTGTCTCTTTCTTTTTCTCACTTCCCTCAGCATCAGGCTTATCTTTATTAAACCACAAAGACATTTAACATAAGTCAACAGGCTAAAATCAATTACATTACAGACAATCAATAGAAAAAACAATTCCTTCAACGTAAGTCACTTTGGATAAAAGCGTTCGCCAAATGCATAACTGTAAAAGTTGCTAGTCACTGTAGGTTACCTTGAGTCGCCAGTTCACGTGCGCTCGTTTGTCTTCTTGAAAAAAATATTTGTCAGTTTGGCACATTTGGCCGCATCATCCTCCTATGACTTTCATTTTTTAACCTGGCTTTTTCAGCTCCTCTAGGAATCTTTAGTTATCAGTCACACTGTAACTTAAACACATATACGTTATTATGTGTATTTAAAAAAAAAAAAAACAGGCGAGTCTGCCGGCCCAATTTATGAGTGGGGCAGAGCGGCCCACCAGGAATTCTCCCGGTTCTCCCGATGGCCACTCCGGGCCTGCGCAATACCCACAACCTCACACCAAATTTCAAGCCGTGTAGATACAAGCATACGAAATGTACCTTAACATATTAGAGGAAGAAGCGACTGAATTGATGCTTGAAGAATACACTTTCAGCAGCCATGATAAACTGCAGTTGGCGGTTAAAGTTTTCTATGCACAATTTGATTTGACAAAAGTCACGAGACCAATTACTATTTCTCTATCCAATCACATTAATGGATACAAATAAAATAAACATGTAATGACCACAAATTGAGGAAAATAGCGGAGAAAAATTACAGATACATCACTTAAAATGTACTCAAGTAAAAGTAAAAGAACACAATTTGTAAACTACTCAAAAAAAGTAAAATTACTGATAAAAACTACTTAATTACTGTATCGCGAGTATTTGTAATTCATTACTTCACACCCTGGTTGCTAATAACACTGGGTGGTGGTGTTGGATACCTGTAACTAAGTGATTACACTGAAGCAAACAAGCTTTTAACACTGATAGTGTTCATTTCTCTAAATCTAACACTATAACTTCAACACTTTACTCTGAATTGGCTTAACACTTGAACTTTAACACTGACACATTTGCTGTGTAGAATTCAAATTGTAGATAATTGCAAATTACAGAATCACAAAAGTGATTAATTTGATACCTATAAAACACTATACATACAGAGTAAATGTCAGAAGCACTAGTAAATGCGCTTGTCTTTGGTAAAAAAAAAAAGATTATCTTTACATCACACAAATTATTATGTAATTTTAAAATGTAATTTTTTATATTCAGTGAAAGGCATCTATCGGTTCAGGTTAGATGGGATACAGCTGTGGCTACTGGGCATGCACACATCAATATTGGGGGAATTTTGTCACGCTGAACAACAATTACTGTATTTGCACTATTGTAGGGGATAGGTTTAGGTTTTGGGTAAGTGTAGATGTTAATAACACACAAGCTAAAAGGTAGAAAATATAATTTATTGTTAATCAAATCTATCTCGTCAGCAGAAAAAGGAAGAAATCTGTCATAGATGACCATAAATGGATAATGAAATGTGATGCCGCTGCTCAGCTGTGATGTCATTGGCTGTGAATTTCCCTTGCCACCCTCAGGATCCAAGTCTGTGGTTGGACTATCTTTTAACTCATATTAAACAGTGTTTCGTGATACAAAAGTATGTTTGGCTGATATTATCATGTTTGTAATATATTAAGTTAACAATGAAGTGTTGCTATGTTAAGATAAATTACTCCTTTACCGAGATCCTAAACCTAAGCATAACTTAATTGAACTACAAACATATTTCCTCTTCCATTGACAGACTGACAGAGGCTTATTGGTAATGCAGTTTTAAATATATTTAAAAATATATTAATGCAATTTAGTAAATACTATATTTAATGGAAAACTGGCTACCTAAATATGTTCATTGTGCAACCTATATGCTATATTTGAGATGCAGCCTGAAAGTTGGTATTTTACAGTGAGCAATATTTAAAATGACTTTATGCCACCTTGCCATATATTTCTGAAAACTGTGCCCAACATTATTTAATCAACATAATCTGCCAATTTTCTCTTTGATATGCTAATCGGACTTTAATTTACATCCATTTGAAATGTGCATTTTTGGCTCTTCTAGGGGGCACTACTGGGCCCCTGGGGGTAGAAGAGCAGTACAACCTACCTATACGTATTCTCTTCATCATGGAAAACAAACTGAGTTGAGTCACATTTCTATCTGACAATTTTCACATTCCACATTTTTTTTTTCTTACATCATGCCCCCATTAGCTTTTCACGGGACATTGTAAAGTCATCTGATGAACTATAGATACAATTGAAAGAAATGCATTATTAATAATAATAGATTATTTATTAGATTTTTTAGGTAAAAACCAATCAATATAATGGATGAACCTGCAACAACTTGCCATTATCCATTCCCCACTGTTAATTTGCTAAACAAATAAAATTACAAAATTCCCTTGTACAATCATTGACTATACTTTATTCTTTTCTGCTTTACTGCGATATATTATTTTGAATTTTCAGCTCTTTTGTTTGTAAATGGAGCTTTTTTCTTTTAAGATTCTCATCATTCACAGGGTGTCTTGTGAAGGAGAAGACCCATCTGGAGGACACGAGGAGATGTCCTGAGATGATACAGGAGATGTTTCAGATGGACCGGCTCCAGCATCATCCTCACTGCATTCAGAAAATATTAAAGAGTGCAAACATCTTTATTGAAACTGATTCGTTTTTTTCCCCCACATCCATAGATTAAAGTAACTAATGTCAAGCATAACACAATTATTACATGTATATTCTTTTTCTTACCATCCCTGTAACTCCTTCAGTTTGAGCAGTGCAGAGTCTGGGGCATCTGTAATGCCACAAATGGAAGGATTGGCCATTTTTATTTAATAAATAAATAAAAAATTGTGGAAAGTAATGTGTTCAAGTTCAAGTGAAATTAACAAGGATTTTGACCAGCGAATAATGGAGATGGAGGGTTTTGTCTGTCATTCGAACTGCTGAACTGTTATCTCAGGCAGCAAGTACATCGCATTAGATGCTTTCATCCATTTTTACAGGTTATATAACATTTATTGTAGCTATATGGGCACTTAGTTTTTCTTGCTGTTTAATACACTTGGTCAAAATCTCAAATTAAGCGCTAATGCACATATTTAAAACGTGCAAAAATATATTTGCTAGATGAAAAATAACCTACTGTGCATTTTTAATGAGTAAAGAAAACGCTGTACTATTCAAACATCAATTATTTATTTACCCTTTCACTGCGACAAAGCGGAGATCTGTCTCCTCCAGACTGTGCGCGGCTCGTCAATCTGAATGGATTATAAGGTTTTGCTGAGAGATACAAAGGCGTCATGAAGTTTTGCTGACAAGCTCTTTTTAATACTTATCATTGGTTAAACATTTTTAAAACACTTAAAATAATAATAACAAATTATAGTAGAGATAATGATTTCAAGGCTCACCTGACGGCAACTGCCACACTCTGCCTTACGAAAACGCCGCCCCTGATTACGAGTCTGAATCTCTAATATATATATATATTACATATACATATATACACACACACACACACACTTTTCATACTTAAGTACAATTAATATAACATACTTTTAAGACTTTTACTCAAGTAATATTCTAAATGGTGAAAATTCATTTTCTGGGAAGATATATGTACTTTTACTTAAGTAAGGCTTTCAGGTACTTTACCCACCACTGTGTTTGCTGTTATTAGCAGCTAATGTTTAACTGCAATAGATTTACATTTTACTGAGAATGTTTCACAATATTAATCCAGTAAATGCCTTTAAAGTAACAATGTTTTATATAAAATATTTAAGAAAAATTAGGATATAAATTAGGTTAAATTGTGTGTTCTTTAATCATTATTTCTGTTAATGGTAAACATTTGGCACCCTGTGCTGCACACGCACTTTAAAAAAAACAAGATTTTTTATATATATATATATATTGCACTGCATGCTACATGTATGTATTATCTCTGTTTGGACTGTGATTCAAATGCAGTGGTTGCCTCTAATTTCAAATGTCTTTTTTTACGCCAGTTTAGACTGTAATAGAGCAAATAAAAGCTTGTTAAATGTACTCCTTCATTCTGTCTTGTCTCTTGCTTAAAGAGAAAATAAATAAATAAAGCAAAGCAAACTATATTTATCAATACGGAGTTTATTTAAATCAGCAGACTATTGTATATATAGTCTACAAATATATTTTAAATTCAGTGACTTTTATCCACTTTTCAGAATTAGAATTAACTTTATTGCCAGGAATGTTGCCAAAAATGAGGAATTTGTTTTCGTGACAGAAGCTTTAGCATGTTTCAGCATGTCAGCACATGCATGTACAAAAATAAATTTTAGTAAGTCTACTGTACACATTTTTGTCAAACAGCCTAAGGGGCCTTTCGCACAGAACCAATCCAACTGGTTGTAAGCATGCAGCATTCAATTTAAATTCAACTTTAACAAAAAAGTTCAACAAAAAGTATGTCAGGATGCCTTGGATGTCTTTTTTCCCCCATTACGACCCATTCCTCATATATTTGATGTCCTGAGTGAATAGGCCCTTTGACTCTATGACTTACACAACTATTCTGTATGATTTAATTTACTTATAATACGTTAGTTGGTCATCATGGTCTTCCAAAATGTTATTATATGACTGTGATAAACCTTTTATGATTTAAATAGCCTAACAAAATAGCCAAAATGGCCTGAACTGAATAGATTTTGAATAGAGGTGTTCAGCTGCTTTCTGCAAACCAGTCAAGTTCTTCCACACTGACTGAATTATCATTTCTCATTGATTCTTGTCTTATACACAGAGACACTGTCATGTTAGAATGGAAAAGAGTCCTGTCCAAACTGTTCCCTAGAATATCATTATATTATATTGCATTTATGTATGTATACATATTTTATACGTATACATTTTTTGTTGTTGTAAAATAAAAAACATTTAAGAAGAAATGCATATATTTATGTAGTGTGAAGCCTCGTCTTTGAGCAAATATGAAGGGTCACTAAATTTGTCAATTTTTTTAACGTTTTTTTTTTTTTTTTTACTGAACTGCACCTTAATTTTTTTTCCTTTGGTGTGACATAAAAAAACAAAACATTCTTAATAATATATAAATAGCATGAGAGAGATTTATCTTCATTGTTCGACACTTATTTCCATTTAGAGTTCTTTATTTAATATTAAATTATAATTAACATATATTTTCCCCTTGATTTGTTGGACAATTTCAAGATAACTTTGACAACAAGACAAACTTTGCTTTCTTCCGTTCAAAACTGTTGAAAATTAAGCCATTTACTAACTACTTGAGTAGTTTTATTTTTTACTCTTACTCAAGTAACTATTCAGACTATTACTTTTACCTGAGTAAATATTTATATGAGTACTTTTACTTACAGTTTTTGGGTACTCTGCCCACCTCAGCTCATAGTCAACAATGTTACTGAAACACTTCTAGCCCCCCACTGCATGTGTTGCACAGCTAAACATGATTAATATTTATGATACAGCTAACTATTATTGATATATTATTGAAACTATATTCATCAATATGTATTTTTTTAAACTATAGAGCTACACTTTCTAAGGCATTATTTTTATTGTATTTAATTTATACAATGTTCTCTTAGGCTCTCCTCACTACTGGTGGCCTGGCCACCCAAGGACATTCACAGAGTTGTCTATAGGCCACTCTTGCTGTGTCCTTGTCGGAAGGTAAACCTTCTGCCCAGTCTGAGGTTCTGAATGGTCTGGACTGGGTTTTAATTAAGGCTCTCTCAATATTTTGGTGCATTGATCTTTTCTTCTACTCTGACGAGTCCCTCAGTCCCTGCCGCTGAAAAACAGCCCCACAGCGCAAGGCTGCTTCCAGCACAATTTTCTTGTGGGATGGTACTCTGCAGGTGATGATCAGAGCTGTTTTCCTTCAAACATAATGCTTAGAATTGAGGTTCATCAGACCAGAGAATCTTGTTTCTCAGAGTCTGAGGGTCGTTTAGGCATTTTTTGGGCCAATGTCAAGTGTGTTTTCATGTGTCATTACAGAGGAGAGGATTGAGTTTGGCCACACCGCCATAGAGCCCAGTTTGGTGGAGTGTTGCAGTGATTTTGTCTTTCTGTAGGTTTCTCCTATCTCCACAGATGAACATGGAGCTTATCTATAGTAACCATCAGGTTCTTGGTCACCACTCTAACCAAAGCCCTTCTCCATCACTTTCTCAGTTTGGCCAGGAGGCCAGGTCTAGGAAGAGTCGTGGTTGTTCCAAATGTCTTCCATTATGGATAATGCAGGCTACATGCTTCTGTGAACCTTCAGTGTAGCAGAATGTTTATTTAAGTTTTTATTTTTAATAAATTAGTGTTAAAATCCTGTTATTTGCTTTGTCATGTGTATGGAGTGTAGATTGATGCAAGAAAAGTCATTTAAATCAGTTTAACATAGCTTTACAGGCTGCAACATAACTGATTGCTTCATAAAAAAAATGAAGTGAAGAAAAAATGAATGGGTTTGAATGCATTCATAAGGCACACACATATATATATATATATTTATGTGTGTGTATATATATATATAGATAGGTGTCACTGTCACCAGTTGAACTGCACTGCATTTCCCAGCATCCCTCTGGCCACTCACCTGCACTCCGTCATAATCACTCACACCTTACCTCTATCAGGGAATCCTCCTCACCTGTTACTACCCATCAAGCTCCCTATATAACAGCACTAAATCCAGACACTCACTGTCTGGTATCGAGGTTACAAGTTCTTCGTCTGTCTATTCACCTACCTGCTGGATCCCTGTGGATGGCTTCCTCCAGTTGACTCTACTAAAGGGAGAGAGAAGGACTATTAATTCCTCAGTTTATTGAGCTACATTCAATTCTGAGTTATTGCACTTACCTGTTGAGGTTGCTTTCAGTTTGTTTAATAAAGAAGCTCTTACTTTACTCATCCTCGTATTCTTCTCCATCCAGTGTGTGAATGGAGATTGAATATGCACTGTGGCTAAGTGGTTCTTCCTTCAATGTTGGAGAGGTTGCTGACTGTCCGGTGGATAAATCCGTAAGTCCCACATTCTCAAGTCACGGCCCGGATTACTGTTCCCAGTCCCCGAGAATTCAGTTCTCAAGTCACGGCCAGGAGTGCCGTTCCCGGAGAATCCAGTTCTCTAGTCATGGCTAAGAGTGCCGTTTCCGGTCCCAGAGAATTCAGTTCTCTCGTCATGGCCAGGAGCTCCCTGCTCTGTCCTTTTTTCATGGATCTCCATAGCATGGACCCTGCACTCCTTCCCTCCTTGTTCCTCCTCTACTTCACCTCTATTGTTGGAGCGTCTGGAAGCTGCTCCTTCGAAGGGGGGTACTGTCACCAGTTGAACTGCACTGCATTTCCCAGCATCACTCTGGCCACTCACCTGCACTCTGTCATAATCACTCACACCTGACTTCTATCAGGGAATCCTCATCTCCTGTTACTACCCATCAAGCTCTCTATATAACAGCACTAAATCCAGACACTCAATGTCTGGTCTCGAGGTTACACGCTCTTCATCTGGCTTATCACATACCTGCTGGATCTTCGTGGCTATGTGGATGTCTTCCTCCATTTGACTCTATTAAACGGAGAGAGAGAGAGATTCCTCAGTTTATTGAGCTTCATTGAATTCTGAGTTATTGCACTTACCTGTTGAGGTTGCTTTCAGTTTGTTTAATAAAGAAACTCTTACTTTACTCATCCTCGTATGCCTCTCCATCCAATGTGTGACATTATGGCTGTCAATCTATTACATTTTTTAAATCGCATGATTGAAATTAGTTAACTCCTGATTAATCGCAACTTAATCACACATTTTTATTGTTATAAATGTAATACTTCAAGTTTTGAACGCTCTAATCCACACGGGTATTGGCAAATATGGATGAAGTGCATGTTTTTTATTATTGAAAACATAGTCAACAGAGCACAACGAGTAGACATGTTTTAAAGATCATAGATTTTTTTCAAAGAACTTGTTCATTTCTATGAAAAAAGAGAGAAATCCCCGGTTTCCATTACCACTCTTTCTTTGCACTGATAAATGTACTTACACAAACCTGTTTACATTTTTGCAGGACAGGGTAGCTCACTTGTGAAAATGCTAAATGTACATTTATTATTAGATCTGCTTGTCTCTCTGTGCCCACATACAGTATTTTGATGCAGATCAATTCTCAATAAGACTGTTTTCATTGGTATATTTGACTGTTTATGTTGTCATACAATGGAATGAATATGAAATAGTGACTGAAACGCAACCCATTAAGACTAGGCTACATAACCAGCTCTCCCTTACAAGATGTTAATCTGCAAAAAAATTCCTGATAAATGAGTCATCGCCTGATGAAATCAAATACACATAAGAACATGACAATAGCTATGCTGTGATTTCGTGCTGGTATCGGATCGTGACTCCCAGAATCGGAATCGGATCGGATTGTGAGGTGACTAAAGATTCCCACCCCTAATATGTATAGTGTGGGAAAAATTATTTGACCCCCTGCTGATTTTTCTTACATTTGTCCACTGATAAATAAATGATCAGTCTATAATTTTAATGGTAGGCTTATTTGAAGTTTATTAGACAAAACAAATCCAGAAAGACGCATTTAGACAAAGTTCAAAACTGATTTGTATTTTAATGTCAAATAAATATTTGACCCTCTATCAATCAGCAATTTGTCTGGCTCCCAGGTGTCTTTTATACAGGAACAGAGCTGGGATCTCAGCGTGTTACCTGTATAAAAGACAACCGGTCCGGAGAAGCAATCAATCAATCAATCAGATTCCAAACTCTACACCATGGCCAAGACCAAAGAGCTGTCCAAGGATGTCAGGGACAAGAATGTAGACCCACATAAGTCTGAAATGGGCTACAAGACCATCACCAAGCAGCTTGAGAAGGTGACAACAGTTGGTGAGATTATTCACAAATCTCCCCCGAACTGGGGCTCCATGCAAGATCTCAATTCGTGGAGTTTCAATGATCATGAGAATGGTGAGAAATCAACCCAGAACAACACGGGAGGATCTTGTCAATGATCTCAAGGCAGCTGGGACCATAGTCACCAAGAAAACAATTGGTAACACACTGTGCTATGAAGGACTGCAATCCTGCAGCACTCGAATGGTCCCCCTGCTCAAGAAAGCACATATACAGGCCCATATGAAGTTTGCCAATGAACATCTGAATAATTCAGAGGAGAACTGGCTGAAAGTGTTGTGGTTAGATGAGACCAAAATCAAGCTCTTTGGCATCAGCTCAACTCGCCGTGTTTGGAGGAGGAGGAATGCTGCCTATGACCCCAAGAACACCATCCCCACCGTCAAACATGGAGGTGGAAATATTATGCTTTGGGAGTGTTTTTTCTGATAAGGGGAAGAGGACAACTGCACTGCATCAAAAGGGACGATGGACGGGGCTATGTACCGTCAGGGCCAGGGCACTGAGGCCAGCCAGGGCATTGAAATGGGTTGTGGATGGGTATTCCAGCATGACAATGACCCAAAACACACGGCCAAGGCAACAAACGAGTGGCTCGAGAAGAAGCGCATTACGAACTCTCACGAGCATTCACGAAATATTTTATTTAAATATAATGAATATATTCAATTGTATATAGGAATAATTATTTTCCATTATATTGATAACTCAGAATCAGTTTTTTCAAGGTAAAACCAGTAGAACGATTATGCTGAACACACAATATATTATTTTGTACAAGAGTCCAAGAGATTCAATCCAAATAATGGTTTTAGGTCGTCAGATTTTTCCCGGGAACACTAAATATTTCATGGAATGTTTTTAGGATGCAACCAATCAACCCTTTGGATTCCTTTTGATTGACTTTAAAGCTAAAATGCCGGAGCGTTTTTGTCTCAGATCAGGTCTGTTTTCAGATCATTGGGTGGTGTACGTACAGAAAATAAGAAAAATAAGAAAATTGAGCGATAGGCTTTGTAAAAACCTACCTCTTTTAAAAAGGCTTCACCGAAGCAACGGCGTGTCATTTTACAATGGGCATCAGATCAACGGATTCTAGTCTTATACGAAATATATCTTAATGTGCTCCAAAGCACCATACCTCTAAACAGCGCACAGTTCCAAAGATTAAAGAAAAGAAAAGAGGAAATCAAATACACAGCTAGTAAAAAGATCAACGTCGAAAGGAAAAAAACGGATGATTAATCAAAAAGGAGGTTTTCTTGTGCCTGTTAAGTGTGGCCATTCCATTTATCACCAGCTTAATAACATCCAGACAACATTAGAAATGTAATATGCTGAAAAAAACATTCTGTAATTCCTCAGAATCAGCTGAATATATTAAGAGCCGGGAATGTGCGCGAGACAATTCAACAAGTTGTTGAGAACGATTTGGACGATGATTTAGACGACGCTATAAGAAATATATTATGGAGATCTGATGTAGATCAGCACAGGAAAGCTAAACTTTATTCCAACGTCTTGCAGAGATTTTTAACTATAGTAAAACAGGGTGATTTGGAGAGCGGCACTTTAACTCTTATGCTACCGAAACAGGATGTCGTTCATACCGACGCACCTGCTAGCACAACAGTAACCGCACCTGTTAAAGCACCTGTCCCACCGTCTAATAACGACAATGTAGAAGATCAAATCGTCAACTAAATCTTAAACAACTTACCACAAAGGTGTTTAAAAAAACATCAAATTAATTTTGAATAAAATGTCTAATGCCAAACAATTGTGTTCATGGACAGTTTCTGGAGAGATTGTGTTTAAAGGACATGTAATCGACGGATCACACATGTTGGATTTGGTTATGTAACAGCTCCTCATACGATCTGTGATGAATACAGACCTCGTGGATGGAGTGCATTTCTGGATGCTTTCGCCATTTTATACCGTTTTCAACTATAAGCAATTCACAAATTAAACGCACTGTCTAGACTCTTAAAAGGAAATCACCCTCACATAACCAGCAGATGTCGCCGAAGATGACGGCCCCGTTAAAAAAACGGAGAGGTAAAAGGGTCATGACCGCGCCACAACTTAGCACACCCAGCGGAAATGTGTTTAATTCGCCGACTCTTGATGCTAGCGCATGGTTAACCTTTTCACATTATTCTTTGTAAATATGCTTGTAAACATATTTTAAATGTTTGAAATATTTGTATTAAAGCGTGTGCTGAATTATCAACACAGTCTAATAAAAATACATGACTGATCACATATTGTCTTTTATTTATACAGTACACACATTAACACATTTGTGATTACAACTCCTTTTATTTATTAAGCATGAAATTATAGAACTGTTCTAGGAACATTACAGAGATTTACATATCTGCACACACTGAATACAATTAAATGTGTCACAGAGACAAGGTTTCAGTCTCTTTACAAATCGAACAATCATGTCATCATTTTTAATCAGATCATCATAATACTTTTTAACAATATTTTCATAAGCGTATCCTTTTGACATGTGATACAAAAGAAAACACACAATGCTGCCCAAGTATCTGATGTGAAATCTTGGACCTGCTTTTTAGAGTATTCCATTTGAATAGAATTGTTTTAAAAAAATGCTCAGATGTTTCTTTGGAAAACGTGGATATTTAGGGCCTCCTCCAAAGCTGTGTCTATATATTCTATATCGTTGTCTACAGTATATAGATGGCCGCCCCGTGTTGACCCGGTTCTGTGGACGTATCAGTATTAAAAAAATAAGCATAGCTGGTAAATTCTTTAACGGGGTTTTGGGCAGGTAATCGTGGTAAAAAGTGGTAAAAGTGTTCCTGTGGTTCAGTGGTTAGAGCATTGCGTTAGCAGCGCAAAGGTTGTGGGTCCGATTCCCAGTGAACACACATACTGACAAAAAATGCATAGCCTGAATGCACTGTAAGTCGCTTTGGATAAAAGCGTCTGCGAAATGCATAAATGTAAATGTAATCGCACGGAAGAACTCCTAAACAATACGTGTTGTGTGCAATTTTATCTATAACAGCCATTAGTTGGACGGTATTTATTTCGCCAGTCTCAGTAATAATCGACCAGCACCTGTCTTCGATTGGATATTTCAACGATCAAATCAAAAATCCCATATACGAGAATGGTTATGGACCGCGTGAGAGGTTGTCTGAATCGGGCTTCTAGTCTAATGTTTCCCGAATGAATTAACGATATGTGATTTGAACAAAAGGAATCACATAACGTAAAACCCTCCTTCGCCCATGATGTAGATTTTCACAAATGATGATTATGATAGACTCGTCGTTACTTTAAGGGATTCTGAATGTTCAAGATATCCCGTTCTGGTAACCATGACGAAAATCCATGCGGCCTACCCCTCCATTTCACAAGACAGAACATCTATTTTCCTATCTTTTTTCGATCTAAAATCTTTTCTATTTTAAATGTCTCATCTCGATTCACAATAATTTTTGTAATTATTTTTCATTAAAACATCCATCGATAATATCGCCATCATAGTCTTGTAACCTGTGCACCGGCGGGGTCTGTGGTATACAGGCCGCTATTGTGAAAAACTCTTCCGTATAATTCTGCTCATATCCCTTAGAAAACACGTTTCTGACTTTAGACACCCTAACCACATCGCATCACATTTTGTGAAAGCTCGCGTTATACTCATCTATAAGATCTTGTAAGATATCGTAATACCGTTTCGAATTTACGGCCATTAAAAACCGTGAGGATCTGTCCCGAAGAGTCAGATTAAAGCGTTCAATTACAGATGCTTTGACGTCACTCGCTGTAGCAAAATGATGTATGTTATACTTTTTCATCAGTTACTGGAAATGTTCGTCAAAAAATTCGATACCTTTATCATTCTGTCATTTTTGCGGCATGCGGTTTTCTTTGAGTACAAATTCGAATGCTTTCGTAACCTCCTTTCCCGTCTTATTCTTCAGTGGGTGAGCCCATGCGTACTTACTGAAAACATCTATAGAAGTCAGTAAAAATTTTATATTATCGTTTTCTTTCGAATGAGCAGACATTTCGACCAGAACTGCTTGAAACTGCACATCTTTCCCGTACACCACTACCCTATTACGTTTGTATTTGACAGGTGCGGTTCTGTGTAATGTATATGCGTCCTGAGAAGCTAACAATCCGTCACGTCTTTATCCTTCAGAGCTACTTCATATTCCTGTGACACAACGTGTTTTAAGCGTTCTTTACCTCCCAAAGATCCTGGATCTGAAGGGTTGTAGTACACTTTTTTCATTAATTCAGACATCTTACTCCAATGTTTTTCAGAAAATAATGACAGTGATGTTAGTGTCAAGGGTTTTTTATTTACAACGGATATAAAAGTGACAGTCAAACATTAAATATGATTGGTTACACAACATCTAGATATTGAAGAAATTTCATAGACATTACAATATTTTTCTCAATCACATAATCAACTAATACGTCAATAATTTTAAACACATCCGTCGATTTATTTCTTGACAGTATCATTACACACACATCGGTTACATAAGTACAAAGACATTAAATGTTACCTATTTTAAGGCTTTCTTCAGTTTTAGACATGATTTCAAGAATGTTTTTAACAATCGTGTGGTATCATACCCCTTTGCGATACATTGATTTGTCATAATGCTCCACTCATTCTACATACCCCGTAAAACAGTCATTTGATTTTTTTCTTTCATTAAACGTTTATTATCCACATAACAATTACTCCCATCATCGATAATCTTATGCAATAAGTGTATTATTTATCTCTTAATTTGTTTAATTAAGAGTTTTGTCAGACAGTTGCAGAGGCTCCCCATGACCCCCCTCAGGTTAGTCAGAATCCGTAGGAGTGCTTTTCTTACAACTGTCAATAGCGTCGTAAACAGCCTGTTCGCAGCTTTCATCTGTCTGTCCACCAGATGTTCCAGAATGATCCCGATAACTGTTTTAATGATTTTATGACCTGTCATACCGATGCACCCGTTGGCCGCATCCGAGACGCCCTCAGCCGGCAAGACTTGAGATGCTCTGTACTTTGCCAAGAATGTGAGATTATGTATCCGAGCTCTGTACAAATTTTGTTCAGCCAGGTAATGTTGTCCATAGACGATCACGCAGCAGATACGCTGTCATCACATGCAAAACTATCCTTGAGGTATTTTCTTGGGTCATGTTATCGATGTTAGCGGGTGAAGTCTATATCCTCTAAGAGTCCTGTCGATCTGTATTTAATGATTATAGAATGTAGGCGGAGCCACGTGAACCATTCAGGGTGAAAAAAACTCACTTTTATGTAGTTGTATCTGTAAAACACCTCGCACCATTTAAACAATTTGTCAATCTTTCCGAATATGTCTAACGCAGGTACATCTTTCCATCGAAACAAGAAATTAATACTATAATATTTGAGATGATACTCTTCAGATATTGGCCAAATACGTTCAGGCAGGCGCTCAGTATGAGCACTACAAAGCAGGTAAATGTAATCATCCACATGCTTGTTTACGTGATCCCTAACACTCTGTATTGCATTCCAGGTGTAACACCGTTCTATTCACCTATGAATAGAGGGTCATCGCATCCGTCTTTTAAATCACGCCAAACATAGTTGTAAAATGCACCAGTCTTTTACAGTGAAAAACAAGACGGGGTAATCGCTTGTGTCGTACGTGATCCTTTCATCACGGTCCACAGTACTCAACCTGACCACCCTGTTGGTCTTGCCAAAGTTGTAACCGCAAATGCGATTACTGGATAAACGAAACTCACGCTTAACATTATCCAAAGGTTCGTGGAGGAAGTTGGCCAAACGTGGTCTGTGTTTCATCTTCCTAGGCGCCAGAGTGAGATCAACCATAGCATCCTCAACGGTCTTCTCTGGGGGTTTAGGCGATGATGCTTCGGCCATTATTGCAGAATAATTTCTGTGTTTTCAAACTTGCAAAATCACCATTTGTATTTTCTGTCTAGGAGAAGATGCCTTGAGCAAGGCACCGAACCCCCAACTGCTCCCCGGGCACCGCAGTGTCAGCTACCCACTGTTCCAGGTGTGTGTGCACTTGGATGGGTTAAAAGCAGAGAACTCATTTCACTGTTGGTTATACTCTGCATAATTGACAAATAAAGCTCATCTGGGCTTAATAATTTAGATACTTTTTTGTTTTATTTTCTAACTTTACCTTTTCCTAAATTTGTTTTAACAACACTAGCTCGTCTTGACTTATTTTACAGGGAAAAACAGTCATTGTTCATTTTAGGTGTATGTTTGATGCTTTTTCTTGACATGTGTGTCTGATAATTTTTTTTTAATTAAAAACTTCCCTTTGTCCCCATTCACAGTTTCACATTTTAAAGTTTGAAAGCACATTTCAACGGCCCACACAAAAACACATTTCCCAAAACAGGCATTCTTTGTGATCGCTGGGGTGTATAACCAGACTGACTCACACAACTACTCTGAATGACTTTTTAACTTTAGTTGGTCATCATGGTCTTCCAAACTTTGTATTATTCTACTGTGATAAACCTTTCATGATTTAAATAGACCTATATATATACTTTGCTTTTGTCAACTGGACGTACACTATGTTCTGGATGTGACGGTGTTGAAATTTTCACACCAGTATATAAACTTGCGACAAAACCAGTATTACTGGTAACACCGGGACACGTTTGCTTTTCACATTTTACAAGAAAATAGAATTGTCTGTTGTGCTTACATCTTTACACTTTTGCCTTTCTAAGACTAAAATGAATGCTTGAAAGATGAATTCATTATTACTCTTAATGAAAAGCACAACAATAAAAGAGTGCAATGTCAAACTAGTTTATATACAATTAATTAAGAAAAATACTAGGCAAGGCATGCACAACATGTGTCAGGGAGTCACAGTCACCGCTGTCATCACCGCAGTCACCACAGTCATCATCCCCATCGCACACCAGATCACAATCACCTGAGTACTAATCACCCGCACTTGTCCCCTTGCCCCTTATATTTTCTTAACGAACTTAATTGTTTAAACTGTTAATGGATGATTAATTGGAGGAGCATGGGCACACTGTCTGCAGATCACATAAAGTTGTATTCGATTTGTGCAGATCAATCAGTGTCTGAATGTGTAATCAGTATGCTACCATAATCAGTGTAATCAGTAGTCTACCGTAAGAGCGATTCATGAGCAGATGCGGGTTATATGGTTAACGTAGTTTCTCCAGCACAGCTAGCGGCATGAGCTCTGATGATGACAGCTACTTCACAATTTACCATACCCACTCACTGTATTTCATCCCGTGCTTTAATACTGTTACAAACTCTTTTCATGTTATATTAATTCTATAGCATATTGTGTCATGTTTATCAAAATAAAAACCAATAAAAAGTGAATTTACACTTTCGTGATTGTTACCCTGATTGTAACTCTGAAGGAAGTTGTGAGAATCTTGGGCACATAGTCAGGCCGGGGCCTCAGAATTATATGGCAATCCACCGGTCCAAACTCTAGGCACGAATTGTCGACCGAAATGCATGCAGGTCCCCAACCCTCTTGATGGAGGCCAGTGCAAGCAGGATTAGAGTTTTCATTTTTCTTTGGAACTTCGGCTCGACTCGCTGCAAAGGCTCGAATGGGCCCTGATGTAGTGCTGTGAGCACTAGAGACAGGTCCCAAGAGGGTATAGAGGGGGGGCGTGAACGAATCAACCTTCTTGCCCCCCTAAGGAACCTGATTACCCAGTCATGCTTCCCCACTGACTTCCCTTCCACGGGGTCGTGGTTGGCAGCAATCACAGCTACATAGACTTTGAGGGTGGAGGGAGACAGCCTTCGCTCCAACCCTTGCTGCAAGAAGGACAGCACAACTCTGATCGGCACTTCCTGGGGGTCTTCTCTGTGAGAAGAGCACCATTCGACGAACAGATTCCACTTCAAGGAGTAAGTATGTCTTGTAGACGGCGCTCTCACCGAAGTGATGGTTTCAACTACCTCTTGGGGTAGGTCACCTAGAACCTCCGTGTCCTGTCCAGGGAACAGACATGAAGTTTCCAGAGGTCTGGACGCGGGTGCTACAAGGTGCCATGTCTCTGAGTCAGTAGATCCTTCCTCAGAGGAATCACTGGACAGAGGCTGTCACGAGGAGCATCAGCTCTGGGAACTAGGTCCGAGTGGGCCAGTATGGTGCTACGAGCAGGATCTGCTCCTCGTCCTCCCTGATCTTGCACAGTGTCTGCTTACTGAGGGAAATGCATACTTGCAAAGGCCAGCGCGTCCATGCCGAGTGTTCCCTTTGTCAGGGAGTAAAACAACTGGCAATGAGAAGTCTCTGGGGACGCGAACAGGTCTACCTGTGCGAGTCCGAAACGTCTACAAATCAGCTGGACTGTCTGGGGATGGAGTCTCCACTCTCCGGGGAGCGCAGCTCGTGACAGCTCGTCAGCTGCCTGGTTGAGCAAGCCCGGAATATGATTTGCGTGAAATGACCTCAGATGCTTCTGACTCCAGAGGAGGAGGAGGAGGCAAGTTGCGACATTCGACAGGAGTGTAGACCGCCTTGTCGGTTGATGTACGCAGTGGTCGCAGTGTTGTCCATGCGGACCAGTACGTGCTCACCTCGTAAGCGCCTCTTGAGACGGTTCAAGGCCAGGTGTACTGCCAGCAACTCTAGGCAGTTGATGTGCCAGTGCAGTTGGGGACCAGTCCAAACACCCGACACTGCAAGCCCGTTGAACGTGGCCCCCCGACCCTTGGCGGAGGCATCCGTGTAAACCACAGCATGCCTAGAGACCTGTTCCAGGGGCACTCCTGCTCGAAGAAACAAAAGGTCTGTCCACGGGGTGAAGGTTTTGCGGCAGGAAATTACTCAGACCCGGAGCGTGCCGCGCTGCCATGCTCACCTCGGGACTCGGCCATGGAGTCAGTGTTCAAGCGGTCTCATATGGAGCAGCCCCAGTGGCGTTACTGCCGCCGCAGCCGCCATATGCCCCAGGAGCCTCTGACACTGTTTCAGTGGTGCCACCATCCTGCTCTTGAACGTATTCAAGCAGTTCAACACCGACTGAGCACATTCCTGTGTGAGGCGCGCTGTCTGACTGATCGAATCCAACTCCATACCAAGAAAAGAGATCCTCTGCATCGGGGAGAGTTTTCTCTTTTCCCATTTGACCCGAAGGCCCAACTGGCTGAGGTGCGAGAGCACCAAATCCCTGTGTTCGCATAACTGATCCTGAGACTGAGCCAGTATGAGCCAGTCATCGAGGTAGTTGAGAATGCGCACGCCCTGTTCTCTCAAGGGAACAAGGGCTGCCTCCACTACTTTCGTGAAGACTCAGGGCGATAGGGACAGCCCGAAGGGCAGGACCTTGTACTGATATGCGCGTCCTTCGAACACAAACCACAGGAATGGCCTGTGGTGCGGAAGGATTGACACATGGAAGTACGGGTCCTTCAGGTCGACCTCTGCAGACAGATCTCGGGGACGGATGTATCCTAAGATGCGCTTCTGTGCGAGCATCTTAACAGGAAGTTAATGAAAGGCCCAGTTCAAGATGCGCAGACCCAAGATTGGTTGTAACCCACTGATTTTCTTGGGCACAATGATGTAAGGACTGAAAAACCCTGCCTTCATATTGGCTGGAGGGACCAGTTCCTTCACGTCCTTCGCCAGTAGGACAACGATTCCCCTCACAAGACACGGTAGGGAAGTGAGGTGGAACACAGGGACCTGGCCCATGGCGGACCGAGGAGGGGTCTGAGTGTGCGGTGCACGCTTACCTGATTCCATAGTTTGGCAGAGGGTGCGCGTGAGTAGAGCCTTTGATGACACTTCCGAACCGCCCACTGCTGCCTGCCGGTGAGAGGGAGGATGAGTGGGGTCCGGAGTTGATCAATCCATGATTCTCCATGCCCTCTTGGGACCCAGAGACAGAGACAACCACTTCCTGTCGAGATTTTTGAAACAACCGATTATACACCCGGCCCTCCTCCGGGGAATGGAGAGATACACTTACCCTCTTCCGAAGCAGTTCCCTTTCTCTCTGGGTCGCCTATCCCGGGGCCTCTTGCTCCTCCGCTCACCGCAAATTGACGGGAGCCAGGATAGGTGGGGCGGCCTGCCTATGCCTAGCTCAACGGCACTGCTTTTGAAGGCTGCTGCAGATGCGTTGTGGGAGATGCGGTCCCTATGTCAACCAGACACAGCCAGAGGTGGTGCTCCTGGACCACAAGTGTGGACATCACACAACCCAGAGACCGTGCCATAACCTTTGTCGCTCGTGGCGCGAGGTCAGGAGTGGTACAGAGCTCTTTCAGAACTTCCGGATCGTGACCACCCCCGTTCATGTACCATGCTTTTAGCCTGAAGAAACTGTAGTAACGCCATAGCGTAAGGTGAAGGCAGCATCTCCACAGGCCACATAAACATCGCCAGAGAGACCAGACGAGTACCTACAGGCCCGGAAGAGGAGGCACAGTTTGCCCTGCTGGGTGGAGACGGTATAAGGACACACTTGCATCGCAACTGACCGCTCCACCGGGGGAACCCCCATATACCCCCTAGCTGCACCACCGAGGGTGGTGAGGGAGGAGGAGTTAGCAGGTTGGTTTCTGGCAGTAAAAGGTGCCATCCGCGACCTGTAAGCTCCTCATGCACTTCCAGGAGAGAGGCACCCGGGGAAGGGCGCTGAGAACCAGCAAAGGCTACCCCGAGAAACCAGTAGTCCAATCTCTACTGCGCAGACTCTATCTCCAAATGAATCTCTACTGCACAGATTCTGGCTCCAAACGAATCTCTACTGCGCAGACTCAGGCTCCAAACGAATCTCTACTGCGCAGACTCGGGCTCCAAACAAATCTCTACTGCGCAGACTCTATCTCCAAACGAATCGCTACTGGGCAGACTCTGGCTCCAAACAAATCTCTACTGTGCAGACTCGGTCTCCAAACGAATCTCTACTGCGCAGACTCGGACTCCAAACGAATCTCTAATGTGCAGACTCTGTCTCCAAACGAATCTCTACTGGGCAGACTCGGTCTCCAAATGAATATCTACTGCGCAGACTCTGGCTCCAAACGAATCT
The DNA here is from genome assembly GCA_003573665.1 of Oxygymnocypris stewartii. Lineage (NCBI taxonomy): Eukaryota > Metazoa > Chordata > Actinopteri > Cypriniformes > Cyprinidae > Oxygymnocypris > Oxygymnocypris stewartii. The sequence goes on from QVTF01021140.1 coordinate 1,508,187, forward strand.
CTACTGCGCAGACTCTGGCTCCAAACGAATCTCTCCTGCGCAGACTCTGGCTCCAAACGAATCTCTCCTGCGCAGACTCGGTCTCCAAACAAATCTCTACTGCGCAGACTCTGTCTCCAAATGAATCTCTACAGTGCAGACTCTATCTCCAAACGAATCTCTACTGCGCAGACTCTGGCTCCAAATGAATCTCTACTGCGCAGACTCGGTCTCCAAACGAATCTCTACTGCACAGACTCTGGCTCCAAATGACGTCATTTACTCAATATGGTGTAATACAATTATTAAATGAAGCTATTGTTTCAGCTCCGGGAATTATTTATTAAATATTCAATATTGCTTGATTAAAGTAATATTAATATTTAACTTATTAAGTGGTCGTCCAGCGATCACTAACATCAGTATATCTTATTAATCTCGCTTTTCTTGCCTCGTGGCCATGGTAACAATAAAACGAGATTAATAATCTCTCAAATTTGAGCTAGGTAACGTTATCTTTGTGGCAAGAAGGAAAAAATACTTGAAAATCACATTCCAGAGACAATTCTTTATAAAATGGGACAAGGTTTATTTATTATACTGCTATTCTAACATAAATGGACTAACTAATAAAACACAAACATACATACATGGGTTTTGGTGAGTAAACTCAGAAAGTTAAAATAGCCCTCTTAGCTGTTTTAACACTTAAACCAACCAAGAAAGATCACGACAAATGCCTATGCTTTGTTACTGCGTTCAGATCAATTTACCAGTTCAGTTAGAAATAGAGACTCTGTTTGGAATACTTGCTTTAGGCTGGTTAAGCAGGCTGGATCTTGGTCTCATTTCCCATGTGAGTTCCACGTGCTGCTTCGGTCCTTTGTCTCGGATGCCACGTGGGTTGGTTCATGTTTCTCCGGTGGCTCTTGTTTGGAAACACGTGGTATCTTTGAAAACTGCTGCGTGACGTCACTGGGAAAGCCGTGTTGGAGCACGGGGCTGTTTGCTGCTGGTTCCGCGATGTTACGGCGATGTTACCCACATTTCTTAAATAATTCACATTCACACAAGCATATGAGAGAAAGAGTACAACATTAATATCCATATGTTTCTTGTGTAGATGGTTTTAATAGTCATGAGTTAAATGAACGCGTGGCCCACTTGAGTCAAAAATTATAATTAATTCAGCACGTCTGCTCAGTGTATATATATATTTCAGAAGAACCAATAGAAAATCACCATAAAAACATTCAACATTCTGCACTACACCCCAAGTCTTCTAGAGCAGATCAGAGTATTGTGCCATATGGACTGATATTATGGTAGGCATTTAACTTTAGTGATATTAACCCTTTACGATTCCTGTAAAATTAGCCTAAAACGCCTAAAAAAGACATACCCAAAGTAAATTGCATGCTGTTCTTGGGCCATTTGGATGATATGGATGGTGTTGGTCTCCTTTGAAAGGTGACACTCTGAGGTTTGTTTCTAATTTAAGTCTTACTGATATTGAGTAATAGCATTTTGAATACACTAAAAAAAGAAAGAAATAATTCCGCCTGCATTTCTTTTGTAAATAGAAGCCTGCAGGTGACTATAGCTGGGAGGTATGAACTGGAAAATACATTGGGATCACAGAATGAAGCCTTACCAAGCCAAATTTTGCATTTGATAAACAATATATTAGAAAATTAGTGTTTTACACATGTTTATCTAATTTTATGTCTAGACGCTTCCAAAAACAAATTACACTTGGGAGACTCCAAACGACCCTTTGTAACCAACGACACATACAATGCTGTAATTCTTGAATGCTTTAATGTACAGTCATCATTTTGGGCTCTAATGAAAGGTTACACTTAGAGCTATTCAATTACTCATCCAGATTCAGTGTCAATAATTGCTGACATATAGAAACTGAAGCATAAACACATTATTGTGACATTTATTTAAAGAATCCAAAATGTGTTCACTTTTAAAATGACATATATTTATAATTTATAATCTAAATAAATGTTTTCCATATATTTCTATTTCTATACATAGTACATTATTTAATTTATGGGTTTTTTCTTATATTGGTGTTATATTGCATCCCTACTGTGTTATTCCTATGTATGTCTGTACTATCATGCATGTCTGCATTATGTCAACAAAAAGTGGTCTGATAAATACACTGATTGTACATGCTGTGTTTATTGCATCTTAAAATGGTTTACATAGTTGAAATCACAAGAATCTCAGCTTTTCATGGATATATGACATATATGAACGTACATCGGTACGCTGGATTCTTTTAAACTGTCCCTCTAAAAGAGATGAGTAAAATGATTCAAAATGATTTACCATTTGTCGTATATACCGGAAAAGACTATAATGTAAGAAGTATGCCAGTCATTCATTAGTGTTAATGATAAGAATTTCAATAAAAAAGAAAGATTCTGCTCGCCTAATTTGATCTCAAGCGAGTGTCTACTACGGCTATTTATAAATCAGGTAACCAACTGGACCTCATCACACACATGCTATTCCTCCACTGACAACACGTTAGTTACTCCATTGCACAACTCAGACCACTTCCTCATCACTTCTAACCTCAGACTATCTCCTGGCTGGATGAAAAACCATCACCTTCAACTCAACCTTGCTGGGGTCAACCCAGAACTTAATTACAACTTATCTATATAGATGGGTTTGTCAACCATAACTCCTTCCAGGATAGCCTGGAATCTTGGAGTTGTGATCGAGGATCAGTTAAGCTTTACAGACCATATATCTACAACTGCCCGGTCCTGCAGATTTTCCTTATACAACATTAGGAAGATTAGACCATTCCTATAAGAGCAAGCTGCACAACTCCTTGTTTCAAGCTCTTGCTCTCTCCAGACTGGACTATTGCAATGTTCTCTTGGCAGGCCTTCCCGTATGTACTATCAAGTCTCTGCAACTGATCCAGAATGCAGCAGCGAGAGTGGTCTTACCTATTCTGTAAAAAAAAACACCTAGCTATGTGTACTGTGCTAGACTAACTTAGACTTGTCACAACATTTGTATACTGTTGCTCTCTCATTGGTCTGATTGCTTCTATTGTTCTCCTGTAAGTTGCTTTGGTAAAAGTGTCTGCTAAACGATTAAATGCAAATGTAATTTAAGAGTAGACATCTCAAGCTTTCTATAGATATATTTCTCATGTCTCTGTGTAAAGTATTCGCTAAATTTCAGTTCATTTTAATTACGCGTTTCAAAAAGCAGTTTGTGGAGAGGGTGAAGAATGAGAACACACCCTGTTTGTTTTCTTTATTTGTCAAAAATACAAAGTTGTGTTGTTATTATGAGTGTATATAAATAAAAGTAGATCCCTTACAGATTCGAATGATGTATTGCTCATATCTGTACGGTCACAAATGACAGAGTAATTGAAGCTCTTTTCAGATTTATCAGGAAAATCTGCCACAAAATGCGCTGCTGCAGGCTTTGACCCCAGAGATTTAATCGTAAAGGAACAACCATATCTAAATGTTATAAAAGATATAGTCCATAGTTTCTGTTTCATCATCACGTTTTTCTGGGCTATTGGATATACTGAGGAATTTAGATAAGTCAGGAAGCTTACTTACACATCAGTCTTTTGTGGTAGAAGTGATGGTTCTACCATATTTGTAACAAGGAGTAGAATTTACAGTTTTAGCTATATGGAGTATACACGAGACTACATAAGGATAGAGCTCAGTGTCTATAAATGCTGATACCAATGCATCTTTTAACATGGATATTAAAATCACCAACAATTAAGACTGTATCAGCTTTAAGCACTAACTCGGACAGAAAATCCCAAAATTCTTTAAAAAGATTCTGTATGGCCTGATTCTTGGTGGCCTGTATACAGAAGTCAGTACAAACATCACAGGCGATGTATCATTAACACTTGTTTCTCTAGATAACATTATATGTAGCACCATTACTTCAAAAGTTATACTTGAAATCCAACCTCTGAGAAATACTGAAATCATTGCTATAAATTGTAGCAACACTTTCCCCTTTGCCTTTTGAACACAGCTCATGTTTGTAACAGTAATCTTGGGGAGATGACTCATTTAAAATAATATATTCATCTGGTTTCAGTGATCATATAATTTACAAAAAGCTATTTCATAGACAGGGACCTGATATTCAATAAGCCAAGCTTTATAATTTGCTTCTCTGTATCATATACATTTTATTATTTGTTGAACATCAATTAAATTGTAAATTTGTTTGGATGTTTTCTGTATTTTCTAGTTCAGGGAAAAGACACTATTGTATGATATCTAGGTAAAAAAAATGATATGTGCTGATAATTAATTGAATTAATATACATGTTGACCAGCAGATATAAGCAGTTCTTTAACCCTATCACTCGTAAATTTAAAATATTCTAGCTGACCCCGCAGAGTGATGGTTTTATTAAGGCGGCCGTTATTTTAGAACGTTTTCCCTTATTGTTTCCATGACAATGCGTCATGCTAGTCACGTGACACACCACAGCCATGAAAACACTGCATGACAGATATTATGTCATTGATGTCTTTGGAAGGCTTTTGTATTTCAAACACGTTACTTATTAAACATTTATTATTTACATAAAATACAGACATTCCCAAACATTTTTGACAACTTCTTTCACCTAATATTTGCTTAAAGTACCCTTGAAATTTTAAAGTGAATATTTTAATAATTAAGTATCCCATTTGCATGTTCTTGGTTCTCTGATGTTGGTCATGTTGGTTAATGGTCACATGCAGATAAACAAATTAAATATTTATTTATTTTTAGAAATAATTTTATTTGATTGATGCTATTTTAAAATTGTTCATTTTAATTTGACTTTGTTTTTTTTCCTAATTAATTATTTGCTTTTCGTTAATATAATATTGTCTTTTTTTGTCTTTTAAAACTGTAGCCCTGCAGCACTACACTAACCTATGCCTTTAAGTCAAGCAGAAAGACTGGCTATGAGCTGACTGACTGCAAAATGAACATTACAGACAATCTTAACTAAAATAGAAACCAAAAGAAGCATACACATTTTGCAGTCTAGCCAGTCTTTCTACTCGGCTTAAGGGCGGGTTTTGTGTAGCACTGCATGGCTATAATATAAAAGCTTGAAAGACACTTACCAGACACTTACTTGAGATTGGTCTTGTTTTTTTAAATCTTTAATCTTAATATAGTGACTGAAACCCGGTATGTATCCATCCTTTAGATTTGAGAGTTAGTCACTTTTTAATGGTCTTGTAAATCTTGTAAACATTGATTAACCATTAAATGTGATCTTTATCATTTCAGGAGGCAATGCATTTATGCACTTTTCTTCTGCTAAGTTTGGCTTTGGATCTTTGTCTTGCATCACCTATAGTAAGTAGTAGAGTTTAGAGATGATGTTATAATACATTGACATTGTTAAAGTGATATAGATTTTCAGAATAAATGTTTTATTTTTTAATGTCTAAATATAATTTTTATTTCTCATGTTTTCACCCTGATCATATTTATTTGGTAAATACAGCACAGTCACTGACGTTATTATGTTGTGAAGTTATTATATATTATATTTATACTAAGTGAAATGAGCATAGTTGCTTGGCGATTGATTCTATTTACACTATGTAAAAACAGCAGTTATTTATTGAATGTAAATAATAGTTCATAGCATATAGTATATATCTTAATATCTGGCAACCATAAAAATACAAACTTGTGTTTTAGAGGCACGTACAGCAGTCTAAAATACTTTTTCTTCTGTTTTAGAAAAAAAAAAATGAGATTTTGGTTAAAACATTTTTAGATGAAATTAAATATCTTCTTCTATGGACAAGGGATATTGCATGTTAATCTAGCCACAGTTATTGTTTATTGACCTTGTTGTCTCATTATAGTCTCGTTTTAAGTCAGGAGGAAAAGCTTGTCAACAAACATTATTCATCATAGCTTTTGTTAACACATTTAAAAAAATACACTTAGTATAAATAGACCGTATAGTTATTGGATAATGTTTACAGTGTGTAGAATGAAAGATCCTGTTCTGTAAACTGTTTTAACTGCTTATTGCTAGCTGATGATGTGATTGCTCTCTTGTCATTTTACATTCAGACTGTTACACTAATTTATTTATTTTTTATCTAGCACTCAGTAAACAGAATTCAGATTTTCCCACTCTCTGTTGTTTTCTTCATTATATTTTCCTCAAATGAATTAATAAGGAATGGAAGCATATTCCAGATATAAACAAAGGTAAAACTATTACAATATATTCTCTCAAGACCTTAAACACACACACACACACACACACACATACACACACATGTTGGTTTTTATGGTTTACGGGGACTTTCCATAGGCGTAATGGTTTTATACTGTACAAACTGTATGTGCTATTGCCCTACACCTACCCTACACCTAAACTTAGCCCTCACAGGAGACGGTGGATTTCTACTTTCCCCCCAAAAAAATCTTACTCTGTATGATTTATAAGCATTTTGAATTATTGAGACACTGAAAATGTCCTCATAAATAACCTTCTCCTTGTAATACCTATGTCATACCTATGTCATTATACAAATTTGTGTCCTCATAAACCACATAAACATGCACACACACACACACACACACACACACACACACATATATATATATATATATTATGCTGTTTCACCAGCATAAATCAGAAACAAGAACACGCTTATCTTTATATGTTTGTCTGTTAGCCGAAGCACTGCCCGACACACACGCACACTTCTTTCCTTCACTTACATGCATGCTTGACAATCCCTCACAACAGCTCCCTCTAGTGATGCTTCTTAACTTAACCAACAGACTTTATAATTGAACACAACATCTCCCCCTAACTTAACAATAACACCTGTACTTCCGTGACAATTTTACAGCAATACAAACATAAAAAAGAAGTTTGGTAATTTACTACATCTTGTTAAGTTTTCCTCTTTTATACTTTACCCATTTACTGACCCATGTCTTATTTACCAAGAATGTACAACATGAAAATGTATGTGAATATTGGAACAGTTTTACTTAACCTAAAACATATCTTGGTTTCAATCGTACTATAAATGTTCACGTTACATAGTCCTTTAGCCACATTGGCTTCCTTCTGACACGGTGTCCTTCTGTTGGTCTATCAACACCATGATGTTGAGGCAGAACATGGTTGTTCCACAGACCTGAAATCTTTATGCAATGGTGCCAGATGAGACACATACCATGTCCGTCCTTTACTCAGTTTGTAGCTGCACTTTCCTCTTCTCCTGATAATCTGCATAGGTTTACTGAAATTTGAGGTTATTTTCATAACATGTGTCGGTTTTCTCACATGTACACCCTCAGCTTTTTGAATTTTGCTTTTGTTTTATATCCAGGTATGCTTTCATTTTTAGTTTTTTCTTCTTTACTTTTATTTTCAGTTTCCTTGTAGCAGGGTCATGTTGCATGGCGTGAGAATTGACAGCTTCGTTCTCATCTTTCTTCTGAACAAAAGCTCAAAAGGAGATGTTCCTGTAGTTGCATGGGGAGTAGCTCTGTACGTTTGCAAGACGCCTACCACAAAGGAAGCCCATGGAGCTTTCTCTCTTTGTGCAGTCAGAATAGCATCCTTAAGTACCTTATTTCATTATTTCGAGTAAAAGTCAATTAATGTAATAACATATCTGCAGCTAGCAGGACCTATCTCAAAAGGACCCACCTCATCCATGCCAAGTTTCTTCCAAGGGCCCTCTGGGTACTGAACTGGAGTCAGCGGTGCATGTGTTGTTCTAGCTGTCTTATTGTGAAGCTGGCAGGTGAAACAGGTTGCTATGGTGGACTGTACTTGTAAATCCATCTTAAGCCACCAATATAGGTCTCTAAGCCTTTGTTTGGTCCTCTCAATTCCTCGATGGCACTCGAGAGCTAGAGTGACAAACCTTGAACGTAAACTGAGTGGTACAATCAACCTGTGTGTTCCCCTCAACACCTATGAGTCATGAATTAACAGTTCATCTCTTACCAGAAATTAAGAAATCACATCATTCGACAGTGTTTTAGCTGTTGCCGGCCAACCGTTTTCAACATACTTACAGAGTTTGGCAAGCTCAGGTCAGGACGAGCACTCAACAGCAAACTCTGTCAGCGGCACAGCTGATAGCAAGGTGCTCACAGCAGCTACAGTTTCTGGTTCAGAGTCCACATCAGGGTTAGTTTAATTTGGCTGGGGCAAGCGTGAAAAACAGTCTGCGACCGGGTTGTCAGTGCCATGCTTGTATTCTATATCATAATTAAAGCAAAGCAATCTGGCGGACCATCGGGCTACTCTCAGTCCAGCCCTTCCCATACCTATAGTATTCAAGAAGGTAGTCAATGGTTGATGGTCTGACCTCAACTTGAATTTAATGCCTCACAAATACATTCTCCAACGCTCAGTGGTCCAGACGCAAGCAAGGGCTTCTTTTTTGACTACCGAATATTTCCACAATGATATCATCCAGGTAACACTGGACACCAAGAACATCTTTGAGGATTGCAGATATCAATTTTTGAAATGCTGCCAGGGCTGAAGCTAATCCATAACAGACTCTTGTGTAACAGAATAAACCCTCGTGTGTTATGAAGTCAGTAAGGTCTCTGTTATCTTCATGTAAGGGGACCTGATAGTAGGCATTTGCAAGATCGACTGTAGAAAATGGCACTGCAACTCTCAGCTACAAAAATAGTTCCTCTATGTGTTGAATGGGGTAACTGTCCACAACAATTGCCTTGTTCGGTTCCTTGAGATCCCCACATATTCTGATATCTCCCGATTTCTTCTGGGTCACTACGATATGTGATCCCCAGTGTGAAGCATCTATCTTTCAATAATGTATGCTGCTATCAAACAGTTCAGTTCTGTCGACACAGCATCCCTCACAGGAAACTGGTAATCGACGCAGTTTCTGTTGCACAGATGCAACATCTTGACACAGTTTCACTTTATGTACAAAGTTCTTTGCACAGTCAAAACTTGCTGTGGAGTTTGACACCCCCAACACAGAATCTTTGGCAGTGAATACTGTGTTTCCCTTTATGCACAGATTCAAGGAAGATATTAAGTCTATGCCCATTAGTGGGTTTCCACTTTCCACAATATAGACTGTAGCGGGTACTGAACAATGTCCATGTGTTGACTGAATGTTAATGCGTCCCAACACAGGAAGGTTATCCTTGTAACGTGTGACAAAACGCACATCAGCATGTTCCAGAGGCAAGTCAGAAAAGTACTGTTTGTATATACGCTCTGGCAACAAATATACAGAGGATCCTGTATCACAATTAATTCTTGCATTGTAGTACTGGACAATGTGCTCATTTGGACATTACACAAAATTTAGTTTGGTGCTGGAGATGTGCTAGTCATGTACATGACAGTCAGTTCAGGGACTTCAATTTCTCTTATTTCTTGTTTCCGTGTTGAACGGCATACTTTAAAAAAATGTCAAATGTTGCTGCGTGATTTGCATGTCTTATGTAGAGCCGGGCACTGCTTGGAATTTGTTAAATGACTCGCAACGGTAGCATCTGCGTTCAGGCTTTACTCTCTCATCCGACTCTGTTGCTTTAATTGTGTACCCTAATGTGCGTTCGCTTTTTTATTTCTTACGTACAGTCTCTTTTCTGACAGTTCGACAGGGTTTGCGAACTCGTTATTTTTGGCCATTGCACATTCAAGCTGATTTGTGATTTGTATAGCTTTGTCCAAAGTTAAATCTGCTTCAAGCTATAAACAAGCAAAAAAATTAAAATTGGCAGCTATGCACTTTCTCAAATGATTTGATCTTGCTGCATTTCCTCTTCTTTGTCAACAAATGCACAAGAAGACACCATATTCCGGAGCGTGGCCACGTATTGCAAAATGTTTTCATCATGCCTTTGCTCTCTTTGTGATGTTCCGCAATAGTATTAACTTGCGGGACAAAGTGTGCCCTGAGTGCAGTTAGTGCAGATGTAGCCTATATGTCGTACCCATATTTGGAGGGGTGTAGAAGATTCACTGGGCTTCCGTTGTAAGGCAATGAAGCAGTGTAGCATGCTTTTTAGTATCAAACTAGTCATCTCCCTCTGCATGAACTGCCAATAGATAGTTTTCAAACAGCTGCATCCTTGTACTGAACAGAATTGCAGGTTCCCCCGGGCATTGCAAACATGTAGGAGGAAGATTAACTGCCTTCCTTGTCGCCAGCATAAATCAGAAACAAGAACACATTTATCTTTATACGTTCGTCTGTTTACTGAAGCACTGCACGACACACACACACACACACACACACACACACACACACACGCACACACACACGCACACGCACACGCACACGCACACGCACACACACACACACTTCTCTCCTTCACTTACATGTATGCATGACAATTAGTGTTGGGTCGTTCTTGAACGATTCGTTCATTTTGAACAAATCTTTAATATGACTCAGGAATAACGAGTCATCTCAGGGAGGGATTCGTTCAGTCGCGCTTGCGCAACATCCTATAGGTTCTGTACTGGATTTAGTTCACCTGTTTCGAGTCCTAGGATTTTTCCGAGTCGTTCGTTCATCACGTGACTAATGGAGCATGAGCCGGAAAGAGAATTGATTAGTTCACCTTTCGAGTCTTCGGGTTTGAGACATTCATTCATTACATGACAGCCCCATAAGCTAAAACTATGCACTCTGAGGGAAAACGACTTAATAATAATAATAATAATAATAAAACTATGCACCTGTTTGTAAGGAAGCTTGCAAATTAACTAATTTCTCTATCCAATGCTGTCACATCACGTGACAAAAGCACGAACAATTCGAAAGACTCGAAATCGATTCTCTTTCCGGCTCATACTGCATTGGTTTAGCTTATGGGGCTGTCACATGATGAACAAACGACTCAAACCCAAAGACATGTCAGATAAAAGGCGAAGTGAGCAAATCATAGACTAAAGACCCAGGTAAACAATACAAAAATAATTTCTGTTTCTTATAGCATTATAGTTTTGTGATGCTTGTAGTGTGATCAATGTTTGCATAAGTAATAGATGTGTTAGGGAAGTAACACGTAACATGTTAATTATGTTTTGCTAAAAAAGAACGAAATGACTCGAAAAAAGATTTGTTCATTTTGATTAAAGATAAAGATTAAATCGTAATTAAAGATTTTAATTTTTTGGTTTGTTCGTTCGTTTAATAAAGTAGCCGGTTCATTTCACGGAGACTGCATGAGACGGCAGAAAGCGCATCTTGTTTCTCTTTGTGTTGTTTCTCTGTGTAGCCTACATAAATAAAAGCATATATATATATATACATACATGAACTTGCTGTTGAATTTTGCATTTTTGAAAGTTCAATGATAATATTAAAAAAACTTGCCGGACGGATTCATTACCCCGCTTTGTTCCGGGACCTCACAATTTACAGATTAAGCAGTGCTTACAATATTTGTTAATTTAAAATGTAACTACAATTTTTTATTATTTTCAATAAAAAAATAATAATAATAACATAATTGAGGCATTCAAGGCCAGAACACGCCGTCTCGCCCTTTGAGCAGCTAACAGGCACTATTAAATGTACTGTGCTATGTTGTTGGCGATCCTGAATGTAATGTATAAAAAATATTTTACTGCTTTCTCTAATGTGTCTTGCAAGACATCTATTCAAGATTGTTTATTCCACCAAAAGTAATTTCAAAGGAACATTATATGTAGGCCCATGTAGGCTACAGTTTAAGTCACCTTTGCAGGATGTGCAAAATGTTAATGATTTAAAAAGGGAGGGATTATTTAAAATAATTTTGTTTTTATTTAGTAGAGCAGCTACAGCTGTTTTTACATAATATATTTTTACATCGCCTAGTCACTGAAGACAATGATTATTCTTTGATAAAGTAAATGTGCTTTGCTCACTGTATAATTTGTTCGCTGTTTGAATAACCGTGGAAATGCGGTGTTATAATTAGAAACTTAAAATGTATTTTTATTAAACCTGTGATCATCAGGTTAAATAGGAGTTTAGTCTTATTAAAATATGTGATAAATTGTACTTGCCTAAAAGGGGTTTATGATGTGTGTAGTTAATGATTAGGCTACAGTGAGCGCGTTTGACTAGAGCGCAGTTAAAGAGCTGTTGTAGGTTATACTGTATGTGATTGTCGGTGACCCTCTTGAGCGAGAAAGCTTCGGAAAATGGAAAAAAACAACAACAACAAAAATATAGCTGCAAGCAGCGATAACCAGGGTTCAAGAATTTTAAGGCCTAAGGTGGTATGTTTTTTGATTGCGTGCTATCATGATCATATTAATTCATGATTATACAGCGTTTTTGAGCAACCGTTCAGTCTGTATTACACACGATGAGAAATATGTGCTGCTCCGAAACACAGAATACGTAGAGAGGTGGTGTAATGATTGGTCTGAGGCGAGTGGATCCACTTGCAGTAAGATTTATTAGACAGAATCAAACAGGCAATGGTCAGTGGGCAACAACAGGAATATCAGGGGCAGAGCAGAGACGTAAACAATACCAGGCAGGGGTTGAGGTCACAAGCACAGGTTCAGAGTTCCAAGGTTGGGCAGTCCGGGGTAAAACACAGAGATAACAAATACAGGGGAAACGCTCAGAATGTCAGCCGGGGCAAAACAAGACTTCGCAATGTTTGCATGGGAGTGTGCTGCTTAAAAGTGTGTGTGTGAATTAGGTGCAGGTGTGGTGAGACAATCAGTGCTAACGAGTGATTGGTGACAGCTGTGTGATTGGTGTAATGGTGGATGGGAATGTGTGAGTGCAGTGAATGATGGGAGATGCAGTCCATGGGTGATGTGCAGCTGTAGTGTGGTGCAAGAGATGTGGTGAGTGGCAACCAGATTCATGACAGGTGGTACTGTTATTTATTTATGTATAGGCTATATATTTTTTTACATGACTTAACAGGCGAGTCATAATAGTGAATATATTATATTGTTGTTTTATCTCTCGCCCCCCTGGTTAAGAAACACTGACCTAAAGCGTGATCTTCCAGCATTACCTTCGTGATCGATCTATTAGACATCCCTGCTCTAAGTGATGTTAAAAAAAAAAATAGTTTCTCATTTGTTTGAGAATTTATTTGCTGATTTTGATTTTATTTAAACAGTGCTTGACGCAGAATTGCCGCTGATATTAAAGTCAAAGTATAAAACACGCACGGTGCTTACAGGGTATTGTAATGAGAATTGATTTGCTGATTTTTATTTTATTTAAACAGTGCTTGACGCAGAATTGCCGCTGATATTAAAGTCAAAGTATAAAACACGCACAGGCGCTTACAGGGTATTTTAATGTAACTCCCCATCGTGTGTAATGGGAAAATTTCCTCACCATCACAACCCTAGTGCTCGGCAAGACTGTTTTGTGTTTGAGCGCCCCCAAGTTGTGTTTTACTGTAACTTCAGCTGCTCCAGACACGTGAGCAAAAGCGCCAATCTCATTGGTCGGATAGTTTTTGACGCGGCGCGTCAAACCAAAAAAACGAACCCGAGGCGTTTAAAAAAAAATGACGCTTTTACGCGTGGCGTTTTTCGTGTCGGTGTGCACACTCACATTGGCGCCCTTTGTTTAGTCACGAGGCGTTAAACGTTGACGAATAACGCGCGCGAAATTCATCCCGGTGTGAACGGGCCTTAAGGGGCATGCCAGATGAAGTCTTGATTTGATTTGTGTAGTTAACGTAGAAATCACATGACCAATTAAAAACAAAGCTTCACTTTCTTTCCAGTCATATGCACAATTCACTTTGCGTGTCAAAACACCCAATTCTTACTTTACGAGTAAGTTTTCATTCAGACTTATTCAATTACATTTTTAAAAACCCAGTAATACATACTTTTAATTATTTTTAAGAAAATTAAATATTTGCTATATTCTCTTTATAATTGTGTACATTATTATTTTATTACACAATATTGATATTTGTACTGGCATTAAATGCCACAGTTTAATACGTAAATTAATTTATAAGAGACAGAAATGAAATAAACACAAAACACATACTGTTAGCCTTTTATTTGTGCATGTAACATGAATCAGTCTATGGCATGTGTGGTGGATGCCATGTCCGACAGAGCCTCTTTCACAGGCATTTGGCTGGTTTGTTTATTATTAACCACCAGATAGTGCTGTTTCCAACACTCTCAAAGCTTTTAATCGTTTCTTGAAACAGTCAAAGGAAAGTCTCAATGCTTCACAGGGCTTCATTTGCCAATCATTAAGCAATGGTCAGGGCAAGCAGCAAAAAATTACAATAAATAATGAAACAGTCTAAGGTCCAATACACAGGCAAGGCTAGGCAAAAACAAGGCAAGATAAACATGGAAACACTCAGTTATGCAATAAGTGCGTTTGTGTGCAGATTAAATAGTCTTCCAAGATACAGTGGAAAGGTCTGATTTGGAGTGCCCTCTAGAGGAGCTTATTCATGGTCATGCTGGTGTGCCCTGACTTTGGCAACTGTAAGCAATATACTAATCGGCCTATAGTTTCCTACATTTGTTTTATCACCACCCTTAAAAATCGGCATTACTATGGATGACTTCCAAGCATTTGGGTAAATACCATGCATAATTGAGAGATTAATTAAATGCAAAATGAGGCCCAACCAAGTACTGAGTGCATAGAAATGAACATACTTTTCAGAAGCCTGACATTTCTGTTAAAAAATATTATTTTTTATTGATCTTATGTAATTTTATTATCTCACTCAGTCTAGTGGTGATTATTGATGTGAAAAACTTCTGATCTGCATTTAACAAGGATATACGTCTGCAATATTAACATTGTGTAGGGTATTTCCCTTCCTTTAGTATTACGGTTATAATAGATAAGTTGTGGCCACTCTTCCTGTTATAAAATTCAATTGAATACCTCACAAAATAATGGGGACCACAATTTGTTAAATTCTTTATAACATTTGTTTGTAAATCCATCGCTACCTGGACATTTTTCGGTTTAATTTTTTATAACTCTTAAAATCTCTTCTTCTGTTATTGGAGAGGTTAAAACTTTATTGTTTTGCCTTGTTATTGTAGGAAGATTTAAAAAATGTCAAGTAATTTTTAATTTTACTTGTATCTAAACATTCAGAAACTGGTTAAAGAGACCGGTAATAATGTCTAAAACTATTTCTAACTTTCCCTTTTTTTCAACTGACCCTTCCTTCATCCCTTATACTTGTTGTTGCAGAATATATTTATACATTTTTACTTTAAATGCTAACCTTCTTAAAGATTTTGCACTATTATCATAATATTTCTGTCTAGTAATTACATTTCTCGCAATTTCTGCAATTTATATGTTATCTAAGGCCTTCTTTACCTTCTTTAAACCTTCTATTAATATTTTTTTCATGTTTTTCTTGTAAACTTTTTTGTTGATTTTCTAAGTTTAACTTCTCGATTTGACTCAAGGTTCAAGGTTCAAGGTTTCTTTATTTGTCACATAATAAATTATACAGGGTATAATCAAAAGTGAAATGTAGGTCAAATCAGGTCCGCTCAGTGGACAGTGCAAAGAATAAAAAATTATATAAAAGTAACACCACACAAGAGCATATATATAGGTAAAAAAAGAAATAAAAAGTAAAATGTGCAGTAGAATAAAGAAAAGTGCAAAACAGTAAGATGTGCAAACACGTAGGATGTGCAAAAACAGTATATGGGACTTAATAAATAGTACTATAAACAGGAGGGATGAGAGGGATGTGCAAACGGATTTTTTTTTTTAATGTTTATGAAACAGAGTTTGTGTTAAGGAGCCTGATGGCCTGAGGGAAGAAGCTCCTCCTCAGTCTCTCAGTCTTTGCCATCATGCTCCTGAAGCGCTTGCCAGATGGCAGTAAACGGAAAAGATGGTTACCGGGGTGATTTGAGACTTTGATGATTTTAGCAGCTCTGCTTTTGCAGCGTTTGAGGTAGATGTCCTGCAGAGAGGGGAGAGCAGACCCTGAGATGCGCTCAGCTAAGTGCACGACTCTCTGTAGAGCTTTGCAGTCCTGGTTTGAGGAATTTCCATACCACACTCGGTTTCTTTTTCCATGATGCATATGCTATTATGTCCTCTCTCAAAGCCAAAGCCGTAGCTAAGACCCTCGCATTCTTACTATCCTCCATTAAAGTGTCTCTAGTTCTGAAATCTTCTCTGTCAGCCTAACTATTTCCCTGCATTTATCACATGTGAATCCCTCGCTGCTGACAGAGCTATGCTATATATGTGGCTAGCAGTGCAATGACAATACCAGGAGAAGCCATTATTCACCATGATGTAGAATGATTCCAGCTTACCACAGTTGTTCGGTGGACTCGTGAAAAAAGAGCAAGAGAGAAAAGACACAGAGTGAGACAGAGGGAAAAGAAGCGGTAGGAAACACGAGACATGAATGGAAACGTGAATGAAAAGCTAACAGGCCAACGGAATACTGACGCGCAGTCTTTATTAACGATCAATTTATAGTTTCTAAATGATTAAGTTATTTACAAACCAGTTATTTTAGAGTTGTCAGTGGTTCATAAGATTTATTTATTTATTTAGTCATTTAGCAGAAGCTTTTATCCAAAGCGACTTACAAATGAGGACATTATAGAAGCAATCAAAACCAACAAAAGAGCAACAACATGCAAGTGCTATTACAAGTCTTGGTTAGCCTAACGCAGTACACGTAGGAAGGTTTTTTTTAAGAAAAAGAGTATACAGAGAAAAATAACCTAGTGTCAGTTTTACAAGAAAAGCTAGCAGTTAGAGAATAAATATGCAATTGATAGAGGGTCAAATGTGTGTTTTTTTATAAAAAGAAGACAGATTAGATAAAATAAATTAGAATAAGATCATTTAGAAAGTGTAAGTAAATGATAAATAAACTATTTAAATGTACATTTTTAAAATCTTATTATTTAGACACATGGTAATAGTGGGTCAGTGTGTTAATAAATGCTTTATTAACACATATTCCTGCTGTAATTCATGATTAAGTCAGGTAGTTATAAAACATTTAGTAGTTGCCAGCCATCTATTTTTGTGAGCTCTTCTAAAGTGAGGAGTATTAATGCCTTGTAAAGCATTAACAAAGGAGATTTAAAGGATCATTTATCTCCCAAACAGAAGTCAAACAAACACAATACAGAGGGATACAGAACACAGAAATATTTTTTCAAGATGCAAATAATGAAACTGTACACTTGATAAAAAAATAAAAATATTACCTTAAATAAAATTATTACATTAAATTAAGTTAAATTTTTGCATCTTGAAATAAATATTTCTGAGTTCTTTACCCCTCTGTGTTTAATTTGTTTTATGTTAGGAAGATAACTGAGCTTTTAAATCTCCTTTTTAATAGATATGCTTATAAATCAAGAACAAGGCATTTACAGCTGTATTTATAAACTGCTTACTAATGACTTTTAATGTTGGGACAATGCTTTATAAAGGATGAAGGATGAACTGAACTGACTATTTACTAATGCTTACCTAATGATTCATAGCATGCAGTTATAATAAGGTGTTACTTGTTTTTCTTATTTTTCAGGTGTTGGTCATATGTTAGTCGCATAATTCCTGGAGGTCAGACTCTTTCCATTGGAGATTACTGTGGATACAAAGCCATTGTTGAGCATGAGTTTCTTCATGCACTGGGATTTTGGCATGAGCAGTCAAGATATGATCGAGATGATTACTTGACCATCAACTTTGAAAACGTCATTACAGGTTGCTTCATCTTTTTATTATATGAAATATTGTAAAATAGTTATGTGATTAATTTACTGTTCCTGATGCCATTCAAATAAAGAACACACAGTGAATACGCCATTTATTTTCAGGGCAGGAGAACAATTTCAATAAATACAATGAGAGCCAGTCCACCACCCAAGGCACCCCCTATGACTACTACTCTGTGATGCATTACGGTAAAAATGACTTCAGCAATGGCAAAGGATTCACAATTACTACCAAACGTCCTGAGTTCCAAGATGTGATTGGTCAACGCCTGGAAATGAGTGAATATGATGTGATAGAGCTCAACAAACGCTATAAATGTAGTGAGTATTTCCCACAATGTCCTTTAGTTTTATGTGTTTTGTTACATTACTGTTAACTTGTGGTTGTTAAATATCTCATTAGGATTTAACTGTTGTAGTTTTTTTAATTGCATATCCACAATTTTTTAAACTATGAGTCCTTTTCTCTAAATTATGCACACAACATGCATCTCTTGCAAAAGCAATACTTTGTAAAGGAATTTTCCTTTATGGACAGTAATCAAACAGTGAGACATAGATTCAGATGTATGTATTACATGTTTTCTCGCTTGCAGTTAGAAAAGCATTCTGTGTGTGATGATGTACTATGATTGGGAAGTGATAGAGGTAAGGAAACG
Organism: Oxygymnocypris stewartii; assembly: GCA_003573665.1. Lineage (NCBI taxonomy): Eukaryota > Metazoa > Chordata > Actinopteri > Cypriniformes > Cyprinidae > Oxygymnocypris > Oxygymnocypris stewartii. The sequence continues at coordinate 1,526,619 of QVTF01021140.1, forward strand.
CAGATGGTCAGGGGGTCAAGGGGGCATTTGCCTCCCTTTTCTGTATAACCATTCATCGGTAAACAAACTGGTATCTTTCCCTCTAGAGGAGGGAAGGAGGAGGCCTTGGAAGGAAAGGACTATAAAACAGACCGGCACTGCTTCTCCTTACTTCTTCTCCTTAGGGCGCTCTTGCTCTCTTGCTCACTTGCTACTTCTTATCTCTCTCTCTCTCTCTCTCTCTATCTTCTCTCTCTCTCTCCTCACTGACTCACAGCTATGTGTGTTATTTACAAAGGGATCTCTTGCAAGGGAATAAATACCTTTATTATTATAATTTGGACTCAGAGTTTGTCTCTTACTCAGTGATGATGTTTGTTAGAAAATTGCCACAACAGTTTGGTGTCAGATAGTGGGATTCCTTGGACGTGACTTCTGGACCTGACAGCGGACGGAGGCTGATCACCTTGGAGCTGAAAAGTTCCAACCCTACCTCGCAAAAAAGATTGAGAGACGAGGGACCGTTCCGCTGTTGGGACCAGAGGGATCGACCACTGGAATCAAAAAGAACCCAGGTGGCACAAAACGACATCTCTGGTAAGAAACAATTAAATTCAATTTAATTAGGGTGAAATTCAGTTTAAAGAGGGAAATTGAACCATATTGGCTGAGATTTGTTTCTGTGGTAGAGTAATCTGAGCACGAACATTCAGATTAGGTAACCTGAGATTAATTTGAGATCTGTACGGATCAAGAGGGTTTCAAACAGGTACCGAGGTTAATTGGGGTTAGGAAAAATCGAAAGATTTTGATAAATCACAATTAAGAGGGCACTAATAGTGCAACCCGACCCGATTGCGGGATAAGAGAAAATCGGATCTGCTGGAGACGTCTAGCAGATTAAAGAGCACGCGCGTGAGTAAATCCACAGGAGCAGAAAACAGCCAGTATGGGGATGTCTCAGAGCAAGCTTGTGAAATATGATACACCGGTGTACTACCAAATTAAAAAAATGTATTATGGTCAGAAATGTATGCAAGATATTGAAAAATTTATCAAGCATCATGATTTTCCCGAAGAGGGAACATTGAGTCTCACAAAACTGAAAGTGGTTTCAACAACCAGGTTGTTGTTGCAAATGCGTTAAACATATGTTAAAAATGTGAACAAACAGTAGATTGTTGGCTAAAGGAAGTAGATGGTTGGCTCAAGAAAGTTAGCAGGAAGGGAAAAAAGCAAGTGCAGAAAGTTAGCAGGAAGGAAAAATGAAAAGTGTGAAAGTCTATTTGTATGTGTCTGCACGACCAGAACCGAATGACCCACAGTATGTTTGTGTTTCCCACATGAAAATACGGTGAGGCCGGCACCGCCAAACACACATCTACCCAATAGCCCAGCTGGGTGCATTGAAATTCGCCCCGACCTCGACTGTTTCTCCGTCCAAGACAACCGCAGCGCGAGACGCTGAATGAACAAGCACGAGCAGCGCGAGTGACAGAGGGGGAGACAGATGCAGCTGGCTGTTGTACAGATTAAAGCAGCACGAGCGGCAGCGCAGACGGCACAACTGTGTGCGAGGGGTGAACATGACTTTTCTGGCTGCACGAAGTGCAGGTTGTCCAAGAACCATGGACACTGGGCACAGGATTGTCCAGAGGCGCGTAAGGCGGATTGAAACGAGAGGAACGGAGAACAGGAGAGGAGAGGGCGGGTGACAGGCATTCAGCAAGCTACGAAAAAGGGAAGTAAAAATTTATTGACACACACACACAACACGCTCACATACACTGATTCAAATACCGCTCTGTGCAATGAAGACATGCTTGCAAACCTTTATGTGTGAGTGTGTGGAAGATTTGAATAAGGCTATCTGCAATGAAGACATGCTTGCAAACCTTTATGTGTGAGTGTGTGGAAGATTTGAATAAGGCTATCTGCAATGAAGACATGCTTGCAAACCTTTAACTGTGAGTGTGTGGAAGATTTGAATAAGGCTATCTGCAATGAAGACATGCTTGCAAACCGTTAATGTGTAAAAGCTGAAGTTTTGAATAAGACCATGTGACTGATGAATGTCTGAGAATGTACAAAAGTTTAGGATTTTAAGGCTACAGAGATATCCCATGTTAGTTGACGGGACAATGATAGACTTTATGGTTGATTGTGAACCAAGAATGACGGATTTAGGGTTTGAAAGCACTTGAAGTCAGGGCATAGAATATCAGAAAACTGTGCTGTGCCGTTGAAATGTGAGACGGAGGGGGGGCAGGGCATTGAAACATGCGTTGTTGTGCTCTGAAACCTGTCCGGTTCCGTTAATGGCCAGGGATCTAGTGTAAATTAAATCTGAAACTCACTGCTGGCCCGTTTGGGATTTACAGGAGAGGAACAGCAGATGAGAGATTCTGATTGGGCACAAATGATTTTGAAATTGACAAAGATCGAACAGTATCAGCTAAAAAAAAAAAAAAAAAGGATGTTGCCTGACAGATTGCATTCATTGATATATGCATATATCAATATGAGGAAGAGTGGATTAACGGGGCAGAAAATGTTTTTGACAAGGTTTGATAAGATTTTCTGGAGTGAAAATGTGTGTGTGCTTTCGGCATGCCTGTCAAAAAAAACAAACAAATGAGGCTGTATTTGATAGCAGGCCAGTCTGCGCCTCACTTATCAGTAATCAAGGCCACCGAACAGAAATGGGAAGAAATAGGCCTGTGTGTGAGAAAATGTCTTTCTGCCACAGATTGGATTGAAAAGCCAAACGGGCAGAAACACAGTAGAAATGCAGGTGTTTTTATGGAGGAATGTGAGTTTGATGTTGCCGTACAGAGAAATGTGACTGCTATTGTCAGGAATGCAATGGAGAAACATGAGCACGGATCTATTTCTGCCACAGACATTCATCCTGTCCTGGCAGAAATACCTCCAAAATTGTGGGCAAAACACAAATATGATGTTGGGTTGATTAAAGGTTGTGAACCAGTTGTAATCACTCCAAAGTCTGATTACAGGCCATGTCAATCGCAATATCCCCTGAAGAAGGAGGCATTGAGAGGGATACAGCCGGTTTTTGAGTCTCTCCTGAAGGAGAGAGTAATAATTCCCTGTCATGATTCTCCAGTGCGAACTCCTATTTTCCCCGTAAAGAAAATAACATCTAACACAAGTGAACCAGTCACGTGGCGATTTGTCCAGGATCTGCAGGCTGTAAACTCAGCCGTTATTGCAAGAGCTGCCCGCGTACCAAATCCATACACAATTTTGTCACAAATTCCGCAAAATGCAATGTATTTCACTGTGGTTGATTTGGCCAACGCTTTCTTTAGCGTCCCAGTGGAAGAAAAAAGTCAGTTTTGGTTCGCGTTTGATTTTGACAACAAAGGGTACACGTTTACCAGGTTGTGTCAGGGCTATTGTGAGTCTCCGACGATTTACAATGAAGCGCTCAGACGGAGCCTTGAACCATTAACTCTATCGAGCGGAACGGCGCTATTGCAGTATATAGATGATTTATTGATTTGTACACGAGATGAGGTTACGTGCGTGGCTGACACTGTGACTCTCTTGCACCACCTGGCGCGGGAGGGTCACAAGGTCAGCCTGACAAAGCTTCAGTTCGTGAGACAGGAGATAACATTTTTGGGTCACACAATAACACCAAACAGTAAAGCAATCTCTGAAAAGCGGATAAAAGCTATCAAAGAGGTACCGAAACCCATAACAAAACGACAATTATTATCATTCTTGGGAATGTGTGCATATTGTCGAACGTTTATTCCAAATTATGCACATCTTGAAAAGCCCTTGAGAGCCCTGACAACAGGGAAAGGGCTGAGGTCATGTGACAAGATTAATTGGTCCACAGAAGCACAGGATGCGTTTGCACATATGAAACTGCAGCTGGCTCAGGCCCCAACGTTGGGCCTGCCTGTGCTTGAAAAGCCTTTCACCCAAATGGTAGATGAAAAACATGGATTTATGAGTTCAGTCCTTTTGCAAACCCATGGGGACAGATTACGACCAGTCGCATATTTTTCAACGAAGCTTGATGCAGTTGCAGCAGGCTTGCCACACTGCCTGAGAGCTGTGGCAGCTGCAGAGCTGGCTGTGCTGGCTTCAAGGGAATTTGTGGGGTATTCTGATTTGACTTTGATGGTCCCACACGCGGTCTCCATGATTTTGCAAGAGCAAAGAACATCACATTTATCAACAGCCCGATGGCTGAGGTATCACACGATTTTACTTGACATGCCAAATGTAACAGTGAAAAGATGCACAACTTTGAATCCTGCCACACTCCTCCCGACGGAGGAGGATGGACAGGAACACCATTGTTGTCTATCAGTGCTGGAACAGGTGTGTACACCACGTCCAGACCTGTTGGACACACCTTTAGAGAACTGTGACAATGTCCTCTTTGTGGATGGATCGGCGTCCAAAGATCCACAAACAGGCTTGAATAAGGTTGGTTTCGCGGTGACCACTGAATTTGAAGTCGTAAAGTCTGGCAAATTGCCATCAAATTATTCGGCTCAGGCAGCTGAATTGGTTGCTCGGACAGAGGCGTGTAATCTTATGGCAGACAAGGGTGTGACAATTTACACAGACTCGCGTTATGCTTTTGGGGTCACGCATAGATTTGGGGCACTTTGGAAGCATGGTAATTTTTTTTTGAAGTCGGATGGACATCCGATATTAAACGCAGCTCTTGTGTCTAAGCTTTTGGAGGCCATTCTTTTACCAGACAAGGTCGCGATCTGTAAATGCGCAGCGCACACTAACGATAAAAGTTTTATCTCCACAGGAAACGTGAGAGCAGACGCGGCAGCGAAGGCCGCGGCAGCACAGGAGACAAAAGAAACGACTTGTGCTTTGGTATCTGTGACTAACCCTGATATTTCCCCTTGTTTACAGAGTATGCTGACTTTTTTCTACAGGAGCAGAAAAAACAACAATGGAGGTCGTCTGGCTGCAGTCTCCAGGGGGGTGTATGGATGAGTGTTGATGACATTCCTTGTTTGCCCAAACACTTCTTTCAGCATTATGCTAAGTTGACACATGGGTTGGATCATGTGTCAAAAGCGGGTATGATAATGCAGATGAAGGAATTATGGTTTACAAAGGGATTTACAGTGGTTGCTGAAAATTTTTGCAAAAGATGTGTTACTTGTAACACACACAATGTGGCTAGAGGGATAAAAACACCCTTGGCATCTCAACCAGCACCAGCAGGTCCATTTGAATATCTAATGATGGATTTCATCGAATTAACCCCTTGTGGGAAACAGAAACACTGTCTGGTGATGGTTGACATGTGGTCAAAATGGGTTGAGGCCTTCCCAACCTCGAAACAAGATTCGGCGGCAGTGGCAAAGGCTCTGTTAACCGAGATCGTTCCGAGATGGGGAATTCCCAGAAAAATCAGTTCTGATAATGGCAGACACTTTGTCAATGATGCGATAAAGCAGGTGGGTCAGTTCTTGGGAATTGACATGAGAACTCACTGCAGCTACGCGCCCTCGTCAGGTGGGGCAGTAGAGAGGCAGAACCAGACAATTAAGAACAAATTGGCGAAATGCTGCGAAGAGACGGGTCTGACTTGGCTGAAAGCTCTTCCAATTGTACTGATGTACATGAGAATGAGAAAAAGAGTAAAACCAAACCTGAGCCCATTTGAAATTTTGTTTGGCAGGCCACCATTCATGGGCATAGAGGGGGGAAAACAAAGGCTGCCATCAACGGATGTGTGTGAAAATGACATGTTGAATTACTGCAAAGAAATGTCTTGTCTGTTGTCAAATATTTCTGTGCAGGTAAAAGCTGCCCAGGGGAAGGTTGCTGAGACATTCCTGCACGAGGTCAGACCTGGTGATTTCGTGGTGATTCGTGATCACAGGAGAAAGAGCTGGAAATCGAAAAGGTGGCTAGAGCCTTTCCAGGTGCTTCTGGTGACGCACACGGCAGTGAAGGTTGCAGAGAGGGCTACGTGGGTTCACGTGGACCATGAAGGAGGGTGCCGCCCATTGCGGAGGCGGAGCAATTGCTGGAGGAGGTTCAACGCGAGTGTCAATAAATGCTAAGATCCAGTTTGAAAAGCCCTTGCGTTGCAGCTGTGTGTTGATTGCGCAACCGGCGTACGGGTGGACACTGTAATCAACAGAACAGATAAGACTCTTAGTGTTTCAAAAACAGTACTTTCTCACATTCTTTGGTCATAACAGCACCTCTGATAAAGAGTAACTGAGAGAACGGAGCGTCCTAGACCGTGGCACCCATTCAGAGTAACAGGAATGTGTGGCCTGTATAAAACCACATGTATAATGACTTTGTTGTCAGTGACAATTTGCTTGGTAATACTACACTTCACAACAGGTCTGAAGGTGTTACCAACAGGAGATCAGACCAACAATATGATGACACAAGTAGCGGAAGTTACAGTGAAATGTGTTAATTGAGTTATGATGTTTTTATTTTTCTTCCTGAGGATGATTGATATGTAAAGAAGGTTAAAAGCAGCAGTTATCCGTGTACGAGAGGACGTACAAGGAGAGGGGTCGAAACTGAGGGATTTTCTAGATACTTTTAATATTTACATTTTATATTACAGGAGTAACTCAACAGTGATAAATTGATATGTTTATTTCCTACTTTGAACTATACTTTTCCTTATTTATACTATTGTGACTGAGGGTTCGGTCTAGGCCGAGAGTGCGACAGCAATGCCTGTCCATTTAGCCCGGCGATAGAATGAAATCTTTACTGTGCTTGCTAAACATTTACAGCCTAAGCATTTTTCAAATATTCAAAAAAACTTACTTCACAGGTTCAAGAAGAGTGATCATTTATGTGAAAATCAGAGATGAAGAGTATAAGTGTGATGTAATGGCTTGAACTTGTATTTATTATTATTTGTACTATTATTATTACAATGTTTGATTAATCAGTTATCAGAGAATGATAAACAGAGAGGAATTGTAAAGGAATTTTCCTTTATGGACAGTAATCAAACAGTGAGACATAGATTCAGATGTATGTATTACATGTTTTCTCGCTTGCAGTTAGAAAAGCATTCTGTGTGTGATGATGTACTATGATTGGGAAGTGATAGAGGTAAGGAAACGCAGATGGTCAGGGGGTCAAGGGGGCATTTGCCTCCCTTTTCTGTATAACCATTCATCGGTAAACAAACTGGTATCTTTCCCTCTAGAGGAGGGAAGGAGGAGGCCTTGGAAGGAAAGGACTATAAAACAGACCGGCACTGCTTCTCCTTACTTCTTCTCCTTAGGGCGCTCTTGCTCTCTTGCTCACTTGCTACTTCTTATCTCTCTCTCTCTCTCTCTCTCTATCTTCTCTCTCTCTCTCCTCACTGACTCACAGCTATGTGTGTTATTTACAAAGGGATCTCTTGCAAGGGAATAAATACCTTTATTATTATAATTTGGACTCAGAGTTTGTCTCTTACTCAGTGATGATGTTTGTTAGAAAATTGCCACAACAACTTTTTTTCAAAATTATTTGTATTAAAAAGTATATGTTTTTGCATCATAACACTACACACAAAAATCAAATAATGAGCCAATTAGATGCCAACTACAAGCATATGACATTTAACATAAATATATTTTTTTCTCAAACATGTTTTTTGCTTGTTCAATGTGCAGTGGAGTGCACAGGAGTTTGTCATAGCACTCATACATGTATGCGCAAAAATAAACTATATACAGTGTGTATGCACAATTGATGAACTTTACAGTTTTTTGAGCTCGACTAAATCTACACTAAACTGACTTGAGCTGAATAATGACACTATTGGCTTGTTAGAGCTGCTTTACAGCAGAATGTGAATTTGTTACTAGTGCAGTGTATGCTGCTGTTTTGTATAAAGCTTTATAGAAATAAATGTAACCTGACTTGTGTTCAGTATATATTTAAAAAGTAGTTTTAGTGTGTAAGCACTTAAAAAAAACTTTATAGCAACGAATGATGGTTGGCACTTTTTTGCAATAGTGATCCACTGTAGGGTGACCAGATTTCTCATGGTGGAATGATGGTCAAGGGGTGGGAAATATGACCATGATATGAGACAATATGAGAACAATTATTTCATGATATTTATATTATTTTCATATATAAAGAGAGAGGGGATTTAAACCCTTAAGGCTGATCCCTCCTTTCCATTTATAACTGCTCTCTGTATTCATTTATTTTGTAATTTCTTGTTTGTTTCCTCTAGATTTTATTTATCTGTATTTTTCTGTAATGGCTCCAAAGTGAGTCTTGAACCCTGGTCTCCGGCGTGGGGCGCACTAATAACGAGTCTAAATGGCTGCAGCCACTAGTGTCAGCCGCTAGTGCGTTTCTTTAGAACCAGTGAGGTTTACCTGCACAGTAACTACTCGCTGGCCTCCGTTACACTCACCCCCTAAACCTCACTCCCATCCGGGTCACTGGCACTATTGTGACTGTATCTGTGTCGTATGTGAGTAATTCACACTGAGATCAGGTGGATGGTCACCCAAGGTTGCTTTACTGGGCCTGACAGACAAAACTGGGACAAACATTACCAAAAGGCTGGTTAGAATACATTGCATCGATGTTGCATGAGAAGTCTTAGCAGTAGGGTGCTATAGAGACTCTGCTGCTGACATTTACTCAAAAGTGCATGTGACTTATAGTGGGCAAAAACCTCAAAATAAAGCACACATCAAATAAAATTAAACATTAATACAGTAAATTGCCATTAATACAGATAAACTATAATCATAAGTGACCAATATTTTACATATTTTGTATAAATGAAAAACAGAAAGAGAAGAATTCAGCCCTAAAATGGCACTGCTACACACTTCAGCACGTGCGAGAGCATACAACACATGTGCTCAGTGTTCGAATTGAGGGGGGCCCCGGACCTCCCATAAGCATTGGGATCCCCCACATAACACCCAAAAAAATATACTTGGGGGGTCTTCTGGTTTTTCAATAAAACTACAATACTTGAAACATGAAACTAGTGAAAATGAAATGAAAGGATTCGATTGCTGTATTACATTTAGACTAAAAATAGCTTGTTAGATCATATTTTTATGAGTTTTGCTCATTATGACCAATCACACACGATTCTGTTGAGCTTAGGAATGCAGTGACCAATCAGAGGTGTTCAGAATAGTCATCGCTGAATTTTGTTTAGACTGAAATTCGCAAATTCCCTCATCATAAGCAACAAAAGTGCAGATGTACGTACAATAAAAGTAAAGAGATTAATTTATCATACAGATTAAGTTATGAAATCTTAAACAATAACTAGACTGACTGTGCTCATTTAGAGTCTGTTATTTCACTGCATGATTCAGTAAAATAAAATACATTTAGAATGCTGCCAAAATTCAAGATACGGGGGTAGAAAACGTATATGCACTGAACAAAATTATAAACACAACACTTCTGTTTTTGCCCCCCTTTTTTAATGAGCTGAACTCAAAGATCTAAGACTTTGTCTATGTACACAAAATGACTATTTCTCTCAAATATTGTTCACAAATCTGAACAAGATGAAACTTCTAAACTATCTAAGCTAACGGAGTGTGTTAAAAATGTAAAAGATTGGATGACCAATAATTTTCTCCTTTTAAATTCAGATATTATTTATTGGACCTAAAAACAGTACACAGAATCTCTTGGATCACAATTTGCACCCAGGCGGATGTACTTTTACTTCCTCTACAGTCAAAAATCTGGGTGTTACATTAGACAGCAACCTCTCTTTTGAAAATCATATTTCCCATGTTACAAAAACAGCATTCTTCCATCTTAGAAACATTGCCAAGCTACGGAACATGTTAAGTGTTTCTGATGCAGAAAAGTTAGTTCATGCATTCATGACCTCTAGACTGGACTATTGTAATGCACTGCTAGGTGGTTGTCCTGCATCTTCAATAAACAAGCTACAGATAGTACAAAATGCTGCAGCAAGAGTCCTTACCAGGTCAAGAAAATATGATCATATTACTCCAATTTTACAGTCTCTGCACTGGCTACCTATTAAGTTTCGTATCAGTTACAAAATATTATTACTTGCCTATAAGGCCCTAAATGATTTAGCTCTTGCGTAACTAACTAATCTTCTATCACGCTACAATCCAAACCGCTCCCTAAGGTCGCAAAACTCTGGACTCTTGGTAGTACCTAGAATAGCAAAGTCCACTAAAGGAGGTAGAACTTTTTCATATTTGGCTCCCAAACTCTGGAATAGCCTTCCTGATAACGTTCGGGGTTCAGAGACACTCTCTCTGTTTAAATCTAGATTAAAGACACATCTCTTTAGCCAAGCTTTCATATAATGCATCTCATAATCTTGTACTGCCAGTCAATCTGAACAAATGCACATTATTATGCTTTAGCTTGGGTTATTATGATCATTTCTGCTTGGATGGAACAACAGATGATGCCAACCCCTCAGACAATATACAGAATTAACCAAATTTTGCCAATATATATATATGGAATATATAAATCTATTGTAGAAACTGAATTTCCTGTAAAGCTGCTTTGCCACAATTGTATCGTGAAAGCGCTATACAAATAATCCTGAATTGAATATATGTAATATATATTTGTTTGTTTATTATAATTAATAAACACATATACATATATATATATATATAATACTATTTATTATTTTAGAATGTATTTATTATTTTTTCATATTTGTATATTATTATGTTTTAATTACAATTTTATATGTATAAATGTATTATATTTCTATGTTTATATTGTTGCAATTTCTAACAATAATTCTATTATGTAGTTAGGTATTTTATTATATTTTTAGTTATTTAGTTATATTTTTATGAGGTTTTCACTGGGGATATGTCTCTGGGGCTCATTGCAGTGATATTAGAGCCTTTGTGTCATCTTCCTCTACAGGTGTAATCAGGTTTTGAGAGTTATCACTCTCTCACTCTTTACCGTGTAACTTGTATTTAGGTATTGTGATCACTTGAATATACAGGCACACATTCAAATATCATAATTCAGTTTTACATTCAAAACCTGGGCCCGTATTCATAAAACATCTTATGGCTAAAAGTAGCTCCTAACTCGCCAATTTTGGAGAAAATCTTAAAAATAGTGGGCATGTCAGTCCTAAATTTAGGCTGTAAGAATATTTCACCAAGTGTTTTAGCTCTAAAACTAGCTCCTAAATCTGTGAAATATTAAGAGTAGTGAAGTCACTAAGACCAACTCACAAGTCACAGCTATCCTAAAATGGCTGATGCCTGCAATCTGCCTTAGAATATAAACATTTAAGAAACATTTGATGATAAATTATCCACTTTTTTCTTTGATTATATCCTTTTCACTAACCGTTTTTTTCTTTTTTGGGCAGTTACTTCAGTTGGGAAAGAAGTTACAGCTGTTCTTACATGCAGTTTGGATTTATTTTACATTTGCATGTCATACTATCAGTCATGATTATTCTACTCTGTTAATTAAAAGGCGGTTTATATGCATCTGCTACAAGAAGCATAGATATAAGAGACTGACAATTAGCAATTAGTGACCCTTAGCCTGCATGTTAAAATCTTTATTCGAATGTGGCAATTAACATTACATTTTAAACCTTTATTTGGATATGGCAGCATAATATTGTGCACTACAATATTTATATTAATAAATCTCTGACAGAGACCCCTCCTCTCTCCTATCAGCCAATCACTGGGTGCATAGTTAATAAGCATGCTGACATCATCCATAGTAACAAGGTCAACCCCGCCCTTATTTACTCTTAGCTTAACACTGCTCTCTATTCCTTAGCACAAGTTTGTCTCAGCAGCTTTGTGAAGAGGTTTTAAGACAAAACGCTTAGCTAAAATCTTTCACTGCTATTTAGGAGAACTCTTAGTGGTAAGATAAAATGTTTTATGAATACGGGCCCTGATCCGTCATCACACTAAGAACCTGCCACTCATGAATCATCTCTTCTGTCTGCTGATCCATTGTGATTGACAACGTCAACATCATCCAGCTCTGCAGTGTGCGTGTGTGTGTTATAATAAACAAACTAATTTCTGAGAAAAAATAAATGCATTAAACTATACATTACAATTGTAGCAAATGAATAAATGATATAACTTAAAATAATGAATAAAACACAAATATAACAAATACATTATAAATGAAAATGCCCCATCGGGACAAGACCAAAGGAATCAAAGAAGCCCTTTACACAATCTGACATGGCTGCGGTTGAATTGAACTGCGGGTTTCGCCAGAGGAGAACTGACCCCCCCCCCCCCCCACTAAGCATGGTTTATCCCAAGGTTTTTTCTCCATTCGGCCACAGAGGGACTTTTGGTTCCTTGTCGCTGTCACCTCTGGCTTGCTCGGTTGGGGAGACTTCATTTCTGGCGATTATCGTCGATTTGATTGCACAGATACTATTTCAACTAAACTGAGACAAAATCTGTATTGTTAAAAGCGCTATATAAATAAAGGTGACTTGATTAGTTTAGTAACGTTGTGAAGAGTGATTGGATGCTAAACATGCACACTTGGGTTTGTTTGTTAACAAATTAGACCATACAATTTAGATGTTTGAAACTGACCCCAAACCAGCCCAAATGTTGTCCACCCGCCCAAGCCAATTTTAAAGCAAATAAGCCAATCAACCTAATCCTCTGACTTTACATGATCTCTTACATGTATGAAAAAGTTAGGATGACAGGATGCACAGAGACATGATAAATAGATTTTGATTGTTTTGTTTGTGTTACAGATTCGTTCATCTCTTTCCTTGATCACTGTAGTTTTGATGATGAATCTATGTGTCAGATGAGTGTCTGTTCTGCTGCTGATTACGGCTGGCAGAGAGTGAAATCAGTGAGTGGTGCCAATGTAACTGACCACACATACTTGGGCAAAGAAAAAAATGGTGAGAACTGTTACAGTTAGTGAATGTAAAATGTCTGCTTTGATAACATTTCTAGTTTGAAGATGTTTGCATAGAATGAAGGATGAATTAGATTTTGATTTCCCTCAGAATTAATGCTTCTTTTTCCATCTAATCTCATTACTGCAGGGATTTCTTTCTTCATGCACTTCAGCACTGAGGGCAGAAATGAGGGGGACACTGTCAGACTGGAGAGCAAGATAATGACCCCAACAAGAGACTGCAAAGTCCAGTGCCTGCAGTTCTACTACTATCACAGCGGTAATGAGTCTGCCCAGCTCAACATCTGGATCCGAGAGTATCAGAATGAAACCGACAGCAGGGGAACTCTCAGTCTTATGGATCAGATCACAGGTGTGTCTCTTTATATTAAAAAACAGTTTAAGATGTTTGATACATATTCAATGTTACTGACAGGGCCCTATCTCTTCTTGCAGGACCCCCTGGTAATTACTGGAAGCTGCATCATGTGGCACTAAATGCTAATAAAACCTTTCAGGTTGTATTTGAAGCCCGTAAAGGAGCTGGAAACTCCAGTGGAGGATTTTCACTGGATGATATCAATATTTCAGAGACTGAGTGTCCCCACACATGGCAGCTAAGAGACTCTGAGAAGGTTTTGAATAAAAGTGGGCCACACTCGATGTACAGCCCATTGTTTTACTCCAGTGAAGGTTATCGCTTTCAGGCTAGCTTAAGTATGTATACGGATTCCTTTTCTATATCTGTTCGTCCTGTATCTGGTGTATATGATGGCCAGCTGCAGTGGCCATGTCCATGGAGACAAATAACCTTGCAGATGCTTGACCAGAATCCGAATATACAGAAGCAGATGTCCCTTGAGCAAAGCTTCACAACTGAACCTGCTTTGAGTTCTTACAGTGAGCTCTAATGCAATCTTATAATGTTTCTGATTATTTTACTTATTTTAAAGTTATCTGTAGCTTTTGAAAAAGCCTTAAGTCTTTTAAAAGACATCTTTTTTCCAATAGGCTACTGGGACAATCCTAAAAATGGAGGAAATCAAGTCATTTTCGGAAATGAGTCTGTATTTGTGGGTGCTTGGATAAGTGGATATTACATAAGCAAAGATGATCTGACTAAAAGGGAGTTTATCAAGGGTGGTGACATGATGTTTCTATTCAGCATGCAAGGTAGGTTTTATAACGTAACCTCAGAAAACTAGATAAACTTTTAAAGAAAGTTATCTATTAAGAGCAAACTAGGCATAATTAGAATGATAAAAATGATTCAGTTGGACATCTTTGATGCATTTCCATTGTGTCTCACATTCTAAGAAACAATTTACTCAATTATTGTTCACCAATCCAGATATCTCCGGGCTACTTCAGAAGGACTCTCTACCCTGCCCGAAAGCAACAGTGAAGAGCTTTAACGTTACTCTGAATGCAACTGCCCAGCAGGGACCATGTGTTCCAAGGTGAATGCCCTTTTGAGTTTTTGAGTTGTCTTGAGTTTTTCAAACAGTTACTCATGAGTATTTTCAAATGATCCATTAATTAACAGGTCATTTGTTTGTGAATCAGACTACAGTGGTTGCACATATTTTTGATTCTCTTAAATAACTGGCTCTTGAGAGTTATTTGCTTGGGAAAAGGATTTACTACATGGACATTACAAAATTCACTTTATCAAAATATATGCATGAATTTATTAATATTATTATTTATTCTATTACATCAATAATGTTTATCTTGCCTTATGTGCTTCTTTTACTTTAGTGCATGTGTGGGCACATCTTGCAATTCCAGTGTGAAGACGGCTTCCTCTCTGATCAGCTTGCTGGTTTGCATTCTTTTGCTAATGAGTTAATCATGAAGAATCACTATTATTATTATTATTATTATTATGTCTGACTACAAAAGAGTTCAGTGCCAAATAAATATTTAGCTTTCTAGTATATGATCATTAAATATGCATTGTTGAATAATTGTGTATTTTTAACACATTGTCTATATTCATTTATCAACAATCAATGTTAAATATTTTAGCGTTAATTATGTTTACCAATTTATTGTCATGATGTATGATTACACATTCTTTGTAGCGTAACTATTTGGCTATTTGATTTTTTTCTAACTGATTAATCCCTGCACAGAAACTATTGGTTTTAAAATACATATCTAATCTTTTTTTCTTCACTGTATATGTAACAAAACAATGCTGCAAGTAATCAGTTCAGTAAATATTACTAAAATGTTCAAGTGTGTTTTATTGTTAATGTATCAACTTATTTTATGAAAAGGAGCATAGGTGCAAATGCAAAGTAAATAAATGTGGTGTCATCTATTGGCAGTCGACAGGGCTGCCACTAGGAACAAAAAATAAATAAATCATATACATTTATTATAGATGTATAAAATAATTGAGTATTTTCTGATAAACTGCATAACACTGTTTAAGAAACGCTAAAAAAATAATTCATTACACTAACTGTTGTTTAAGATTTCTGTCAAGCTGTGATTAGTTTATTGCCACAAGTCACAATTGTGACACAGTTTACTCTTTCAATCAGTCAGTTTATCAATTTTACATTTACATTTAATCCTTTAGCATATGCTTTTACCTAGTATGGATACGGATAGCTAGGTTGGACCACACTGGCCGATACTGATTAAATCACCCGATAGTTTTTTAAATGCTTACTGAACAAAAACTATAATAGTGCTTTACTATTTAAAAAAATTAATTCTGAAACATAATTTGTAAATTAATCACAAATATTACATTTACATTTATGCATTTAGCAGACGCTTTTATCCAAAGCGACTTACAATTGCATTCAGGCTATACATTTTTGTATTAATTAATGTATATTAACTATTAATTATATATAGATATATATTAAGTATATTAATACTAATTTTATTTATCGTTAAAATTAGTTTATAGTTTATTAACTAATGTTAACAGAAGAAAAATGTAAAATTTCTAAATGTATTAGTAATAGTAAAATGAACACACTTTAACAAGGAACGATACTTATACACTGCGTGAATAATTATTAGCAACGTTGATATTCTGATGATATTTTTTTCCCCAAGCACATTTTACCAATTCTAAACCACATCAATCTTAATAACTACTATTAATTTTGTATTTAATAATTTATGAGTGATATATGATTGTCCATGAAGGCTGGAAGAGAAAATCTCCTTGTATTCAGAAGTCGGTGTCACAGGCACAGGTTCAGAGTTCAGAGTTCAGAGTTCCAAGGTCGGGCAGTCCGGGGTCAAACACAGAGATAACAACCAGCAGGATGGGTAACGCTCAGAAATGTCAGCCGGGGCAAGAACAAGACTTCGCGGTGAGTGCATGTAAGAGTGCTGCTTAAATGTGTGTGTGTGAATGAGGTGCAGGTGTGGTGAGACAGTCAAGGCTAATGAGTGATTGGTGACAGCTGTGTGATTGGTGTAATGGTGGATGGGAATGTGTGAGTGCAGTGAATGATGGGAGATGCAGTCCATAGGAGATGTGCAGCTGTAGTGTGGTGCAAGAGATGTGGTGAGTGGCAACCAGATTCATGACAATAAGTATGGGTCAAAATTATTTGTTTTTCTTTCATGCCAAAACTTCATTAGGATATTAAGTAAAGATCATTTTTCATGAATATATTTTGTAAATTTCCTACTATAAATATACCAAAACGTAATTTTTGATTAGTAATATGCACTGCTAAGAACTTTATTTGGACAACTTTAAAGGCAAATTTCTCAATATTTAGACATTTTTTTTGCACCCTCAGATTCCAGATTTTCAAATAGTTGTATCTCAGCCAAATTTTAAAGATGGTCCTCACTGCAGAACACAAGAGCCAAGTGGCGAGGTTGGATCCAGATCCAACTCCTCCCACCTTACCTATACCTAAACGTACCCTTCTCTACCCCATTTAGATGTGAATCTAGCCCCGCCCCCTGGATCTTTGTTCCGCTGTGAGGGGCTACTGAAACATTGTCCGATCCTAACAAACCATACAGCAATGGAAAGCTTATTTATTCAGCTTTCAGATGATATATACATCTTTTCATTTATCCTTTTAATTGAAAATTATTACTGATTTTGTTGTCCAGAGTCACATACGGTACAAGTAGAGTAGAAATTTATATATATAAAAAAGGTAAAGAAATAGGATAGAAGTAGGATAGAAAGTGCAATAATTAATGGGTCAAGTGTTGATTAAAGAGATGTGTGTTTAGCTGTTTCTTGAAAATTAACCAATCAATCAAGCAAGCAATCAACCAACAAACAGACTGTCAAACGCATTGTCTCGCCTGGAGTTGCTGTGAGCTTCTGGTTTTCTCGGTGTCCTGTTGCTGCCTCCAGTGAGCCCAGTTCCACAAGCTCCCTCAAGAGTGGTGTCCCCTGGACCAGACCTCCTACTGTTTTGTTTTGCCTTTTTCATCCAGTTCTGTGTCTACGTACGACAGACTGCTTTGTTTTTGCTTCTTCATTAAAGACTGTCTCTACTACTCCTTTCGCACTTGGATCCTTTATACACCTCCTGACAGAATAATCCGACCAATCTTCATGGATCCACCAAAGGAGGAACCATTTCGGTCAGCAATGGAGATGCAGGGATTCATGCTCGGCAGACATGAGGAGGAGTTGTTCGCCTCCCGTCATGCTGTTTAAACCTTGACTGCTCAGGTGACGGATTTATCTTCGCATCTACTTATGCTTTACCAAGAACCATCATCAGATCACTGCTGACACCCACACCCTGAGCCGCGTGTTAACAACCCCCCCAGTTATGCTGGTGAGCCTACAGAATGCAGAGCTTTTCTGTACTCAATGTGAGGTTGTCTTTTCTCTCCAGCCCCATACGTATGTGGGAGACACCGCTCGGATAGCCTTTGTACTCTCGCTTCTCACGGGGCGTGCACGCGAATAGGGCACTTCTGCTTGGGAGTCACGGACTCCTTGCTGTAGCCGTTACGAGCTCTTCAAGGAGGAGATGATCAAGATCTTCGATCGTTCTGTTTTCGGCCGCGAGGCTTCGCACCTTCTCACAACGCTTCATCAGGGTCTGTCGCTGACTTTGCCATTGAGTTCCGGACTTTGGCGACTATGTGCGCGTGGAATTAGCCCGCTCAGGTCGCCGGCTTTTTGGAGGGACTGAATATGGATCTCAAGGAAGAGATCTATGCGCGTGGAACGCCTGCTCAGTTGGATCAGCTTATTGAACTGGGTATTCATTTGGACAGGTGCTTCGAGCAGCGGCGGCGGGTTCGAGTTTCCGATTCAAGACCACTAAAGACTCTGACACCAGCTGTGGTATCTTCCCCTCTCTGTTCTGATCCAGAACCCATGCAGCTGGGGGGGTTCGCATCTCTGCGGAGGAACGACAATGGCGGATTCTGAACCGCCTCTGCCTTTACTGCGGCAGGGCTGGACATTTTGCTTCTTCATTAAAGACTGTCTCTACTACTCCTTTTGCACTTGGATCCTTTACACACCTCCTGACAGTTTGGTTCTTGAATGAATCGTTCTTTTGAGCCAGTTCTCAGGAAGTAACCGGTCGAGCCAGTTCATAAATTGTTCTGAATCAGACTTTAGTTGTTGGTTGATGGTGTAGGACGCACAGCCGAAGTAGCACGTCCGACTCAAAAAATAACCGAATGAGCATGGCCGTGGGAACTAGGGGTGCTGAGGGTGCTGCAGCACCCCCCGCAGCAGGGTTGGGAGCAATGCCCCCAGATTTCCATTGTGTTCCTCGATCATCTCCACTTAATTTTTGTGATAGTTTTGTGATGTTAATTTAGTTAATGTCTATTGTTATTTTTTTAATGCCTATTGTTAATGCTAGGTTTTACAAAATGGCTTCATACTTTCATACACATGCAAAAAAGGAAAAGCCCACAGAGAACTTTAAAATATGCAATACGTGATGACTGTTAAAAAAATAAAGGTGCTAAACACCAAAAACTTGATCTCAAAAGAGAACTAGAGAAACAGCAATTCCCATCTGAGATTTATTGCTGAGTTGTCCATTGGTGAAGTCAATGTTCAGATCCTGCAAGTAGAAAACAAATCCCAAAACATAATGGTTTTTGTAAAAGTTAAAATATAATCCACAGTTTGTGTTGAATCTCAAAATACCCCTCCAACCCCAAAATAAAATGTGTGTGTATATATATATATATATATATATAATCCTTGTGAAACTTTATGATCCATAAACAGGAATTGACACAGGTCGAAACATTTGATTCTCTTCTATCCCATGTGTCCATTCAGCATAGGTTGGACCACTAAAGGCTTCACGCTACAATTCATGCAGGCCAAGTTAGCGGTAAACACATAACACAAAGCCTCTTTACAATAAGATGACCAGACGTGCCACTTCCCAGGGACACCTTACTTTACAAAAGACAGAACATTTGCCATCAGCAAACATCCTCAGCAAATATACCATCAACTAAACAAACAAAAATAAATAAATAAAAATAATAACAAAAACATTACTTACTTATACTGGGTGAGAAACTAAAGTTTCCCAAAAGTCAATTGTGAGTCAAGATCAGTTAGGCCATTCCTATCTCTCCTTAGCAGACTGACTTCTCTGACTACACAGAGTTTATTCCCCACTATGTATAGCTCCCTAGTGCCCCTTAATGATGAGGAAGAGGAACTACGGAAGAACCATGCCTGTACCTGCCTGTATGAACTCCTGACAACATCTAGACATGCTCCTTATGAGATGAGGCATCAGTGAGCTCCTGGACAGTCTGTGGTGCAACAAATGCTCCGATATGTAATGTCCCTGAGGATCTCCATTGGTCTCAAGTTTGGGGAACGTGAGGGTCTGTCAATGCCATCAATGCGTTCATCATCCAGAAACTGTCTACACACCCTGACCACATGAGGCCTGCACTGTCCTGCGCCAGGAGGAACCCATAGCCACTGCAGCAGCGTAAGGTTTGCCAGAGGCTCTCATCCCAGAGAGGATTTTATCCCAGTGCCTAACAGCAGTAAGGGTATCGTTGGCGAGCACATGGATGTCTGTGTGACCCTACAAGATATTCCTCCCCAGACCATCCCTGACCCACTACCAAACAGTCATGCAGTATGATGTTGCAGGCAGCATTACATTTTCCACGGCATCTTTCTTTCATATTTGTCATGTGCTCAGTATGAACCTGCTCTCATCCGTGAAGAGAACGGGCCATCATGGCAGACATGCCAAGTCTGATATTCGCCACAAAATGCCAATCGAGTTGCATGGTGCTAAGCTGTGAGCACAGGTCCCATTACATTCCATCAGATCCTTATGCCACAATCATGGAAGTTTCTGACATTTTGGCCAGTAAAATGCACACCAGTATCTTACTGAAGGTCATTTCGGAGGACTCTGGCAGTGCTCCTCCTGTTCCTCTTCACACAAAGCAGCAGATACCGGTCCTGCCGCTGGGTTGTTGCACTTCTATAGTCCTGTCCAACTCTCTTCATGTAATGGCCCATCTCCCGGTATCTCCTCATAATCTTGAGACTGTGCTGGGAGAAAAAAACAAACCTTGTGACTGCATGCATGGATGTCCCACTCTGTTGAACCGGGACTTCCTGTGTAATGTGATTGGGATGCAGATACTGCCTCGTGATACAAGTAGCGAGAAGGACCCTAATAAAACACAAAACTAGAGACAAATCAGTCAAGAAAGAGAAGGAGAGAGCAATTGTCTCTGGCACCACCTGCAAAGCCATTCCCTTTTTGGGTTTTGTCCTACTGTTTCCTCTAAAGTGCACCTGTTGTCACTTTAATTGGGAATAAAGCATATGAAACTGATTCACAATCACTTATGCTTCCTGACTGGACAGATTGATATCCCTGAAATTTTATTGATTTGCTGACTTGGACATTTACATATTTGAATACCTTGGTAAGTTTTGAAGTGTTTTTAAATTAAGATATGGTAGGTACACATCTCTATAGACAATATCAAGGGGAAACCCTTCCCAGGATGACACATTTAAATTAAAATAAACTAGTGGTGGGCCGTTATCGGCGTTAACGTGCTGCGTTAACGCGAGACTCTTATCGGCGATAAAAAAAATATCGCCGTTAATCTATTCTCAAAGTTGGGTTGGGAGCTGGGTCTATACTACGCAAGCTATGATGACTTTCACCCTGATATTTTAGCGCGGATGTATACCTAGCCGAATTGCACTGTAGGGGGCGAGAACGAGTCTTCGAACTAGAGGCTCGCAGTCCGTGATGGACAGATTGTTAACGGCTGGTCTATGTGGTAATACAATCGGGCAGGACATCCAAACGCTCAGCTATCATTCATCAACCTCAAATATGGCTTTTCATCTGAAAGATGTATGTAGTAGCAACTTTACATGGCCGCTCAATATGATGTTAACCTAGAGAAACGTGCGCTATTGAAGTGTTTGTGTGGAAGCGCGTTTGCTGCAGGACAGGCTCCGGTGCGCTCACTTGCTCTTAAAATCTCCTTCATTCTTGGTCATACAGATAAAAGTAGCCTAATACATCTTTCGAATCTGTAAAGACTCTACGTTTATTTGTGTGCACTCAGAATAACAACGAAACGTTGCGCTTTTAAGCAAACAGGATGCGCTTTAGGTCTCATGTGAACTTGAGCGAGAAACTCCGTCTTTGAAAAATATATCTATAGAGAGTGAAATGTCTAAAAAATAAAAATAGAAGACGTGTGTGTTAGCATGGATGATTTACGTGAAATTTAATCTGTGCAACACTGTGCATAAGATGGCTTTCAGTTCAATATAATAACAAAAACGGGGTTTTTATTCAACTAATAAGGTGGGCACGCTGTGATCTGTACTATATTTGTACTGTAATTGACAGTTATAAAAAAATAAATAAAAAAAACAACAACACGGGAGTGGGAGGGAATGGGAGTCATTCTTCCGGGAGTGGAACGGGATTTTCCTCCAGTTTTTCCGTGGGATTGGGACGGGAAGAGATTATAGTTTGTGATGCATTTTGGAAACAGGAGATGAGCCCCTGGTCTAATGCACCACCTGGCTTGAGAAACCCGTTCTCAAAGACTTACTTTTAGTCATTATTTGGGTAGCACACATATTCTGAATGCCTTCGGCAGAATTCAAATGAGCCATTTTAATCTAGATTAATCTAGATTAATTCCAAAATTAATCTAGATTAATCTAGATTAAAAAAATTAATCTATGCCCACCTCTAAAATAAACCCATACATACTAAGCATATCACTGAAAATCTTACACTAATTTTTGGTTTTCAACATGTATAAACGTATACATTTATAACGTAACCCCAGTTCCCCTTAGTTAAGGGAACGAGCATCGCGTCCACTTTGACACTATGGGGAAACTATGTAACATAAACCTCTCCACTTCCAAAGGGGGATTAGGTAGAAGTAAGCAGACAAGATAAAGCCAAAAGGAAGGTAATCTTAAGCGACATGGACTGCAAATTGGCCGACTGGAGTGGCTCACAGGGAGGGTCCTGTAGGACCTTGAGGACTATAGACGAGTTCCAAGTCAGCACAGTATGAGGATGAGGTGGATTCAATCTCCAAGCTCCCCTCAAAAGCTGAACAACTAATTAATTTATTTATTGACTGGCCAGCCACAAGAGAATGATTCGCCATGATAGCTGCCACATAGACTTCGAGTGTGGAAGGGGTGCGCCCCTTATTCAACAACTCTTGTAGAAATGTTAGCACATGGGGCAGCCTTTTTTGGCTGTGTCTCCTGTCTGCTACCAAGAAACGAACATGAGACCTTAATTTTATGTTCCGTGAAAGTAAGGGCCCCATCATATATTTTGTGTAATGTCAAAACAGTACATGCAGCCTCACCATATGTCTACACATTCCATTCATGCAGGCCTCTACACCCAGGCAGATACACAATTATAATAGTTGGATAACTTGATGCATAAATTGCTATGTTTACATTGATTATAATTGATTAATTTATATTTTGATTAATAGAACTCTTCTTCATACTCTAGCCTTTAAAATTGTATTCGTCACACTCGCGGGGAGCTGCAAAGACTCCTGTTGAGGGGCCAAATATAAAGGGGTGGGAAAGCCAAATCATTCCTTTTGCTTGCGAGATAAGGTCCTTCCTCAATGATATTGTCCAAGGGGCTGCCTAATGCAGCTGAATCAACTCAGGGAACCACATCTGATTCCTCCAGAGCTGGGCCACCAGGAGGACAGAGCATCTGACTTCCCTGACCAATTTGATAACCTGAGGAAGCAGGGAATTTGGGGGAAGGTGTACAGACGAGTGCTAGGCCAATTGTGGGCCAGAGCATCTTGCTGTCTCGAGAAGTAAATTGGGCAGTGAAAGTTGTCTTCTGATGCAAAGAGGTCCTCCTCTGCCCTCCCGATGGAAGCGAATAATTTGAACCACTTGAGTATGTAGTCTTCATTCTCCTGAAGATATATTGTCCCTGGACAGCATGTCTGTCCCTTGGTTCAGTCTGCCCAGCACATGAACCGCTCTCAGTGAGAGGAGTTTGCTCTGTGCCCATAATAGGAGGCGTCGAGCCAACCTGAGAAGGAAGCGTGACCTGAGACTTTCTTGGTGATTGATTTAGGCTACCACTGTCATGTTGTCCAAACAGACCAGGATGTGATGTCCCTTTAAGGCTGGCAGGAAGGTTTTTAGGGTCAGAAAATCCACCATCATCTCGAGGTAGTTGATTTGTAAGTGCTGCTACAGGTTTAATCGGGAGATAAATGCCGGTCTGTCTTCATACAGAGCTTGCAAACCCAAGCTGGAGGCATCTGTCAAAACTACCTTCCCTCTGGAGGCCATTCCCACCAGGACGCCTGATTGAAACAGGTGAGAAGTTTTCCAATGGGCCAAGGCTCTGATGCAGCAGTGGTTTATCCTGATATAATACCGCTCCAAGTGGGCCAAGTGGGCATCCTACAAAAAGCCCTGAGGGGACGTGAAGTCCCTAATTTGAATTATCAGCTTTATAGTCAGGGAGTGTTCTTGCGTAATCCATGCCCTTTGGGCAGAGTTGATAATTGTACCCTGAAAGACCACTCACTGTATGAGAGACAAACCACTCTTGGCTAAATAGATTTTCAACCCAAGGTGCTCTAGGTGGCTGAGCAGCAGTCACATGTAAACAATGAGTTCCCATTCTGATCTGGCTAAAACCAGTCAATCATCGAGGTAATTCATAATGAGGATTCCCATCTGTCTCAGAGGATAAAAAGCCATGTCTATTGGGGGTGGCACGGTACACAGATGTCACGGTTCGGTATGATTTTGGTGAAACAGGAAAAAATAAATCTACTATGTTTGGTTTCTTTTCATTTATTTTGAACAGACATAAGTGCAATTTTTTTTTTAAAGTCCACCTAGATATGAAGATACTAATTATTTATACTAATACTATTATTACATTGTTATATTATATATGAAATCTGTTTTGTTTTCATTGTGAGTGTACACAAATAAACGCAGACCTTTTATCCAGTGATTATTAATAAGACAATAAGTGTTTAAAGTTGATTCTGCTGGTATAAGGAAACAGTTGAAGTGATCGCGCCGGAACACACACACACACATACACTTTTTTATTATTAATTGTATATATTGAACATTTAACATTCAAAATTATTACAAAATATTACAAACATGATCACGTTTCCTAAGACAGTGCTTTGGTAAGAAGTGAAGCAGAGCCTGCGATGTCTTCCCAATTGGCAATTGGTGGTGGATGAGGAGATTCCCCTCTTCTATGCAAAGCGGTTTGAGTGGCTAGAAAAGCGCTATATAAATGTAACAGGTTATTATTATTCCATTAGGAGAGACAGACGAGTCAAGGAAGGCAACCCACCAGCATCCCTGATCTCTGTTAAGTTCAGCCAAAGGTGGCGGTCCAGCACCACCAAATTGGCCATGGCCTTTCCAATTGCCTGCGCAATTGCCTTGGTACTACACAGAGCAGATGTGACTGTGTCAGAGGAGGGGTTTCAGGCTCCTCACTGGAACATGCACACTCTTCAGCATCCGACACTGTCAAGGACATGGAGTCATCTATGACAATCTCCTTCTCAGAAGCACAGAAGGAAATCAAGCTGATGAGGGCCGCTGATCCATGTAAAGCACACCGTCGAATTGAGATGGTGAAGGGAGGGTGAATAATTCCCTGTATAATCCACACTGGCGGCGTGACATTTGCAGCAACAAAGAAATTGCTCAGAATTTGCTCTTTAAAGCTCTGAATGACCGCAGGGGAAGGCTTCTTGGTTCTTCCTCTACGGGGACTCCTTTAAAAAGCGGCGAGCAGCAGACTGAGTAGAGCTGCTTCTTTTTCTACTCTTCTTTGGCTATTTGATTGCAGAGTCAGCGAAAAGATCTAGACGCTGAAGGAGAAACATTCAGATGAAATGGCGGTCTAAGCTGACTTACATAGCGTCCGCCAGAAGAGCGCCATTGGTTTGTGCAGCTACACAAACGTGATCAACTCAGGCTTCAGAATCAGATTATACAGAAGTTTGCCCATAGCATCAAAGCTGATGCAACGGGAGAGACCATTCAATAGGGCACCCTCAAATATAATTAAATAAAAAAATATAAGAGGACTTGAATAAGCCCATTAATGGCATGTTTGAGTCATGCTCTTAATGGACTATGTTTTATTTCCTCTTTCCACATTGTGAATAATACATGTGTATAGTTTGAATTTGCTTGTTACACAATGGAGCCCTAACTTATTGTAATAATAATTTGAGGTAGCCTACTTTTACAGTCTTATTATTACAATTATTATTTGGCATCCTCACATACTAAACTGCATTTTGTTTTGTTTTTTTGCGTGCTGGAGGTACGCTATTACATCATGTGCAGAGTGATGTTAACATTTAAGCTAGCTGGTGAGAGAAAATGGCACTATCAAATAGTCTAAATAGGAATGTTGACAGCGAAATTAGTAGTGATGTGACGTTCGACACAGAGACTTCGAAGCTTGTATCAAAAAAACGAAAGATCTCACATCGAAGCTCTGTATCGGAGCTTGATTGATAGCATTATTTTCTTTTTATCCTAATTTATATATTATGGTCAAATTAACTTTGCCCATGAAATAGCAGTAAGGACTGAGACAGAGTTAACATTGACAGTTCGCAGATTTAATTAATGAGTTTATGTTTGATTTATTTTTACTATTTGTATTTATTTATTTATTTAGTCATTTAGCAGACGCTTTTATCCAAAGCGACTTACAAATGAGGACATTATAGAAGCAATCAAAACCAACAAAAGAGCAACAACATGCAAGTGCTATTACAAGTCCTGGTTAGCCGAACGCAGTACACGTAGGAATGTTTTTTTTTTTAATTAAGAAAACAAGTATATAGAATATAGAAAAAAGAAACCTAGTGTTAGTTTTACAAGAAAAGCTAGCAGTTAGAGAATAAATATGCATTTGATAAAGGGTCAAATGTGTGTGTGTTTTTTAAATAAAAAGAAGACAGATTAGATTAAATAGATTTATAATAGAGAGTGCTAGAGTTAGAGGGTCAAATAAAGATGGAAGAGGTGTGTTTTTAGCCGTTTCTTGAAGAAGGGTAAGGATTCAGCTGCTCGGATTGAGTTAAGCAGGTCATTCCACCAGATGGGAACAGTTAATTAAAAGGTCCGTGAAAGTGATTTTGTGCCTCTTTGGGATGGTACAGTAATGCGTCGTTTACTTGCAGAACGCAAGCTTCTAGAGGGCATATAAGTCTGAAGTACTGAATTTAGGTAAAGGGTGCAGAGCCAGAGGTGGTTCTGTAGGCAAACATTAATGCCTTGAATTTAATGCGAGCAGCTATTGGTAGCCAGTGCAAATTGATGAACAGAGGTGTGACATGCGTTCTTTTCAGCTCATTAAAGATTAATATTGCAGCAGCATTTTGGATTAATTGTAGAGGTTTGATGGAACTGGCTGGAAGACCTGCCAAGAGAGCATTGCAATAGTCCAGTCTGGACAGAACAAGAGCCTGAACAAGGAGTTGTGTTGCATGTTCCGAGAGAAAGGGCAGTACACCGACACAAATGAATGACTTTGACAATGATCATTATTTTTATACAATAAATTAAAATAAGGAATCAGTTGTAGAACAAGATGTGAAACAGCAGCTGTAATGAATCACAGCACTTTGGAAGGTGTTATTCATTTTTAAGACCACTAGATGGCCACAGCATGAACCGTTTTAAAAAGCTTCGACTAATGAACCTTTTCCCGATACAATTGGGTTTAAAGCTTCACTAGTTCCGAACGCTTCACTTCACCATCGCTATAAAACAGGGCATACAAAGAAGAATGGAAAGACAACTATTCAGTTATCCTACCTAGTTTTGTGAATGCAATAAAAGCCAGTGTGTCTTATCTGCAACGAAGCGATCCACTGACTCTTTTGAATGTCTTTCAGAACTTTTCAAATTAAAAGCTCTCAATTTATCTCAAAATCAAATATTGCTGCAAAAACGTTCTTGTACTTTTATTTTGAAGGCAAAATCAAGACGGAATGATTGTGAGTAATAGTGATGGGAAGTTCAGATCATTTTACTGATTCTGACTTTTAAGTCTCGTTCAGCAAAATGAATGAATCTTTTTTCGAGTCATTTCACTCATTTAGTTAATTTTAGCAAAATATAGTTAAAATGTTCGTGTTACTTCTCAAACACATATACTACTTATGCAAACGTTGATCACACTACAAACTTCAGGGGTTTCTCCTGAAGTCCATGATAATCTCCACTGTTTTGAATGTATTCAGCTCCAGGTTGTTAAGACTGCACTAGACAGCCAGCTCCTTAACCTCCTGTCTGTAAGCAGACTCATCACCACCATGGATGAGACTGATGACTATAGTGTCATCTGCGAACGTCAGGAGCTCGACAGAGGGGTCTTTGGAGGTGCAGTTGTTCGTGTAGAGAAAGAAGAGCAGTGGGGAGAGAACACAGCCCTGAGGGGCGCCAGTGTTGGTGGAGTGGCTGTTTGACATTAATCTCCCCAGTCTCACTAGCTGCTGCCTTTCTGTCAGGAAGCTGGTGATGATCCACTGACAGATAGAGCTAGGGACAGAGAGCTGGAGGATTGTGGTGTTGAAGGCCGAATTAATGTCCACAAACAGGATCCTCACATAAATCCCTTATCCAGATGCTGCAGGATAAAGTGCCATGTTGACTGCATCATTCACAGACCTGTTTGCTCGGTAAGCAAACTGCATGGGGTCCAGTAAGGGTCCATTGATGTCCTTCAGATAAGCCAAAACCAGTTTTTCGAATGACTTCATGACGACAGAAGTTAGTGCCATAGGTCTGTAGTCATTAAGTCCTGTTATCTTGGGTTTCTTTGGTACGGGGATGATGGTGGAGCGCTTGAAACACGAGGGGACATCGCACTGCTCCAGTGATCTGTTTGAAGACGGGGGTCAGCTGGTCAGCACAGGTTTTCAGACAGAAACGTTTTTTAGACCATTCTCCTTTTTTATAACTATTTAATATGATTTAAAAAAAAGTTATGACCAGTCTTTAAAAAAAATAGATGACTAAATTATTAAGCTCCAGATGCTCTCTATATTAATTCACTGCTAGTTTACTTTAGTTGTAAATTAAATGAATATTACCAAACAAAATCAAGATATTATCCTATAGCATTATTCCATTTTCGTTACATAAATTTAATTTTGGTAGACATTCACAGTAGCCCGTATTTTATTTTTCTCAACTTTTTTGTAGTTTAATTCGATTTTATATTGGACACAGCATGCATAGAAGATTTAATAGAACGACTTTTGCACCTTCTTTAATTAATTACGTATTTGTTTATTTTCATGCATTTAAATGAAAATAAAAAATGCAGCTGTGGTCAACACGTGCTGAATCCATGTGCAGTGTTTCTCCTCCAGTTGGGGCGCGAACGCCAAGTTCGTCTCTAGAAACTGCACTGCTGAAAACTAACAGCAGCACTTCACAAGCTTTTTTAAGTGTTTATTATTTACAGCAACTCTAAACGCTGAACATCCACAAAACAAATTCAGTCCCGAGAAATGAAGCAACTTGCCGAGAAGGTAAATAATTGAGCATTGATTTGTATTTTAACATCCAAGTATTTGCTAGTTAACTCTTTATAGTCATTTATATTATTGTACTGATAATCAGGCGATAATGTCCTTCACTGAGCAATACACTTATTGTGCATATTTTATTGTTTTGATAAATGCAATCGATTTATGTTCGCTGTTGTTCATTTGTTGATTTGTTGATCTGTCAGTGTCATAAGTTTACTGTAACGAAGTTGATAAGTACGGGAAGAAGGAGGCGGGAACCGGCGAACATTTAACACTTTAATAATAAAATAAACAAACATAACAGAAAAGCGGCAGCCCCTCACGGACGACTGCCGCACACAACACACAAACTAAAAGTCCAGGCCTGGCCCTCTCTCGTCACTCCTCCTTTTATTCCTTCCGAAGCTCCTCCGTGGGACTCGAGACCGGTGAGTGGTGCAGGTGTTGTTCATTATCATTTACTCCACCGGCCTCGCTCCGTTCCCACGGCTCTCGGCCCCGCCCCACTCGTCACATTTACCTTTTGTTTTTGTTTAATTTTAGTAACTTGTGTCACGCGCAAATGCATCAAGTCTTATTATACCAAAGCAAAGGTAATTAACAATTACTTCAGTTTTCAGCAGGGAACATCTACATGTGACATTAAAAACCTTGAGATGAAGACATTCTCCTGTTTTTAACGTGCACAACAGATTAAACCGATTTTGACTTCATGTTTTACAATGCAAAGTTGAATATATTTAACTTTAAACCATAACATAGGCTAGTTATTCTCATAGATTGAAACAAAAGAGCTCAGACTTCACAATCAGCTGCACTTGGTTTTGAGAAAACTAGTTTGTGTTTTTCAAGTTCAAGTTCAAGTTGAGCTTTATTGTCATTCCACTACATGTGTGGACATATAGTGGGACGAGATGTCGTGCCTCACAGGACCACGGTGCTACATAAATACAGATATACAACACGAAGTAAAACAGTATAAACCTATACACAAACTAACCTACTGTCAGCTTTGACTATACATATGCTATATATAAAAGTGGTTACCTATACATAAACTAAAAAACAGGAAACAAAAAATACAAACTGTACAAAAAATACAAACTGTACAACTGTGCAGATGACTTCAAATACTGTACATGTGCAAAAGAGAGACATTCAAGCAGCTGGCTGGGGAACAGTGTAAGGTGATTTGTGGTGCATGAGCCAGTAAACATACATACATTACAGTCGTATATTACAGTCAGTCTTTTGTGGGATTATGGACACACAATGGTGTGTGAAAGTGTCTAGTGCATGTGTGTGTTGCTACAGGTGTTGCTACAGGTGGCTTGTGCAGGCCCGCTCACCTGAATTCCACAGAGATAAAAGTTTAACAGTTTTTTCCTGAGATGTGGTAAGGTGGGGGGGGGGGGGGGTGTTGTTTGGGGTTTCAGAGAGGGGCGGTGTGATGTGAGTTCAGGGCTCTCACAGCCTGGGGGAAAAAGCTGTTGAGCAGTCTGGCGGAGCGGGCTCTGATACTCCGGTACCGTCTACCTGAGGGTAGGAGCTGGAAGAGACTGTGGGAGGGGTGGGTGGGGTCCTCCACGATACTTTTTGCTTTGCTGGAGCATCGTGTAAGGAAAATGTCCAGGATGGAGGGGAGAGGGGCACCAATGATTTTTGCAGCGGTGTTCACTGTCCACTGGAGGGTCTTGCGGTCTGCTGCACAGCAGTTTCCGTACCAGACAGTGATGCAGCTGGTCAGCACGCTCTCAATGGTACCCCTGTAGAAGGTGGTGAGGATGGGTGGAGGGAGGCTTGCTCTTTTCAGCCGGCGGAGAAAGTGTAGGCGCTGTTGTGCCTTCTTGGAGATAGACTTGGTGTTGGTAGTCCAGGTGAGGTCCTCTGTGATGTTTTGTACCAACATTTAAATATTTGGAGCGGCTCATTTCATTTTGTACCAACATTTAAATATTTGGAGCGGCTCATTTATTCATAGCCCTTGTAATAAAATTATTAAATGAAGCTATTGTTTCAGCTCCGGGAATTATTTATTAAATATTCAATATTGCTTGATTAAAGTAATATTAATATTTAACTTATAATTTATACTTTATTAAGTGGTCGTCCAGCGATCACTAACATCAGTATATCTTATTAATCTCGCTTCTCTTGCCTCGTGGCCATGGTAACAATAAAACGAGATTAATAATCTCTCAAATTCGAGCTAGGTAACATTATCTTTGTGGCAAGAAGGATACAATCCTTGAAAATCACATTCCGGAGACAATTCTTTATAAAATGAAACAAGGTTTATTTACAATACTAATATTCTAACATACATGAACTACTAGCTAATAAAACACAAACATACACACATGCATACGGGAGTTTTGAGGTTAATGTTCAAAGAATAGCACTCTTTCCTATTTCATAACTGGAGCCATAGGATCACGAAAGAGAGGTCCCCCTTTACTGCATTCAGATCAATTTACCAGTTCAGTTAGAAATAGAGACTCAGTTTGATATACTTGCTTTCTGATGGTTAAGCAGGCTGTTGCTTTGGTTTCGTTTCCCACGTGTTGCTCTGGGAACCTCTGCTGGCTCGCGTTGCTGTTGCGTGACGTTACCGGGGAGCCGTGTTGGAATCACGGAGGCTATTTGATGCTGGTTCTGCATTGAGATGAAAGTGTCGTTACGCTGCTGGTTCTGCGACGTTACGGCGTTTACAAAGTTTTGATTCGCCTAGATAATTTGTCTCAGCCGGTCTTAAGGCGAGAGTCCAGCAGGACCGTCCGGGTCGTCCTTGCGCGGAGTTGGAGGGCGAGTTGCGAGAACAGGAAGAGAGCGAGTATTGCACACTGGCGCCTTGCTTTTAAACAGACCGATTTAGTCCCGCCCACAGGCGGCTGTTCGAATCAGCGTGTCCGTGTGGGGTAGAGCCCTGCCCATGTCCATGGGACATACCCTCGTTACACTTTCATGTGACGAAAAATAAACTTTTACCCATGTATTAAAACTCTTACCAGGTTTACCCATTTATAATATCACCACATTCGTTATCTTACTGATTCATACATTTTTGCAACCGTTCATACAAGTCTAAACACTGCCTTTGGCGCAACCTACACATATTACAGTTTAGGCACAGATTAAGAATCGCCCCACATTGTCCTAAATAATTCACATTCAAAATAATCACATCAAGCCTATGAAAGGCCGAGTACAACATTAATATTCATCTTGTTTCTTGGGTAGATGGTTTTAATAGTCATGAAATAAATGTGTCTTTTAGAAATCCTCCATGTTAATTTCCTTTGTTCTGTGACCGAAAGAAATCGTGCGCTTTTGCGCTGATGAGGAGGGGGAAGGGCTCTATAGAGACGCTGATTCTTTAGCTGGCACCTGGTGACCTGTAGAGACAGTCTAATTCCTGCCGACATGGCGTTACACCCTGATCCATGCTAAACAATGTTTAATTAATGATGCAATAATTGCTTAAATGATAAAAGAAGCATTAAACCTCCAAATCAAGTACTTGTCAAGCCAAGTCACCTTTATTTATATAGCGCTTTTAACAATACAAATTGTAACAAAGCACTGCACAATATCAAAATAGGCTAATTGTGTCAATAATGTAAAATGACAGGATTTAACATTCAATTATCAGCTGAATGCATTTCATTATTGAATTTAGTAATTGCATTGTCCAGCTTAGTTCAGTTTAAATAATATCTGTGCAATCAAGTCGATGATTGTGCTGGAAATGAAGTGTCCCCAACTAAGCAAGCCAGAGGCGACAGCGGCAAGGAACGAAAACTCCATCGGTGACAGAATGGAGAAAAAACCTTGGAAGAAACCAGGCTCAGTCGGGGGACCAGTTCCCCTCCGGCCAGACGAATCAGTAGTTTGTTCCAACTGCAGCAAAGTCAGAGTGTAAGTGGTCCACTGGTTCCAGGGGTCTTTCCCCGATGGATGTCTAGGTGACGAGGTTCTCTCTGGAGATCTGTCTCTGGGGCTCATCTATGTGTCCTAGACTCCGCTGATGGTCAGGGCTGTAGAGGTTGTCTCCAGGTGCTGATCCTCCATTTATGGCAGACTTTGGTTAAGTCAGTATAATCGCTGATGGTTGGCTTCCTCTGAGGTCCTCCGAGGGGTTGTCATCGTCTCTTCTCAGGTGTTCGGTCATCTCAGATCTTTTAAGGGTTGGATCCAGACTGAAGCTTGTGTAATTCCTAGCTACCACGGGATGTTAATCCCGTGGCAGAAACATAGAAACAGTAAGACAATTAGCGTAGCAGTTGTTCCATCCAGGAATAACCCTGGATGAAATTATCAGTATAACCCAAGCTAAAGTATAATAATGTGCATTTGTTCAGATAGACTGGCAGTACAAGATTGTGAGATGCATTATATGAATGCTTGGCTAAAGAGATGTGTCTTTAATCTAGATTTAAACAGAGAGAGTGTGTCTGAACCCCGAACGTTATCAGGAAGGCTATTCCAGAGTTTAGGAGCCAGATATGAAAAAGTTCTACCTCCTTTAGTGGACTTTGCTATCCTAGGTACTACCAAGAATCTAGAGTTTTGCGACCTTAGGGAGCGGGTTGGATTGTAGCGTGATAGAAGATTTGTTAGGTACGCAGGAGCTAAATCATTTAGGGCCTTATAGGCAAGTAATAATATTTTGTAACTGATGTGAAACTTAATAGGTAGCCAGTGCAGAGACTGTAAAATTGGAGTAATATGATCATATTTTCTTGACCTGGTAAGGACTCTAGCTGCAGCATTTTGTACTATCTGTAGCTTGTTTATTGAAGATGAAGGACAACCACCTAGTAGTGCATTACAATAGTCCAGTCTAGAAGTCATGAATGCATGAACTAACTTTTCTGCATCAGAAACACTTAACATGTTCCGTAGCTTGGAAATGATTCTAAGATGGAAGAATGCTTTTTAACTGTAGAGGAAGTAACATTATATCCGTCTAGTTGTAAATTGTAATCCAAGATATTCTGTGTACTGTTTTTAGGTCCAATAAGTAATATCTCTGTCTTATCTGAATTTAATAAGAGAAAATTACTGGTCATCCAATCTTTTATATTTTTAACACACTCTGTTAGCTTAAATAGTTTAGAGGTTTCATCTGGTTTTGTTGAGATATATAGTTGAGTGTCATCAGCATAACAATGGAAACTAATCCCGTATTTTCTAATAATATTACCAAGGGGCAACATATATAATGAAAATAATAGCGGACCTAGGACAGATCCTTGTGGTACTCCATACTTTACTGGTGATAATTGAGATGACTCCCCGTTTAAATAAACAAAGTGGTAGCGATCGGACAGGTAGGATCTAAACCATCTTAGAGCCTGCCCTTGAATACCTGTATAGTTTTGTAATCGATCTATCAGTATGTCATGATCTATAGTGTCGAACGCAGCACTAAGATCAAGTAAAACTAGCAATGAGATGCAGCCTTTGTCTGACGCAAGAAGCAAGTCATTTGTAATTTTAACAAGTGCAGTTTCTGTGCTATGGCGGGGCCTGAAACCTGACTGAAATTTTTCATAGATATTATTTTTTAGCAAAAAGGAGCACAGTTGAGCAGACATTACTTTTTCTAATATTTTCGACATAAACGGAAGATTTGAGATGGGCCTGTAATTTGCCAGTTCACAAGGATCTAATTTTGGTTTCTTAATAAGAGGCTTAATAACTGCCAGCTTAAATGGTTTTGGGACATGACCTAAAGATAACGAGGAGTTAATAATATTGAGAAGCGGTTCTTCTGCTACAGGTAACAACTCTTTCAATAATTTAGTGGGTACAGGATCTTATAAACATGTTGTTGGTTTAGATGCAGTGATAAGTTTATTTAGCTCTTCCTGTCCTATAGTTGTAAAGCAATTAATTTTTCTTTGGGTGCAATGAATGAAGCTGAAGCACTAGACGCTGTAGAATCTACATTTGTTATTGTATTTCTGATATTATCTATTTTATCAGTAAAGAAATTCATAAAGTCATTACTATTAAATTGTGAGGGAATATTTAGATCGCGTGACATCTGTTTATTTGTTAATCTAGCCACTGTGCTAAATAAAAACCTTGGATTGTGTTGGTGATTATCTATGAGTTTGCGGATATACTCGGTTCTTGCAGTTTTTAGTTTTTAAAAAGAAATGCTACGGGGCATAGTTTATAATTAATATTAGTTAATTTGGTTGTTATCAGGTCATAGCAGCAGAGATGACAGGCACACATTGCATGATTTTAGCCCCGGTTTTTACTTGCTGACAAATTTAGTGTAAATCGCAGACAAATGGCTGAAACTAGAAGCAAACTGGTGCTGATTCGTGTGTGTGACAGCTGTATAGTGTGTTTTATCAAAGACACACCGACGCCTGTGAGATATTTGACATGCTAAATATCTGCTGCAGTCGTGACTCAGTCCTGCCGTGTGAAATGTTCAGACTGGAAATGCAAACAGACATGTATCACAAGCTCGTGTGAGCTTGTGTAGTTATGAACTGTTTAAACCAGATGGATATACAAATACAAATTAAGCTCAGATGAGCTTTATTTGTCACATACACAATTATACAGGGTATAATGAGGAGTGAAATGTGTTCTCTGCATTTAACCCATCCAAGTGCACACACACTTGGAGCAGTGGGCAGCCGACATAGCGGCGCCCGGGGAGCAGTCGTGGACTTCCTGCCAGAGCCGGGATTTGAACCCACAACCTTGGGTTACCTCAGGTTTCAAGTCCAACGCTCTATCCACTAGGCCAACGACTGCCCGGATATGTCTGGATATGTCTGTGATTCTTCTTATTGAGAAGTAGTGTAATGTGTAGTGTACACACAACAGCAGCGAGATGATCCTCCAGACAGTCGTGCAGTGTGAGAAGAGCAGAGATCTGTGGTGTAGTTTACACACAACAGCAGCGAGATGATCCTCCAGACAGTCGTACAGTGTGAGAAGAGCAGAGATCTGTGGTGTAGTTTACACACAACAGCAGCGAGATGATCCTCCAGACAGTCGTGCGGTGTGAGAAGAGCAGAGATCTGTGATGTAGTTTACACACAACAGCAGCGAGATGATCCTCCAGACAGTCGAACGGCATGATAAGAGCAGAGATCGGTGGTGTAGTTTACACACATACAGCAGTGAGATGATCCTCCAGACAGTCGTGCAGTGTGAGAAGAGCAAAGATCTGTGGTGTAGTTTACACACAACAGCAGCGAGATGATCCTCCAGACAGTCGTGCGGCGTGAGAAGAGCAGAGATCTGTGGTGTAGTTTACATACAACAGCAGCGAGATGATCCTCCAGACAGTCGAACGGCATGATAAGAGCAGAGATCTGTGGTGTAGTTTACACACAACAGCAGCGAGATGATCCTCCAGACAGTCGTGCGGTGTGAGAAGAGCAGAGATCTGTGGTGTAGTTTACACACAACAGCAGCGAGATGATCCTCCAGACAGTCGTGCGGCGTGAGAAGAGCAGAGATCTGTGGTGTAGTTTACATACAACAGCAGCGAGATGATCCTCCAGACAGTCGAACGGCATGATAAGAGCAGAGATCTGTGGTGTAGTTTACACACAACAGCAGCGAGATGATCCTCCAGACAGTCGTGCGGTGTGAGAAGAGCAGAGATCTGTGGTGTAGTTTACACTCAACAGCAGCGAGATGATCCTCCAGACAGTCGAACGGCATGATAAGAGCAGAGATCGGTGGTGTAGTTTACACACATACAGCAGCGAGATGATCCTCCAGACAGTCGTGCAGTGTGAGAAGAGCAGAGATCTGTGGTGTAGTTTACACACAACAGCAGCGAGATGATCCTCCAGACAGTCATGTGGCGTGAGAAGAGCAGAGATCTGTGGTGTAGTTTACATACAACAGCAGCGAGATGATCCTCCAGACAGTCGAACGGCTTGATAAGAGCAGAGATCTGTGGTGTAGTTTACACACAACAGCAGCGAGATGATCCTCCAGACAGTCGTGCGGTGTGAGAAGAGCAGAGATCTGTGGTGTAGTTTACACACAACAGCAGCGAGATGATCCTCCAGACAGTCGTGCGGCGTGAGAAGAGCAGAGATCTGTGGTGTAGTTTACACACAACAGCAGCGAGATGATCCTCCAGACAGTCGTGCGGCGTGAGAAGAGCAGAGATCTGTGGTGTAGTTTACACACAACAGCAGCGAGATGATCCTCCAGACAGTCGTGCGGCGTGAGAAGAGCAGAGATCTGTGATGTAGTTTACACACAACAGCAGCGAGATGATCCTCCAGACAGTCGTGCAGTGTGAGAAGAGCAGAGATCTGTGGTGTAGTTTACACACATACAGCATCGAGACGATCCTCCAGACAGTCGTGCGGCATGAGAAGAGCAGAGATCTGTGGTGTAGTTTACACACAACAGCAGCGAGATGATCCTCCAGACAGTCGTGCGGTGTGAGAAGAGCAGAAATCTGTGGTGTAGTTTACACACATACAGCATCGAGACGATCCTCCAGACAGTCGTGCGGCGTGAGAAGATCAGAGATCTGTGGTGTAGTTTACACACAACAGCAGCGAGATGATCCTCCAGACAGTCGTGCGGTGTGAGAAGAGCAGAGATAAGATAAGATAAGATAAGATAAGATAAACTTTATTGTCCCGAATGAAATTTGTGTTGGACACATACAATATGTAATCTGCTGTTCTACACAAATAACATACTACATACATATGACACAGCGACCCCTCTCTGCCCTCCCCACAATATACAGTGAACAACTAAACTACACCCTACCTTTTGTGCAACACCCCTTTAATCATCATGTCTATATATATTTGCACACACCAGATGAGGAAAATACATATTTATATACATATATATACATACATACACACGTACATACTGTATATATACATATACACATACATACATAATACATATATATATATATACATACATACACATATACATATACATACACATACACATTATAATTGTTGACCTCTAGCTAACTTATCATTCAATGCTTTAATGGACAGTGGGACAAAGGAGTTCTTAAAACGGTTAAGCCTGCACTTAGGAACTCTGAAGCGTCTTCCCGAGGGAAGAAGTTGGTACTCAGAGTGAAGGACATGAGTGGGATCTGAAATAATTTTTTGAGCCTGTCTAGTAACTGTTTCTTCAAAAAGAGCCTGAGGTGTGGGATGCTGCTTAACTCCCATAATTTTCATGGCTCTCTGTGTTAGCCGTGTAATCTGGGCTTTCAAGTGTACACTAAGATTGCCAAACCAGGCTGAGATGCCGTATCGAAAAATGCTCTCGATTACAGCATGATAAATTGAAGCAACACTTTTTGGTTAACACCAAATACCCTCAACCTACGAAGAAAATACAATCGCTGTTGGACCCTAATGCAGACATTTTCAACCTGAACACTCCATGTCAGTTTATTATCAATGTGAATGCCCAAATATCTGCAAGAGTCCACCAGGACAATATTCTGACCATTAATGACCACTGGTAAGTGGTCACCAATGGATTTGGGGTCAAACATCATCTCCACTGGTTTTTTGTGTTAATGCTAAGAAAATGTTTATCACACCACTGGACAAACTTCTGAACCTCATGTTTGTAAGTAGTAACATCTGATGTTCCAGATATGAGACCTAAAATAGCTGTATCATCAGAGAACTTAATCATGTAATTATTAACAGTACTACATGTACATTCATTAGTATATAATGTGAACAGGACTGGAGAACTGACACACCCCTGTGGGGCGCCAGTGTTGATAATCGTAGATTCAGACAACGTCCTATTCACCCTAACCTGCTGGCTACGATTGGTCAGAAATGAGTAGAACCACTTAATAATAAAGGGATTGACATTCATCCGCTGCATAGTTTTCAAAAGAATATGAGGCTGCAAGGTGTTAAAGGCCAAACTAAAATCTACAAACAACAGTTTAGCATATGCCCTAGGATTCTCAAGGTGTTTAATCACTAGGTGCACTAAACTGTTGATAGCATCATCAGTGCCTCTTGGACATTTATATGCGAACTGATAGGGATCTAACTGTGGACATACTTCCAGTTTTAATTGGCTCACAATGAGCTTTTCCATACACTTCATCACAACAGAAGTTAAAGCAATAGGTCTAAAATCATTATTCTCCTGTGGACAAGATTTTTTGGGAACAGGGGTAATAATTGCCTTTTTCCATAGAGTTGGCACAGTGTGAGAGTACAGGGACCACTGGAAAATAGGGCACCAAGCTGATGTCAGTTCGTCTGCACATGTTCTTATTAGAAATGGAGAAATTCCATCAGGACCTGTGGCCTTAGTTGCATTATCTTGCTTAAAGACCTTAGTGATGGTTTTAAGGTCAATCTCCAACCTATCAGCATCATCAATAGCAATACTATCAAGCACCATATCACATTCAGCAGAGAAATCATAGTTGTCAAACCTCTTATAAAAATAGTTCAATTCATTTGCTTTTGCCAGTTCATCTGTGACATGCAAGGACTTCTCTGTTAATTTCATATTAGTTGCTATTTTCATTGAGTCCCATAATCTTTTAGAGTTCATAGTCTGAAAGTTTTTCTCCATCAGACCCCTATGATGTTCTTTTGCCTCTTTGAGCCTCTGGTTAAACTCCTTTTGTACAGTTTTAAGTTGTAAGTGATCCTTGTTCTTAAATGCCCGATGCTTCCTATTGATACAGTCCTTCACTTCCTTTGTAACATAAGGTTTGTTGTTGGGGTAGACTTTTACTTTCTTTTTTGGAATCACAGTGTCGACACAGAATTTGATATAATCTGTAATTACTTCTGTGGCGTTGTCCAAACTTGATTCCCTAGAAAAAATGTCCCAATCTGTGAATAGAAAACAGCCTTTCAGTGATTCTATGCTATCTTCTGACCATACATTAATAGATTTCACCAGGGGTTTAGCGCTCTTGAGGGCAGTCTTATAGGTGGGGATCAAATGAACAGTATTGTGATCAGAATTAGACAGAGGTGGTTTAGCTGTGGCTGTATAAGCAAGTTTTAAATTACCATAGCATTTGTCTAAAATCCGATTCTTCCTGGTGTAACAATGTATATACTGTTCAAACCCCGGCAGAGCAGTATTTAAGTCACAGTGGTTAAAATCTCCCACGATGAAAATAGGGGCATTTGGGGTACTCTGTAATTGTTCATGAACACAGTCTGCCGCCTGTGACGCAGCCCGTGAAGCATTGCCGTTGGGGGGTACGTAAACAGAGCAAATTAGAATGTTACCAAATTCTCGGGGTAAATAAAATGGCCTGAGACTTACACATAACAGTTCTACATCAGAGCTGCAGATTTTCTCCCGAAATGTGTGTTGTCTGCACCACTTGTCATTTATATACAAGCAGAGACCACCCCCTTTACTTTTTCCTGACAACACAGTCCTATCAGAGCGAATGTGTGAAACCCCCTCTATTTCAACTAAACCGTAGGGGATCTCTGGATGTAACCAAGTCTCAGTAAAGAGCATAATACAAGACTCACGGTACTCAAAGCATCCTCTTGTTAATTTTCGAAGTTCATCCATTTTCCTGAGCAACCTCACATTGCTCAGAATCATAGAAGGCAATGGGGGTCGACTGCCTCTCTTCCTTAGCCGCTGTCGCACACCTCCTCGCCGTGGTGTAGTTTACACACAACAGCAGCGAGACGATCCTCCAGACAGTCGAACGGCATGAGAAGAGCAGAGATCT
Organism: Oxygymnocypris stewartii; assembly: GCA_003573665.1. Classification (NCBI taxonomy): domain Eukaryota; kingdom Metazoa; phylum Chordata; class Actinopteri; order Cypriniformes; family Cyprinidae; genus Oxygymnocypris; species Oxygymnocypris stewartii. Next base: position 1,567,369 of record QVTF01021140.1, read on the forward strand.
GTGGTGTAGTTTACTCACAACAGCAGCGAGACGATCCTCCAGACAGTCGAATGGCATGAGAAGAGCAGCGATCTGTGGTGTAGTTTACACACAACAGCAGCGAGACGATCCTCCAGACAGTCGTACGGCGTGAGAAGAGCAGAGATCTGTGGTGTAGTTTACACACAACAGCAGCGAGATGATCCTCCAGACAGTCATGCGGCGTGAGAAGAGCAGAGATCTGTGGTGTAGTTTACACACAACAGCAGCGAGATGATCCTCCAGACAGTCGTACGGCATGAGAAGAGCAGAGATCTGAATCCTGTGATGTTGTAATGATGCTCTGCTCCGTATCAAGTCAGGCTTTTCTCTTTAGATTTGACTGTGAGGTGTGTTTGTCTGGATTCACATTCACAGTCTCAGCAGTTTATAATAATCTCTATGTGTATCGACTAAACAGCGCCACCACGCTGCCACCCTTAATATTTGTCCTAACCTTGGGAGCAAACCCTCACTTTTCCTCTCCTCTTCTCTTTTATCCCTGCTGCTATCTTCTAATTTGACTACTGCTACTGTTGGCTTAGATTTTGCCTGTGGGAAGATCACAAGTAGAGAACATTTGCAATGAACAGGTATTTGTGAAACTTGAAAACTACGTTCAAAACTGTTTGCTATTTACCTTCCTCTACTGTGAAATCCTACCCCTCCAGGTTAAAGCAGGTCAATGAGGAGATAGGCATTGGAATTTTTTTTTAAGCATGCACGAGAGACACGCTAACCAGCGTTGTGGTGTAAATTTAGCCATTAAGGGACCAGTACTGTCATTGCTATTGTTTTACTCCATCCAGGAGAAAAATGTGAATAGCAATCACAGTCCTATTACAAAGAGAAAACCCATTTACAATTCTTTGACTAGAAGTGTCCTTCTAAATCAGACTTAACAAAAAAAAACGACAAGAGGAAATTCTGTTAACAGAAAGAGATATTGTGTTATTTTCCCTTTCCTTCACCTTCGTATTAGACTGACCTCCTTCCTTGAAAACAAGGAGACTTTCTCTTACAGGAAAAGTTGAAGCGTCCAATTAATTTTTTTAAATTCTGCTAGTGTCCTTTTCTTTCTCTGTTTCCCAGATGTGCTACCTTTATGTGTGCTCAATAATTTCTCCACAGAGACTACAAATTAGAAGCACCCCACCAGTGGATCACAGTCGCAGAGAAGCACACTCAACATTAGCATATACTACACTTTGCACATTTACACCCCTGTTTTGCTTTGTTTTGTTTTGTTTTGCTTTGTTTCCCATTCAAGGTCTGTGTCAGTTTGGTTCGAGATCTCCCTCACTCCGCAAGAACATGTCTCACAAAACAGAACATGTCGGTCACTGGGAAGATCTGGAAACATGGCTAAGTGTTGCGACAGACAGCCTCCTCCCTAAGGCTGCTGAGACACCCAAACATCAGACACAGGACCAGCTGGATGACAACATAACAAACCTTATGGGACAAGACCCAAGTCAAAGCTACAGTCACAAAGAATTAGCCAAGATCATCGGCTCCTTAAGTCACACACTCATCGCCACCCTCAAATTGAGCGACAAGCACGCTGCACAATGCCAGCAGGAGCTGACAAGCGCACAACGAAGTATAGAGCAGCTGGAACGTGAAGCTCAAGAACGACAGGACGGGACCGATGAGGTGGAACAAGGCGCTGAGGAGGAGATCAACAGGCTAAAAGAGACTCTAGCAGCTACTAGCCACAAAATGGAGCAAATCAAAGAGGACTACGCTGATCGTGCTGACAAGCTACAGTATGCAGATAAGCTACTGGAGAAGGCAAAGGCTGACTTCAGGGACAAAAACAGCAGAATCAAAGCCCTTGAAGCTCACCTGGATGAGTCAAGAAACGAGATCAGCCGCCTTACATGACAGCTCGACTACTTCAAAGAGGAGTATGAAAGTTTCCAAAAGGAACTCAAGCACGCTTATGAATTACGCTATGAGCCATCAAGGACAGGATGTGCACCGGCCTCACCCCTGCCAAGCAGGACTGGGTCACCTGTTCCTGGACTGACACGTTAGCAAAAGATTGAGGGGATGGTGTTGAAACATTTACCACCGCCCTCTGAAGAACTTTACCTCACGACAAAGCCAAAAGAATCTGCTGCAGCCAGCCGCAGATCGTCGCATGGCCTAAACCTAAAAGACTTCGACAAGCTCGCCAGGAACATTGGCAAATTCAACCCCAGCATGCCAAATAGCCAAAATGTCCAAGCTTATTTACAAGATATCGATTTCCATCTGGAAATGCGACCTAATGTTACGGATAAAGATAAACTCTATTTACTCCGAAAGACATCCAGTCCTGAAGTGCGCACCTACCTTGACCGGCAGCCCGCTATCACAAAGACTGATTATCAATTGCTTCAAAAAGCCCTCACTAAAGAGTTCGCCGACCCTGAGTCCGATCAAGGCTTAGTAGCTGCCCTGGAGATGAGACAAGGACGTTACGAACCTCCTCAAGTCTACTACAGTCGACTCAGATGAGCATACTTTGGAACTCGCAATGAAATCTGACATGGAGGATGAACTGAACTTTAAAACTCTCTTCCTGCTCACACCTCCAAGGCACATCAGTGTCCGATATGGCACTAGCCCTGTAGGCAGAGAACTCAGCCATCAGCCTGAAGCTATTTAGAATACTGAAGCAAAGACATCAGAGTCTACCACATGTCGCTAAGCACAGCCGCTTGCCTCTCAGTCCCTGGTCGACAAACATGACAACCTCCAAGATCGTCTGTGCTCTGGACATACGATGGAACAACAGACAGCTGAGTCACTACTTTCTCGTCATCCCAGACCTGCCTCATGACATCTACGTTGGAGCGGATATCATGGTCCGGCTCAATGCTTGCATTGACACCGTAAACGACATCATATGGGCTCCCCTGTCACACCAACTGACAACTTCAGTAAACCTCAAGAACCTCCAATCTGGTCAAACCATGCCAGACGCATGCGCTATGATCACGGAGCAAGAAGCCACAATACCTGCCTACAGCAAGAGTGTCAGCATCCGCCTCAACATGCGACCTAGCCAAACTCTCAACAGTAAGCTAAGCTTCTTCCAACCTTCCAGGACCTGCCTAAAACTCGGACTGACTCTGGAAGCTACACCTCTCATCGAAGTGTCATCTCGTGCTGTGTATGTGTTGTTCAACAACTGTATGGCCCAAGACATCCATATTCCCAAAGCCAGTCACCTGGGATGGCTCATCAACCAGACGTTCCACAACTTTGAACTAGCGGTACCTGTCATAGGCCCCATACCAGCCCAACTAACGTCAGACGAATGCAATGACACCATAACATTCACAAAACCTCATGAAATCATTGCCATCACCTCAATTCTGCCGGTGTCCAGAGAAAGCGTCTGCCGTTCAGAACTAACAGATGACACTCACCTCGCTGTCTACGCTGTCTCAACACAGCCTGCGACAGAATCACCTACACAGGTGACCATCGGGGCCCAAAGCCCCTCAAATGACTTAACTGCAGAAGAACCCTACGCCAGGTTCAATGCACAAATTCAAGGTCAAGGTTCAAGGTTCTTTATTATTCGTCACATACACAATCATACAGGGTACAATGGGTAGTGAAATGCAAGTAGACAGGGGAAGAAAAAATACAGCATAACATAACAAAAAAAATAACCCCCAGACTATGCTCCTTGGGGAGTACAGTGTGGGAACAGGAAAAACACCTCAGCACAAAAGCACATACACCATAGACACATGACTTTGCCACAGGGGGAGAAATCCAGCTCCAGCAAGCAGCCATCCGGTCCCGCAGCCACTATTCCGGCGCTGGCACAGACCCGCTTGTCAGGCTGGCGGTTTCAAAGCGACGGAGGCGAGGGATCTGGGGGGGGAAGTGAGTGCATATGTGTGTGTGTGTGTGTAGTAGTTTATATCAATGTCTGTAGAATGGGGAGGAAGCAAGAGCGTCTCACTGCAGTGTTCTTTCCCAGGGTTGATTTTCCAACAGCGACCTTGGCCAGGGCCAGTGCTGGTACGGGGGAGCCAAAAAAGATAAGATTGCGATTGTTTAGACTTGGGGCGAGTAACCGCATTCCAATTCCACGGCTACTCTCTTTGTCCATTCTGATCTCGAATATCATCAATTTTCTTTTGCAAAGCCGTGAGCTTCTCCATGATAGAATCCATATTGCGGTTAATAGTCTCAGTCTCAATGCTGACCGCTCTTCCCACAGCTTCAGTCATGACGGGCAGCCTTGTGAGGCTTTGGACAGCTGTACCCGTTTTCTGAATTCTTCGATAACCCAGGGCAAAGCCTAATCCAATCAGCAGAAGACCTGTTATCATGGTTCCAAATAGGTAGATATCTTCAATGTCCTCCACGGAAAGAGCCGCTAGACACACGATTCGCCACCTCTCCCACGCGTCCATCGTATACCCAGCTGCGAACGTTCCGTCAGGGCAGACAGGTTCCCCGGAACCCAAGCTTCTTGTCGAGAAGATGGTGTCAATTGCATTGAGAGACCAGTTGATCAAATCCATAATTTCTCAGTTTGAAGAGCAGTGCAGAGAGAGTCTCTCAATAGATCAGACAATACTGGAGAGCAAGCAGGGAAAATAAGGGAGGACGGGGAGAACAGATCAGATCAACAGATCTTGAGTGAGGCGGATGCCCTCCACAATGAAGTGCATAAGCTGGCCTTCACCTTCGGCAACCGACAGTAAACCTTCACAAGGTGCCCCTTCGGCTTGCCAACTCACCAGCAGAATTCAAAATTTTCCTTAACAAGGCATGCCCTGACGCCAGAGTCCGAGGCAACCTCGTCTACATAGACAATGTCTTAATGAAAAGCTCAAGTGTGGAAGACCACCTCAAGGAAATTGATCACGTCCTAAGCCAGCTGACAACAGCAGGAGCTAAAATCGCCCTTCACAAAGGACAATGGTGCAAAACCAAGGTGCACTATGTCGGACTGCTTGTCGGAAGAAACTGCATCGAGCCACAATCTAACCGTGCCCAAGCAATCCAAAGCATAAAGACACCAACTAACGTCTCTGAGCTGCAAAGCTTTCTGGGAGTGTGCAATTACTCACAACAGTTCGTCGAAAACTACGCTGACATCGCATGACCACTAACTTCCCTCCTGAAAAAGGATGAACTCTTTGTTTGGACAAAAGCCCAGGACACAGCTATGAGCCAGCTCAAACAGTGCCTGTGCTCTGCTCCGTGCCTTACCTACCCAGACCCAGGAAAATAATTATATCTGTACGCTGGATTCTCTAATCAGTGCCTCAGCGCAGGCCTGTACCAGCTCCATGACAAAGACAAGCGAGTGGTCGCTCATGCCAGCAAAACGCTGCTTCCCCCAGAATTCAAGCATTCAAACTGCGAAAAAGCTTTGCTTTGCACTGTGTGGGCCATCCAGCGTTTCTCTAATTACATCGGTACACAGAAAGTCATCGAGACTTGTCACCAACCAGTCACCTTCCTCAACAGTCAACGAATCAGAGATGGCATGGTGACCAAGGCATGCATAGCTACCTGGCTAATGACACTCCAAGGACGGGACGTGGAGGCAAGATATGCCCAAAACTACAAATCTTCACTTGGAAACGGGCTTGCAGGCCTGCCAAAACTGTTTAACGGATACGCTGTACACCTCAGCAGAACCAAAAGAACTACCACAACCGCAAGTGACAAATCACAGGTACTTCGAGGAGAATGTGTGTGAAGGAATGCCCACAGCATATGTCGATGGCTGCTCCTACAATCGCAAGGGCAATTTACAAGCTGGAGTGGGTGTGGTCTGGCTCAACAACGAACCGTGCCCACCGCAACAATTCAAATTAGGCACTCAATCATCGCAATATGCAGAAATAGCAGCCATCCTCATCACCCTACAACTGGCTGCATCCCACAACATCAAAGAACTCCTCATCTGTACCGATTCAAACTATTCCCGTCTAAGCTTCACATGCCATTTAACTGGATGGAAATGGAATGGATTCAAGACAGTTAACAAAAAGCCTGTCAAGCACCAGGAACTCCTCCAAGCAAGCGACGCCATCGTCACTGAACATGACATGATCGTTTATTGGAAAACAGTCAGAGATCATTCACGTCAACCAGGACAAGACAAAGACTTAAATGACCAAACCGATGCCCTCGCCAAAGCAGGCGCATTACATGGAGAGTCCTAGACATTTCATGCCCTCCCACCCAACCCTACAGTGGCAGCAGTAACCCGCCTCCAGCACGCCACTGGCGCCCACACCCCTGCCTCCTCCCACATTGCCATATCACCTCAGTTTGCTGCTGACGATCTCCTCACACTCCAAACTGCGGATTCGTCACTACGAACTATGGCAGCTCACATTTCCGACACATTAACAAATCCCATTTCCACCTCTGACCTAAACACGTCCTCCAAGCTCCGCATGCTCCATGCTGTCAAGCACATGCTGCATCTTAGAGATGGTGTTCTCACATATGTCCCTGAGCCACTCACTGCGCCAAAGCTCGTAGTACCTCACGGCCAAAGAGGGATGATGCTGACACACGCACACGATGCACCATGCGCAGGACACCATGGTGTCAAGGCCACCTATGAAACACTCAAGCAAGTAGCATACTGGCCTGGCATGCAGCAAGACGTAGCGGAATACGTTAAAGGATGCCTGGTGTGTTGCCAGTTCCAACCGGCAAATCCAAACCGCTGCAAAGCTACAAAGGAAAGGAATGACCTTACCATGGTCGGACCTCCAAATAGACTGGGTAGGACACCTGCCACGGTCAACATGGGGTAACAAATACTTCCTCACCATGGTCTGCGAATTCACAAAGTGGATAGAGTGCCTCCCAGCTCCCAACGATACAGCAGAAACAACAGCCTGCCTGTTAATGAACCACATCTTCGCAAGATTTGGACTGCCTTTAAGGGTCAACTCTGACCGCGGAACCCACTTCACCGCCGAAATCATGCAGGAAGTGTGGAAACTCCTGGTATACAGGCCAAGCTCCATATAAGCCATCACCCAATTTCCTCCGGTCAAGTTGAACGGGCTAACAGGACAGTGGTCAGCATGTTGAAGAAGTATGTAGCCACCAATCAAAAGGATTGGGATATTAAATTTCCTCTGGTACTGATGGCCGCTCGAGCCACCCCTCACGAATCTACCGGAGTACCTCCATTCACAATGACGACAGGGAGAAACATGATGCTACCGCTACACCTGCTGTACCAACCTGGTGACCTGAACCTTGTCACCGCCTATACCACTCAACAGTACCTGGAAGAGTTACATCAGCACCTGAGAACGACTTTCGCATTCACGCAACAGCAGCTGCAACGAAGCGCTGAAGATCGGAAAGCCTACTACAACCGAAAGGCCTCTCACCATGAGCTCAATGTCGGAGACAAAGTGTGGTACTACAGCTTCGCCCGACCGAGGCAGAACGCTCCCCATCGCCTGTCAAAGACGTTCCTACCTCACTGGACAGGACCCCATGAGATTGTAGACAAGCTCTCAGATGTTGCCTATCGAATCAAAATCAGACAAGGGCGCAGCGAGCCAGTCCTTTGATGGGTCCATCGAAACCAGATAAAGAGGCACCAGGGCTCCAGCTGACAGAAAAAGGGGGAAAATCAAACCCACTGACACAGACCGACAACCATATGCTCTACACCACACAAACATAAGTACTGTCGTTTTAGGAAAACATGTAGCAACCATGCTTAGACACAACACATACTCTCTCCTCTGCTGCACTGCTAGAACTAATCTCTAGTAGAGAGGAGTTACTCCACACATGTGACACTCGTTTGCGGCCTCACCTCATTCGGTGTCCTTGTGTCTCTTTGTTTTGTTTTTGGTTCTCAGTTTTATTATAATTTAATTTTTTTCTCTCTCATGTCTCACTTTGTGTTTTTCCTTCTTCCTCTCTCACTATAATCTCCTTTACCCTCTAGTCCCCTCAGGACGGAACACCCTTAACCAATCCTTGAATCCAGGTCCTGAAATTGATATTGATTCCCTTCAATAAAGTCGTCGTAACTCGTTGTGAGAACCGTTGTCAACCGATCGAGGCAACCCGCCAAACCATGATCTTCACCGCTAATTGTGCCCTCTTTCTATTCAATCACCAGAAAGCTGTTCCGATTCGACACCTTGTATCTCTGCGTGATTGGGGTTACGCCCCAGCCAAAAGTGGCATCGCCCGGACCAGCATCAGGGATAGTACTCCGTGAACAACCGGGGTTATTGATAACGAACTGCAAAACCTACACCCGAAAGGTGTACATCAGACTAGATCCCCGTGATGTTTTCAGAGCTCACTACACCCTCTCAGTCGCCCAAACCTCTTAGGGTGGAGCCCGTTGGACTCAAGAAATCCTTGCCCATGCCCCAGCAGATGTGAACCAAATGCTGCACCAATTACAAAAAATGACTGTAACCCAGGCTGAATTAAGCGGATACAACCGCCGTCCCAAACGATTTTTGGGGGCCCTGTTGGGGGCTGCTCCGGCTATAGGAACTCATTCAACATTGGCATGAACACTACTAACACTGTTAATCTAGCTACTGTCAGGCGACATGTGGGCGAAATTCAGGCCGAAATGCCTAATATACGACAACAGCTCCTAGTCCAGAGCCACGCCCTACAGAGCTTCGGGAAATCTCTGAATGGCACAATCACAATTCTAAATACCCACAGCACCCTTCTAAACCAAACCATAAAATCTATTAATAAACTATTCTCGGTTGTGCAAAGCGATTTAGCCCAACTCAACTCGTAACTACCCTCATGGCCGACATGCTACGCGAAGTAAGTTCCTCGATTGATAACCTAGCCATGGGTAGGATTCCACACTACCTGATACCTCTTAGCCTTGTCCAGAACATCCTAATTCGGCCACTGCGGGCCCTGCTAGTCCCATCCAAACCCATCTCGCCTTTTCCCTGGGTAGTGCCATTCCCTTGTACGTAGACCCGGAAGCAAGGCGACTTGGCCTTTCTTCTCAGTTTGCCCATTATCGACGCTAATAATATTAACCGGCTTAAAGACGTTGTGAATGTGGGATTTTGGCAAGGGAACACCTATGTCAAAATCCACACTCCTGAAGTCGTCGCGTATCACGATAACAACGAGCAGTTGTATCTGGCCCCAAACCTAAAGATGTCTACGCTCACTTCCTCTGCCCGAGTAAACCCTTCATACGCGATAATACCGAGGGCATCTGCGGCCTAGAATCCGTTAGACCAGACACTAGCTGCCCCGCCGAAGCAACATCACGTTCTCAAGTTGAGGTAACGCAAGCCGAAATCATCGAAAACCGATGGCTGGTCAACACCCCAGCACGAACAGCTACCCTCACATACGATCAACACGACACCGCCACGCACATTAGTCTGCTCAATCAAACTTTATGGATCACTGTCCCTAAGGGCTCGATCCTCCATATTGACGAGTTAGCATTGTACCACCTTACCGACAACGACTATCAGGCTGAAATCGAAATCTCACCCTTCTTTAAACAACATTCCTTTGTCCTCGATCCAGAATTGGAAGAAAGGATCAAGGAGGAAGGAACGCAACTTATTGATTTGACACCCGTTGACACAGCTTTAGAAGCTATTGCTCGCCTTCCGCCCACCGGCGCGCCAATTATTCGGTCTTGGTCTGCTGCTGACACAGCGCTTTGCATCTCTACTATTGTAGGATAGGTTGTGACTTTGACACTGGCCTTCTTCCTACACAAGCGAGTGAATGCCATTCAAGAGTCTTTCAACAGATGCACGTCAGGCGTCCCACGCCTCTTCCGATGCGATAAACCCGACCAAGAACCCGAACCCGAGAACTCAATCGACCTTATTGAGATCATGCCTATACCGCCTCGTCGAACCCCTAACAATTAAACCAATCAAGATGACCCAATTGTCAATAATCCCAAACAATGCATCCCTACGTCTTCTCAAGTTTCTAACCTGTTCCTTCCCAAATTACTCTGCACCAGGATTCGATCAGTGATAGAGATGTTGTTTGTATCTTGTGTGTGCCTGTTCTCTCTGCCTCTTGGTCCAGTGCCTGCCGATGTTCCATCGGGAACATCACTGAGCCAAAGGGGGATGTGTAATGCCACGTAGGCATGAAGACACACACGAGGGTTGAAAAAACAGCACATCTTTAAGAACTTTGACTCTTTTTCATCTTCCAAGACATAAATACCAACTAAAAGGAACATGGAGCCTCTCTGTCTGGAAATACCCCCTTTTCGTTCTTATCTCTGCAAGAATTGAGATGTATCCCAGGACGTGACCCAATCATGACCCCCAGGACAGCCCTCTTTCGCTCTACTTTCGCCCCCTCTGCAGGTCAAAGGAAATAACTTTTCTTGGTGTCTGCCAGTGCAAAGAACCCCCACCACGAACCGATGGGGACGTTAGGCACAAAGACATTAATTTATTCTATGGCTATTAAAACAATATACTCAAGAGACAATATATATTAAGGTTGTATTTTATGTCATGTATAAGATTGCTGTGTAAGTGGAACCTATGATTTTGCTTAACCTATGACGTATTACTGTGCCCCGTGAGGTTATAATGTGTTTAGATTCATATCGACGGTTGGGACAATTATGAATAAGTGATGTGACCGATTTGGTGATATTATAAATGGGTTAAGCATGGGATAACACTTTATATAAGTATTAAAACTGTTATTTTTCGTCACATGGAAGATTCACTGTGGAATGTTCCAATCGACGTGGGCGGGGCTCCGCCCCACAAGAACAATCCGATTGGAAGACGCCTCTAGTGGGTGTACTGAAATCAGTCTTTTAAAACTGACCACCAGAGCTAGGAACGCTCTCTTGCCTCGCTCTTGCCTCTCCCCTCCGCTGCTTACTTGTTTACTGACGATCCGGAAGCTGGACCATCGCCTTACCATCAGGCTGAAGATACCATCTAAAAGCATTAAACAGTTCTAACGACTAGAAACAAACAGGTCAACATCTTCCGCGTCCCAACCGAGAAACTAAGACCGCCAATCGCAAGAGGGCTTCCCGGTGACGTCACGCAGCAGCGAGTTAAGCCATCGAAACACGAAGGAACCACGTGGGACGGGAAGAGATCTTCGGCTAAATAACTTAAAGCAAGTATTCAAACTAAGTCACTATCCTAACTGAACTGGTGAATTGATCTGTACGCAGAAACAGAGCAGAGTCTCTGTCGTGATCTTCCTCGTAGTTTCAGTTATGAAATAGCAAAGAGGGCTATTTTACACTTTCTTCTAACGTTAACCGCAAAACACAGAATGCGTGTGTGTATGTTCATGTTTTGTTTATGTGTTTTTATTAAGTTAATCAATGTATTGTAGAATAGCAGTTAGCAAATAAACCTTGTTTCATTGATAAAGAACGATGTCTTGGGATGTGTGATTTTCTAGTTTAAACTAATTGCCAAAGATTGTGTTACCTAGCTCAAAAAGAATAAAACCCTTTATTCTTGCTATCGTTGGCCACGAAAGCAAGATAGGCTAATTGTTACAGAAATACTGATATTAATGGTCACTGGACGAATCGTTAATAAAGTATAAATCATAAATTAAAGATTAATATCACTTTAATCAAAGCAATATTGTATCTGTATTTAACAATTCCCCAAAAGCTGAAATAATAGCTTCCTAGTTTTTATACACATGCATCATTACTATACAACCGTATACATGCGTCACAATATCTACTATGACATGCATATTTCAGTATCTCAGTTTTGTTTTTTTGCATAGTTTGTGAACAGTTTACATAGTTTGAGAGAGTTTGTATTACAGAAAATATTTGTGATGTTCATCGCAGTAGAATGTGTTATTTTTGCTTTAGATAATACAAAATAACCAGGAATTGTAAAATAGAAGCATGTCTTGTTTCTAAGAATATTAGAGTTCACTTTGTGTGTTCTGTTCATGCTAAAATATGTACTGATCTTTGTTTATTATCTCTGGCTGGGCAAACTTTACTGTAATTTTACTCTGGAGCACATTAACACGTTTAAAGCGCTTGACGTGAACGTGTAAATATGCTCTTGAAGTGCTGAAGACCTGTTAATGGCTTCTCTATTCAGTGCCTGGTTAGAAAACCTGTACATTTGATTTATAACATTTGTTGTCTAATGCAGATCTGCTAATAAATATTTTGTGTATACTATAAATATTTTAGTATGTTAATCGTAGTGGTCTTTACAGGTTACACACTGCTCTGTTGGGGAAGTTACTCATAAATATAGTTATTAGTTATGGCTATTTTCATGTTACTATTTTGCCATCAATGTGCAGAACTCTCCCTCTTGAGAAACTACAAGATTTCACTCATTGACAACACTTTTGCTCTACTTTTCTTTCATTGCCATGTTCATTCGGTCAATCAATCGGGTGAAAAACATTTAAACAAATACAAACACCACTTTAAGAGCAAGCATAAGTAGATAAAAACAAACACAACTAGGATTTAGCAGACACCGGATTCAAATGCTTGATTTTAAATGACCATAAAGCAGACCATAGATGGCAGATATTCACAGTAAATACTCTGACTTTTTAATTTTGATAATTTTAAATATTTGACTTTAATAGCTTTTATGTTATGTAATAGATGTTATGATGTTTAATGTAAACAATCACAGGAAAAAATGTAAACCAACAATGTTCAAATATTTTCTTAGAACGATATAATGTGCAATAAACAAAACAAATGTATTTCATTCAAAAGAAAAGTATGAAAGCTCACCAGCTACATCTCCATTAATTGTATTGGGTTTAATTCTGCACAAACAAGCTTGCTTCAGTCCAAGTAATGGCAAGTGTGCCACGTCTGAGTGCTGCTTTCTGCCGCTGCTCTATGACTGTTGTTGTACTGTTAATTATCTCAGCTTCACCTGGTGCACCTGTCTGGGAGGGATGCCCCAGCAGTCAGTTTACTGTAACAGTTACTTTGTAACATCCCTACAAACATTCAAAACAACAATATAACATAAATATACGTTTCATTTTTAAACGCTCTGAATTGCAGATCTCCTCATGGCAGTCTTTCAGAAGCAAAAAGTTCAATTTTTTTGCAGAAACTTGCATATTAATGTAATTTGGTTATTTTAAATGCATTCCTAAAAGGATGTCAGTACATGTTATTGGAGTATCAGAATACACTAGGCCTAAACTAGCATGTTACCACATTACAACGAACTTGAATTTGAAGAAGACTAATAATAACAACATGCAAAGTTTTCATGATCAGACAAGAACAACAATTTACAGTAAGTGTGCCCAAATGGCTTTGCAGGAATGTGGACAGCGCGCTTCATATTTTCCACACAGAGAGAGTGAATGCACAGATGATGAGAGTTGAAAGGGACATATTCACATTGTTACTGTACTCGGCCTACTCTATAGTTCCTGATTCATGCCTTTCTCTCCCTCATATCCAGCTGACGTGTGGAGAAGTGACGCACGAGATTGCCTTGCTGGGAAAAACAGTTGTGTTTAGAGATGAGGAACATTAATAAAACTGAATTTAAAGAGTAAACATTAAATCTTGAGGAACCATAATCTATCTCAAGGAACAAAATGTGCTTGAATCTGCCTTCTTAAACTGTGGCACATGTAAGAGGCATCTGTTGAGTTGTAAAGTGTATAGTCTATTTTGGTTGTTTTCTCTGTTAATTTAGCCTGATTTCCCAGTTATCGTTAGTTTCCTTTGTGGTCAATTAACACACCTGTTCTGTTTTCTGTTGATTATACTTAGTCTGTATTTAAGCCCTTATCTCATGGTTATGTGGTTTGCTATTTCTCCTAAATGTTTTAATTCTGAATAAAGACTGTTCCTACAAAGTAGTCCTTCGAGTCCTGCTAAATTTTCACATTTCCATCCTATCTCAAGTTGTTGAACATAGTGTCCAGATTAGGATCAACCACTTGCTCTCTTGACATTATACTCCAACTACGCTACTAAAGGAAGTGTTGGATGCAGTTGCACCAAATATAAATTATTTTATAAACAATTCCTTACAGACAAGTTAATTTCCATCTCGTTTTAAACGTTTCATGGTTCATCCACTGCTTAAAGCAAATCTGGATCCATCCGATTTGAACAATTACAGACATATTTCGAAATTGCCATTCTTATGAAAATTATTGGAGAAAGCTGTTTTAAATCAGTTATCACCTTACTTAATTGAGAATAATATACAGGATCTTTTTCAGTCTGGTTTTAGATCAAAGCATAGCACTGAATCGGCCGTTAAGAGTGATAAACATCTTTGCTACTATTTGTAGATTGCGGTTTTGGTACTGTTGGATTTTAGTGCGGTGTTCAATACAGTAGATCACAGCATTCTTTTAAACAGGTTAAAAACTGAGGTTGTTATCTGTGATTCAGCCTTTGATTGGTTTGAGTCCTACTTTACTGTGGGGTGTTTCTCTGTGGAGATAGGTCAGTCTCATTCATCGCCTGCCTCTGTTACTGGTGGGGTGCCACAGGGCTCCGTCTTGAGCCCAATATTGTTTGCTTCATATGCTCCCGATATGTTTGCTTCATAGGCTCATATGCTCCCTATATGAGTTTCACAAGTCACATTTATGCAGATGATGCCCAGTTGTACATGCTAATTAAACCTGGATCAAATTCCTTGTCCGACTTGCTTTTGTAAATGTCACAAAAAGCTATATGGGTTATAATTGTCTTCAGTTAAATGAAAACAAGACTTAAGTCATTCTGTTTGGCTCTCTCAATTTGGCCTGTTTTCTAGTTTAGGACACTTGCAAGCTAATATCCGTACTCATGTACAGAACCTGGTTGTTGTTTTTATTCAGATCAGAGTGACCAACTGAGGGAAGAAACAATAAAGGCCTTGACCGTATAAATAATACCTTGATTCCTGGCAAGCTGAAACTGTGGTGCCTGTATTTCGGATTGATCCCTCGTGGATTAATGTGGCCTCTAACAGTCTACAAGGTGCCCATTACCAAAATCGAGAAGCTGGAGAGAACAGTCAGTTCTTATATCAAGAAGTGGCTTGGACTCCCTCGATGTCTCCGTAATATCGGCCTGTATGGGAGAAGTGCCCTGGAACTGCCTTTCTCTAGCCTAACTGAAGAGTACAAGTGCACCAAAGTGAGACTGGACATAACCCTGACCGAGTCTCAAGATGCTGTAATACAAGCGGCTGCTCCCAGATTGGCAACTGGAAGCAAGTGGACCCCGACTGAGGCCATACAGCAAGCAAAATCCGCTCTCAGGCATGGAGACATTGTAGGACAGGTGCAGCAGGGAAGAGGGGGTTTTGGACTTGGGACAAGCCGACCCATATGAAACAAAGCAACATCCGACCAGAGGAGAAAACTGATAGTAGCCGAGATCCAGCAGCAAGAGGAGGCAGAGAGAGGCACAAAGGCTGTCTCTCAGTCCAAACAGGGACAGTGGACTAACTGGGAAAATCTAGAGCAATGTAAACTCACCTGGAAGGATCTTTGGGAAATGGAAGGAAGCAGATTGAGCATCATCATCAGACCCACCTACGATGTTCTCCCCACACACAAGAACCTAAACCAGTGGATTGGAGAAGATCCATCATGTCCTTTCTGCCAAACCCTAGCAACGCTAAGGCATATCCTCGTCGGTTGCAAAACCAGTCTTTCCCAAGGACGGTACACCTGGAGGCACAATCAGGTTCTGAGGCAATTAGCGATTATCCTGGAGGGAAGGAGAACCTCCACCAATGCTCTTCCTCCTCCAACGCCTGGATTCTCAAAAGCTACCACCTTCGTAAGAGCAGCTTCCAGTAAAACCAACTACAAAAATGGAAACAATGCTGTTGGACACAGCCCGGGACTGGAAAATGCAGATTGATCTGGACCAGAAGCTCAGCATTCAACCTGAGATAATTACAACTAACATCAGGCCAAACCTAATACTGTGGTCAACCTCACAAAAATCCTTGCTCATTGTAGAACTAACTGTGCCATGGGAGGCTGCAATCGGTGAAGCAAATGAATGGAAAAGGCTGAAGTATTCAGACCTAGTAGCCAAAGAAATACGAGTTTGGCGAACCCAGTTGCTCCCCGTAGAGGTTGGGTACAGAGTTTTTGCAGCCACGGCAACAACCAGGCTACTGAAGGGATTGGAACTCAGAGGACAGGCCTTAAAACAAGTCATTAGGTCTCAGCAACTGGCTGTGGATAAAAAGGAAGGATCCCAAATGGGTTGCAAAATGACCTAGAGGGGTAAAAAACAGAGAGGAGTGCACATGAGTATGCCCTGTGTGTTATGTTACTTATATAATTTGTATTCTTATTGTTTTGCACTGTCCACTGAGCGGACCTGATTCGATTGCATTTCACTTCTAGTTATGCCCTGTATAACTATTATGTGACAAATAAAGAAACCTTGACCTTGACCTTGACATGGGATGCTATGTATTGCTGTTGAGCCCTTTGGAGGTATCGTGGGCCTATCAACAAAACACCAGTTCAGCATTAATGTTGTTTTAAGGTGCTATATAAATAAAAATGACCTTGACTTTGAGCTTGTTTGTGGTTCTATTCATTTGTTGTATTGTATGTGCAGCAGAACATGTTACAATGGCTTTAGGTTGTTTAAAATATGATATTCTCATTTTTTTCTTTTTGGTGCTTACATATAATTAATAAATTATATAAGCAATTAATAAATACATAAAAAATGTTTAAAACAAAACTTTTTTTTAAACAAGGTATACAACATTTAGTGAAAAATTGAATGGGAACAGTACGTCAATATGTTCGCTAAATGTAAATTGTATTAGAAAATAATTTGTAATTAATTTTTTAACTAGAATATGAAAATAACTTTAAGTGTACCTTCTTATTGCACTGCAAAAGCATGATGCTCTTCCTTTGTATTTGTCTTGTTTTTCAGTGCAAATGTATTTTAAAATTAAGATTGAGAAGCAAAATTGACTCAAATTTTACTTTCTGTAAAACTAAAACTGGCTAAGAAAAAAAAAATGTATTCAAAGGGAAAACACTTTTTATACACCATTGATGTATATTTATACTCATTTTAACTTAATTTAGTTTTCAAGTGCATGTATCTTGATTTATGGATGTTTGTATTGGAAAGCATGACTACATGAATTCAAGAAGTGCTCTGATTTAAGACCTTTTTAAGGCCTTAATTTGTATGAGGTTGAATTTAGACCTTTGTAAGACCTGCAGAAACCCAGTTAAGGGGTGGACCTTCATGCTTACCGTTTTCTGAAAATCATGCATATTTATACAAAGCGTACAAATTCATATGAAATCGCCACCTTGTGAAACAGTTGCTTCCATGGTTGACTAAACTCACCCGTCAATGTTAGAGCCACGCACCAAAACACAGAAGTGCTCTCAACACACCATTCACAGAATCTAAAGGATTTCACCAGGTTTGAACCTGGAAATATTACACAAAAACCTGACAGTGTTATTTCTTGACAACTCGACCTGCTTTGATAAATTGTGCTGTGTTTGATGAAGTGAAACGCCCCTCGTTTCCTCTCCCTGCCAGGCACAATGAATAATGCTGCTGCTCATTGTGTCCACACAGATTCTTTCTTCTGCCCCGGGTGGGTGGAAATCAAGGCATTTGATCTGAATTCTGAAGAGTCTTGTTAGCCTCCATAAAGAGCTGCATTGTGTATAAATGGGTTATATAAGTGCATACGGCAGCCATGGTGCATGGTTGTGGCTAGTATTGCATAAATCCAAAGGGCATGCTGGCCATTCGCTGGTTCCTGGATATATCTGTTTATTATCACAGCTGAAGGTAAATCACTCTTTTCACTCTCCATTATCAAACTTGGAAATGTTCATGTTATTTATGTTAGGTTACATTGTAAAATTGAAATCCGTATTGCAAGTGTAGTTAATATCCCGTATTAGTGTATATGTGGGCTAACCGAAAGCCTGCTATTGGCCAGGTTGTGTCAGGTGACGACATGTGGTGCTATAACATCGGCTCTTAACCAGCTCGAATTAACCACAACTCTTTTTTATTGTAGTCAACCAAGTCTCCAAATGCCAAGAACCCAGTCTGCTGTTCTTCATATTTGGAGCTGGTACAGCACGAGCTGCTTTCTCACGGGCTGAACCTGGTAAACTATTCAGAGTCAGAATTTGGTGTCTGATAAGATTTGTGGTTTGGCATTTTATTGCTTCATTTGTTGTGATTACAGTAATTTTGAATATTGCATAATTGGCTGTTTAGTCATGTTGCGTATGACATATCTGACTAGGTTATACACATTAGCAGTCAACATTTTTAAACTTTATTGTGACTATTTTGCACATTTTAGGTATAATTATGTAACTATGCAAGGCAATAACACATTAAGTTACTCTAAAAAAAGTAATTAATTACTAGCTACTAATTACATTTGTGTCTTTAGATAACTGTACTAATTACTCTCTGTAAAAAGTACTGAATTATTATTACTAATTACTTTCTAATTGCCACATTTGAACAATACAAGGATGGACATTAAATTGCTGTTTTTAAGTCTCTCAAATAAATAATATCAAATTGCATGAATTATTCTTGAGCTGACTTATGTATTTAAAGGAAGGTTACATTAAAATATGCTAAATTATGTTTAGATGTAAAATTGTGATGTTTTATATAAATTTTGTTCGGTCACACTTTATTTAAAGGTTCAATTATTGTTAATAACAAAGCAGTAACTATGAGTTTTGCCACAATAAACTCCTAATTTTCAGTTTATTAATAGTAAGTTTAGGTATTGAGATAGGATGTAAAATATGCTCATGCAGAATATGTGCTTTATAAGTACTCATAAACAGCCAATATATTAATAATATGCATGTTAATAAGCAACCAGTGTGAGCTTGTCCCTATACTAAAGTGTTACCGATTGTTCTATTGATTATAATATTTAACGTAATTCCAAAAATAATGGTTTGTCCAACAGAAAGTTTCCATAAAAGTTATTATCAAGCGTGTGTAAAACTTTTATTTTCTTAAAAACTCAGGCAAAACTCATTTCAAACATTCAGAATAACCAAATCTGACCCTCTCTGAGAAATTCAGGCTAAAGTCTCAACATCGAATTATGAGATAACAAGCATCAGGTTTGATTTCTATCAGTAATTTCATTATTATTTCAATCTTTCACATGACCTTACTCAGTCAATATTAAAGATATAAAGGTAACATTTTCACAGAATCTTTACCTTATGTAGGATAAAAATAGCAAATCACAAAAAAAGACTTTAGCTGGGTTTTCTCAGAGAGGGTCACAAATACAGTAAGAATAAATAAATAATTATTAAGAGCAAGTAATTGTTGGTTACACTTTATTATAAGGTGTCCTTGTTACATTGTACTTCTACATGCAAGTACTGAGTGGTATTAATTACTACATGGTTAGGGTTTGGTTACTTGCATGCAGTTATGCGTAATTAATTGTTATTATAATAGCAAGTAACAAGGACGCCTTAAAACAAAGTGTTAGCAAATATTTTAATAAAACCAGTTTTAAATAAGACCCCATGGGTCCTTGAAAATTTGTAAATCTGACACAAAAAAATAATAATTCAAGGCCCTGAAAAGTTTTTGAACATAAACATAGATACAGGTCCTTGAAAGTGCTTGAATTAATTTTGTGCAAGAAGTGTTCTGGAAAAAACTCCATATTAGGTCTGTTAAAGTGTTATTTGTCCAACACTTTGTGGGCTATGCATACAAGCTTGCTTGGTTTACGTTAGTTACACGCATTTTTGTTAAATGTTACATTAAATGCTACTTTGTGTCGTACGTTGCCATAACGTTCACGCACGCACAAAACTACTACAATGGTATCTCAATGTTTCACAGACACACCGTGTTCAATAAACAAAACATTTATTTTATTTAAAATATATATTTAATGTAATGTTGAATTGCTCTGCTTGTTAAGATAATGTAAACCCATGAGGCACGAAAAACTTAAAAGCATATTCATATATCTTAAAACATATGGCTACATTAGCCTAAGCGCATTTCAATTAAATGCATGCAAAAGTTAATATCAGATAATTTTATAATAGCCTACAGTATAGGATTTACTGAATATTATTCAGTTTTATGCAACACTGAAATACGACACATATAATACCAGATCTCTGTCAACATAAGGCCAAAAAAAACCACACAAAAAATAAGCTTTTTTGAAAACTGTAACAATGTAACACGATGTAACCTTGCTCTCACTTGAAATGTGTCCCCGTATTAAGTTACCCAAGGTGTGGGAACCCTGAAATACATATTGTGCCTGTTTATGAAAATCATACATACAATTTCAAAAATAAAGCCTTTATGCATTACTGAGTAATGAATTCATACCTTTTCCTTGAAGAACTACAAGTAAGGGATTACTCTTAATTTTACGTAAAAATTAGGTAACACTTTATTTTAAGGTGTCCACGTGTTACTATTATAATAACAATAAATGATCCATAATTACATGCAAGTAACCCTAAACCTAGCCATATAGTAAGTACATGTAGTTAATTAATATTACTCAGTATGCATAATTTAAACTTTCAAAATAAACAAATGCAGTAAGAATAAAAGATTGAACTTGATAACTCCTCTTCTCCGCAGTCCTCGAGTGCACCATGAACTGGGCGTCGTTTTACGCGGTGATCAGCGGCGTGAACAGGCACTCGACAGGCATCGGCCGCATCTGGCTGTCGGTCATCTTCATCTTCCGGATCATGGTGCTGGTGGTGGCGGCCGAGAGCGTGTGGGGCGACGAGAAGTCAGGCTTCACGTGTAACACCCAGCAGCCCGGCTGCAACAGCGTGTGCTATGACCAGTTCTTCCCCATCTCACACATACGCCTCTGGGCCCTGCAGCTCATCCTGGTGTCCACGCCGGCTCTGCTGGTGGCCATGCACATCGCTCACCGCCGGCACGTCGAGAAGAAGATCCTCAAGATCTCCGGACGCGGCAGCGCCAAGGACTTCGAGAACATCAAGGGCCAGAAGTTCAAGATCACCGGTGCTCTGTGGTGGACCTACATAATAAGCATTGTCTTCCGCATCATTTTCGAAGTGGTTTTCTTGTACATCTTTTATTCGATCTACCCGGATATCAAGATGGTGCGTCTCGTGAAGTGTGACTCCTATCCCTGTCCCAATACGGTAGACTGTTTCGTGTCGCGTCCTACAGAGAAGACCGTCTTCACTATCTTCATGCTGGCCGTGTCTGGAGTCTGTGTCTTGTTGAATATCGCAGAGATTGTGTTTTTAATAGGCCGGGTGTGTATGAAATACTTTCAAGGAGCAGTGGGTGAACCCAAAGCGCCTTGGCTCACTCAAAAACTGGCAACTTACAAGCAGAATGAAATAAATCAGCTGATATCAGAGCATTCGTTCAAACCCAGATTCAACGTTGGGCGAAAGCCTCCCGCGGATAAGAGCGAACGCTGCTCTGCTTTCTAGACGGTTAACTATCAGTGGTTAATGGAAGGTGGAAGTCTGTAATCATATTAATCGATTGTCATTGATTTACTACATGTGAGAAGTGATCATGCACTCTTAAAGATAAAGGTGCTTCTTGAACATTTTATGTCTAAATGGTTCCATAAAGAATCTTTAACATCTGAAGAACCTTTCAAGCTTCTTTGTGGTGAAATAAGGTTCTTTAGATGGTTCTTTAAAAAACCTTTGACTGAATGGTTCGTTGTGGAACTAAAAATGGTTCTTCAATGGCATCGCTGTAAGAAACCTGTTCAGCACCTTTATTTTTAAGTGTGTGTGTGTGGGGGTGGGAATATGCTGGAGAAACGTCAAATATCACACATTTGAGATCAGACATCTAGATAAGATCGGAGAAATGATTGGGTTTCACACTAATCAAACACTGGAGAGGGTAAACAGTTCTTATTTGCTTCTGTACTGAAGGTAATATTTGTGACCCTGGAGCACAAAACCAGTCAATTTTTCAAAATTGAGATTTATGCATCATCTGAATGCTGAATAAATACTATTTCCATTGATTTATGGTTTGTTATGATTGGACAATATTTGAAAATCTGGAATCTGAGGGTCTATCTAAATATTGAGAAAATCATCTTTAAAGTTGTTCAAATTAATTACTTAGCAATGCATATTACTATCAAACATTAAGTTTTTATATATTTATGTTAGGACATTTACTAAATATCTTCATGGAACATGATCTTAATATCCTAATGATTTTTGGCATTAAAAATAATAATAATTTTGAGCCATACAATGTATTGTTGGCTATAGCTACACATATACCTGTGCTGCTTATGACTGCTTTTTGTGCTCCAGGGACACATTTGTGCAAAAAAATATTTGACCTATAGAGGGTCTATACATCACAAATTGAAATAGTCTCGATACGAAAATAAAAACCGGCATGGCTTGCTGTGTGGAAAGTGGAGTTTATTGTACGTTTGAACCTTTTTATATAACTGATATTTGGAGGAGCTGATATATATTTGCATTTAGTGAGTAGTTATGATTGCCCTGAAGAATGTTACATTGATAGAATACACATTTTATTAATTGTGTTTATGTTTGAACTACAAACTTGCAATGATTTTCTGACTTTAAAGTTTACATTTAGTAAAGAGTCTTATTCATTTTGCTTTGACTTGTAAAATGATTTGTTGAATTTTTTTTTTTCATTTATAGTTTTATTATACAGTAGTTATACACGTCCCATCTAACGTAAGTTTAAAGAGCATTGTCTTCATCTTTGCAAGCACATATTTTTTAACAGACAAACAGACTCGAGGCCACATGGTATTTATTTGACTGTAAATGCTTCTTTGTTCTCACAATGTAAAGTTGTACTATCAATCATCACAGCATTATCTAACACACCTTTCAAGAGCCATACAATTCCATAGAATAATATGATTGGGAAATAATGTTTTCTTTGCAGGACTTTGTTGAACTGATGCAACTTTTTGATTGCAATATGAACTTTGTCATTAAAAAAATCATTTATATTGCACATACATTATTACAACTTTGAATCGTTTTAATTTCTTAGCATGTCCATGCATTTCAATCATTTTTCCCCCATCTTATTTAAAGGGGTTAGTTGAGATTATATATACACGTTCAAAATATTTTCTAAAGGCCTCACATACTGAAAAGAAATGTGATAGCAGTTGATTTATATTCCACAGTCCAAACATAAGGAAAGGGACATTTCTGACATGACTTGCGGCAGTAACACCTTCAGTAGGCACGTTTCCATTACAGATTCGTGCAAAACTTTGGCGACATTTTATAAATGTGGATAAAAAAGTATTTTGAAATGACGGCGTTTCCATTAACAGATGTTATGCAACTAAAACGTAACATTTTGCATCTCGCGATAAGTCATGGTAACAGATTTTGGTGAGATTTGGGATATATTTATTCAAAGGAGGCATAGGCGTGTATTTTTACAATTTACAGAGGCAGCACGGTGTCACAATCCGTGATGGAAGCAGCGAGGAGGCGAGGAATCTATTTCAACAGTCTTTAATATAATCCAAACAAGGGTCATTCACACAGGAAACGGCTGGAGACACACAAACATGACGAAGTCGACTCGACAAACACTAACAGAAGGACTGGAGCTTTTAAACACAGGATAATTGGGGAAGACGACGAGACACACCTGGAATCAAATTAACAATCAAGGTGAGGGAGAAACTGGGACACAAGGAACACATGGGGAGCAAAACACACAAAACAGTCCACAATTCTGACATATTGCCCCCCCTCCCGGAAGGTGCGTCCTCACACCGTAGAAACATAAAATGGAGAGGGGCGGGCGGGCGGGAACTAAGGAGGAGGGTCAGGAGGAGGACGGACACCCGGGAGGGGGCTGGCAGACAGAGACCAGGGAGGCGACGAAGGAGGGAGGAGCCAGGGAAGAGACACTAGGGACCCGGAGCAAGAGGCGCACAGCTGGACCCATAACGATGACCCATGACCCATGACGATGACCCATGACGACCCCCGGTGGAGCCGCCGGAGGGAGGAGCCATGGAGGAGGGATGGCGCCAACTCCAGGGGGCCGAACAACGGCGGCGGAGCAGGTGATGGAGGAGCCCGAGGCAGAGACAGAGAGCCAACGAGCCAGGGGGATGCAGAGGATCCGGGAGGCCAGGGTGGAGCTGAGGGCTTTGGCGACCGAGGCGGGGCGACTGAAGACCCAGGTGGAGCAGACGGGAGGAAGGAGCCCAATGGAGCCAGTTGGATGGAGCAACGTGGTGCAGCCAGAGAAGAGAAGTCCAGAGGCGATGGCGGGTCGACGCCCAACGAAGACGGAGCCGGAGGGACGATGGAGCCCGGTGGAGCTGGTGGATCGATGGGTGACAGTGGAGATGAGGGAGCCAGGAGCCAAGGTGGAGCCTCTGGAGGATGGCAGACACACGAGGCTCGCACCGTACAGATAGGGGGCTGAGGGCGAGCGGGGAGGAGGCATGAAGCGGGCGGGAGGGTGGGCATTTTCGAGGAGCTGTTACTAGATGACACTTCCAAGGAGCGGGCACTGGCGGATCTGAAGCCCCCTCAGGGCTGGACATGGGAATCAAGGATGAAGGAGAACCAGCGGGGACGACGGAGAGAGGAGCGGGGGCTCTTCAAATTCCAGAGCAGCATCCCAGTCTATCAGATCCCGCTCCATGTCTAGCAGTCCCAGATGTATTTCCAGCTCACCCTCAGCTGTGGTGCAGGGTGGCGGAGCTCCACTCTGCATTCACACCATCCGCAGCTTGCTCCCTCGTGGTGGGCACTGTCGCCGGCTCTCGCACCTGGTCTGACGGGTTGGGCTCAACTTCTGGGTTGATCATCCGCTCAGTCGCTCGGCTTAGCGCTGGCTCGCAGATCACAGCGGGAAATGGCTCTCCATCATCGGTGGGCTTGGGCTGGTGCTCCGCACTGCAGGGAGATGGTGGGCTGGGCTCTGGGTCTGGAGTTTGTCTGGTGAGGTCGACGAGGAATCTATTTCAACAGTCTTTAATATAATCCAAACAAGGGTCATTCACACAGGAAACAGCTGGAGACAAAACCATGACGAAGTAGACCCGACAAACACTAACAGAAGGACTGGAGCTTTTAAACGCAGGATAATTGGGTAGACGATGAGACACACCTGGAATCAAATTAACAATCAAGGTGAAGGAGAAACTGGGTCACAGGGAACACATGGGGAGCAAAACACACACAAAACAGTCCACAATCCTGACACACGGAGAGCCACTTCAGAAACATGCGAGGTGTGGCTGAAATAAACAAACATTGACTAGAGCGTCAGCTTCAGTGCCATATATGAGCCGCAGACATGTGTAGTCAGTGTAAATTATCTAAGCATTAATGGCAGGGAAAGTCCCTTAAATTCAAGAGCAACCACGTATGAAGTGTTTCTTGAAGGTTATAGTACTATAGTAAATATTGCTATAAGTACTTTTATTTGAATAAATACTTGTATAAGCACTTTTACTTGAGTAGATATTTATATAATTACTTTTACGTGAGTAAATATTTATATAAGTTCTTTTATGTGAGTAAATATTTATATAAGTACTTTTACTTTTAGTTGAGTAAATATTTCTAAAAGGACTTTTAATTTCACTTAAGTAAATATTTATATAAGTACGTTTACTTGAGTAAATATTTATATAAGCACTTTTACTTGAGTAAATATTTATATAAGCACTTTTACTTGAGTAAATATTTATACAAGCACTTTTACTTGAGTAAATATTTCTACAAGCACTTTTACTTGAGTAAATATTTATATAAGCACTTTTAATTTTATTTGAGTAAATATTTCTATAAGTACTTTTACTTGAGTAAATATTTATATAAGTACAATTACTTGATTAAATATTTCTACAAGCACTTTTACTTGAGTAAATATTTATATAAGTACAATTACTTGATTAAATATTTCTACAAGCACTTTTACTTGAGTAAATATTTTTATAAGTACTTTTACTTGAGTAAATATTTATATAAGTACTTTTAATTGATTAAATATTTATATAAGTACTTTTACTTGATTAAATATTTCTGTAAGTACTTTTACTTGAGTAAATATTTCTACAATCACTTTTAGTTGAGTAAATATTTATGTGAGTACTTTTACTTGAGTAAATATTGCTAAAAGTACTTTTAATTGAGTAAATATTGCTAAAAGTACTTTTACTTGAGTAAATATTCAAATAAGCACTTTTAATTTTATTTGAGTAAATAATTACAAACGTACAATTACTTGAGTAAATATTTCTAGAATCACTTTTAGTTGAGTAAATATTTATGTGAGTACTTTTACTTGAGTAAATATTTCTATACGTACTTTTACTTAAGTATTGCTATAAGTACTTTTAGTTGAGTAAATGTTTCTAAAAGTACTTTTACTTGAGTAAATATTTATAAGCACTTTACTTAAGTAGATATTTATATAAGCACTTTTACGTGAGTAGATATTTATATAAGTACTTTTCCTCGAGTAAATATTTCTAAAGTACTTTTACTTGAGTAAATATTTCTATAAGCACTTTCACTTGAATAAATATTTCTATAATGACTTTTACTTGAGTAAATATTTCTATAAGCACTTTTACTTGAGTAGGTATTTATATAAGTACTTGCACTTTTAGTTGAGTAAATATTTATACAAGTACTTTTACTTTTAGTTGAGTAAATATTTCTAAAAGGACTTTTACTTTTAGTTAAGTAAATATTTATACACGTACTTTCACTTTTAGTTGAGTAAATATTTATACAAGTACTTTTACTTTTAGTTGAGTAAATATTTCTAAAAGGACTTTTACTTTTAGTTAAGTAAATATTTATACACGTACTTTCACATGAGTAAATATTTCAATAAGTACTTTTACTTGAGTAAATATTTATTGAAGTACTTTTACTCGAGTAAATATTTGTATAAGTACTATTACTTGAGTAAATATTTATATAAGCACTTTTACTCAAATAAATATTTATATAAGTACTTTTACTTGAGTAAATATTTATATAAGCACTTTTACTCGAGTCAATATTTATATAAGTACTTTAACTTTTAGTTGAGTAAATATTTATACAAGTACTTTTACTTTTAGTTGAGTAAATATTTATACAAGTACTTTTAGTTGAGTAAATATTTATATAAGTACTTTAACTTTTAGTTGAGTAAATATTTCTAAAAGGACTTTTACTTTCACTTGAGTAAATATTTATATAATCACTTTTACTTGAGTAAATATTTATATAAGTACTTTTACTTTTAGTTGAGTAAATATATAAATATTTACTAAAGTAAAAGTACTTGTATAAATAAGTACTATCACTTGCGTAAATATTTCTACAAGCACTTGCTTTTAGTTGAGTAAATATTTATATAAGTACTTTTAGTTGAGTAAATATTTATATAAGCACTTTTACTTTTAGTTGAGAAAATATTTCTAAAAGGACATTTAATTTCACTTGAGTAAATATTTATATATGTACTTTTACTTGAGTAAATATTTCTATAAGCACTTTTAGTTGAGTAAATGTCTCTAAAAGTACTTTTACTTGAGTAAATATTTCTACAAGTACTTTTACTTGAGTAAATATTTATATAAGTACTTTCACTTGAGTAAATATTTATGTAAGTACTTTTAGTTGAGTAAGTATTTCTATAAGTACTTTAACTTGAGTAAATATTTCTATAAGTACATTTATTTGAGTAAATATTTCTATAAGTACTTTTACTTGAGTACAGTTTTTGGGTACTCTACCCACCTCTGCTCTTGGGTTGGCTGAGGACTATGTCATTGCCAATCAACTCTGGGCCCGTATTCATAAAGATTCTAAGAATCCTCTCAGAGAGCTCCTAATTTAGCTTAAAAATTTCTAGCTGGGAGTCTTAGCTTAAAAGTGATTCAGGACCAATCTGAGAGCAACTCTGAGCGAGGAAAAGACAAAAACTTTTATCTTAGTGAGGAGGCAGGGCTGACCCCGTTGCTAGCTATGACACAGTCTTTTGAAGACTGTGATTGGTTGGTTGTCCAAGAAGGAAGTAAGAGAGCTTTTAAGAGTAGGGTTTATTATAAGCCTTCACTTTGAAATTACAAGCGTAATTTTTCCTGTTTTACTGTACTCTCTCGCGCGCGCGCGCGCGCGCACACACACACACACACATTATATTCTTTATTTTTTATTTACCATGCTGTCATTCTTAACGTATTTTATAAGAAATGAACAGCGACACAATAAGGTTCTGAAAGTGCTGTAACAGACCCAAATCATCGCTTCTGCATAGTTGCATTTTTCCAGTTGCCAAATATGTTAATGTAGTTAATGTAGTGATTACGTCCATTTCTGGCACTATGGCATTTCTGCGCGGTGTCTGAGATGTTAGCGTGTAAGTTCTAATGATTCAGTTCTAATAAGATCTGTCACAAACATGATCCCTGCACGATCTAATGTGCATCGTCTTATTAACTCACTGTCAAGCATTGTGTGCAACACATTTCTTCTCCCTCTTCATGTTTCATCCATGTTCTCCGCTGCTAAAGAAACTCTTAAGCCTCTTAAAAGTCCTCGTCCGTACTCCTAACAATTTCGGACCTTAAGACCTCTTTTAAGGGTTAAGATGCTTTCTGAATTACTTTTTTCTTTACTAGGATCTTTTCTTTAAATTTAAGAGGAAACACCCACATTTCTAAGAATTTTCTTAGAATTGTGTTACTAGGAGCAACTCTTAGCACTAAGATTTTTCATGAATACGGGCCCTGGGCCCGTATTCATAAAGATTCTAAGAATCCTCTCAGAGAGCTCCTAATTTAGCTTAAAAATTTCT
Source organism: Oxygymnocypris stewartii (assembly GCA_003573665.1). Lineage (NCBI taxonomy): Eukaryota > Metazoa > Chordata > Actinopteri > Cypriniformes > Cyprinidae > Oxygymnocypris > Oxygymnocypris stewartii. The sequence continues at coordinate 1,596,278 of QVTF01021140.1, forward strand.
AGCTAGGAGTCTTAGCTTAAAAGTGATTCAGAACCAATCTGAGAGCAACTCTGAGTGAGGAAAAGACAAAAACTTTTATCTTAGTGAGGAGGTGGGGCTGACCCCGTTGCTAGGAATGACAGTCTTTTGAAGACTGTGATTGGTTGGTTGTCCAAGAAGGAAGTAAGAGCGCTTTTAAGAGTAGGGTTTATTATAAGCCTTCACTTTGAAATTACAAGCATAATTTTTCCTGTTTTACCATACTCTCTCTCTCTCTTTCTCTCTCTCGCGCGCGCGCACACACACACACACATTATATTCTTTATTTTTTATTTACCATGCTGTCATACTTAACGTATTTTATAGGAAATGAACAGCGACACAATAAGGTTCTGAAAGTGCTGTAACAGACCCAAATCATCGCTGCTGCATAGTTGCATTTTTCCAGTTGCCAAATATGTTAATGTAGTTAGTGTAGTGATTACGTCCATTTCTGGCACTATGGCATTTCTGCGCGGTGTCTGAGATGTTAGCGTGTAAGTTCTAATGATTCAGTTCTAATAAGATCTGTCACAAACATGATCCCTGCACGATCTAATGTGCAGCGTCTTATTAACTCACTGTCAAGCATTGTGTGCAACACATTTCTTCTCCCTCTTCATGTTTCATCCATGTTCTCCGCTGCTAAAGAAACTCTTAAGCCTCTTAAAAGTCCTCGTCCGTACTCCTAACAATTTCGGACCTTAAGACCTCTTTTAAGGGTTAAGATGCTTTCTGAATTACTTTTTTCTTTACTAGGATCTTTTCTTTAAATTTAAGAGGAAACACCCACATTTCTAAGAATTTTCTTAGAATTGTGTTACTAGGAGCAACTCTTAGCACTAAGATTTTTCATGAATACGGGCCCTGGGCCCGTATTCATAAAGATTCTAAGAATCCTCTCAGAGAGCTCCTAATTTAGCTTAAAAATTTCTAGCTAGGAGTCTTAGCTTAAAAGTGATTCAGAACCAATCTGAGAGCAACTCTGAGTGAGGAAAAGACTAAAACTTTTATCTTAGTGAGGAGGCGGGGCTGACCCCGTTGCTAGCTATGACACAGTCTTTTGAAGACTGTGATTGGTTGGTTGTCCAAGAAGGAAGTAAGAGCGCTTTTAAGAGTAGGGTTTATTATAAGCCTTCACTTTGAAATTACAAGCGTAATTTTTCCTGTTTTACCGTACTCTCTCTCGCGCACACACACACACACACACACACACACACACACACACATTATATTCTTTATTTACCATGCTGTCATACTTAACGTATTTTATAAGAAATGAACAGCGACACAATAAGGTTCTGAAAGTGCTGTAACAGACCCAAATCATCGCTGCTGCATAGTTGCATTTTTCCAGTTGCCAAATATGTTAATGTAGTTCATGTAGTGATTACGTCCATTTCTGGTGCTATGGCATTTCTGCGCAGTGTCAGGGATGTTAACATGTCTTTAATAAGATCTGTCACAAACATGATCCCTGCACGATCTAATGTGCAGCGTCTTATTAACTCACTGTCATGCATTGTATGCAACACATTTCTTCTCCCTCTTCATGTTTGATCCATTTTCTCCACTGCTAAAGAAACTCTTAAGCCCCTTAAAAGTCCTCGTCCGTACTCCTAACAATTTTGGACCTTAAGACCTCTTTTAAGGGTTAAGATGCTTTCTGAATTACTTTTTTCTTTACTAGGATCTTTTCTTTAAATTTAAGAGGAAACACCCACATTTCTAAGAAATTTCTTAGAATTGTGTTACTAGGAGCAACTCTTAGCACTAAGATTTTTCATGAATACGGGCCCTGGTCTTTAGCAGTACACTCGAGCATGTCCTGAAGCTCATGCAATCAACAGGAGCATGAATAGGGAAACTTTGGACATGATCACTGAAGTCATTCCTCATGCAGAGAGTGTGCAGATCATTTGCTTTTAGGCTCTTTTTTTCTTGATCAATTCTAATTGTTCGAACTCAATGTCTTAAAGAAATTAAATACATGAATGAACATGCATAGGCAAAAACTATTGATTTTTAAAATCACCAATACATTATTTTAAGATTTTTTTTATACCAGACTTTGTATAAAGATAAGTTATAACAGAATGATTCAATATACCTTTTTTCTTTCTGCAAAATGTGTGTAAAATGATCTTAAGTGGGTTTTCTCATTTATATACAAAGTATCTATAAACTAAATCTAATTTGCATATTAATGTGTTTTTGGGGGCAACATGTAATGAAAAAACAAGTGTAATAATGGGAGTAGAACATTAACAAGATTTTCATAATAATATTTAATTCATAGTATATTGAAATATAATTTATTTCCCTATTAATTTATTGTCTCTCCCAAAATGCGTAATAGACATGTTTTAAGTATGAAATCAACATCATATTTTGATTTGAAACCCCATAACAAGTTTCTGAGATGTTGATTTATGACAGGCAATTTAAAAATTAAGACCGATTTAAATTATAATAACAAAATATGATCATATTTCAGCGTCAGCATTTTTGAAGAGCAAGGAGAGGTCACTCTTTAGTATCTCTGAAAAGCCCTGTACAGGACATCCAGACTTAAAAGAGAAATACACTATAATATAACGTCCTCATCTGAGGCCGCAGGGTCTTAAGGCGATACAAATATTTCAGTTCTCATCCTCAGATTTGAAACCGAACATGGTAAGATATGTAGTTTAGCTCCAGCTTGCCTCCACACAGGGTTAAAGCTAGAATACAGCTGTGGGCATGCACACATCAATACAGCATGTGTTTACACTGTACAACAATTACTGTAAGAGGCAGGTGTAAACATTAATAAAACTATTTAATAGGTATACAATTAAAATTGTCAGTACACAGCTTGCATTGATTAGCTGTATGCTTGACTAAATAAATGGTGACATGAAAAATATATATTTCCAATAAAATTATTTCTAACGCTCACAAGATTATTAAAGTTAACTGTACGCTAGAGGTCTAGAGGATCATCCGGTGGCGCTGCTGAGTTCTGTCGCCTGTGAATTAGCTCCGCTCAGAATTGTTCTTTTATGTGTGTTTCTTTACCTAGTTTTTATTTTTTTTACTTCTCTTTTGATACGTGTATCGTCTGCAATGATTATGTACGACAGAAGAACACTTTTGGACATTGGACAACGCTACACTAACCTGATTCAGAACACTTTATCCGCGGATCCAGCGTGGCCATGGGAGATACTCCGGAGCAACGTGTTGAACAACGACCACCTGAACAACCGCAGGAGGCGAAGGAAACACCGCGGGAGACGCGCTGGAATACGCAACAGACTGAGGAAAAGGGCTCACAGTCCTCCTCTACCAAGTATTCTGCTCGCTAATGTCCAATCCTTGGAGAATAAGATGGACGATCTTAGAGCCAGGATTAGTTTCCAACGAGACATTAGAGACTGTAACATCTTTTGTTTGACCGAAACGTGGCTCACGCCAACGGTCCCGGACACCGCTGTAACGCCGTCTGATAACTTCTCTGTTTTACGGATGGACAGATCAGCCGAGGCCGGAAAAAACAAAGGTGGTGGAGTGTGTTTCTTTATTTAACAAGAAATGGTGTGACCCCAGGAATATCTCCATTCTGTCGCGTTCCTGTTCGCCTCATCTGGAGCATCTCTCCATTATCTGCCGCCCCTTCTATCTGCCCCGGGAATTTACATCGATCCTCGTGTCTGCCGTTTATATTCCTCCACAAGCAGACACTAGCGTGGCTTTGTCCAATCTCCACGATGAAATCAGCGGATATATCAACAAACATCCCGACGCTGCTTGTATCATTGCTGGGGACTTTAACAAGGCCAACCTCAAGAAAGTCCTGCCGAACTTTCATCAACATATATCCTGTCCAACCAGAGGACTGAATACACTGGATCACTGCTACACTCCGCTCAATAACGCCTACAAAGCCCACTCACTGCCGGCTTTTGGCAAATCAGATCATGTCGCCATCTTTCTCACGCCGGAATACAAACAAAGGATCGCCCGCGAACCGCCGGTGGAGAGGGAAGTGACGCGTTGGTCCTCCCACTCTGAAGCTATGCTACAGGCGTCTCTTGATGACGTCGACTGGGACATGTTCCGGGCGAGTTCATCTGACGTCAGCGAATTCACGGATGTAGCAGTAAGCTTCGTAAACATGCTAACCGAGCAAGCCACTGAAACGGTAACAATAAGGACATTTACTAATCAGAAACCGTGGGTGGACAGATCAATCCGTGATGCGGTTAACCATCGCACTGCCGCATACAATGCCGGTCTGTTGTCAGGAAACATGAGCGAGTACAAAACATCGTGCTACGCTCTCCGGCGTGCAATACGAGCCGCTAAGCGCCGGTACAGTGAGAAAATTGAGTCACATTTCCAGCTCAATGACTCTCGACGCATGTGGCAGGGACTGAAAACCATCTGTTCCTCTGGAAATAAATCCTCCGCAGAGGTGAGAGCAGATCCGCTGCTGGCCGAAGAGCTAAACACCTTCTACGGTCGCTTTGACTGCAATGGCGGCGCAAATCTGCCGATCAGCACGTCTGGAAGCAGCAGACAGAGCAGCAATGCTCATGTAATCACCTTTCAGAGGACGGACGTTCGGAGGGAATAAGGAGAGTGAACGTCAGAAAAAGCAGCAGGACCTGATGGGATTACTGGCCGCGTTCTGAGTCCTGTGCTGATCAGCTTGCTGGTTTGTTTACTTCCATATTTAATGAGTCCCTTGCTACCTCTGTTGTTCCCACCTCCTTTAAAAATCTGTCATAATCCTGTGCCTAAGAACAGTAAACCCTCTTGCCTGAATGACTATCGTCCAGTTGCCCTCACATCGACGGTCGTGAAGGTTTTTGAGAGACTTTTAAAGAAACACATTTGCTCCTCCATCCCTGCTACTTTGGACCCTCTTCAGTTTGCCTATCGGCCAAATAGGTCTACTGATGATGCCATCTCCCAGGTACTGCACTCCTCCCTCACTCACATCGACAGCAAAAATGGCAACTATGTCAGGCTGCTATTCATAGACTACAGCTCAGCTTTCAACACTATAGTCCCCACCAAGCTAGCTGTCAAACTCTCAGACATCGGCCTAAACACTTCACTCTGTGACTGGATTCAAGATTTCCTCACCGCCAGACCACAAGTGGTGAAAGTCGGCCAGTTCACCTCCAACTCCATCACCCTGAACATAGGAGCCCCACAGGGCTGTGTCCTGAGCCCCCTGCTATACTCTCTATACACCCACGACTGCGTGTCCTCTCACAGCTCCACCTCTATTGTCAAATTTGCGGATGATACTGTGGTTCTGGGCCTCATCAACAACGATGACGAGGCCGCATACTTGGATGAGGTGGAGAGACTTACATCATGGTGCCAGGACAACTGTCTCTCTCTGAACGTGAGCAAAACTAAGGAGCTGATCGTGGACTTCAGGAAGAGACAGCAGCAGCCCTACACTCCTCTTATGATCAGTGGGACCCCTGTGGAGAGGGTGAGTAGCTTCAAGTACCTCGGTGTAAACATCTCCGAGGACCTGACTTGGACTACACACATTCAAATACAGGTTAAGAAAGCCAGGCAAAGACTGTACCATCTGCGACAGCTGAGGAAATTCAGGGTCTCACCAGCTATCCTGAAAACTTTCTACTCAGGGGCCATAGAAAGTGTTCTGACTCAGTGCATCTCAGTGTGGTATAATAATGCCACAAACCAGGACTGCAAAGCTCTACAGAGAGTCGTGCGCTTAGCTGAGCGCATCTCAGGGTCTGCTCTCCCCTCTCTGCAGGCCATCTACATCAAACGCTGTAAAAGCAGAGCTGCTAAAATCCTCAAAGATTCAACTCACCCCGGTAACCATCTTTTCTGTTTACTGCCATCTGGCAGGCGCTTCAGGAGCATGATGGCAAAGACTGAAAGACTGAGGAAGAGCTTCTTCCCTCAGGCCATCAGGCTCCTAAACTCAAACTCAGTCTCATAAACACTTACAAGACCCATTGTTAACTGTAAATATTCTCATCATTGCTGCTCTATGTACAATACCCTGAACTACCCGTCTGCACATCCCTCTTATTCACACTACTATTTATTAAGTCCCAGTACACTGTTTTTCTTTTTTTGTACATCTTATTGTTTTTTGCACATCTTATTGTTTTGCACTTTTTTTTATTTCATTGCACATTTTACTCTTATTTCTCTTTTTCTTACCATATGTATGCCCTTGTGTTATGTTACTTTATATAATTTGTATTCTTATTATTTTGCACTGTCCACTGAGCGGACCTGATTCGATTTCATTTCACTTCTAATTATACCCTGTATAACTATTATGTGACAAATAAAGAAACCTTGAACCTTGACCTTGACCTAATTCATGCATAAGTTTTAAGATTAACAAAAAAAAAATCAGCATGCACACTAATAATACAGAAAAATAACTTGTTCTGCAATCGGCAGAACGTCTTCATAAAGAGGCATTTAAGGTTCACTGAAAGATATTATAACTTCATAACCTCAATAACACTGGCACAGAAAGACAGTCATTACAGAACAATCTGAATTTATTGAGAATAATTATAATACAAGAATTTGTAGCTCAAGTTGTTAATTTAGAAAGACCAGGTGTCTGCTCTCATCTGCAAACACAGTACAGAAAGCTGATAATGCTTATTATAAAAGTCACCTTATGGCACACAGATATTAAGGGGTCATTACGACGTTAACCCCCTCGACCCATGGTTTATGATTAGCTACTGTTCCTTTGCAGCATCAGCGAGGAAAACAAACATCTCAACATAAGGGGACTTAGTTTCAGAAACACTGGAAGCAAGTGAAGTCAGTAAGACTTAATCCACCACCCTGTGAACAAGAAAACCCATCAGCAGCAAACACAGCCAATATTCATCTTTACATTTACATTTATGAATTTAGCAGACACTTTTATCCAAAGCGACTTACAGTGCATTCAGGTTATACATTTTTTTGTCAGTATGTGTGTTCCCTGGGAATTGAACCCACCACCTTTGCGCTGCTAATGCAATGCTCTAACCACTGAGCCACAGGAACACAGCTTTTAATCTTTAACCTTGATACAGTGCATACGGACATTATTCACAGCGCATTTATCAAACAAACTTCTTTTTTTTGTTATTTTAAGAAATCTGAAAAGACTTTTCATGATGTCATTATGGGATATTGTTTGTAGAATTTTGAGGAAATTCACTAATCAATCATTTTGAAATAAGGCTGTAACATGATGAAATGTGGAAAAAGTGAATGCTTTCCCGATGTTGCTATAAACACAGTCTTGGATTTATAAATATCATATTTAAACATTCACATCACTGTATGAGATTGAAGTATTCACTGCATGGCTTTTAATAACTTGTTTTATACTTGTGCTGTCAAACAATTAATCCCATCCAAAACATGTTTTTGTTTACATAATATATGAGTGTGTACTGTGCATATTTATTATGTATATAAAAAATAAATACACAACACATTTTTCTGAAATATATAAATGTATGTTTATATCTGAAATATATTTATAAATTATATGAATATAAATATAGACTAGTGCTGTCAAAAAATTCATCACATTTATTATGTATATATAAATTAGTGGTGGGCCGTTATCGGCGTTAACGTGCTGCGTTAACGCGAGACTCTTATCGGCGATAAAAAAAATATCGCCGTTAATCTATTCTCAAAGTTGGGTTGGGAGCTGGGTCTATACTGCGCAAGCTATGATGACTTTCACCCTGATATTTTAGCGCGGATGTATACCTAGCCGAATTGCACTGTAGGGGGCGAGAACGAGTCTTCGAACTAGAGGCTCGCAGTCCGTGATGGACAGATTGTTAACGGCTGGTCTATGTGGTAATACAATCGGGCAGGACATCCAAACGCTCAGCTATCATTCATCAACCTCAAATATGGCTTTTCATCTGAAAGATGTATGTAGTAGCAACTTTACATGGCCGCTCAATATGATGTTAACCTAGAGAAACGTGCGCTATTGAAGTGTTTGTGTGGAAGCGCGTTTGCTGCAGGACAGGCTCCGGTGCGCTCACTTGCTCTTAAAATCTCCGTCATTTTTGGTCATACAGATAAAAGTAGCCTAATACATCTTTCGAATCTGTAAAGACTCTACGTTTATTTGTGTACACACAGAATAACAACGAAACGTTGCGCTTTTAAGCAAACAGGATGCGCTTTAGGTCTCATGTGAACTTGAGAATTCACTCCCGTGTCACCCTCTGCTTCGAACCTGTGTGTATGCCTAACGTTACTGTGAAATTACCACATCAGACGTGACGTGCTAACATGGATGCAGCTATGAAGCCGCCGGTTTGCTTCAGGGAAAAATTTATTTAAGAAGCTTCCCAATGGAAACTGGAAACAGTTCATTATTCACCGACCTCTTATGTATGGCCCTACAGTTCAAAATTCATGTTAACTGAATAAACAGTTAGTAAACCAAGTACATCTTATTGAACATAATTTATTTTTCATCACCCATTATCATAGTAGAACAACTTTCTCAAGCAGTTGTGCATGCATTCTGGAAACAGGAGATAGCCCCTGGCTAATGCGCCACCTGGCTTGAGAAACCCGTTCTCAAAGACTTACTTTAAGCCATTATTGGGTAGCACACATATTGGAATGCCTCGGCAGAATTCAAATGAGCCATTTTAATCTAGATTAATCTAGATTATTCAAAATTATCTAGATTAATCTAGATTAAAAAAATTAATCTATGCCCACCCCTAATATAAATACACATGCATAAAGTATATATTTTGAAAGTATTTACATGTATATTATATAATAATATATTTAATGCATAAACATTTTTCTTAAAAATATACAAATGCATATATATATATATATATATATACATAAATATACACAGTACACACTCATATATTATGTAAACAAAAACGTTTATTTTGGATGCGATTAATCATTAGTGTCCCCGGAGCACAAAACCAGTCTTAAGTGTAAATTTTTCTGAAATTGGGATTTATGCATCATCTGAATGCTGAGTAAATCATATTTCCATTGATGTATGGTTTGGACAATATTTGTAAATCTGGAATCTGAAGGTGCAATCATCTTTAAAGTTGTTCAAATTAAGTTCTTAGCAATGCATATTACTAATTAATAATTATATTTTGATATATTTACGGTAGGAAATATCTTCATGGAACATGATCTTAATATCTAATGATTTTTGTCATAGAATAAAAATGTATAATTTTGACCCATACAATGTATTGTTGGCTATTTCTACAAATATACCCGTGCTGCTTATGACTGGTTTTGTGCTGCAGGGACACATATGACAGCACTGGAACAGCAAGAATGCACCGTTTTAAAATGCCGTTTTTGTCTGAAGTGAAAGTGCAGCTGGTTTAGAGATCAACAACTCAGCTAAATCACTGATAACTGAGGTCTGGTGCAGACTCACGCTGTATGCGGCGGCTCTAGCGCATGCGCATGTGCAGACTGTGCTTGGGCCCGTCCACACGCTCCAGCTTCTCAAAGTGTCTCCTGGCGTTCCTGATGTTGATGAGCGTGGCAGCAGACGCTGGAAGAGAGTAAGAGGCTTTAGCTTCAGTCTTAATGGAGATGGTGTTTTAAAAGCATGGTTTAGTCACACACATGCTCTAAAGATGGCACATCTGAAAGCTTTAGCAAAAGAGGCAAGAGATCACGGGTGGATATTCCCGATTTCCAATCTTTACACTCAAACTGATCTCGTATAAGTCCTGTACTGCTATAGGCCAGGAACAACACCACCTATTACATCATCAATCCCATGCTAAACCCCAAGCCTAAAAACAGCTAGAGAAAGACCTGTAATGTCAGCACCTCACAGTGAAATTGAACCTTATGAACCGGCAAATTAGCAATTAAATTTTTGGTTTATACCAAAAAATACTAAGAAAGATATTTTCCTTCAAATAAATATTTTTCTGCTGTGCACTATTGTGTCTCGGTCCTCAGTCATGTTCCTCACAAGTCAAACATTATACAATTTAAACATCATCTTACGTATTAATCAGTTAGCTTTATTACTTCTATTTAAAGGAATTGTTCACCTAAAACTTAACATTTTGTCCTTTTCTCATGCTGACGCAAACCTGAGATTCTTTCTTCTGACTTCCAAAGTATTTTTATCTATATTATGGAAGCAACTATTCAGTTACAAACAACCTTCAAAATATCTTCTTTTGTGTTCAACAGAAGAAAAAACTCATGTTTGGAGCAGCAAAAGGAAGAGTTTTCAGTCCCACGTTATATTAAATGGCCTTAACTACTATGTTCGTACCTTTAAAGTAATAATTTGCTACAAATCATTCATGCAAACTCACAAGAGGTCAAAAAGGTGACAGTTCGGAATGGTTTACCCCCCCCCCCCCCCAAAATAATAATATTTTTGAGAATTGAACATGTAAATGAAGCGTTCTGGTGCACTCTGACAACAAAATAAAGGCAAAAGACAACAAGTGAAAAAAGCACATTTATACCACAAACTGTTTGGACAGTGCAACTCTCTCATCATCGGTGTTCATACTTCTCTTTGTGAGCAGTGGAGTAATTTATTTCTGCTAATTTTAATGTTTATATTAGAGTGCGCATACCATCAACAAACTCCATATTTTCACTACGGAGGAAACAGAAGCTATATTTGAAGTGGCATTAGATGCATTTACATCACACTGTTTAATAAAGCTGATGTGCCATATATACATTTACACTACATTTTAAGAATTTAATAAGATTAATGTTTTAAATATTTTTGAACATACAAGTTAAAAATGTTGGGAAAAACGCTACACTTAAATATGAAACCAAACCACCAGTAATTTTAATAAGCAAGTCATTAGTCATTCATTCAAAAACGAGGCACGTGACTACTGTCTTTATGAATGGGTTACTGAATCGACTTGCTTGATTCGTTCAAAAACGTGGATACATTCAGTAACGAAACGGAGACACAAAACACTTCCGCTGTGGCTTTGATTGAAACTTTGTCAGCAAACTTGAGCAAAAACAGTACAAATCGTGCTCTTGCAGTGCTTTGATGTCATACAGCGATCGGTCTGCATGGTGCTGCTTCAAGTCGAACCGAGAAAGGGACTTTGATCGAACACACTCGTGTCCACGAGGTTGCAATTTCTCTATCTCCGCCCAGACCCCCCTCCCAAAAAAATTCAGATCGAGATGATTCACATAAATTACATATTTTAAATCAAAACTGCGAATTTCGCCAAAAAGCATCACGTCTGCAGGTATGTACAATGCACTTATTGTGTAAGTAACCTACCCGTATCCCACCTCAAGTGTTTTAAAATACAAAATGAGAAACCTATTTTTATAGTACATAGTAGTACCTAATATAAAGTGTGACCCAATTTTTGGGTGAACTATCCCTTTAACACTCCAAAATAAATTAATAAGATTTGGCCATAATCCAGGTTGTCCAGAAATAATGGTAAACCATCATGTAAATGTCACAAAACAGCAGTGCATGATATTCCCTGATAATCACTGCTGCAGCCTAACAAACAGAAGACGTCTTCGATGTGGGATCGGTAGAGTCTGATGCTTACGTATGGACGGGTCTGACATGATCACCATGACGTAGGTGTTGGACGTGAACACGTCGATGAAGGCAGCAAAGTTAGAGTTGCGCACTTCCATGCTCTGGAAAGAGGCGGCCAGTTTACTGTGGGACAGAGAGAGAGAAAGGTCAAAATTACCCATGATGCTGTTCAGCGCGGAGCACTGCATGAATGCAGTCGCACTGACCTGCAGCTCAGCTTGAACTGCTTGATGATGTTACTGATCTTCTCGAAGCGATGAGCATCACGCTGCTCCTTACACTGATAGTGAGAGATCACCTGACAAGACACAAGAGGCAAATCATCCAAAAAACCTTTACAGAAGTGTAAATGCATCTGGTTGCTAAACCCACATAGCTAAATATTCTTCATTTGTGACCCCGGAGGACAAAAGCAGTCATAAGTTGCATGCTTATATTTGTAGCAATAGCCAATTGTAGGGTTTGGACGATAAATGGCGATTCTTCTCCATGTGTTACGAGAATCTGGCACCAAATATCAATATTTTAACAAATACAATAAAATGCTCTAAATATATTTCCCTGTTCACAGCATTGCTGGCCACGCCATTTCCTGTGATGATTGGGGCGGGGCCGAGAGCCGTGGGAGTCACAATTACTAATATGCATCGCTAAGAACTTCATTTGAATAAATTTAAAGATGATTTTCTCAATATTTAGATTTTTTTGCACCCTCAGAATCCAGATTTTCAAATATTGTCCTATCATAACAAACCATACATCAATGGAAATATTATTTATTCAGCTCTCAGATGATGCATACATCTAAATTTCCAAAAATTGACAGTTATGACTGGTTTTGTGCTCCAGGGTCACAATTGAGGTTTCCTGACAAAGTGGAAGGTCCTTTGCAAGAAATGGCAATTAATTTTGCTCACTGCAAAAAATACTGTTCTTACTTAGATTTTTTTTGTCTTGTTTCCAGCCAGAATGTCAAAAAATTTTATCAAAAACGATTTTCTAGACAAGTAAAAAATTATTGTCTTGTTTTCAGAAAAAAACATGTCAAACTTAAGTGAGTGTTTGCTAGAGACAAGCAAATGTCTCAAAGGTTCAAATATTGTTTGAAATAAGATTATTTTGCTTATTCCACGTCGCAGGTTTTTTTATTTTGATATTTTGCCTGAAAACAAGACAACAAAAAAGTATGAAAAGCATTTATTTTCAGTGCTATACTTAATTAAAATATTTATATTTTTGAAAACGGTCGAAAAAATGTAATTGTAAGATTTTGAATATTTTTTTTAAACATTTTTATTTTCCACATACATTTGTTTTCCAACACTAAAGAGACGTGCATAGTTCACACAAAGAATGCAATTTAATTTTTTCGTCATAAATCGCAAGACAATTACATTTAAAACTAGTGGATTTATTTTTAATGATGTAAAACCGAACAAACATAAAATGGCAAAATAATCACGACCAAATTGTGCAGCGTCAATCTGAATATCTGCAAGCAGTCACGCGTGCGTAAGCATTGTGTTTCAGTTTGGTACAAACCAGGAAAGTAGCTCTTTCAAAAAGTAAGACTTCGTCTGCCTCGATTATCTGAGCAAAATTGCGCAGGTTGCACTCCAGCTGCTGTACGTTAGGAATGAGCTGATAGACGATGCTGGACCAGGCCTGCAGACACAAACCACACACGTCACTCTTCTGTCTGTTAAAGCCGAGCGGTGCAGTGAACTCAACATGCTCTTACTTTATACAGCGTCTCGTCCCAAATAGACGTTCTGAAGCAGGTGCAGGACAGCGGGCGAGACAGTCTTTTCAGATCATCCTCACGCTCTTTAAATATCTAAACCACAAACCAATCATTAATACCGATTAACAGTGTCAATTCTTAATGCTGGTTTCACTGTAAATATTGAAGAGAGTCATGAGATTTAAATCATGAGATTTTTAATGTGGAACATACTTTTCTTACCGAAGAAAACACCTGAATGGAGCTAAAAAGGGTTCATTAATACAGTACCAGTCAAACGTGTTTGAACAGTAAGAAGTTGATTCTCTTCTGTTCCCCAAGCCTGCATTTATTTGATACAAACTACAGCAAAAGCAGTAATATTGTGAAATATTTTTACTATTTAAAATGTAATTTAACTATTTGATTTCAATTTTAATCTCTGTTAAAGTGTAATTTATTTATGTGATGTGCAGCTGTATTTGGCATCATTACTGCAGTCTTCAGTGTCACAGGATCTTCAGAAATCATTATAATATGCTGGTTTGCTGCTCAAGAAACATTTATTATTAATAATAATAATAATAATAATAATAATATTTAAAACAGTTGAGTACATTTTTTAGGGTTATTTTATTAATAGAAAAATCAGCATTTATCTGAAATAAAAAGTTTTTGTAACATATATAGATTTTTTGGGGGGGTATAGAAATTAATATTTTCAGGCTAAAATTTATTTGAACAGGTTATATTACATTGAATGGATTTGAACACGTTATATTCTATTGAATGGATTTGAACACGTTATATTCTATTGAATGGATTTGAACATGTTATATTCTATTGAATGGATTTGAACATGTTATATTCTATTGAATGGATTTGAACATGTTATATTCTATTGAATGGGTTTGAACACGTTATATTCTATTGAATGGATTTGAACATGTTATATTCTATTGAATGGATTTGAACACGTTATATTCTATTGAATGGGTTTGAACACGTTATATTCTATTGAATGGGTTTGGACACGTTATATTCTATTGAATGGATTTGAACACATTATATTCTATTGAATGGATTTGAACACGTTATATTCTATTGAATGGATTTGAACATGTTATATTCTATTGAATGGATTTGAACACGTTATATTCTATTGAATGGATTTGGACACGTTATATTCTATTGAATGGATTTGAACATGTTATATTCTATTGAATGGATTTGAACATGTTATATTCTATTGAATGGATTTGAACATGTTATATTCTATTGAATGGATTTGAACACGTTATATTCTATTGAATGGATTTGGACACGTTATATTCTATTGAATGGATTTGAACACGTTATATTCTATTGAATGGATTTGAACACGTTATATTCTATTGAATGGATTTGAACATGTTATATTCTATTGAATGGATTTGAACACGTTATATTCTATTGAATGGATTTGAACATGTTATATTCTATTGAATGGATTTGAACATGTTATATTCTATTGAATGGATTTGGACATGTTATATTCTATTGAATCGATTTGAACATGTTATATTCTATTGAATGGATTTGAACACGTTATATTCTATTGAATGGATTTGAACACGTTATATTCTATTGAATGGATTTGAACATGTTATATTCTATTGAATGGATTTGAACATGTTATATTCTATTGAATGGATTTGAACACGTTATATTCTATTGAATGGATTTGGACACGTTATATTCTATTGAATGGATTTGAACACGTTATATTCTATTGAATGGATTTGAACATGTTATATTCTATTGAATGGATTTGAACATGTTATATTCTATTGAATGGATTTGGACATGTTATATTCTATTGAATCGATTTGAACATGTTATATTATATTGAATCAATTTGGCCATATGTGAACTGGGAGCTGTGTCTCACCAGGTCTCTCTGGTCCTCCTGCACCAGGTCCATCTTGTGCACCAGGCAGAAGACCTTGGCATCAGGTGAGTTCTGCAGGATGGCTTCCAGACACGACTGGTAGTAATGCATGTCCTTCTCCAGCTCTCGGCTCTCCACATCAAACACGTAGATCAGCACCTCCACATTGCGGAAGATGTTGTCTCTCTGACTCGTGAAGTAGTTCTCCATGAATGTGTCCTGTCTGTGCGATACACATTTATAGATGAAAAAGGTCTTTAAAAAGCCACCTATCAAAACAGATCCCAGGGGAGACACTTACCCACCGCAGTCCCACAGGTTCAGCACCAGATTACCCAGAAACCGCACGTGAGAGTGCTCCACGTCAACTGAAACAGAAAGAATACCGCTGATTTTAACCCCTCACTAAGATGAGTAGTCTTTAATATGTGTCCTGAAAGATGATTTATATTGACATATTAACACCAGCTCCTCTACTGAAAATGATTCAAAAACTGATGCAATTTTAACATGAGGAAAATTATTAATATTTTATGAAAGCGTAAAGCATACGTTGAAAAATGAAGTAACCCCAAATGGTGATTTAAGCCATTAAAAACCAATACAAAACAACATAAGCAAAATGTAAATGCAGAAAATGGTCCTAATAATTGGATTTAGGGATGTACCGAATTATTCGGCCGAAAATAGCAAAAAAAAGCTCTTTCTGTGTATCGGAAAAAGTGAAAAGACCGGATAAATTGTACCAAACAATGACGGGACGTGATCAAAGAGAGGCGTGCACCAACAAACAAGTCATATTTAGACAAGTATATGTCCGAGAAAGACACAAAAATCATTACAAGCACCAACAGCGAGAGACTGTTTAGTGCCGCATCTCATATCTTCCTTGAGAAGAAGGGTGGTTGTTGCTGGTTAACGGTATGATTATTGAAATCACCAAATGGCCTTAAATAATTAAATACACTGCAGAACGTTGTTTTCTAATACACGCATAAATTGCATGTGTTCAAACAATGCAGCACAACTCAAAGTTCAGATTGAAAATCTGCGCTGAAACTCAAAGATACTCAGCTACTCAGTAACATTTTCAAAAACAAAATAAGAAAATAATAATATTATAATTACAATAGCTCTATTAATACATTTATTATAACACTAACACAGTGTTCAAATTGGGATCTGTAATATTTTCTAATGTTTTAAAAGAATACTCTTCTGCTCAGCAAGGCTGCATTTATTTGTACAGTAAATAATACATGCCTGATTCAAGAAGGGGGTCTCAGAAATGGCCAAAAAATACTATTTTACTAACTTATTCTTTTTTTAGTTTAAATGTGCTTTGTTGGTATAGAGTTTGCTAAAATAAAAAAAAAGTTTAGGTTTAAGTAAATAATTTTTAATTGTTGTTTTGTAATAGATTTTTCTTTGAAAAGCAAAACAAAACAGTAAAAAGCACATTTTGGCTATTTAATGTATGTAATGGTGAAAAACTGGCAAAATATGGGGGAAAAAATAGAAAAACAGTGTTCGGTATTCGGCCCAGTGTTTCTTTTTTTTCGGCTTCGGCCAAGAATTTCAATTTCTGTGCATCCTTAATATAATTAATTGTCTTAATTTTCTCAAAACAGCATATCAGCATTATGACCAGTACACATCTGAGAGATCCTGCTCAAATCTCATTGTAGTTAGTTTTGAAGCTCTGATTAAAAGAGTCTGGTTTCACTGGAAAACCTGGTGCTGCGTGTCTTGAGGCGTCATGCAGGATTGGATTGAAATTAAACTGAATAAAAATGGCAGGATTTGTGTTTTTAGGTGCACCATTTCTTGAAAATGTCATACTTGTGGCTCCAAGGCGGCGGGTGTCTCTGGCGATGTAATTGGCAAATATGATCGACCTCATACTGGTCTTTCCCGATCCACTTTTTCCCATCAACAGTACCTGCGAAGAGAGCAGAGGGTTATTTCTGCACCATCTTCATCTTAGCACATCTCACACACCTGACGCATCAGTACAGACTGCAGCCAGCTGCTTTAAGGCACGTCTCCAAGGTTAGCACAAAAAAAGAAATGCTGCAATACACTTAAGAAGACAAGAAGCCATTTTCAGCAGCGCAGGGGCTTCAGTACACTGAACTAGCAGCTTTAGTGAAAAACTAGCAGTATATCTTCAACATTTGTGTGTGTGTGTATAGGTGTGCGTGAGAGAGTGTGTGTAGGCATGAGTATGTAGGTGTGCATGTGAGAGTGTGTGTGCGTGCAGGCGTGCGTGTGTAGGTGTGCGTGTGAGAGTGCATGTGTAAGTGTGTGTGAGAGTGTAGGTGCATGTGAGAGTGTGTGTGTGAGTGTAGGTATTCGTGCATGCGTGCCTGCATAGGTGCACGTGTGAGAGTGTGTGTGTGTGAGTGTGCAGCTGTGTGTGTGTGAGTGTGGAGCTGTGTGTGTGTGTGTGCACGTGTGAGAGAAACAATGTGTGTGTGCGTGTGAAAGAGACAATGTGTGTGTGTGTGTGTGTGTGTGTGTGTGTGTGTGTGTGAGTGAGTGAGTGAGTGAGTGAGTGAGTGAGTGTGTGAGAGAAAGTGTGTGAGTGAGTGAGAGAGAAAGTGTGTGTGAGTGAGTGTGTGAGTGTGTGAGTGAGTGAGTGAGTGAGTGAGAGAGAAAGTGTGTGTGAGTGAGTGTGTGTTGCTGTATAACACAAAGGGAAGCACATCAGCAGC
Organism: Oxygymnocypris stewartii; assembly: GCA_003573665.1. Lineage (NCBI taxonomy): Eukaryota > Metazoa > Chordata > Actinopteri > Cypriniformes > Cyprinidae > Oxygymnocypris > Oxygymnocypris stewartii. Next base: position 1,614,286 of record QVTF01021140.1, read on the forward strand.
CGGTGCTTTATTACAGTCAGGTTAAACTCACCTTCTTCTTCATGGCTGTGCTGGACATTTCCCTGCTCGTCTCTGTACCACGATAAATCACAGTAACGTTACTCCGCCGGTCATCAACAACTGCAACGAGACCACATCACATCAGCACTCTTGTGAAGAGTCTCAGTTCAATGATGTGTTTCTAAACAGGTCCACTTAACAATACAGTAATGTGTCTTTATAAGAATGGCAATGTACAGTCACTCCTCGACTCATACAATATATCCTATAAGTGAATATATGCATAAAGAGCTGAATCCATTTGAGCTGTCATTTTAGCACCATATATTCTTGAGATTTCCCTAGAACTAGCTAACAGAGTTATTTAGTCTATTCAGCTTTTGGTGTCAATATTATGATCAATTTCCTTTGGTGTATCATCGTCATTTGTCGTCCACAAAGTGCGATACTTTCACCCTCGTGTTGTTTTCTCTATGAAATGTTTGCTATCGCTCATGCTAACATGCTAACGCTACTTCGTTGGATCTTTAGTGCCACGCGAAGACAATCGTGTATTTGTATGTGTCCAAATAAATAGCTTAACTCTACTGAACTTGACTGAAAGGTCAGAAACAGGCGAGTGCTGCTGTAAACGCTGTTACTGTCGGAACACAATCACATACCTGACTAAACTCCCCATCGATGTTTACATCAGTTTGCGTGAGGTGACGTAGAGCACGTGACTGACTTGCGCTGGTGGCGTAGAGCACGTGACTGACTTGCGCTGATGGCGTCACGTGACTCGGAGGTCAGCGCTGTAAAGAAACGAACAAATTAAGAAAACAAAAACAGTGCAAGTAATTATTTAAGGCATTAGTTTTATTTAGCTGCTTTAAGAATATCACTTTTTTAAATCTCAAAACGTGTAGCAACTTTAATAAATCTAATAAAAAATTTATTAAACTCTTTGTTTTGCATAAAAACAGTAATCAAACGCAGGTATTGCATTATTATTACAATAAACACAAATACCTTTAGGCCATACAAGATCATAAGAAGGTCCTCAAGAACAGAGCACCAATATATATATATAAGATTGACAAAATAGGCTCTTTAAATTGTTTAAATGTATGCAATAAATAAATCATGCTTTACATTTTAACAATCTTACAGATTTGCAGTACATCCAAAATGAATTTTGAAGCATCATAAACTAAAAGGCACGTATGAATATAAGATTAGCCAGCTATTGCATTATTGTGTGTTTTTATTAAGCAGATTCTTCATTGAGTATGACATGCATGCATTAAAAGGACATGTTTTATATTCAATGTGTGCAGCAAAACCATGCAATATTTAATGTTTACATTAGATTGCAATCTCTAGGCCGTAAACTGTGTTGTTATGGACTTGCATGATGTGTGTGTGATTTCTGCAATTCAAGCAATACCGAGATCACAGGCACGAGTGTGATATATGCACTTGTCATAATCATAAAGCCTAAAGTAGTCACGGGTGTGAGTGTGTATTCTCTCTTCTTTCTTCACTTTTTGCCATCTAGTGACTGAACAATATCCCTGCAGAAAGAGACGTCCGTGCACCCTCACACGTCCACTTCAATCCGAATCAAACACTCCTGAAGCAGATAATCAAGCTCTTCGGGATCACACAGTCCAGGTGCATCCTAGGTGTGTTCGGCTTGAAGCGGCGCTGCGCAGGACATCAAAGTATGGCGAGAGCAGACGGATCCTTACGCGTTCGAATCAGTCTCGCGATAATGTGATGTCAATCTGCTCAGCGTCGCTTCAAGTCCAACACATATGTTTATGTCTAAAAATAAATAAAACATGTTGAGTGACACTATTGCATGTTATATTGATCTCCTTTGTTCAGTTAAATACTCTTTAATCAGCAGTTAGCGATAAATCAAAACTGGCGTGTTTACATTTTATAAAATATCATAATGCACATCATTTTTTCTTAGTTAAAATTTGCAGTGCATTATAATATAATAGAATTCAGTTTATTTGAATCTGCAAATAATTAATATCTTATTAATATTCACTTAATATCTGTGAATAGTTATCATCCAGTTGCCCTGAAAAAGGTCAATTAGTGTATAATGTGGTTAAAATAGTTTCTAAAAGAAAAAAAAAACTATTACAGACATATGTGGACAATCAACATTAAAGATGAAACATCCTTAAAAATGACCCAACATTGAATGAGACATTTATTAAGTCTTGTTGCTGATGAATGATGCAATTAATGAACAGTCCTCAATACTGCTCATTATATTGTATTTGTGCTGTTTTCCACCACAAGCCTCTTTATTGTCCTCTGCGTTTCTCATTTAATTGTGGCAAAACATGATAAGAGATATTTAATGCTTGCTTTAATGGCATTTTATCAAAACTAATATTTAAACAGTTTAATGCAATCATTAAATGCCACAAAACATGCATTTTGTTTTGACGATGACGAGGCCGCATACTTGGATGAGGTGGAGAGACTTACATCATGGTGCCAGGACAACTGTCTCTCTCTGAACGTGAGCAAAACTAAGGAGCTGATCGTGGACTTCAGGAAGAGACAGCAGCAGCCCTACACTCCTCTTATGATCAGTGGGACCCCTGTGGAGAGGATGAGTAGCATCAAGTACCTCGGTGTAAACATCTCCGAGGACCTGACTTGGACTACACACATTCAAACACAGGTTAAGAAAGCCAGGCAAAGACTGTACCATCTGCGACAGCTGAGGAAATTCAGGGTCTCACCAGCTATCCTGAAAACGTTCTACTCAGGGGCCATAGAAAGTGTTCTGACTCAGTGCATCTCAGTGTGGTATAATAATGCCACAAACCAGGACTGCAAAGCTCTACAGAGAGTCGTGCGCTTAGCTGAGCGCATCTCAGGGTCTGCTCTCCCCTCTCTGCAGGACATCTACATCAAACGCTGTAAAAGCAGAGCTGCTAAAATCCTCAAAGATTCAACTCACCCCGGTAACCATCTTTTCTGTTTACTGCCATCTGGCAGGCGCTTCAGGAGCATGATGGCAAAGACTGAAAGACTGAGGAAGAGCTTCTTCCCTCAGGCCATCAGGCTCCTAAACTCAAACTCAGCCTCATAAACACTAACTGTATATATTCTCTCTGTAGTCACATTCTCATCATTGCTGCTCTATGTACAATACCCTGAACTACCCGTCTGCACATCCCTCTTATTCACATTACTATTTATTAAGTCCCAGTACACTGGTTTTCTTTTTTTGTGCATCTTATTGTTTTTTGCACATCTTGTTGTTTTTTTGCACATCTTTTTTGCACATCTTATTGTCTTGCACTTTTTTTTATTTCATTGCACATTTTACTCTTATTTCTCCTTTTCTTACCATATGTATGCCCTTGTGTTATGTTACTTTATATAATTTGTATTCTTATTATTTTGCACTGTCCACTGAGCGGACCTGATTCGATTACATTTCACTTCTAATTATACCCTGTATAACTATTATGTGACAAATAAAGAAACCTTGACCTTGATTTTAAATTATGCAAATGACAAGTTAATCCCCCCCTTTAACAATAATTAAGAAGCACATCATAACCAGGCTATAATACAACTATTTTAAATACAATAAAAAAATGCAGTGGTTGAAAGATTTTAGGAAATGCTGATAACATAATATAAAAATCTCAAAGACAAAAAAATACACTTTATGGATATTTTCCTGATTTATTTACAGTATGTTGTGTTTTTCACCAGTGTTATTATTTTAATTTGTTAATAGCCTCAGCTGTTTAGGCTATCCTATAATCTGCATCCTAAGAGAATTATTACTATAATTATTATAGCAGTTTTTCCTCAGATATGATAATATGTATTCTCTGTATCAAAGCCTGTTTCAGTGTATTTCTACCAGCATCAGCATCAGCGGTGGGCGGGGCCTACTGCGTCATGACCGGGATCCTGCGCGTCCATTGGCCTGTGTCACCCCTGACGTCACGATCATGATTAGAATTGATGATCGGAGGTTTTGATTTCATTGTCTAGTGAGGGGATCGGTAACGAAATCTGCTGAATTCGAGGGGTTCGTTGATTTCTCTACCAAAAAAAAAAAGGTATCTCTCCGGTTTACAGCGCGCGTCGTGCATTTAGACCAGCGTCGATTTACGAGCAAATCAAAATCATAATCGTAATAATACTAATAATAATACTAAAAGTTTCGCGTGGTGGGTTTGGCTCGCGCGTGGCCTCCTGGGCCTGTCAGTTAGTGACGCGTTTTATTCAGTTCGTGAGCGTGACGAGCCCGTTTTAGCGAGGCTAACGTTATTAATATGATTTCTCATAACTTCGACACATTGTGTGCACCCACACAGCCCTGACACGATGAATCAGAGCAGTTTGTTTGGCCGGTGCTGATGAGAGAGAGAGTTAGTGATGGAGATTAGCATAGCAGCTAAACCACAACAACAACAACACAGCGATGCTAACACACCGAACTCTACTCGTGCTATTAAACAACAATGATTAATAATTAATCTTTCACGAGCTTAAGATTTCACCACATTCACTTTGAGATGAAAGTTACATCTCCTTCATGATTTTTCATTTTAATCAGTTTACTTTAAGGTGTCTTTACATATGTGCTATTATAATAACAATACAGTATGCGTAATGACATGCAAAACAAACCCTAATCTTAACCTTAATCATATAGTAAGTACATGTACACCTTAAAATAAAGTGTGACAGATTACCATAAATGCTTACACTTTATTTTAAGTTGTCTTTGTTATGTATTTAATCAGTGAGTAATATTAATTTACTGCATGCACTTACTAAAGGGTTAGGTTTAAAGGGTTACTTGCATGTAACTATACATTATTTATTAAAGTGCATGCATAATAAGGACACCTTAAATAAAGTGTTAGCCCATTAATCAGTGGTTTTATGCTTTAAAAAGTGTCCTTGTTACATATAAGTGCTGAGTAATATTAATTAACTACATGTAAGGCCACTTAATACAGGGTTAGTAATTATGCATAATGTATTGTTATTATAATAGTGAGTGCATGTGCATAAAGGACACTTAACCGTGTGTTAGTATTTCAGACATTGTGTTGTGCTGTTTAAATCAGATGGCATGCATATCAGTGAATGGATAAACGATTGAATATATGCACGACTAATAATGTTATTAATTAAATTTTTCTCAGATCTGAGTGGTCAGTCCTGGAGCGAGCAGGCCGTGTGTGTTTCTATCATCAGTCAGAAGTGTCACGATGGCTGGACGCTGGTGTGAATAGACGTGTGTGTGGCGGTGCATCTCTGCTGTATGTTGAGATTAATCGCAGCTCAGCCTGACTCCTGGGGTCTCTCTGCACATCCATCACAGGGATGGAAAAATGGCTGGAAAAGAGGAGCATTCACACTGTGAGTCACTGGAGACCAGGCATACATTATCAGTGCTACAATACAGTAATTAAAATCTAAATTAATAATGCATTATTAAAATCAAAAGTTGTGTTGAAGGGACAGCTGCATGATCTCAATGCTGTACTGAAGCAGTTATAAATAGTGTAATATGTACTTCGATAACGAGGACTGAATTGCTTGATATTCCCTAACACAGCTGTGGGAGAAAAAACACATCAGCCACTGCTTCAAGAGTACAGTCGCATTTAACACGATGCTATGATAAGATGGGACAAAATTAGAAACGTCAGTATAACATGCATCATCCAGTGCATCAGCTACAAGCTCAAATAATGCAGACAGTAGAGGATAACATGGCTTTGCCTGTTGCAATAGGACGTTATTTAATTCATTGCATGACGTTCTGCTGTCTTTCAGATGAACCTGCGGTCTGTATTCACAGCCGAGCAGCAGCGGATACTGGAGCGCTATTATGAGAGCGGCATGACCAATCAGAGCAAGAGCTGCTTCCAGCTCATGCTGCAGTGCGCGCAAGAGACCAAACTCGACTTCAGCGTGGTTAGAGTAAGCCTGCTTATTTATGTTATTTAGTAGAGATGTAACGATGAATTGCGAGCCGGTTGAAAATCGATTCAAATGTGTGACGATTCAAATCAGGAGTTGATATGAATGTATGTCTGAGGGGAACTTACTCTCTTTAGAAAAGTTTAGATGCTATTTTATCTTTTCATCTTGCCTCTGTACAATGCATATCAAATAAAATCTTCCAGGTAGTAGAGGATAGAGGCGAGGGAATCTGGGTAAAGGGCAGGACAGGGCAAAAACAATAACAATCAAGACAACACAAAAGACAGATGAATGTAAACAGAGAACAAGCAAAAACAATAAATAACCCAAACTAGCCAAAGCAAATAAATCAAAAGAATAAAAACAATAAACGAAAGATCCAAAAAAGGAACCGGAACTGCTAAAACAAGGTTAAATGAAAATCTAAATCAAAAAGGAGAAAACTAAACCAGATTAGAATGCACAGAAATCAAAACAAGAACTAGAGAAAACAAACAAAAAAGGAAACGAGGATAACTTGATAAGAGATCCAAAAAATAACTTGAGCAAGACAAAAAATAGCTAACGCAAGAGCAAGGATAGATACAGGACCATGAAACAGGTAAACACCAAAACAAACCAGCAAAGACACAGGGGAAAGAACACAATATAAAGCAGCACACAAGGATCAGGTGAGCACAATCATAAACCAGGACTAGACAAGGGGGCGTGGCCAGGGGAAACAAGGAGGCGGGACAAGAGGAGCACATGGCAAACACAAACAGAGCCATGTGCTGAGACACAAAACAAACAAAGAAACATTGACAAGACTGTCAGGGCTGGATCCTGACAATTCAGTGGTCGAGCATCGGGGGTTTTTCAGTGACTGATACCCATATCTCAAGGGCAGGGTGATAATTAAATAAAAAAGTATTAAACAGTGTTTACTAGAATATTGTTTGTGCTAATTCAGTTCACTAAAACATGAATATGTGCATGACAAGTGATGAGTGAGTGTGGTAATTGGTCAAGACAGATATTAACAAAATGGCCAAACATAGAATAAAATACAGAGATTTTGAAAACTTTATTCTCTGAAAATGGGCGTGAATAAAATACTTACTAACTTCTTCTGTGTGTAATCTTTGCTTAGTTACTCCGAAACTCTTTTTTAGTGACTAATGACTTCAAATGGAGTCTTTTAATTTGTGTTAATAGCTTAATGGTCATCTATATACTAGTGTATTTCTAAACACTGACAATTAAGTTATAATGATAGATTATTTTGTGATAACGACAAGCTGGCTTTACGTTTTCTTGTTTATTGCATGGCTTATAATCATTGGGCACAAAGTATTGATTTTCCTTTTAATGGCTTATTAATATTTTTTTAGCTCACTCGTAGCAGTTTCTAGAAAGTGGCTTTTAGACAAGACAGATAAACAAGTTCAAAGAAGAAAAATCTGTCAGTAAGTGATAATGTAAAGTACATGGTTAGTGTAAAAATCAAGGCCAAAAAAGGAATTGCACGGGCATGTTGATTAAAGTTTGAAATGGTCAAAAAATATATTTTATAGTTTCTGCTAAGGAAAGTATAATCTATTTAATCTGTTCATCATTCAAAGTCTGTGTTCTGATGATATGGACTCAAAATTTGTGAATAATTTTAGTTGTATAGAAAAAAGCAAGTGTCCAAAATAGCGCTTGGTTCCATTCACATGTAACACGATTTCAAGTCAATAATAGAATCCACCAAAGAGCAAACAAACTCTATTCTTGAAATTCGTTTGCTGTGTATCCAAATGAAATGATTACATGAGATATTAGCCATCTTTATTCTTATAAAGTTCTCAGTGCATATCAGCAGACGTTTCGGTGACGCAGGACCAGTGTTATTACCAAAAAGTAATTAATTACAGTTATTAATTTCTTCATCAATATTGTATTACAAAATTACTCTGTCTGAAAAGTAACTTAGTTACTAAAATCGCTAATTAGGCTACATCTTAAAATCCATATAAACCTTAATATAATTTAAGCTCTTATTCTTTCTATTTGAGACGAACATATAATAGTTTAGCCTTTTAGCTTTAAAACAACTGTAATACTTAAACTTTTTAATAATTTTTTTTTTACATTTGACATGATGTTCAGGAAAAGCCCAACTAGTAAAATCTGTATAGGTGTATGTAAAAATAACACGTGAACTAATGTAGGTATGAATACATGACAGAAATTATCTTCTCTGCTGAATAAAGCCGTGTTAGATCGCGCTGTTATTATGAGGTCAATTACTCATAGCAGGTCTTTCAAAACTTATGATTTTATTTTTTTTTGTATCTAGGTGAGGGCGTTTGCACGCAGGTACGGGAAAGACTGTACCGGATTACATAATCAGAAATATTATTTTTTATTTGAATTCATTCATTTAAAAGTAGACACTTCAAGATTTTATTGATGTTAGCATTCTGTATCGGAGTATTTAAGGTTTCTCTGTGAATCAGGGAAATCTGAAAGTGAACGAGCCGGCGCGCGGAGGGTTAAAGCCACTGCATTCAATTTTATCATTAGATGGTAAATTGAGATTTCAAATTCAATATTGATTTTAGAAATGTTGAAATTATTCACTGTATGTAACGCAAGTACTTTATAAGTAACTGTAATTAAATGACCTAAAAATGAACAGTAATCCCTTACTTTACTTTTTCAGTGGATAAGTAATTTAATTAAAGTAACGCGTTACACCCAACACTGCGCAGGACCTTCCTCTGTGTTCACAAACTATTGAAACAGTAACTTTTTGGTATGTAATCAATTCAAATAATGAATCAGTAACTTTTTTCAAATTTATCCAGAGGAGGTACAGAAGAGAGAGAGAGAAAGAAAAAAGTCTATCAAAATCATAATATATTTAACCAATTGTCGTCTTAACACTGCACAACCAAATGTTTGAATAAAGATTTCAATCTATCTAGTTTTTTTAATGAGTCCACTGGAGGCGAGCGTAGTGAGAACCCAAGTGCAGTTTATTTACAAGGTGAAATCCAAACAGACTTGGCTTGAAACAGATGTGGCTTGAACAGACTAGACTCACCGACAGCGGGTAAAAACATTAATACATGACCAGAACTAAAGGCTAGGACATGGCTACTTATAACAAACACTGAGAGACACATGACAAGAACAAACCAATGGGGACATGACACAATGAACATGACAACCAATCAGAACATGACACATAGAACAGAGGAACCAATACCAAGGAGATATGAAGGCAAGGAAGCATGACACATTAACTGATACTAACCTTCAAAATAAAAGACATGAAAACAAGAACATGAAACAAAACGTCTCGGGTTACTCACGTAACCCTTGTTCTCTGAATAGGGAACGAGACGCTGCGTGACTTCACGCTTCGGGAACGCCCACTGCGAGACCGATGTCTGAACCCATATAGAATCACGGCAATTCATTGGCTGATGGCGCCATCCACTCCTCAGATTCCTCTGCCGAAAAGAACCCTGTCGGCAGCGTGAGGAGCTTCGCAGCGAACGCAGCGTCTCGTTCCCTATTCAGAGAACAAGGGTTACGCAAGTAACCCGAGACGTTCTCTTTCATAGGTAACTCAATGCTGCGTGACTTCACGCTTCGGGAACGATATACCAAACATGCCAAGCTGAAAACGCTGCCTATCTGTTCCAATAATGAACCAACAACATACGGTCAGTTCAAACAGACAAGATCTGGGAACCTGGAGCCGTATCTACGTCAAGGTTGTAAAACTTGACAAAAGTGTGCGGAGAAGACCATCCTGCCGCAACACAAATATCTTCCAGGGGAACCCCTCTAAAAAGAGCCTGAGAGGAGGCTACACCCCTAGTAGAATGCGCCCGAAGACTAAGAGGTGAAGGGAGGTTCCGTGCCTCATAAGCCAGCGAAATGGCGTCTCTCACCCAGTGAGAAATCCTCTGCTTTGACGTGGCAAGCCCGCGGCGGCCAGCACCAAAGCAGACCAATAACTGGGAGGATTTTCTCCAAACCTTGGAGCGATCCACATAAAGCTTCCATGCCCTGACCGGGCAGAGCATGTGGAGTCTCTCATCCTCACTTGAAGCAAAGGGAGGAGGATGGAAAGAGTGAAGCGTGACCACCTGAGATCGAAACGATGTAGACAAGACCTTGGGAATGTAACGCTACGTAAACCCTAAGGGTGGTAGCAGCCGCCCCCGCTGTCAGCCTTTCTTGCAAAAACTCCAGCACTGGACCAACAGAGCAGTTAACTGGGTCAATTGCACGAGTCAAACACCAGGATTCAAAGACACCCCACTTGGAAGAGTACAGCTTCCTAGTAGCGGGGGCTCTGGCACTGGCTATGGTTTCCTGAACTTCAGCAGGCAAAACATCAATCACAGCCCTTGGCCCTGTATGGGCCATACCCACAACCTCCAGAGCTCTGGTTGATGATGCCAGATCCTGCTCTGGAGCTGGGACAGTAAGTCCCGCCTGATCGGAATCTCCCAAGGGGACTGATACAAGAGGGGAGTTAACTCCGAGAACCAAGTCTGGGAGGGCCAGAATGGGGCTATGAGAAGGAGACGGGCACTGCTCCCCTTCACTCTGCATAGTACTGCCGGAATTAGCTTTATTGGCGGAAATGCGTACAGCATGACATTCGGCCACGGGTGGGCGAACGCATCTATGCCCAGAGTCGTCAGGGAACTCAGGGAGAACCAGAGTGGGCACTGGGATGACTCTTGAGAAGCAAAGAGGTCCACTTCCGCTTTGCCAAACAGATCCCAATCTGGGATACTGTCTGATGGTTCAACATCCATTCTCCCGGCCTGAGTTTCTGTCTTGACAGAAAGTCGGCCGCGAGGTTCAGTATCCCCGGAACGTGAACTGCACTTAAGGACGGGAACTTGTACTGGGACCAAGGAGAAGACGGCGCGCAAGCCTGTCCAGGGTGCGCGATCGTGAACCTCCCTGACGGTTTATGTGGGACACAACCGCCATGTTGTCCGTGCTGACTATGATACGATGCCCCCCGAGGACGGGGAGAAAATACATCAAAGCCAGGAAGACAGCCCTGAGTTCCAGGCAATTTATGTGCCAAGAGAGGAACTCTCCTGTCCATTCCCCGCTCGCCGGTCTGCCTTCGAAGACCGCTCCCCAGCCCGTCATTGATGCGTCCGTCGTGACCATATGGCGATGGTGAATCGCACCTATTCTTACCCCGCTCCGAAGAAAAACGGGGTCTCGCGTTGAGTTACCTATGAAAGAGAACCCAAAACAGACTTTACCAATGTATTCCTATTTTTTTATTTTATGTTGGTCAGTTATATTATGATGGATTATATGGAGATTATGATTGCTTTTTTCTTTCTGTCTCTCTTTTCTGTATCTCCTCTGGATATATTTGTAAATTGCCAGTGTAGTAACTGATCTGTTACTGATTCATTAATTGAATTGATTGCATACACGTGTGTTGATACGTGAGGAAATGAACCGTTTCAATAGAAAGTGAACACAGAGGAAGGTCTTGCGTCACTAAAACGTCTGCAGATTTTAATATGCACTGAGCACTTTATAAGAATAAAGAAGATTGCTAATATCTCGTTATTTAATCCGTTTATTTGCAAACACAGCAAACGAATTTCAAGAATCGAGTTGTTTTGCTCTTTGGTGGATTCTAGAAAAAATCAAGCAGGGACATTGTTTAAAAATTCTTCCGAGCCCCGCACATGACATGCAAGAAAAATAAATATACTGTGTGCACGATTTAGGCTACTAATTCATTATCTCGTTTTAAGTAAATCATGCACACAATTTATTAATTTGTTTCTTCAGTTTACTAGGTCGTGTGCATGGTTTAATAAGTTGTTCTAAGTAAATATTGCGCACAAAATAATAATTAGTTGTACTTGTATATGCATTCTCATAAACATGTTGCTGCAATATTATGTTATGTTATGGACAGAGACACTTTAATTGGGTTTTATTTATGAGTTATAGAGACTTTTTCAAAAGCCTTGCAGCATTGCATGGAATAATTTTAAGTGAGAGGCATCTACATCGCATACTAATAATTGTGTGGGGCTCTGTAAAATCCTCCTTTTCTGATGAAATAGATCCAGTTCTTCAAACCCAGGCTCATAGTAATTTATGTATCAGCACAGACTCCACACTTAGCTGCAGAAATATTAACAAATGAAATGACTGGTGTGTCACATTGGCTGCAAAACAACTGTTTGACCTTGAACTGTTCAAAAATTGTCTCAATGTGTTTTTCAATTAGACTAAAGGAAATGAGTGGTTTTATAATTAAGATTAATCAAAAAGCTATAGAGACAGTTAATATGTTTTAAATATTTAGGTGTTATCTTAGATTCTCATTTGAATTTTGAAATGCATGTAAAGAGGCTGTGTAGAACAATCAGAACACATTTGAATTGTTTTTACTTATTAGACCCTACATATCTCTAAAAGTAGCAAAGTTATACATGCATGCAATGGTCTTTTCACATTTATCTTATTGTGTCACTGTCTGGAGTCAGGTTTCTCAACTGACTATCAAACCTGTTAGATCTCTATATAAACAAACACTAAAAATCTTGGATATGAAACCAAATAGAAGGCATCATTGTAATATTGTACAGAAATATAGTTTGCTTAGTTTTGAAAATTGTATAAATTTGTCTCTTATTAAAATGATTTTAAAATGTGTAAATAATCTTGCTCCAGAAATTATATGCCCATTAATATCAAAACAAGAGGTGCAACTAATCAGAATTGTACAGTACCAAAGAGAAAATCTAAATTTGCACAATCCACATTTTCAGTTCAAGGTACACTGCTTTGCAACAGCCTGCCAGTTGAACTGAAAATGCAAACAGAGCTGAACATTTTTCAAAGAAATTTGAAAAAGTGGTTCAAACAAAAGCAGGTTTGTGAACACTGATGGTCGTACACAGTCTCAGCTTTTTATTTACATAGTTTTTTTGTTTTTTATTATTGTCTTGCTGTTGTTAAAAAGCCTAACCAGGGACTGGGGCTGCAAATTAGCCTTTGGCTAGAAGCCTATATGTGGAGCATCGGCGGCTGGATATTGTTGCAATGTTATACTGCATTGTCCCTGTTAAATAAACCAATAAATAAATAAATAGCAGTGTGTTTCTCTTCTTCTGTGGTTTCAGACATGGGTAGGGAACAAGCGTCGGAAGCTGGCGTCCAATGCGGATCAGAATGCAGCCGGCGCTCAAGCGCTGTCCCATCAGCATGTTTTGTGTGGCTCCACCGGGGCGCTCGTCGCCGGCTCGGTGCTGACGGCTGAGATGGCAGCCATGCGGAGCATCCAGCGTGGCCCTCCGGTGACCCACCTCCTCCCTCCGCAGGCCTCGTCCTCCCCGTCCTCCTCCTCATCTTCCTCCCCGCTCAGCGACGTCATTCTGTCGGGCATTTACGCCAACTGCTTCAATGCTACTATTCACAACAGGACAGCGATGAAACCACTGCCCTCGCACGCAGAGATTGAGCCGCCCGCAATGCAACGGAAATCCCCCATCATCCCCGGTGGCACCAGCGCGCTCAAGTGCAGTCAGACGCTCAAACCCTTCCCCTCCAGAGACGTTATGGCCCCCAGCTGGGCACCGCAGACTGCGTCACGGCCTCAGAAAACCGCCATGGCGCACCGCGCTCCTGCAGACACTGCCGCTCAGATTAAGCACATCTTTTCTCTGTCCGGATTAGAGCGGCCTCCAGACCTTCCGGCGAAGAAGACGAGGCCGGTCGAGGCATCCGAGGTCTTCTCGATCGCGATGGAGACGGCCGACGCTGAGGATGAGTACTCCAAAGAAGAGGAGCTGGCCAACATGGCCATGCAGATGCACTGTGGAAAAGCTTCTTCTTCGCTGACTGACAACACCTCAAACTCTGATCTCTTTGGAGAGAAGGGATGTCAAACCAGCAGCTCCTTACTGACCAGAACATCGCCCCCCGGCAGCTTCCCGCTGAAACTGCTCTCGCAGACGTCTGCCAGAATACCCTGTCTCAAGGTAAGCTATTTTTCCATCCACCTATTTCTATGCGCATTTTGGAATATCGCATTTAAACAAACGCTGGATAGAAACACCAAGATGCGCATAATTTATAAAAATGCGCATACAATTTTTTTGAGTAGGATAAGATAAACTTTTTATCTGAGCTTGAACACGGAGTTGTGAAGCATGTTCTGAAAGAAAGGGCCTGGTCTTCTTGATGTTGAATAAAGCAAATCTACAGGACCGGGCAGTTTTAGTAATGTGGTCTGAGAAAGTCAGCTGATCTTCAATCATATCTCCAAGGTTTCTGGGTGTTTTTGAAGGAGTTATGGTTGATGAGCCTAACTGGATGGTGAAATTGTGATGAAACGATGGGTTTGCTGAAACCACAAGCAGTTCTGTCTTGGCAAGGTTGAGTTGAAGGTGATGGTCCTTCATCCAGCAAGAAAGCTAGAGTTAGAGTTGAGTGTCATCAGCATAGCAGTGATATGAAAAGCTATGTTTCTGAATGACAGAGCCTAGTGATGCCATGTAGACAGAAAAGAAAAGTGGTCCAAGAACTGAGCCTTGAGGCACCTCAGTAGCTAGATGTTGCGACTTGGACACCTCACCTCTCCAAGATACTCTCTCGTTCAGACCCATCTGAGAGGTAAGACTCGTCATCTGCCTCGTGAAATTTGGATTTACTTTTATCTAAATGATCTGACAAAATGTAATTAGTTCTGATCAAATGAATTAGTAAAACTGATTTATCATAATATCACCACCACAATGAGAAATCATGAAATCCAAACACTGTTTGGGGAAAGACAGCTGTCCATCACTGCATTAACGACTGCAGGTGAGCGTAGCTGTACTCCGATTGAGCTGAGAAGAGAGTTTATCTGATAGTGAAATTATCTTCAGACATATATAACGTTTTCTCGAGGGAGAGTGGTTTAACACAAAGCGCTAAGAAATTGTTAGCACACATTATCTTTGTCAGCGCATTCTTATTGTTCCCTATCGAAAGGATACTTCCGTTGCGTCGTTATTTTGACGACTGCTTATGGGAAAACTCCTGTTTACTCTGTTACCGAAGCCTAATTTGTTAATGTTTGTGTAGCTGCACAAACCGATGGCACTCAAGCCCTCCAGAAGGGGCGGAGCCGACTACTACAGGAGTCGGCCCAGCGCGACATTTCATCAGAATCTTCTCCTTCAGCAACGAGACCATCTCTTCGCTTACTCTGCAATTAAGAAGCAGAAGTAGAGCCTGCTGCTCGCCGCCATAGAAAAAGCCCCCGGCAGCGGAAGAAGCGAGAAGCCTTCCCCTGTGGCGGCTATCCGGCTGGTTAGAGCAATTTCTCTGCTACGTTTTTGCAAATGTCGCAAGTGTGGCTCGTGCAGGGAATCTGTAGAAGGGCAGTGTGTGCGTCACCTGTCTGGACAGCCCCCATGCAGAGACTGTATGCTCATTGAGACAGAATGCTCTCACGATAGCATGAGTCTCGCTCTTCTCCGCTCGCGAATCACCTTAAATGAGGCTGCCCCACTCTCCCATTTCTCCTCTTTCAGCGAGCTCGGAGAGTGGAATGGTGCAGTCACGGAGCTGAGCAACCGGGTTTGAATGATCCCACGCTGGCTAGAGCCCACATGCTCATTCTCCCCCGACACATTTATCCGCCGGTGTGTGTATTACAAGTGAGATTAGCATCCCTCTTACTCGAGCTGCTCACTCTCTCTAGGCGGATCAGAGTAAGAATGCTGTCACCAATATCAGATCGCTGACAGCTTTGCATTTGTGTGTACGTCACTGAGGCTGCACTCACTAAGGCAGGCCACTTTCACAGACAAAAGCACGAGTTTGTCCCTACATCGATCACGGATCCCCTTCAATGAAGATGACCCTGCTACTCTTGCGTGTCTCTTCTCCCCATGACCTTGGATAAAAAAATTGCAAACTCACAAGTTTCGAGCAATCAGGCATGAGTGATTTATGTTTGGCATAGTTCCCGCATGTTTCACTCTTACGTAGTACTTTGATCTGCCAGTGTGTTTTATACGTGAGGATCATCGCCCCTCACGCTTTCACGTTCTCCCATCCCAGCTACCTTAGAGGATGAAACAGTGAAGTTACTGGGCTGAGCAACCGGGCTTGAGAGGTCACGCACCGGCACAGCTCCCGTGTGACCCATTCTCCCTGCAGCGCTTTGATTCGCCACAAGGATTAACCCCTTGTTGCACAAGTAGTTTTGTACTTAAAGGAGGCTGCACGCAGCACTTTGGTCTGCCGGTGTGTTTACACGTGAGGATCATCAAGAACCCGCATCTATGAGCGGTTTGATCTTTTAGGTGGATTAAAAGAGAATACTGACGGCTTCAGATTAGACACATCTTGACCACGCCCACATTGACGCTGCGCTCATGGGGGCTGGCTGCTTGCACTGAGAGCATAGGTTTCATTTACACTGGGGACGCTGGGGACATGTCCCCACCACTTTTTGAAATGGCTGATTTTGTCCCCACCACTTTTTGAAAGCATTTGGTTAAAATGTTCTGAAAAATCAAGCGAACCAAGAAATGTTAAAGGTTTATTTGCACAAAATAAAACATGCAATGCAGTTTAGATACAGAAAGAAACAATGTACATTGTCCAAAAAAAGTAACTTAAACAAAAAAACTATTACTGATTCTAAAATGACCCAAAAACATGCATGCGCCGATCAGTAACTTGAACAAATTCTTGACACAGTTACTTCTTGTCCAAGTTATACATTCTCTCTCTGTGAACATGACAAACAGCCACACTGTTGAGTCGGGTTTGTGACATTGAAGAGCACAGCCAGGTCTTCGGGCGTCTCAAGGCACTGAAGCTTCTCTCTGCTTCAGCAGATGAGGCAGGAACAACGAGCAACAAACGCAGAAGTGCCTCAACTTGACTGAAGAGACCACGGACTTCAGGAACCATGTTCCTCATGATTTCTGTCACTTTTGAGCAGGTTTTGTAGGTGTAATTGGCAGTGAACATGGCCAGCTGCACCTTTAGGGACTGGAACTGCAGCTCTGGATACAGGTCAGCCACGTCATCAACTTGACCAGAGAGTAGGACTTTCTCCAGCTTGACCAGGTGCTGTAGCCCTTCCTGTTCAAACCGCTTTGTCAGCTGTGTTGTTACAATGTCAAGGACTTGGAAGATCTGTACACGGTAGTACTCCTGATCTGTGGATGGAACGTAGGGCTCAGCTGGGCCAGCATGTCTCCTCTGTGGCTTTCGCAAATGTGGCATCTTTATTGGTTCGATGTCCAAAGATGTAACGAGATCAGTTGCACTGGTGTAGACTGTGATGAATGCTTCTTCGGTTCGTTGGCTCTGAAAGTGTTTTTTCACACAGTCAACTGCACTTAACATGCCTCCAACTGTTTTCCCTCTCCCCTGCAGTGAAGTGTTCAGGCCCTCTAACCCCATCATCACCTCTTTTGCCAGAAACAGGCCAAGGACTGTGGTGCCCTTTTGGAACCGCTCATTTCCTGTAGCTCAACTAGTAGAGCATGGCGCTAGCAACGCCAAGATCATGGGTTCGATTCCCAGGGAAAGCAAGAGCTGATAAAATGTAGAAACTGTAACTTGAATGCAATGTAAGTCGCTTTGGATAAAAACGTCCGCTAAATGCATAAATGTAAATGTAAAATGAAGGCCATTAGCTCTAGAAGCTGTGTCTGATATGTTGGACGAAGCCATCTCTTCCAATGCAGCCAAGACTGCCTCATATTGGCCAAGGATGGCGTCAATTGCTGGGGAGCGCACTGTCCATCGTGTTGGGCACAAAGGTTTGAGTGTGATGTAGGAACCACTTGTGGACTTTGCAACAGACTTGAAAATGGTCTTAAATTCGCCTGATTGTCCAAACAAGCACCCCAACTCATGGGTCCACTGCAATGCATCCCTCACAATCGGTGTGGTTGAGCAAGCTGCTTGCGTGACCAGGTTGACGCAGTGAGGCCCACAGTGAACATAAATAGCGTGTGCAGTGTTGCCAACTTAGCAACTTTGTCGCTAGATTTAGCGACTTTTCAGACCCCTTTAGCGACTTTTTCTTTAAAAAGCGCCTAGCGACAAATCTAGCGATTTTTGGAAAAACCTTAGCAGCTTTCCAAATGTCACCAGTACTGTCCAGCGAGCACGAGACCTTGTGTTACACCTCTCCCTGTGTCTGCTCTGATCAGTGAGTGCTGAGAGGAGCAGCACATTCAGTGACCGCACGGCAGCTGACATAGATGTGAATGAGCTGCGCATGTGCACATGGTGTTGCCACAGACCAATCACTTGCCTGCTTCTCCTTTGTTTGAAATAAAACTATTTAATTTGACAGTTTTTTCTTCTACCTTTTTTTATCTCATGCACTTATATTACTCACTGTCACAGAGATTTAGTTCATTCCCAGTTTCTGAACTCCTCTAAGATCGCTTACTGGGCTACGTCTGAGAGACTGTACGTGATTGTACTTACTCATACACAACAATAAACTTAATTAAACTTGTTATTACACATATAAAAGCAAAATCCAGAATTGTATCATTGCAGATGATGTAACTGCTGGTTTTACAAGTTCAGTTCCATTGTTTGACAGAAAATATGTAACGTTAAATTATAACAGTTTTATACTGGACACTCGGCTTGTATATTAAAGTACATCATGTGAGCACGGATTAGGGAAAACAGTTATACACCGTCATTTTAGGCAGAATGCAAAATAGGACGGGATTACGTCATCAATATGCAAAATTACGCATGACGTCATCTAGCGACATTTAGCGACTTTTCGAGCAGACTTTAGCTACATTCCATAGAAAATAGTTGGCAACACTGAGCGTGTGTGTGTGCGTGCATGCGCGTGTGCATGCGAGAGAGAGGGCCTGCGTGCCATCTTATAGTTTTAAAATAGTTTGGATTTTAGTGTGAGTTTTTTGTGGCATACATAATGACAGTATTTATCACGGCACTTTATATTGGTTACGCTGCGAAGTGCGATGGCAGAGCAGGGCTCTAGACTAACTTTTTGCACTGGTTGCACTGGTGCGCCTAACTTTTTTTCTTAGGTGCACCAGCACAAAAGATAGGTGCACCCAAATTTTCATATAGGCAATATTGACTAGTAAACGATTACCTAACAATCTGGTCAACATAACATTCTTTATTTGAAGCACAATTCTACAAGAAAGGTAACTTACTGAAAAAGTGATGGTGCTTAAAGTGCTTCACTGAGCTAATATTTAAACTTAAAAACATCTCAAGATAAATTAAATAAAAATAACATCTAAATTAAGTGTTTTCAGGGTATCAAACTGAACACCTCATGGCTCAATGTCTTATGGACTATCCTCCATTGCAGTCACATGCCCCTCGGATGGCCAACTCCGGTAGTTTGTCCTTCTTGATATTTGGCCTTGCCTAAACCAGCTGGCCACACTCTCTCTAGCATCAACATCTTCCAGACTTGTCCCCTGATTCTTATCAGATCTTCCACTGTGTCTGAATGAAGGGATGCTCTAGTGCAGTGCTTCTCAAACCCTCCCCTTAACCCTATAAAAAAATATACCACAGACAACATTCTTCTAAAATTGTTATGACTTTTCTGACTTCGAGAACCATTGTTGGGCTCCAGACTAGCATTTAAGGACACCAGCACCAGTGCCATTAAGTTCTACAGAAGGTGGCACCAGCACCTGACAGTAAAGCACTCACCCTAATCACACATGTACATCTCGGAGATGTCTGCATTTACATATTCAAGAGGTATTTTTAAGTGTGTTTGCTCATCTGCAATACATCTCTAATATGTTTCCAGTCAGATGTCAAATAGAGATTTATTAAATGCATGTAAAACTGCTTCTGAGATGTTTATCAGATTACACAGCAGTTGTTTCCCAGATCTTTAGCAGACGTCTTACAGATATACTTGTGCTGTCTGGGTAGATGAGATGCAGTTCAAAATGAACTTTTATCAATGTCATTCATAATGTCTAAATATAATTTAATAAATAATTAATATATATATATAGTGGAAATGGCTGATAAGCCTATAAGTACTTCTCTGCAGCCATCTAATAGTGGTCATTTAATGTTTTTTTTATTTTTAAATAAGTGTTTGCTTTCCTACATTATGAAGCGTTTAGTTTTATAAATGGGGTAACCTATGAAGGATGAACAAATAATGCCATCACATTAAAAATAACTTTAAAATTCGGTAATAGCCTACTTAAAGTTTGAAGTGCTGGGAAAAGTTGTGTGAAGCATTTAAAAACACTTTAAGACATTAGACATTGTTCCTGTAACGTTAGTTATGTTAAATCCATGGTGAATGGTGGTGATGTGTTTATTGAACAATGTTTCTCCTGATTTCCACATCAGTGGAGTTTATTTCGATGTCTGTAGCTTTAACAGAATTTGAATGCTTCTCACAAGATTTGACAGAGATGTTATTGATTCCGCGGTGAATTCGACTGCTTCACTGTATCTCCCAGCGCTGTGTATAACGGTGTCGCGTGATCGAGAGCAGCCCGCGGCTCCAGTCCGAGCAGATAAACGGTCTATAGCCCAAAAAAGTAGCGCGGATTTGTTCCGCTTTCGGTTCGTTTGTCCGATGTAGCAATTGTAAATCGGGTATGAAGAGAACGCAAAGCTGTTCATTCCATTTTTTGAACTGAGAAACAACCTTTATTTGACTGAATGCGCATTGTGATGACGTCAAAAGACGCGTCTAAGCGCAAAATCTGCGGCAATTTGGAAAATAGCGGAGTTTGCCTGATTTTGCGATAAATTCAGCGATCGCAGAATCCTGGAGGGACTGTCAGACGCTCACTGAACAGATCAAATTCAGAGAAAGAGCTGCCTGCGTGCGTCTCTACTACTCACCTCTCTCTCTGTCTGACTGCAGCCAGCAGCACACGCATCTTCAAACGCACACACACATACAGGAATATCTGGACCACGGCCAATCAGAAGGGGGGTCCGCCCTTCACTATCTCTCATTAGTTTAGAACACGCTATGAGCCTAACGTGTCAGTTGTCGAACAGCAGAGACTTTCTGAGTGGCGGAGACTTTTTTTTTTTTTTTTCGCCAATGGCTGGACGCTACAGTGCGACCAAAGTTTTTTTTTAGTCGCACCCTTGAGAAATTAGGTCGCACTCTAGAGCCCTGCAGAGGAGGATTTCACATTTTGTGGATTTGGTTCTCTAACTGCACTGCATTCTATGTTGGTTGCAAACCCCTCATTGTTTTAATTTTATCTGGTGTTATTTGATGCGGATATGTTGCGTTGTATGCTTATGGTGTGTTTTCTTTTACATATGTAATGAATTTCATTGTAATCATTGACTTAACGCGCTGCTGTTTTCTACAGTATGGTGCTTTGGCACTGTTCGGTTGAGCTGGTGTTGCAGGGACTGTTACAGTGTGCAGTCGACATTGTTGAGGGTTTTATGCTGAGTATTTTCGTGTTGTTGACTGGCCTACGCTATGCCCATTTTTGATGCGCCGTTATTCAATAATTTTCCCGTCCTGCTGTAATGTTTTTTCATCTGATCTTTGTCCCCACCACTTTTCAACACAAACTGACGCCCCTCACTGAGAGAGAGCACTTTAGTCTAGCAAAGTAAACTTTTGAGAGGAAAAGGAAATTATACGTTTTTGCTGAGACTGGAACTTCATCGTAGTGAGTTTATGCTCGCCGATCTCCATCGCTCCGTTCAACACTGATCAGATGGAAATTATACTCAAGCTGGGCACGTCCTTCTCATTTAGCGCACACCCAAGAGAACTACCACTGTGATAGTGGACCCGCTAGAGCAATTCTCCTCTCCTCACACTGTGAATACGAGTTCCCCGCCCTGTGCCGTGAACTGCCATTAATAAGAAAGTAACCGCCTGCCACCTGGTTTTTGGCTTGGAAAGCCATCTCCGGCGTGTCAACCTGGATTCTAAAAAATCCATGGAACGAGGTTTCTCGCTCCAGTTCGTCACAGGTCACCTCGCTGAGGTATTATTCACACTCCAATGCATGTTCTTCGGTCTGGAGTACATACACTGCTTGCAAAGATGTCGTGAAAACGGTCCCCTTAGTGAACAGCGAGTCAGGCTTTTACAGCTGATACTTACTTGTTCCCAAGAAAGATGGCGGGCTCAGACCAATTCTCGATCTCAGACGTCTGAATCAGGCTCTCATGCAACGGCCGTTCAGAATGCAAACTTTGAAACCGATCCTCGCGCAAATTCAGCCCGAGGACTGGTTTCTGTCTGTGGATTCTGTCTGTGGCTTACTTTTATATCCAAATAGTGCCCCGTCACAGACCATTTTTGAGATTCGCTTTCGAGGGAGTAGCCTATCATTACACGATCCTTCCATTGGACTGTCTCTGGCCCACGCACTTTTACGAAGAGCGTAAACAGCTCTTTCTCCTCTGAGACAGATGGGATCCGCATACTGAACTACCTCAACGACTGGCTAATGCTAGCCGACTCAGAATGGTAACTGATCACTCACAGGTCGTTGTTGCTCAACCACCTAGAGCATTTGGGGTTGAAATGCGAGCTTGGATAACACCGGAAAGCTCCCTGACTATCTTTCAAGCAGGGGGCTTTGCATCCCCTTAAAGCATTTCAGAGGATGCTCAGCCTCATGGCTGCCTCCAGCTCAGGCTGGGGCGCTCTGTAGGAGGACAATCCGGCGTACAGCTCCTGGTCGACCCACGAGCGACGCCTGCAGATCAACTGCCTCGAAATCATGGCTGCTGCCTCCTCAGTTATTCCCCTGGGCCTGCTACACATGTGGCCCCTTCAATATTAGCCAAAAGCCCGTGTTTCGTCCCACGCATGGTACCTGGGCCAAGGTAACCCATCGCTGCCTCAAAGCTGTGGCCCTTTGGACAACTCCTCGCCTGTTTCAATCAGGCGTACAGCTGGGGACGACCTCCAGAAAGAAGGTGATCACTACAGATGCCTCCAACTCAGGCTGGGGTGCTCTGTACGAGGGCAACCCAGCATACGGCTCCTGGTCGACCCACAAGCGGCGCCTGCATATCAACTGCCTCAAAATGATGGCTGTTTGTCTGGCCCTAAAGACCATCCTACCAGCCTCAAAGTAGCATCTCATCCTAGTTCCGGTCAGAAAACACAATGGTGGTGGCCTACATCAACCACTAAGGTGGCCTCAGGTCATGTCCCTTTGACAGGATGACTCAATGTCTCCTGCTTTGGATACAGAAAGAACTCCTCTCACTACAAACGGTTCATGTGCCGGACAGTCTGAACCAAGAAGCGGATATGTTGTCAAGGAACAATGAAGCTTTAGGAGAATGGAATCTACATCTCCAGATGGTTCAGATGATTTGGTCAGTTCTTGGCAAGGCAGAGATCGACCTCTTCGCCTCCGGAGACAACTGTTGCTGCCCAACTTATTTTTTCAAAGCAGCGGGATGCTCTGGCCCACGATTGGCCCAACACCCGTCTATATGCCTTTCCTCCGATCACCCTGCTACCCCTGGTTATCATGCGAATCAGGGAAACAAAATGATCTCTCCTCCTTGTGGCCCCCCTCTGGAGGAACCAAGTCTGGTTTTCAGAGATGATCCAACTGCTGTCTGTAGTACCGTGGTCAATACCACTGAGGAGAGTGTAATAAAGTCATTAATCAGGAAGGAAGAGGATGAGGTCAGCTTGACTGCTACTGGCGTTTATTTCCTCAACCATAAAGTCGCGCTACCAGTGCTCAATATAACACAGTTAGTAAGTAATACAAACGTGGGCTTTCCAGAGCATAACAGTTCACCGTCGCTAGTCAGCAGTCTGTCCCTCTCTCCCAGCTTCTCCTTTCCCTGTCCCTTTATACAGTCTCTCCACGCCACTTACTGGAACAAGACACAGGTGTTTGTCATTTGCACTTGACCCACTTACTCACCGCTCGTCTCCCAACTCTCTCTCCCTCTGCAGATCTTGCTGAACCACGCCCCCCTCGCTACAGAGAGATCTTCTCTCGCAAACGCAGGGCAAGATTTGGCATCCCCAGCCGGAACTGTGGAGCCTTCTTGTCTGGCCGCTCGATGGGAGTCTAGTCAACTCCCGGCGAGAGTCACTAATACCATTTAAAAGGCTAGAACTCCATCTACACGACGCCTCTACACCCTTAAGTGGTCAGTCTTCAGTGACTGGTGTTCAGCACATAATCAGGATCCAGTTTCATGTGACGTGTCCCACGTGCTAGGGCCGCGTGGCGCACCCCTTCCGTGTGGCGCACCCCTTCCACGCTCAAGGTCTATGTGGCAGCCATCGCAGCGAATAATTCTCTCAAGGCTGGCCAGACTATTGGCAGAATTGACTTAGTCATTAAGTTCCTTAGAGGCACATGGCAGTTGAATCCTCCTCGCCCTAAGATTGTGCCAACTTGGGACTTGTCCATAGTCCTGGGGGCACTCAAGGGCCCTCCCTTTGAGCTGATTCAACAGCCAGCTTAAGGGTCATGACTCTCAAAACCGTTCTGCTGTTGGCCCTAGTGTCCGTCAAGCAAGTAGGTGACTTGCAAACCAAGTCTGTCAGTGCTTCCTGTCTTGAGTTGGACCCAATGACTGTAAGTTGTTCTTCAGCCGTGCAGCGGCTATGTAACAAAGGTGTTCTCAAGCCCAGGTTATCTCCCTTCTAGCCCTCCCCATTGTGGATGGTGAACAGATACCTAACTTGTACCACGGGTGTACTTTGAGCATTCTAAGCCTTTTAGACAAAAAGAGCAGCTCTGTGTGCTTTGGAGGCCGCTCAAAATGGCTGCCGGTCACAAAGCAAAGACTATCGCACTGGATAGTAAATGCTATTGCTCTGGCTTAGGCCTCAGCGGGCATGCAATGCCCTATAGGTGAGGGGGCCCATTTCATCAGAGGAATGGCCTCCTCCTGAGCCTGGTCCAATGGAATCTCTATTGGGGAGATTTGTGCGGCCGCCGGCTGGTCATCGCCGTCTACCTTTATTAGATTCTACAGTTTGGACATTCCTGCCTTGCAGGCACGGGTTTTACCTGTTTAATGTTTACTTTTCCCACCCTTCGGGCGGGAGGGGTTATGTCAAGCAGACCTCAGGTCGTCCTCGGGACTCTTTGTAGCTCAGGTTTATGGGGCCCTTGCGAAGTGTGCCGAGGCTGAGCTCACGGAGCAGGCTTAGTTACGCATCTGCTTATAGCACGCCGTTACTGGATGCATTCCCCATAAGCAGTCGTCAAAATGACGATGCAATGGGAGTTACCTTTCAATAGGGAACGCTCCGGTTACTCACGTAATCTTGGTTCCCTGAGAAAAAACTTTCACCCGAGCATGTGAGCATGTGGACATTAATACGTGAAACAATTTAAACACAATAAATACAGGCTGACTCGAGTAATGTAAGTTAGCCTACGTTCTGCACTGTAGTTGGCACAGTCTGCTTTATTTTTCTGTTTGCTCTGCTTGATTTTTTTTATGTATTATTTTTTGTTTACACATGTTTTCAATAATAAAAAAAACCTTGCGATATAACGTAACATTGTTGTAGAACATTGTTGTGGAACGACTAATCATAAGCTTGTTCAGAAATCATGAAAGCTCGATGATTAAAAATAACGTATTTCTGATTAAACCTAATTTAAATAAACTAATATAAGAATATTCGTTTCTTATGAGCCCAAATATTCGAATGCTAAATTTTTGGAAAATGCCCAACCCTACTTTGAACACAAAACAAGATAAAAAAAAATAGTATTCAAAAATATTTGGGTAACCAAACAGTTGACGTTCCTCATTTACTTCCATAGTATTTTTTCATTACAATGGAAGACAATGGCTACCGACTGTCTGGTCATAAACATTATTGTGTTCAAAAGAAGCAAGTTTGGAAAATTGCTGATGACAGAATTGGCTTTTTTTGGGAGAACTAGTGCTTTAAAGCAACTCTGTAGTTATGTTTAGCATTTTTAAACTAAATCACAGTGACAAATAATTACAGAGTTTATCTACACACATGCATTTTTACAGAATTTAATATCCGCTCACTAAACTGATAATATTCCCAGAACAGACATTTGGAGTGAGTGAGGGAAAGAAACACAAGCCATTCCTCGTATAAGAAGTCAGTGTACAATCTGTAACGGACATTTCAAAGTAAAAAACATCACATAGAATCGCTTTAAATCATTTGGCCTCAGTATTTTATGAGAGGGTCGATCCTCTCAGCAGGATCACCTTAATCACGGAGGTGAGCACATGTGTACATCTCTGAACAGCATACAGAACATGTTTTCCTTTGTATTTCTTTAGGTAACAAGTAACATGTCGGCTCCCTGGCTTCATTGTAACTCGCGGAAAAGAACGGTGAGTGCCTGAGATGGGCCGAGGCTCTTCTCTAGCACACCAGACTTTACTGTCAGCTTCTGATGATGGCTTTAATAAAAGGTGTAGTGTTTATTAAGCTGCAGGACAGGACGCAGTTCAGCGACAGAGACTTGTACTCGCTGAAGCGCTACTGGGATAATGGCATGACCAGCCTGGGCTCTCTGTGCAAAGAGAAGATCGCAGCGGCGGCCAGTGAGCTCAGTGTGGACACTGAAATCATCAAGGTCAGGAGTCTGGGCTGAAATCACACTTTAGTTTACTTTTCATACCAAAACTGCCAAATACAGTGACACAATACAAAATATTGTTGTTTTTGCATTCGCGTAAATTATTTATTATAAATTATTTATTATTTACACAAACTATACTACACCAAAAAGCGTCAAGAGATATGATGACGCTCAATGGTGTTTACTAGGGCTGTCAAATTGGCTGAAAAACTAAATTATAATTTTTTTACTAAAATATTTAAGAAATTCAAATTATATTAGAATTTAAAAGGCATAAATTCAGTTAGAAAAAAAAAGCTTTTGGCTTCTCTCCTGAGGACACAAGAGGGCGCATCTAGCTAAATATCACCAAATGCACGTTTCTTCAAAGTAGAGCTGGGCAATATGAGCAAAAATTAATATCTCTGTATTTTTTGGCTGATTTACGGTATATGGTACATATCTCAATATTTTGTATTTGGATTAAACAAATGAATAAAGTGAATGTAACCATGTAGGCATATATAATGTGCAAAAGGGTTAAAATCACATTACATTCTATCATTGTAACATTGCGATCTAAAAACTAAAATAATGCTTTTAAAGCAAAGTTAAATTTACTAAACTAAAAAATTAAAAATATAATAAGCACAGACTAGGCTAATTGAGTAACAAGGCTATTTTGATTACCCCATTACAGTCACTTTACAGTTAGTGCTATCATACAAATACACTTACTTGTAGGTTTAAAATGTCCAACTACAAACATTTCAGCTAAATGTATATTTTAGTCCGAGTTATTGCGCTCATATTTCATTGTGCTCTGTCTGTTTGACGCGCATGCATTCAGAACCAAGTCTGTGGAGTTTAGCGGAGAATCTCGAGATGGAAATATGTCCAGTTATATGGCTAGTTTCTTAATCTAGTAATTACATGTTTTTAAAAGTTAAACTTACATTAATTGTACATGTCTTTGGGCTCTCTTGTGTGAGACGCGAGTGCAACGATGATAGACGCTCTGTGTGAACGGCTTGGTTTCAGTTTTTAGGTAAACAACATCTTCTCCACATTGATGTTCTCGTTTTCCGCAATATTTTGTGAATGTGCAGCACCACATCGAGTGGGTTCAGGATAAAAATAAAAAGTATTATAATGCAACGACACCTCGTCATCGCATCTCGTGTGCCAAGCTGCCTGACGGACGCCTAAAATTACAATGCAGCGTTTTGCATTCGAATGTGGATTTTATTTTAAATTAGACGAATATTTGAAATTTTATTTTTTTGACAGCCCTAATGTTCAGTCAAATTGTCCTTGTCTCTAATTTACTGTCTGCTTGCTGTTGTAGTTTCTTCTGTTTAGATCTAAGAGTCATTATATAATTTAGGGTGCATTTCATGTTCAGTAATGACAATTGCATGTTTGTCCAGAGGCGGACAGTAGTGAAGTATTTTACTTAAGTAAATTAAAAAAGTATCTGTAGTTTATCAGTGTTTTTCTTTGGAAACTTTTACTGCACTGCATTTCATAAATAAAAGTTGTTGTTTGTTTTACCTTTAATGCTTACAAACATAAAAAATGTAGTGCTTTATTGTACTCAAGTAAATCTTTGAATTACTTTTGCTTGAGTAAAAGTAAGAAAGTAATATAGTTTTAATGTAATTAAGTATTAAACTATATTTAAAATGAAACGTAGTGCAGTAAAAAGTACAATATTATGCTTTAAGTAAAGTTTTCTAAAGAAAAACACTGATAAAGTACATTTAAAGCATAGTAAAAATACTTCACTACTGTCCGCCTCGGTGTTTGTCTACTGATTTCTTCACAAAAATCATATTTTGGGAATATTAAGGGAAATATATCATAATCTCACACAAATATTTTGTGCACTGTATATTTCAGGTTGCTTTGAATGTTTCTTAAATTACAGGTTTTGCATTGCAACTTTTGAAAACACTGATGAAATATACATCAACTGATATTACCTATAGTAATTTTGACAAAGCATACTGTTTGTTTGTTTGTTTTTGATGTGAAATGTAAACCCAATTATAGAATTTGCCCACAGTGCCAAAATAGCATAGGCATTTATCCTTTATAAGTGTTGAGTTTTGGTCTTTAAGTGCTAATGTCCACATTGCTCTAATACAAGGTGTTTTACGCCCATATCCACCAGTTTTATAAGCTTAATACACCGTTTAAAAGATGTCAGATGCTGTGTTGGGTGTAGTTAGTCACTGTAATTTCATTAATTTTCCCTTGAAAAAGTAAAGTAAGGGATTACTCTTTTTTTCTGTAATTTAATTACATGTAATTGAACTTAATACTTTGTATAGACTGTAGACAATTTATATACAATACAATAGATATTGCAGATGATATTGCATAACCTTGTTTCTCAATCATACCACTTCTATCATATAATATGATGCCTCTTTACTAGGGATGCACGATATTTGATTTTTGCCGATATTTTTCATCTCTTTTTGGCCGATAGCCGATATTTTTCCTTTTGTTTGGAAACAACACAAAGTCTCTACTGTGCATAAATTATAAGCTAATTATTTTGATTAGTTTTTTAACAATAACTTTGCAAACTTAGCAATTTGTTAGAATTAAATAAACAATAATGAAGTTATTTTATAATGACTGTACATTGAACCTTTGAAAATGACTATAAATAAACTATATATAATTCACTGCATCCCCCCTGCAGAAAGATGCAGTGTCAACCCTAACATTTTATTTAAAAAATTAACATTTGTAGATGGTCTAAAGAAAAAGAGTTGCAAAAATTCTGAAAACAAATATTTTAGAGCTCATAATTTGTTTAAAAAAAACAATTTTGCCCATGTAAATTAACATATTCCTCTTATCGGCAAGACATATCGGCATAATTCTTTTATATCGGGCCGATGCAGATATGTAAATTTTAAGCCATTATCTGTCCGATAATATCGTGCATCCTTGCATTAATCTCACATTATTCTCAAAATCCATTGTTTCCAAGTCATCACATAAGTGCTTAAGGTCTTTCTGAAATCTGTGTTGGCCAGACGTGGATCGGTAACCGCAGAAGGAAGTACCGTTTGATGGGCATTGAAATTCCTCCGCCTAAAGGAGGACCGGCCACGTTCCCAAATCAGACCTCACCTCATTCCCCTCACATCCCTGAAGACGAGAACCAGACTCCAGAGCTAGGAGCGGCCAGCGAACACAATGACTTCATGTCGCTCTGTTTGTCTGATGGTGGGGGGGATTTTCATGCTGTTGATGAATGCGAACACTTACAACATGCATAATTATTACATTCATATGATTTTTTTTCCAAGCACATTTTACCAATTCCAAACCACATCAATCTTAATAACCATTATTAATTTTGTATTTAATAATTTATGAGTAATATATAATTGTCTATGAAGGCTGGAAGTGAAAAACTCCTTGTATTTAGTTGTGCAGAATTATTAGGCATGTTTACTTTTACTGATAAAATGAGCCAAAAAAGCAGTTTGCAGTTAATATGTGACCCTGGAGCACAAAACCAGTCATAAGCAGCACAGGTATATTTGTAGCAATAGCCAACAATACATTGTATGGCTCAAAATTATAGATTTTTCTTTTATGCCAAAAATCATTAGAATATTAAGATCATGTTCCATTAAAATATTTTGTAAATTCCCTATCGTAAATATATCAAAATGTAATTTTTAATTAGTAATATGCATTGCTAAGAACTTCATTTGAACAACTTTAAAGATGATTTTCTCAATATTTAGATTTTTTTGCATTCTCAGATTCCAGATTTTCAGATATTGTCTGATCATAACAACCATACATCAATGGAAATATTATTTATTCAGCTTTCAGATGATGCATAAATCTCAATTTCAGAAAAATTAACACTTATGAGTGGTTTTGTGGGGTCACATATGTGTATTTTCTTCCCCACCTGTTTTTTTTTGCTGTCCAATGATCATGCCTTAACTTTGCAATTTCTGTATCGCATTAGTTTTAAATATTTCTCATGGGGATTTAATAATTTCTGACATCCCAGACTGAGTTAAACCTGTTTTTGTCCCATTTTATCTGTAAAAGAAAACACGCCTGTGCACTTGATAATAAGGAGTTTTTCACTTCCAGCCTTCATGGACAATTATAAATCACTCATAAATTATTAAATACTAAATTAATAGTAGTTAAGATTGAGGTTGTTTGGTATTGGTAAAATGTGCTTGGAAAAAAACAAATAATCAGAATATCAACGTGCCTAATAATTATGCACTCGGTGTACTGATATTTAATTACATCATTAACACAGAATACACGATTGGTTTAAGCTATTATGTCTAGTAATTGTACATTTGCCTTTTTTAAAGATGGAGCCAGTGATTTATATCTGAAAGAAAATTATGAATCGGATGGTTCAACTTCTGCTAAACATGTGGTATGAGCACATATTCATCAACAGTTTAACGGTTTAATGCTAACTCAAACATGAAACTTTCTTCTAGAAGATTGAAATCATTGACGGAGATGATGATGATGATGATGATGATGGTGACATGATGTTGACCACTGAGATGGAGCAGATGCAAAACCTCTTAGAGTTCAGGGTAAGCAGAGAGTCAAGAGCTGCATGAGATAATAAAGACCAGGACAAATGGATCTGGTCCCATATGCTTTTGTTTTCAGATAATCACTTTTGTTGTGTTATTGCCATGCAAATAAACACAGGTCTTTGCCAACAGCTTAAAGAGATATTTCACCCAAATTGTCATTCAAAACCTATATGCATTTCGTCTGCAGAAAACGCAAAAGAACATCATATGGCACGAGAGGGAGTAGATGATGACAGAATGTTGATTTTGGGGTAGATTATTTTAACAACTCATATCTCCCTTTAAACTTTGTCCTACCCAGACTGCCACAATAAACACACAATACAAGTAACGTACCATGTTAAGCTCATTGCACACTGAGTCCGAAATGTTCACATGAGTTTTTAGGTTTTCCGTATTCCTCATCCTTTCCTATCAAAATGCAGAAAATCAAACCTGATCCAAATTTTTTTATGACGGACGAAAGTTTCGGAGGCAGTGTGTAAACGTAATTGACAACGCGAGGTCATATTTATCTTTTAACGTGCGAAAATCTAGGACGAAAGTTGCAATGACCTTTAGTCCGAATGTTTGGAGAAATCACTTCATTGCTCAGATCTGTTACTGAGTTCACTTAAGTGCAAGGCATTTTCCAGTTATGTTTGATTCAGAAATGAAACCGGGAAATATTACCTGTAATGTAAAACACACATTAGCATATTTACTGATTTGTTGTGTAAATAATCACAGGTAAATATTCACAACATGCCAGTGACTGTTGTTAAAAGCTAAAGTAGGAAGATATGCACTCGTCGAAATTAAGCACTTTATTGAGTGGTTTGACTAAGTTTTTACAATTTTGTTTTAAATGTAGTGGTATAAGCCTCTTTTTTTTTTACAACTGATACAGTATTTCTTTATGCATTTTATACACTACTGCTCAAGATTTTTGATACTATACAATTGTTTAATGTTTTTGACAATCTCTCTCTTGTGTATACATACCAAGGCGGAATTTATTTGATCAAAAGTACAGAAAAAACAGTAGCATTGCTAAATATTATTAAAATGTAAAATAACTTAATTATTTGTTCCTGTAATGGTAATTTTCAACAGTCATTAATCCAGTCTTCAGTGTCACATGATCCTTCGGAAATCCTTTTAATATTCTGAATTGGTGCACAAGAGATTTTTCTTATTATTTTCAGTATTAAAACAGTTGTGCTGCTTAATATTTTTTGTGGACATTGTGACACATTTTCTTTGCATGATTCTTTGATGAAAGGAACCACGTTTGAAATATAAATGTTTTGTAACCTTATGAATGTTTACTTTCACTTAATGTTATTTTGCTGAAAAAAATCCCCCCCCCAAAACAAAATAGCTGAACCCAAACTTTTTAAACCGTAGTATACTGTAAATTCATATGTTTGCATGTTGTTAAAAAACAACAACAACAACAAAAACACTAGGTTTATTTTATTCTATATTCTATCTACTCGTTTACTTTAAAAAAACTTTCTACGTGTACTGCGTTAGGCTAACCAAGACTTGTAACAGCACTTGCATGTTGTTTCTCTTTTGTTGGTTGATTGCTTCTATTGTCCTCATTTGTAAGTCTCTTTGGGTAAAAGCATCTGCTAAATGACAAAAAATAAATAAAAATGTCTACAATTATCAATAACAACAAAGTTTTATTTTAGGCATCAATAGCTTCCTAGACTTTTTTTTTTTATCTGTAGCCCTGACATTTTCAGATTATACTTTATTTAAAACAAGGCCAAGGTTTTACTAATGTATAATGACATTCATAATTATGATTTTTGACAAGGGTTGACTATAGACTATATGTGTGCCAAATTTGATAACAGGTTCCAAGCAAATCCAGGAGTCATGAAAACATAAGTGCTTCTTACGTCGTTCTTCTTTTGTTTAATGATGGTTTACATTCTTAGAGCATTTTACCACCTTGCATTGTTTTAAGTGTATCCTTTTTTCTTTCTCTTTTCTCTGCGTCCTACCTTTCTGATACATACCTAGATGTTTTTATTACTTTAAACAAGAATTATTGTTTGATGCAAAATACATTTAAAAAGAAAGATTGCGAGGAGAAAAGTCTATGCTGTCACTCTTTTACCTATTATTTACCCTTAATGCAACCGTATGCAGTTTTGTGTATTAATGCGGCTGTGGAGCTCCCTAGAGTTAAGTGAGTTGAATTCAGGCAATTTATTAGAAGTCAGTTTACCAACAGAATGGGTTTGAAACTGATATTTCAAGGGAAAAAAATACAAACAGTTGCTTAAACTAAAAGCAAAGTAATTTACTCCGAAATCCCAGTTGAAGTGTGCCATTCTCCATTAAAGGCCAAATCTCTGAATAAAATCAAATATGTCATATAACAGTTGTTTATTTTAGTATAATAAATATATGATTTGTTTGTCAGGTAAACAGGCTAATTCCATAATAAATCTATTTTGAGTTAATCTAGCAAAAAGTGACTCTTTTGTAATGAATCTGAAAATCACATTGTCACACGCAACATTGAATTTTACATTTAATCATTCTGAGTGAAAGTTGCAATCATTGAGGTCCAAGCACAATGCCAAAATAGTCCAATTTAAAAGACTCAATCCTGAGATTGGTAAAGAATCATCACCAAAAAGGTACGAACGCATAACTTTTAAAAACATTTTGATTACTTGTTGTCATATTATCTCTGGATAATATATACCAAACTTTTGTGAATTGTGGAATTGTCCTATGATTTTTTTTCTTCTTGCGTAAATTAAAAGATATTTGTCTGTTTAAATTTGGGTCACTGAAGGATTCAGAAGAAATAAAAAAGGAATTGGTGCTCTCCTTGCATTTCCAGTCCAAACCTAAATGACTTGTTTTCTTCTGTGGAACATGAAGACTGTTTAGGGACTCACTTTAATGCCTAATAAAGCACACTATTATGTCCATACAGCTCACTGATCATTTTATAGATGTTCGTTTTTGGTGAAAATCACCCTAACCATCTAGTGCAGGGTTCCTCAAATCTGGCCCACTCCTGCAGAGTTTAGCTCTAACCCTAATCAAACACACCTGAGCATGCTCATCAGTGTCTTCAAGATCACTAGAAAATCACAGGTAGGTGAGTTTGATCAGGGTTGGAGCTAAACTCTGCAGCAGATTGGACCTCCATGGAAAGATTTGAGGAACCCTGGTCTAGCGCTTCCCGCTCCATCATATTGTTCCCATGCTTCTTCTGTCATTGCACTAATGTAAAATGTGCCATTTTGTGCTTTATTGAGCTTTAATGTGAGTCACAATATCCTGCCACTGTAATGAATCCATCCAACTGGACATTCATTCAATTATCAAATTTTGTGTTCTGTAGAAAGAAAGTCATTTGGGTTTGGATTGGAACTGCAAGGACAGGATCAGGAATACTTTCACCTCTGAATCCTTCATTGTCCCCAAATGCAGGCTTCATGCTGGTTCCTAATGACATGAGGGTGAGTAAACAATGCCCAAGATTTTAGGTGACCTATTCCTTGTGTTCTTAAGGTATTAGCTGCTATTACAGAATACTTGCATATGTTTTTAAACCAAATGTTCTTCTCTTTAATAATAGAAAAAGAGAAATAAGACATTTCTGGATCTGAAGTACAGCTGTGTAGTTGTAGTAAAGGTTAAGAGGCTCCCTTAAGTTAAACCACTTAATGGTTTTCATGCAGCCAAGCCCAGAAGAGTCCCACTTCTAATCAATTTGCCAAGTGGTTGATAAGGCTCCTATGAAGCATGTTTGAAAACACATCAATCTCATTGGCCTGGAGGAAAGCCTGCTATACCTTTCAAGTTGTATAGGGTTACATCTAGCTTGGTTGGCAGGGCATACTGTATGTATCAGTAGGTCATTCTGGTGCATCAATCTACACCATAGGGGTGTTGCAGGTGTACTAGGCTGGCCTGCTCAAAGACATGGATTGTGGTGAGGGATTAGACACAGAGGCAGTGCCACAGATCACATGTCTTCGTGCCACCAAGCAGATCCCTGCGTGGGACTGTTTTCGTAATCCCGCTCCTACTTAATTTCTGACCATTACCACCCGTTCCTGTGATTTTTGTGTCTGGTCCTGACCGCTACCGCAAACATTATAATATTTCATACAATTTTTGACACATCAGGGAGCCACTATCAATATGTGGGTATTTAATTTGCTTTTGAATGAACACTCACTTTGTCAGCACATCTTACACGATCAGATATTTTTCAATGAGCTCAGGATCTGTTGTGCAACAAATCCTCCACTATGGCCTTGCCCGTCATCTCTCCTTACTCTCGACCCGTGATCAGTGGCCACGTACACACTGTAGCTAAATTCGGTTGTCAGTTCACCTTTTACTACTTAATCGCGTTCTGTACACACATAATTCACTAAAATAAGGGAGTGACAACCGCATTCGACAACCGCATTAAACCGCATTTACAGAAATTCTATGCAGTGTGTACAGAACCGAACTGAACAACTAGTTGTTAATGACGTATTTGAACGTGCATCAGTGTGTTCGTCTGTATGTGAGATGCAAGAAAATAACAGTGAACGAAGTCTTAACTTAGCTCGGGGCTAGCTGCGCTCATGAGCCGTGCGGTAAAGTGTCAGTGTTGCCACAAAATCTTCAAAAAAAAAATAAAAAAAAGGAAACAAGGACAAGCACAAAAATAAAAATGCTTTGTTTTATAACACCCAAATAAAAATTATTTTTTCTCATATCCGCGACCGATCACTTTATTAACTCCATAAAGTGCCTGTCTTTATGAGCTAAGACCAAACAACATGCCTGAAAGTGCTTGTAAATATGAGGACATGGCAACACTGCAAGACAGAGCTCTCTAAAGCAGCCTCCCGAGCATAAACACAACACTGCACGTCTATTAGTGGTAGTAATGGCCACGATTTAGTTCAAATCAATGGAAAAAAACAGTCTTTAGTCAAAAGAAATGGCACATAACGGATGGCTAAACGTTTATTCACTGTTGCAAGACGACAGATGTTGCTGTGGTTACGAATGTGGGAGTGAGTGCTGTTCCGTACACACATGGAACGATAATTTACGGGACTCACTCCCACATTTAAATACGGTTGTCACTCCTGAAACTTGGCCAGTGAAATCTGACTCCTGCAGCTCATGTTGAATGCAGGGTTGTCAAGTCCAAGTTGGGTGCAGTGTTTCTTCCCAAAAAAATGGGCTGCCTTTAAACATTTGCAATGGGTTGATTTCCCCCCGTGGATTAAAGGTTTGAAATATTGCATACATTACATTTGACTGAAATGCTTGCATTGAAACATTTTACATTCCATGTATGCTAAAACTGCGCTAGATTTTACGTTTTGTGAGGGAGGGCCACTGGTAGGAAGCTTTTTAGCTGTGTTTGTGATCAATGTACACAACAATGACTGTAAAATATGTATTTTAGGTATTTAAATGACATGAGTTTTGATATTTGGGATTAGGCTACTTTGGGCTGTTTTTGACTGCCATGGTCTAGTTCCCTATCTGTCGGTCACTACGAGTTATGTCGTGACGACATTACCTGAGCCACTCACCATGCGCATGGGTATAAATAGCGATCATCCACTCATCAGATTTTTGCTTCAGAGCCGAGTGGATGAACGTGTTGATCTCCACAAAGCCATTCATCATCTGTCTGGAAGCTGTTCTGTTCTTCAACTAAGAGAGCAGATTTCCTAAAAGAGCAAATCACGGTCAGTTCACGTCTTTTTAAAGATGCCGTTCCAGCCGTATCCTCTTGGTTGCGGCCGTTTCCTATCCTCCGTCGACAGCCACGATCGTTGTCTTCGTGGATGGTCTATGCATTCCTTCCGAGCGTGTAACCATGGCAGCACGGCGATCGCACATCTGTCTCCTCACGGGGATGGGAGGGGCTCCCTCTGTCACTACCCACGCTGGCTTCTCTGCCACAAGCAGAAAACCATCAGCTAGTGCTCTGGGCGATCTGAGGGTAACAGAGAGAGGGAAGCCTTTCACTCCTCCCACAGCAGCTGTTCTGTGCAGCTCCTCTGTGATTCTGCTGTGCCGTCTCACAGCGCACATCGTTTCATTCGGTGCCCCGATAGAGGATCAGATGTCGATCGCAGCATCAGGGGATGGGCAATCGTCCACTGAGGATGAAGATTCGGCGGGACTACCCCCCTTGGGTGCCTCAGCCAAATCGGACCCAGAGTTGACAATCGTGCTTTCCCGGGCCGTTGCGAGCATCGGGCTGGAGGCGTGCACACCTCCCAGTCCCGAGCCCTCGCGGTGAGATGATTGGTTTCTTGGCACGGGCTGTGGCTCGCGACCACGCCCTGCCCCGGTTCCTTTCTTCCCGGAAATGCATGGGGAGCCTATTAAGTCGTGGACGGCCCCTTTTTACGGCCAGAAGCTATCCTCGATGGCGGGGCGGCTAGCGGTTACGTTGACATTCCCCAGGTGGAAAGTGCAGTTGCAGTGCACCTGTACCCACAAAACGCCGCCACTTTGTTGAAGCGTCCTTGTCTCCCGTCCAAAGCCTGTAGGCTGACAGCTGCTCGCGGCCAAAGCTTACAGTGCTGCGGGCCATGCTGTCTCTGCCCTGTATGCCACGGCTATCCTGCGAATACACCAAGCCAAGGCATTAAAATGCACGAGGGTCATACCAACCCAAGGTTGACGCAGGAGCTGTACTCAGAGACTGACCTTGCCCTACGGGCAACGGAAGTCAAAGCCCGAAACCCCTCTGGAAGGTGATGTCCACACTTGTGGTCCAAGATCACCATCTGTGGCTCAGCCTGGTTGAGCGATGTCGACAAAGTGCGCTTTCTCGACGCTCCCATCTCCCAGGCTGGACTATTCGGCGACACTGTCGAGGACTGTTCTCAACAGTACAGAAGCAGACCGAGGCCATCCAACACATCTTGCCCCGGCGTGATGCACCATCTTCCACTGCTCCGCTCCAGGGCAAGCCCCAGTCTGCTCATCGCCGTGGGCGCCCTCCTATGTCCTCCAGAGCTGCTCCGTCCCATGCTGAATCATCACCTAGGCCAGCGTATCGAGCCTCTCGCAGGAGTGCGGCGCCCCCAGTGTTCCAGCTGGCCGCGATTAAGCACCCCTGATATGGGCAACCCGGGGATGTGGTAAGATGCTCGATCTCAGGAGATGGCAAGGACAGCACTGCTCCTTCCCCCGATGGAGTGCAGGGAGAGAATAATTCATTCTGGTAACTACATTGTCAACGAAAAAGCAATTTCCCTTTCCTCCGGGTTCTCAGGCTCGCGGGCTGACAGTTTGCGACGCACTGCCTCCTCACACTCGTCTGCGACACCCCCTCTTGCCAGTAGCCAAGAGATTGTCGTTGGGAGACGCAATGACTCCACGATTATCTGGCCAGTCCCCTGGGGAGTTCGGCGGGGATGTGTCAGAACGCAATACCTTCTGTACCATCCAGCTCTGCTCTCCTCCATTACACCACCGCGAGTATGCCGATTGTCCCTTTGGTGCCCCTCGCACAGAGTTTGGGGGTGTGGCTTGCACTGCCCAACCCGTCCTGCTGGCTCATTCGCACAATCCGACTCGGCTATGCGATTCAGTTCGCCAGGCAACCTCCCAAGCTCAGCGGCGCTCTCGAGACTTCAGTAGTAGTCCGAGACGCACTTGTCTTATGCGAGGAGATTGCTGTCCTCCTGGCGAAAGATGCAATTGAGTCAGTCCCTCCAGCCGAGATAAAGCAGGGGTTTTACAGGCCTTACTTCATCGTACCTAAGAAAGACGGTGGCCTTCGGCCAATCCTGGATCTGTGAATCTCGAATTGGGCTTTAAGAGCTCTGGGAAGCTCTTTGCCACGGAGGTCAGCAGAAAGGGAAGGCTATCTTCAAGCTGAGGTTGGCCTACTGGATAGTGGATGCCATCACCTTGGCGTACCAATCTCAAGGCGAGCCGTGTCCCCTGTGGGTGAGGGCTCACTTCACATGGAGTGTTGCCTCCTCCTATGAATTGGCGCATAACTCGTAGTGACCAACAGATAGGGAACGTCTCGGTCATGTACGTTTGTAACCCTCATTCCCTGATGGAGGGAATGGAGACGTCGTGTCCCCATGCCACAATCTTGAATCCATGGCTGGGTGCCAGGGACACGTTCTCGGCTCCTCAGCGTAAAACCTGATGAGTGTATGCACCTATCACATATTTATACCCGTGTGCATGGGGAGTGGTTCAGGTATGCAAAATCCACTAGCCAATATTCACTGGCATTTTCTCTTAAAAGTCAGAGATGATTGGGGCTCCCAAGTGAATCTCCTAATGTCAATCATGACACAACGTCTCCGTTCCCTCCATCAGGGAATGAGGGTTACGTATGTAACCGAGACGTTTTGTCATGAAGACCTGGCAACCCTTGCTGTATGGAGCGGACCAGAGCAGACACTTTCAGTTTAATGTAGCGTTTGTTTTCCAGCTGAACTCAATTATTTATATTTTTATAAAAAAGCAAAACGCCTGTGGGGGGTGGCCGCGGCAGTTGGCAAGTAATGCAATCAGTGAACGACCAAACACTATGTAAGCACCTGTTTATGTAACTCCATCATCATTCTTGGTATGTGCCAAATCGCAGGATAGCAATATCCATGCAATATTTTTTTGACCGCCCTCATTAAAGGTAAAACCCACTCCCATGAGATTTGCATTCATTGGGTCCCACGGGATCCCAATGCTGCCCTCTACCACCAAGCAAACGGCCCGTAACATTGACCATTTTAGTTCAGCATAGTTTGGTCAGTCTTTTCCTTTCAGTTTAAACCAGGAGTAGGCAAGTTTGTACCTAGAGAGTCCTGCACTCTGCTTTAACCCTAATCAAACACACCCAACAAGCTAATCAATGTCTTTAGGATTACTAAGGCTACAGGCAGGTGAGGATTTTTTCAGGGTTGGAGCCGAACTCCAAACCCTGGTCTAGGCTTATCATCACACCCCTTTACTAAGAGCATGGATGCAGCTCTGGCTTCTTTTGCAACTCCTGATCCTAGGCTAGAGTTGGCAACTAGACTATGAAATGTCGTGCTTTGCTACACGAATGACACAGTTCCTTCTCTGGGCAAAAAGCTGATTCCTCTCCCCGAGGGCAGATTACTTTTTATCAGTGATTTCCCTGAGAGGGAAAATCCAATTCCTTAATCACTCAAGCGGCACTTTACATGTCATCATTTGTGCTCAGAGAATCTGCCAATATGTTGTTGAGGTTTGGTTAATTAAGTAATTGAAAACAAATAAAAAGATGTCTTATTGAAATGTACGGTTAATTTAAACTGCAGCGGTAAAGACAAATTTAAACTATTGCGATAGATGTGAAGAGGGAGGATACTTTTGAGAAAAATGACTTTGCACCAGTGTTTTATTCTTCAAGCATCCTCAGTAAGCTCTCTCTGTCCTCGATCCTCACCTTCTCATGGCACCATTAGATACAATAATTCATATGTCCTCTATTATTGCAGATTTTGATCAGTTTCTGGGTCACAGGCTCAAGGACAGAAGCACAAAGAAAATGAGAATGCACCATTTAGGGAATGAGAAGCACCAATTACCTCTCTTCAAAAATTAAAACCTCCTATTGTCCCTTGGCTTGTCACACAGTCTTACATGTTCAGCCTTAAACCCTATTTGCACGGGATTAGTATTACCTGGTGACCTCTAGTAATTTGTAATAATTGGGGAGGTTTCTGTGATCTTAATCCTGTGGGAATTGTCCATCTCTGTAATTTGTAATGGGAAAATTATTTTAAACTTTCAGACACCGCTTTATTTATCCACTGAGACTTACTTATTGTCAAAAGGAGAATATTAGAAATATTGTGTAATATCATTTAAATCTGTGTGATTTGTCTCCTCAGAATGCAGAAGTGCAGTTTCTTGAGAACGAGCTGCAGAGCCAGAAACAGAAGTTCTGGAAGCTGAAGAGCTTCACCAAAAGCCTACTGATCGCTGTGAAAAACAAAGACAGAAAGAAACAGCAGGTGAGGAATTTCAAACAGATGAAGCTTTTAGACAAGCAGTGGAATTAAAATCATAATCGGTGCATTTGTCTCTTGTCAGGAGCTGTTAGCCAGTCTACCTCAGAAAGTGAATGAGGACTGGGACCTGGGCCTGGAAAACCACAGCGAGTCTGGTGCCATCCAGAAAGAGTCCTCTGTATCAGAGGAGGAGGACATGGATCAGATGAGACTGTAAACGCACGGCAGCTTCCGCCTCTTCTGTTCCTCACACATGCCACATAGTGCCTGTGGAAACAAACCAATAACTGTTGGGCCATTTTCTACGGCATATGTCATATCAGACTGCCTTGGCCGGGTCCGGTACTATCAAATAAATGCCACTAAATCAACACAAGATTGCCTCTTCTCATTTTTATAACATCTGTAAGCATTAAACGCACTGATTGGGATTATAATGAAGCAGGTTTACATCAGCACGCCTGTGGTCACATGGTGGCAGGTAGTGATGGGAGAAACAAAGCTTTTCAAAACATTGAGTCATTTAAACCAATTAATTCAAAAAGATTCACTTCATTGAAGAGCTCAAAATGCCACGCCTCATGTTTGCGGCAAAAAGCAAATAATCATAATTGATGGACAGCTATGCCCATGAAATGTATTACTACGAATAAAACTAAAAATCATGGTTCTTGTAGCCATTGTAATTACAAATTAACCATGGTTTTGAAATAATTTGAAGTATTAAAATATTTTTTTTTTTAGTTACACAATCAGACCTAAGCCAACAACAGCCTTTAAAATGACTTAAAATACATTATATAAAACAATGAGGCAATAATGATTGGTTAATAATTATATGGTTTCATTGAAAAACACTGTTAAAATACATAATAGGGCTTTTCACACTGTGCTTAACCCCGGGATATCGTCGTTCTAAACACTGCTTTTAACCCTGTGTAAAGATACGTTTCACACCTGTAATTTGAAAACGGCGTTAGCGCCGCATTTTACCCGGGGTTATGAAACCCTGCATTGTGGTGCTAAGTTTGTTCAGTGTGAAACGGAGCGGTGTTTGCTTGTTGCTGCTGGACGCTTGGAAAAAGACAGCGGATAAGAAATTGAGCAGGGAGTCTCATGCATGGGCGTAAATTTCATTTAACAGTAGGGGGGGGACAATAAATATAAAATTTCTCATGACCAATTTTTGAAGGGGACACAAATAATAGTCAAATTGTACTTATAAAGATATGTCCCCACAGTGAAAAAATTTGCTTCTATCATTATTATTGTAGCAAGGAGACTGTGTCATTATGGTTATTTTCAAAGTTTTTCTCAGGTTCAATGACAAAGCAGATCAGCACATTTCAAACAGCCACAAACCAAGGAAAATAAATAAAATCCCTTTTATTTCATCCATGCTGACGATTGTAATGATGCCAGGTTGTTTACCTCAGCTTAGAGTGCTCTGCTCGTGCTGCTTCTCAGAATGTTTGGTCCCTATAGCAACCAGTTGTAGTGGAAAACTGTAGGTCCGAAACAGAGCAGAACCGAACTGAACCGAGCTGGTACCAGTCAGTGGAAAACCCCCATAAGCTGCAGTGCACTATGCAACAAGCTATTGTAAACAAGCTAATGTTAACTAGATAATATTTTAATCGCTAATATAGCAGATTCTTGGAAAATTACATCGGTAACGTTAATCAGCATTTTTGCCGCAACTAATTTATGAATGAGTCTGCTGCATCAACTACATTAAAGAGAATCGCTTTATTTAAAGTGAATAAAGTACCCTACTTACTGGAGTTCAACATTAACTGAGCCGCAGCCGGTGAGATGAACTGGGAAAGCAGGCAGTGGGCCAAACCACTGTGAGGAAGGGGAGGGGGAACTCAACTGTTTCTAAAAGCATTTTTTGCGGGGGGTTTTTTTTCTACTTACACAATTATTTTAGGTATACATACATATATTTTTCACAATAGAGAGTGCGATTTTGTTTTAAATAATTTTTTTTGGGGACATGTCCCCTCCGTCCCCCCCCGGGATTTACGCCCATGCCTCATGTCACATCAGTAACCCACCTCGTGTAAACTGCTGCCGGTAGGAAGAAATATCAAAAGACGGAAAGCGTGTGAACTGGAGTGAATAGGAGACGGTATTATTCATACGCTACTGTATAAATAAACACTAACGTTAGGCTCTCCGCACTTAAAATATATTCAAATAAATATTCACATACTTTACTCCTTGTTTTCTTTCTTTTGTACTTTAGTCTTTGTTTTCTTCTTTCCAAAGCGCTCTGTAGCTTGGCTCTTCATGAAGATGCATAAGTTTCAGCAAAGGATAAATGGATTTCCAGCACTAAATCGCTTGCAGTAGCTCTGCTACTAAATGTATTTAAAATGGCTATCCCTGCATGTACAGCTATGATCACCTGTTCCTCAATCTTCACTGATTTAAAAACATAAGTGGAGATGCTGTTTTTTAGCAAAATTTATGTATGGTTTTGTGGGGCAGTCGTGACCTAATGGATAGAGCGTTGGACTTGAAACCCGAGGTAGTGGGTTCGAATCCCAGCTCTGGCAGGAAGTGTCCACGACTTAGGTGAGACCCTTGAGCAAGGCACCGAACCCCCAACTGCTCCCCGGGCGCTGCAATGTCGGCTGCCCACTGCTCCACTTGGACGGGTTAAATGCAGAGAACACATTTCACTCCTCATTATACTCTGTATAATTGTGTATGTGACAAATAAAGCTCACCTGAGCTTAATTTGTATTGTTATGACAGCACAATATTTGAAAATCTGCAATCTGAGGATGCAAAAAATCCAAATATTGAGAAAATCTCCTTTAAAGTTGTTCAAATTAAGCTCTTAGTTTTGATATATTTACAGTAGGAAATTTACAAAATATATGAATGGAACATGATCTTTACTTAATATCCTAATGATTTTTGGCATAAAAGAAAAAATGTATAATTTTGACCCATACAATGTATTGTTGGCTATTGCTACAAATATTCCCCAGCGACTTAAGACTGGTTTTGTGCTCCATGCCAGGGTCACCAATGTTAAATAGTCATTTGAAATTAAAAAATAAATAAATTAAAAGATACATTAAATGTTAAATTAGGACCACCAGTAGGTGTCAGCAAGTCACTGATAAGTGAATCATTGTGATTGAACAGAATCATTTAAACGGTTAATTCAAGGAATGAAACAGCGTCATTGCTCAGAGTATTATTTTTGTTGTCGAAATAGAGCAAAAACAGGCAATATGGTGTCTAAAACGTAAGTCTCTTAATTAACTTCTTGTTTTTTGAACTGTTGTAAAAAGAAAAACTACAGGCCTATGTAATCGTGGTGATTTTTTGAGAAAAACGGCATTGTTCATTTGATGTTGACTTACTATATTAAATTATATAAATATATACATTTTCTGCTTCTATATCTTCAATGTTGTGATAATTCTAAACGCATTTTAACAGACTGAATCACGCAGTGAAAGAAAGCACTCCAAATGCACACGGATTCTTATCTAACATTACTAGAGTTCACGGCACAC
Source organism: Oxygymnocypris stewartii (assembly GCA_003573665.1). Lineage (NCBI taxonomy): Eukaryota > Metazoa > Chordata > Actinopteri > Cypriniformes > Cyprinidae > Oxygymnocypris > Oxygymnocypris stewartii. The sequence continues at coordinate 1,659,054 of QVTF01021140.1, forward strand.
TGCTAGAGTGATTTGTTTGGTTTTTGGCAAAATACTGATAATGCCAAATCACACATCGTTAAAAAAACAATTACTATATTATCACAGACGATATTGCACACCCTGCACCACTGTCTTTTTAGCTCATTTGTGCAAAACCTTTTGCTAAACTGTTAAAGCTTAATTTTAACCACCAATGCAACGATGCAAGTATTTACCTTACCTCTACATGTATGTGAAGGGTTGATGTCGAGATGTTATAAGCTGCTAGTTTTTTTTTACTCCGTAATTAATGTGTTTTCAAATGTAGCGAAGTACAAGACTTCACACAAAATATACTTCAGTAAAAGTAAAATTACAGATGAAAAAAATTACTTAAAAAAGTACAAGTACACAAGAAAGCTACTCAATTACAGTAACGCGAGTAAATGTAATTCATTACTTTCCACCTCTGGTAGTATATTTACGTATATCCTTCCATCGGCCCAGACGAATGGCTCGCGTGGCCCACTTGATTAATTTTTTTTAATTAATTTAGCGTGCTCAGTGCAGTTGCTCAAAAGTGCTCGTCAATGTCAAAATGTTTTAAATAGCCAATCAAAGTGTAGAAGGCAGGATTTACTGTTCACAGATGCTGAGCTGCCCCCAAGTAGGTATAACTGCATATCTCCAAAAGGGGGCATGAACTCTAAAAGTGCAGACTCAGATCTACTCAGATGCAGAGTGTGGAGGAAGGAGAAACTTTATTCTCACCACAAAACACAAAATAACAAACTTAACTGACTGCTTAGGAAGCCGAGATTCCAGAGCATGCCGGCAGTGTCTGCGGGCCACACAAGCTGCTGGATTTCCGTGCAATCAGTCCTGCCGCACAAGGGAACAGAGGGACAGGTAAGGAACAGTCAGTGTAAACACGAGCAAGGACAAAACAATCTACTCACAACGAGGAGTAGAAACATAGGGACATATATGGGAGAGGGGGAATGAGCGACAGGTGGGAAGAGTCAGCTCGTGATCCGTGCACACCTGCTACACGATCGGCACTGATTGCCCAGACCACGAGCTGCCAAACATGACAAGACAACAAGGGGAGCCAAGAAAGCACCCTGAACCGTGACAGTAGCCCCCATCTCGGCCTCCTGGCGTCCCCGGAGGACTCACCATGACACAGATGGAACTGATCAATAATAAAATGAGAGCGCGGTCCAGAATGTCGCGAGCTGGAATCCAGCATCTCTCCTCTGGACCATAACCTTCTCAGTCTACCAGGTATTGATAACATCTGCCCCTACGCCTCACATCAATGAGCTGCCGCACTGAATAGGCTGGCCACCACTCAATGAGTCTGGGAGGCGTAGGGGCAGAGATCAGGGGCTGAAGGGGGGAGTGAAAGACAGGCTTGATCCTAGAAACATGGAAAATCGGGTGGATTTTATTAAATTGTGGGGTTAATTTGAGTCGCACCGTCACCGGACTGAGCACCTTAGCCACAATAAACGGTCTAATAAATTTGGGCAATAAGAAATGGTAAACCTTAAATGCCCGAAAAATAATTCCCAGCCTGTCTGGAATTTATTATTTTGGCGGTATGAATGTATTCTAGGTTTTTATGGTCAGTCCAAACAATAAAGGGGAACTCCGCGCCATCTAACCAGTGACGCCACTCCTCCAGCCCCAGCTTGACAGCTAGTAACTCACTATTCCCGATGTCGTAGTTCGGTTCCGTGAGGGTTAAACGATGAGAAAAAAAGGCGCAGGGATGTATTTTCTTGTCCGAAGATGATCTCTGAGACAAAACTGCCCCAACCCCCACTTCGGATGCATCCACCTCCACAATGAACTGCCGAGATGGGTCAGGGGTATTTAAAATAGGAGCCGAAATAAAACGACTCTTCAGACTCTCAAATGCACAACCAGCCTGCAACCAGAGAATCGTGAATACACCTCTCCATGGCCTCCCTCTCTGGTCTGGACAGAAAGTAAAGGTGCCCCTTAGGTGGGGAAGTGCCCGGCAACAGGTCAATAGCACAGTCGTACAGGCGGTGCGGAGGCAGAGATGAAGCTCGGGACTCACTGAACACCACTCTCAAGTCATGATAAGCCTCCGGTACATCCGCCAGGCTCACCGGATCCTCTTGCAACACAGAACAAGAAATGAACGGGAAAAATATAGCACCAAACATTGGGCTAAACAGAAAGGGCTCCAAGCCAAGATGGAACTGCGAGTTTAATCAATGTGGGGGTTATGTTTAACCAGTCAGGTGTAACCCAACACGACTGGAGTGGTGGGGGAGTGAATTAGGAAGAATCAGATATCCTCGGCATAATTACCAGACAAAGATAAGGTGACATATTTAGTGACACGGGTAATCTTAGTGAGTAAGGTGCCACAAAGGGTACTAGCCGAGATGGGTTCGGTCAGGGCAACGGATTAAATTTGCCCTCTGCTCTAGAGTCGATTAATGCCAAGACCTGGAAAGAAGCTCCACCAACCCGTACTGAAGCAAGAAACTCGGCCCGGCTACCAGAATTCAGTCGAGTCGAAGTAATGCTCATCATGTGCTCCTACTTGCGTGATGAGCGTTACCTCATGATTTGGCATAAAATTATATTTATATATACATAATAAATATACAAAGTGTACACACATAAAACAAAAACTTTTATTTTAGATGTGATTAATCGTTTGACAGCACACATTTTTGTATTTTCAAATTAAAAATTTCTTGTAATATAATTAAATACATTTCTCACAGCACTTTTTTTAAGTCTTTTCATTTGAACAAACTCAACTTTGCACGTGGAACCGCTTCATCTCGCTTTTGCTCAGCTCCTAGCATTACGCAAACATTCTACACTGTAAATAATCAGTCGGTGAAGGAAAACACCACCTCACCTGAAACACAAAGAAACCTCACAAGTACTGTAAACATTTGGTTACACCATCAGGTATTTTCGGTACTTACTTTGAAATATGTAAAATACTTTAAGAACAAGCTAAACATATTCAAATTTATGTAGAATAGGCTATTGGTGTAGTTACTAGAATTATGTGTGTGTATATATATATATATTTCTTATGTAAGTTATTTCAGCATACATTTATTTTGCTTATATGTTCATTTTTAAACCACAGACAGAGATATTGCATTGAGAAAAATATCACGACTGAAATAACAGTTTTAAAAATGGAATCATCAAGAAAACTACTAGGCAGGTATTTGTTGAGGGAGAATGGTTAAAAACAACACTAGGAAGGCTGCAATTATTAGTTATTTTACATACTCAGCATATTTTTTACATACTCGAAAGCAGCAACACAATCTCTTTGTAACTTATTTACTTCCTTGATCAACACAGGTTGAATTTTGCCAATAATTTAATCTTAAACATTCAGGCAATGAGTGGACTCAATGAGTGGATAATGGACAATTATTGATTGAATATATTAGGTTATTCTTTTAAAATTGGTTTTAAACTATTTGTAAAAAAAAAGTAACAAACAAGTTATTTGAACAAGACACTCAGAATTTTTGTTCCCTTAGAGTTTTGTTAATTGTTATGACATATTATGTAATAATCTGATAACTGCAATAGGAGAATGTATTCACTTGTTATCTTAAATGCAGAAACAATAGCATTATAAAATAATTTCTGCTGAAACTTGGAGCAATTTCTCAGAATGCCATAAGACAATGTTCGGTAGCACTTTATTTGACAGTATATGTACTTCCCTGGTACATACATGGTAAAGATCTTGTACCTACAGGCAAATGAGTGGTAAGTGTATGCGTGTATGAGTGGAAGTGTATACACATGGTAACAAATAAGAAACACAGCTGTAATTAACAGTCATACATGCATGGTAATTAGTTTGTACATTCAGACCAGTGTGGGTAAGAACGGTTACTTACAGGTAGTGCCCGTACATGGTAATTAATTAGATACTTTACTGTACTTACTAATGTATATACATGGTAAATATGTAGTACTTACAAACAATTGTGTGTTAATGTTAAATTACTCTCCACTACAGTGCTTACAAAGTTTGCAGAATTGGTAATCCCTGTGTAATGTTTATGTAAAATGGTGCACTTCATTTTAAAATCTTATTTCCATATATTTACTATGTACTATCAATTCCCTTAATACGTACCTTGGTCCATGTTTATACCCCCAACTTGAGTACCGCATAACTTATTCTGTATGTTAACTAATAGGTACATACACCAGTACTTGCATAGTAAGTATATGGAAATATGACTAACATTAAGTGCACCATTTTATATAAGCATTACACAGGAATTACCAGTTCTTCAAACTTTGAAAGCACTGTAGTGGAGAGTAATTTAACATTAACACACACTTGTTTGTAAGTACTACATATTTACCACGTGTATACCAAGTACAGTATTGTGTCTTATTAGTTACCATATACGGATACTGTGAGGTCGTGCCTGTTTGTACCTACTTGTTCGTAAGTACTACATATTTACCATGTATATACATTAGTAAGTACAGTAAAGTGTCTAATTAGTTACCATGTACTGGCACTACCTGTAAGTGACCATTCTCACCCACACTTGTCTGTATGTACAAACTAATTACCATGCATGTACGACGGTTAATTACAGCCGTGTTTCTTATTTGTTACCATGTACATACACTTCAGGTAAGTACCTTGTGTTACCACTCATTTGCCTGTAGGTACAAGATCTTTACCATGTATGTACCAGGGAAGTACACGTATACTGTAAAATAAAGTGCTACTCAATGTTCATATGCATTATTACTCATGTGATTCAGAGGATCAGAATAATTGGGTCTTTAAAGCTACACTGTATAAATGTATGCACATTATTAATGAGAGAGTGCAATACTTATCTTTGATAAGCCTACAGTATAATTTTTATTTTAGAGCATTCCAGACAAATCTGGCATAAAATTGATCAAAACATTTTGATAAAATTGAATCATGCCTGAAATCCCTTTTAAAGCAGCGTAAAAAATGCATAAATATGTTATTCGCCCATGCGTGTTATGTCATATCCATAAACCAAGAGAAGTAATTAAACCGGTTGGTCTGGTGTGAATTTGATGTTGGAGTAGAATGAAAATGAAAGTAAGATGAGAAGATAGGAGTGCTTCGAACAGCCTCTAATATCATAATACTCTGCATTTAATTCCATAACCTAGGAGCACAAGAGGAAAAGACAGTTTTGCCAAACTCAGAATATGCTCTATGCACATTTAAAAATAATTTAGAAGACGATCTGGTCCTATAATTACAAGTATAATATGATACAAGTTTATATATATAAGTTGAAAATTCACCTAATAGCGCATTAGCAATAAACACGAGAATATGCATTTTTCTGGACCATTTTTGAGGATCAACCAACCAATTCATATACAGGTACATCTAAAAAAAAATATTATGATGAAAAAGTTCATTTTTTCTTGTAACTTATTTCAAAAGGTGAAACTCTCATATATTTTAGATTCATTACACGTAAAGTAAAACACTTCAAAAGTTTTTTGTTTTAATGTTGATGATTACAGCTAATGGAAGTCAAAAATCAGTATCTCAAAATATTAGAATATTTACATTTGAGTTTCATTAAATGACCATCCATACAGTATAAGTTGTGGGTATCTCTTGTTCTTTGAAAGCACAATAATGAGGAACACTGCTGACTTGGCAATGGTCCAGAAAAGATCATTGACACCCTCCACAAAGTAGGTAAGTCACAGAGGGTCATTACTGAAAGGGGGGGCTGTTCAAGGAGTGCTGTATCAAAGCATATTAAATGCAAAGTTGACTGTAAGGAGGAAAATGTGCACAAGCAACAGGGATGACCGCAAGCTTGAGAATACTGTCAAGCAAAGCTGATTCAAACACTTGGGAGAGCTTCACAAGGAGTGGACTGAAGCTGGATTCAGTGCATCAAGAGTCACCATGCTCAGACATCTTCAGGAAAAGAGCTACCAAACCACTTCTGAAACCACTTCTGGAGAAAAATAACTGGACTGTTGCTCAGTGGTCCAAAGTTCTCTTTTCAGATGAAAGTAAATGTTGCATGTCATTTGGAAACCAAGGTTCTAGAGTCTGGAGGAAGAGTGGAGAGGCACAGAATTCATGTTGCTTGAAGTCCAGTGTGAAGTTTCCACAGTCAGTGATGATTTGGGCTGCCATGTCATTGCTGGTGCTGGTCCACTGTGTTTTCTGAAGTCCACAGTCAATGCAGCCATCTACCAGGACATTTTAGAGCACTTCATGCTTCCTTCTGCTGACAAGCTTTATGGAGATGCTGATTTCATTTTCCAGCAGGACTTGGCACCTGCCCACACTGCCAAAGGTACCAAAAGCTGGTTCAATTACCATGGTGTTACTGTACTTGATTGGCCAGCAAACTCGCCTGACCTGAACCCCATAGAATATCTATGGGGTATTGTCAAGAGGAAGATGAGAGGATCCAGACCCAACAATGCAGATGACCTGAAGGCCGCTATCAAAGCAACCTGGTCTTCATTACACCTGAGCAGTGCCACAGGCTGATTGCCTCCATGCCACGCCGCATTGATGCAGTAATCATGCAAAAGGAGGCCCAACCAAGTATTGAGTACATAGAAATGAACATACATTTCAGAAGCCTGACCTTTCTGTTTAAAATATCCTTTTTTTTATTGGTTTCATGTCATATTCTGATTTTCTGAGACACTGAATTTTGGGTTTTCGTTATCTGTAAGCCATAACCATCAAAATTTCAAGAAATAAAGGCTTGAAATATTTTACTCTATGTGTAATGAATCTATATTATATATAGGCTCCCAAGTGACCTCATAGAGCCTTCGGTGCAACACACACCCAGGTCTGATCAGCCTGTGGTGGGCCAGCCTCGGGTGAGGGTGTATTGTGATAAAAGGCCGAAACACCCAATGAGGCCGGGGTGCACAACTGATGATGTGTCGTATTGGAGGCACCAGGCGGTCATCCCCCAATCCAACCCCACCCAAGAGGACATCTCCAACAACAGCGCTTGCTGATTATCAAGGGATTCTAACATCTAGTCCTAGTAAATATATTGAACTCTGGTTTGAAACCAATGACTATTGTGAAAGGGCAATTGACAACCCAGGAAAGACCTGGTGACAGCCTGAAGAGACTGCTGACAGGAGGGAACAGACCCCAACGGGGCTGGCATTTGCTAGCTACCCATATCGGCAGGGACCGGTCACAATACAATGACTCGGATCCACCCAACCATTGCTACGGAAAATTCAAGAGGAAGAATACCCCCTGAGTCTGTGAGAGCGGGGGGCGCAAGATGACTCACTGGTAGACCACACGGTAACAGACCTTGGAACGGAAACGACGACGACACAGATGATCAGCAAGACAGTTGACGGACTAACTGCACTGGCAGGACACAAATTACAAAGCTGTGTCTGGAATAAGATTACATCGGAGAAGGGTCTCAATATCCACCAGGGCAAAAAAAAAGTACCTAAAAGAGTTTACCAAGGGACCCCGCATTGACCACTACTTCCTCGGAGGTAGGGAAAATCAGTTGGATGAAGCCCAGTGGCAGGATACTCACCACAGCCCACAGGGTATCAGCACCCCAGGCGAAGCTCTGGCAAGCACAGCTCCACCAACGGACATGAGCCCAGACCCTATCCAGACACAGCCAGCAGTAGAGAGGAAAATGGATGGACGAAAGCCTCAAATTCTGTGGCCCAAATCCTGCCAGAAAAGGGAGTGGGGAACCATCGACACAGACCTCATCCATCTCCTAGAAGGTCTGAGAAAATTGGAGAAGATAGGAGAGATCATCTACAGCTACAACACAGAGAGGTTTGGAGTGAAACGCAAGGACCACAGTACTCAGAAGAAACTTTCAGCCCATCTTAAGTCCAGGAGGCAGCAAGAGATTGATCGACTTGTGAAAGAGAGAAGACACCTGAGACGACAGTGGAAGAAGGAAACAGAAGTGGAAAGGGAAGGAATTGAGGTGGTATAGGGCGACAGCAAGCAGCGCCTTGCAACGCTACACAGAGCAGAATGTCTGAGAAAGCAACGTAAGAAGAAAAAGCGAACAAGGACTGCCTTCTATAGAGATCCCTACAAGTTCGCCAAAGACCTCTTTGTCAAGGAAAAAACCGGGACTCTCAAAGTACTTGTGAGGGAACTGGAGTAGCACCTGAGAAAGACCTACTTCGCCAATCAGAGGCATGTGTCAGCCACCATTCCCGATGACATGCCACCAATCCAACCACCTGAGCACCAGCTGGACACAAGACCCCAACATGGAGCGAAGTTGAGAACACAGTAAAGCGGGCAAGAACAGCATCAGCCCCTGGGCCCAACGGTGTTCCATATAGGCTCTATAAGAACACACCAGGCATCTTAAAGGTCCTCTGGAAGCTAATGAAGGTGACATGGGAAAAAAGCATCATAGCTAAGGCATGGAGAAGGGCAGGAGGGATCCTGATTCCCAAAGAGAAGAACTCATCAACCATCCACCAATTCCGCCAGATCAGCTTACTTAACGTGGAAGGAAAGATTTTCTTCAGTGTTGTGGCCCAAAGACTTTCAGCATTTCTGAAAAAGAACAATTACGTTGACACCTCAGTGCAGAAGGCAGGAATAAGTGGTTTCTCAGGATGCTTGGAACACGCAAATGTCATCTGTCACCAGATACAAACAACCAAGAAGGAAAAGAAAGACTTGCACGTGGTTTTCTTAGACCTTGCCAATGCATTCGGGTCAGTGCCTCATGAGGTGCTGTGGGCAGCCTTCAACTTCTTCCAAGTCCCAGAGGGCATCACAAGGCTGGTCAAAGCCTATTTCCAGGACTTCCAGTTCTGCGTTACAACTCAGGATAGTACAACCGCCTGGCAGCACTTGGAGATAGGCATAATGTCAGGCTGCACCATCTCCCCACTGGCCTTCACCATGGCAATGGAGTTAATAATTCGGGCATCTCGATGGGTGGTTGGAGGTGAACGTCTGAAGAGCGGGCTGCGGCTTCCTCCAATCAGGGCGTATATGGATGACATGACGACCATAACAACGACTAACGCATGCACCAAGCGCCAGCTGTACAAACTCCAGGGAAACATCAGATGGGCACGAATGGAGATTAAACCTAGCAAATCCCGCAGTATCTCCATTATCAAGGGCCAGATCGTAAATGAGAGGTTCTACATCAATGACGAGCCGATACCAACTATCCTGGAGAAGCCCATCAAAAGCCTTGGTCGGTGGTATAACACAGATCTCAAAGACGCCGAACAGGTGGAACAACTTATGCAGGATACCATCAGTGGCCTGAAGCAGATCAACAGCACTGCTCTCCCAGGAAAGCTGAAGATCTGGTGCCTTCAGTTCGGACTGCTGCCCCGCCTCATGTGGCCAATTTCCATGTATGAGGTCACGCTATCCCACGCCAATCGACTGGAGCAGTTGGTGAATGTGCAGGTGAGAAAGTGGCTTGGACTACCCAGATGCCTCAGCAGTATAGGACTGTACGGCAATGGAGCCCTCTCTCTACCAATCTCAAGCCTGGTGGAGGAGTATAAGTGCTCAAAAGCAAGGCTCAAAATGACCCTCACAGAATCCCGGGATCTCTTCTGGGTTCTTTCAAGGCTGCTTCCGCCTTAGCTACAGGGAGGAGGTGGAGGCCATGTGTAGTGGTGGCACAGACAAAGTTAGCTCTGAGACACCGGGACATAGTGGGCCAAATCCAACAAGGCAGAGGGGGCCTAGGGCTGGGAGCAACAACACCCACATGGCAGAAGGCTACTCCAGCTGAATGCCGGCACCTGGTGGTTGAGGAGGTGTGCCACCAGGAGGAAGCGGACAGATGTGCCAGAGCGGTGTCCCAAGCCAAGCAAGGCCGCTGGATGAGGTGGGAAGGTGTGGAGAGGAGGAAGATCACTTGGAGCGAGCTGTGGAACATGGAGTCCAATATGTTGAGCTTTACCATGAGAGCCACATATGATGTCCTACCCTCTCCAACCAACCTACATATCTGGTTTGGAGAGGATCCAGCCTGTCTCCAGTGTCTTGCCCCAAGAACCCTGAAACACATCCTGGTGGGCTGCAAGACCAGCCTTATGCAAGGCAGATACACCTGGCGCCACAACCAAGTGCTGAAGTGCCTGGCTGTTACACTGGAGTGTAAGAGGGTAACCGTCAATGCCATGCCCCTGGAAGCCCAGACTACCTTTCACCAACTAACATCCTTCGTCCGGGAAGGGGAGAAACGTTCGACCAATCGATCGTCTCCAGACTTAAGTCAGAGGCTCACCTTCCCACCCGAAATTGCAGCGACCCACCTGCGCCCAGACCTGGTCCTTTGGTCCAAATCCTGTCGACATGTCTTTATAGTGGAACTGACAGTCCCGTGGGAGGAAGCCATCGATGAGGCATTCGAAAGAAAATGGTTGCGATATGCAGATTTGGCTGCCGAAGCAGAGGACCGGGGATGGAAGGTAAATGTGCGTCCAGTGGAGGTGGGCTGCAGGGGCTTTGTAGCTAGTTCCACCACAAGGCTATTAAAGGAGATTGGAATCAGAGAACAGGCCCAGCGGAAGGAGGCACCAGGTGGTCATCCCCCAATCCAACCCCACCCAAGAGGACATCTCCAACAAAAGCGCTTGCTGATTATCAAGGGATTCTAACATCTAGTCCTAGAAAATATATATATAATATATAGGTTTCACTTTCTGAAATGAGTGACAAAAAATATTGACCTTTTTTATGGTATTCTAATTTTTTGAGAAATTAAAGTACAGTAAAGTACAATAATGAGTACGTGTTGAGGCACTAGTCACAAATCATATTTCAGAATGATACAATCCAACTGTTTAAAGTAAAGGTAGGTTTGCATGCATATAAATTACATCACTATAATCTAGCACTGAAAGGAAACAACTTTAGATCATTCTCTTTTTAGCTTCAATGGAAAAGCTTTTCTTTAAACAAAAGAGAAAACCCAATTTAAGCCAGAGCTTTTTTTAAAGAAGTATATGATATATATGAATATTAAAACCCAAGCTTTCATCAAGCCATTTGGCTCAGGCATTTATAGCAATTAACTCTTTCTATACAGTCCCCTTCTAAGGTTAAAATTGTTGGAACATCTGTTTTAGTACAACTGTGAGTGAAGAGCATATATTTACTTTTTTATTATTTATATAAATCCAATTTTAAATAAAAAAGTATTATGTAATAGCTCCATCGCTTGATTAATGGACTGTGCTACTGTATAGATAATTATATAATCTGCATATAAATGTATTTTAGATGCAGTTATCCCATGCCCTAGGTCATTTATATAAACTAAAAATAGAATTGGTGCTAAAATAGATCCCTGTGGGACACCTTTATTAATGTCTAATTATGTAGAAGTGAAACACACTGCATTCTTTCTGGTAAGAAATTATCGAACCAATTAAAGGTGGGGTATGTAATTTGTTCAAAAACGCTTTAGAAAACTGTGTTCGGGCCGAGTACCAAAACAAACTTGTAGCCAGTCAGCAGTAAGGGGCGTGTCTACTCAGGTAGAGATGGCGGATAAAAAACAAAAGCGGAAAACGTCTGCAGAACGGTAAGACAAGAAGTAGGACCCGTGTAAATATCGGATCAGGAGCGATCGGACGCCAAGTTTGCTTTGGTTCTTAGGAATTCTTCTGGATCTGTGAGTAACACCGTGTCTACACAGGACGCAGCGCGACGCACCAGCTAAAGTCTGCCTTCACTGGACGTGATACAGCAACCATTGAAAAGTCATTTGAAATTTGTGTCAGTATGTCATAAATAGAACGCGGCAGCAGTTCTCTGTCGGAGATTTGTCGCACCGCACAGCATCCAGTGTAGACACGGGGTGCGTCTCAATCAGCTCCTGAGCTCGTGAATCAGTTGATCGTGTACACGAATTCGGTCACTGGTAAATTCCCTGACTCATTGCACGTTGGGACAGTGATCACTCGAATTCCAGTGACATGATTACGTACAGCGTCAACAAACAACATTGTTGAACGTGATCGCTAGAATTAATAAACAACAGACAGGACCGATCTTTTTGACATTATTTTTCATTCTCTTTAAGCACATCGTTTTGCTTTGTTTCACAGAACGAATCATTGCCTGGGTTGTGTAGATTACGTATGTGTGGGAAGGAGCTATCAAAATAGGGCCGAGACTCTTTTGGGGTAGGAACGTGTTTGTTTTGGTGATTTTAAATATCAACATTGGCTTCCAGAAATCCCTTACTCCACCTTTAATTTTGCATTAATTTTGTTACCATTGGCTAGGCTTGTTAGGGGTCGTGAGAAAATTTGAATAGGTGGTTTTTGTTACTTAACAGGTAATTATAATGTAGCTAATTATAAAGTTTGACCATATCAGACTAACAATCGCTAATGTTACCAACTTGTAAACTATTGTTACACCATTTATTTAAAAACATCAGTGTTTCCAATAAGCCAAAACCACAGCATTAGATTCAGTATAGAACCTGCTCAGTCAGCATCTTGTTTAGATTTCATACTTTACAATTTTGAGATTGACATTTTAAGTTAGAACTGCAAATTATGAATGACTTTGTAAATGTTAAAAACAGATGTAATGTAGATATAAAAAATAACGACTTCTCTGTATTTGTGCTGAAATTGAAAGAACTTTTGTTGTATATTTATGTAAATAACTTATTTTTGATCATCTGCTACATGCATGTTCTACATGTAAATGCACAGATTCATAGTCTGCATGTAAAGGACTTATGTGAAACACAAGGTGATTTTAAAGGGATAGTTCCCACTACAATGTAAATGATCTCTTCATTTAATCTGTCATCATTCAATTATGTCATCGAGTCTTATTGGATAAAGTAAATGTTGTCAGGCCAGTGTTCATGGACCTAAATAATGCATTTGACACTGTTAATCACAGTATTTTATTAAATGAATTAAATCAGTGCAATGTCATCAGAAGCTTGGCTGTGGTGTGGGTCTTGTTTGGGTGGTAAACAGCAATGTGTTAGGGTTAATGGAGTGAAGTCACCTGTGTGTGCTAATAACATGGGAGTACTGCAAGGGTCTGTACTTGTCCCATTGTTGTTTACAATGTTAAAATGACCTACCAAATTGCTGTCTGGGTGTCAGCTGCCAGTTGTATGCAGATGACACTGTCGTCCATGCAGGGGCGTAGCCATCATTTAAAAATTGGGGGGGACGGAATGTCTAGTGTTATACCAGTTTTTTTTTGTTAACCCTTGTCTAATTGACAGGTTTTATTTTTAATCATACCTTTTTGCTTAATATGCTTTATGATTATATTATTATAAAACAGTACTATTGTTTACATATTTCAAATAGTATTTTGTGTATGTTGCATGTACAGTACATGGCACACAGTAATGGATACTTGCACATTCACATACTACTTTATTCTGTTCTGTTCTATTATACAGTCCATGTTTCAGGAATTAAATACAAAAAGTAATTCAAAACAAACTATTGAAAAGAAACTATGTATTGAGCTGAACTGACAAACATGTCAAGGTATGTAGACCCTTAATCAATTAAACAACGAGATGAAATAATAATTTAGTGACATTTCCTTTAAGCTTTCTGGCTGGTGTGTTTAAAAGTAGTAGCTTTTTAACACAGTATTAAAGCTAACATATCTAAAATATATAAAGCTACTTAAAACTGAAGTATAAAAGTACAAATTAGTCTGATTAATCTATGTTGGAAGGTATAATAAATATCTTATCATAGGCAATGTTGTAAATAATCTGTCCTTACCTCTGAAGCCTCGTCGAAACGTTCTGCCTCATTCACTCTCAACTCTGAATTACCTTCTGCCTTGGTCTAAATAAAGTAGTGTTTGAAACATGTACATACAGGGAATAGTGACATACAGAAGAACATAACAAATTAAGTACACTGTTGGACAATAACTATGAGGCGCCGCCTAGGATTTAAATCAAACTTCGCTTATCAACACACAAAAAACACGTGCATATACACCTATAAACACTCGCACATACATATAAACGTCCATGCATATACACCTATAAACACTCGCGCATACATATACACTTCTAAACACTCGCGCATACATATAAACTTCCATGCATATACACCTATAAATACGCGCACATACATATAAACTTCCATGCATATACACTTCTAAACACTTGCACATACATATAAACTTCCATGCATATACACCTATAAACACGCGCACATACATATAAACTTCCATGCATATACACCTATAAACACGTGCACATACATATAAACTCGCTGCACGCATACACACCCATACTTGGTTTCAGCTGAGTATATACGTGTATGCAAGTGATTTCATATGTAGATGTGCGTGAACTTTTCAGTGCAAACGGAAGGCATTTCAGTGTAAACGGAAGGCATTTCAGTGCAAACGGAAGGCATTTCAGTGTAAAAGGAAGCAGCGGCACTTCCGGCGGTATCTCCAGATGCCGGGACATTTGAAAATTTAAAATTCTTAACGTGGCTTAATGCATTAAAACAGTGTTTTTAAAAGACCAAACCCAATAAACACATTATTAATAAAGCATACGATGTATAGACAAGCAGATCCAGAATCAGAACGTAATGCGTATAATTACGCGTAAAGCTTAAGGAATACGCCAACCTGGCTTGCAACGTTATGTGGGTGGGTCCTTCCCCAGAAAAAAAAAATACTGGAGTATTTGACATTTTCTGTAGTCTGGTGCCTTTTAAAGAACGTGTCTATTCACACAAAGGGACAAATATCACGTTTAATCTACGAAGTTTCAATGGCGTAAGAGGTAAAGCATATACCATCAGAGTTTGTAACGTGAGATACCCGAGTTCGCGTCCGCCCTTTTCCGAAATCATTCTCCCTCACATCTCTTATTACATTGGAAAGACAGTTGTTTTCAATAAAAAAATAAAATAAACAATCGAAAAGTTTAAATAAGGTATCGGGTAGGAGTGTATCGGGCAGCAGGTGCGCTCAATTGTTTACTTTGCTGTTTCATTTCTATGGACTCTGAATGAGCCAAGTGCAATAGATTTGAGGAAGCAGCAGTGTGGAGGCTGTAGCTAAATGAAGTTTAATTTATTCGTCATGTCGTGTGGAATTGATTTGAATGACGGCGTTCTGAAAAGTGCACAGACATGAACGGGAGACGGTAAAAGTGGATCTCAAAAAGTCCAATAATGTTCCTGTCCCACCCACACAATGGTTCCGACGACCAAACGACCTTATTATTAAAATACTATAGGCTACTAAATACATACTATGTACAATACATAATTATTTATTATTAATAAAGTTTTTATTGCGTTTAGTATTTTAAAAACACTGTTTTAATGCATTAAGCCACGTACAAGCTTTTTAAAATTTCCGAGCATCTGGAGATTTGCCTAGTGGGCAAACTGACTGAATGTATTTTAATATATTTGCCAATATCTCGCCTTAAACAATACTTCTGATATTTACCTTACTGTACGTACAATAAGCCTACACAATAATTTTACATGAAAAATTTAATTTGCAGAAATGTATTATTTAAATATTTGTGTACTGTACATCTCTATGAAGGGGCAAACAACTCACTGTAAATCCCTATAAAAGTAATACAAGCTTTACAGTTTGACAATGTGTTATTTTAAAAGTATTTTGAAATAAAATACATCGGATATTTTAACCCAGTCGGTGGAATTGTCAGACGGTCCCTTAACCATCGAGCACAATATGCTTCAACATTTTCTCCAGTTTAAATTTACTGCTACAATACACGTTTAAAAAATATAAACAATTCATATGCCACAACTTTATATCGACATCATTTTGTTTTACCGCCAAACTCAATAAACACATTATTACACATTAAATCATGCTATACTGTACATAGTTTGATCTTATAATGTGTTTATTGGGTTTGGTCTTTTAAAAACACTGTTTTAATGCATAATCCACGTTAAGAATTTTCCATTCAATGTCCCTATGCATGAAGTATGTCCCTAGTGCATGGAAGTTTATATGTATGTGCCAGTGTTTAGAAGTGTATATGCATGGAAGTTTATATGTATGTGCGAGTGTTTATAGGTGTATATGCATGGAAGTTTATATGTATGTGCGCGTGTTTATAGGTGTATATGCATGGAAGTTTATATGTATGTGCAAGTGTTTAGAAGTGTATATGCATGGAAGTTTATATGTATGTGCGCGTATTTATAGGTGTATATGCATGGAAGTTTATATGTATGCGCGAGTGTTTAGAAGTGTATATGTATGCGCGAGTGTTTATAGGTGTATATGCATGGAAGTTTATATGTATGTGCGAGTGTTTATAGGTGTATATGCACGTGTTTTTTGTGTGTTGATAAGCGAAGTTTGATTTAAATCCTAGGCGGCGCCTCATAAATAACCAATCATTTGTATCCTAAATTATTTTTAACACTTTAGTATGGGGAGCACATATTCGCTATTAACTATGACTTTTGCCTCAATAAACTCTTCATTTACTGCTTATTAATAGCTTGTAAGGTAGTCGTTGTAGTTGTTAAGTGTAGGTATTAGGTAGGATTATGGGATGCAAAATATGGTCATGAAGAATACCATACCAAGCTGTTTATCTTTTTTCTATATTTGATTAATGATGTGTTTTTTATGATTGGTCCATATATAATCCTACAAACACTTGTGTATTAATATATTTGGTACAATGTAAAAGCAGCCAGGTGTTAAAAGCCACTCTTTCTTCTCACCTGTGAAGTTTATCATCCTGATTCTGTCCTGACAAATCTAGGCTGTCTGTTTTTTGTTGATTCTTGACAACACATAAAAACATAAAATTAGTGCAATAATGAAAGAGCACCCCTAAATTAAGATCGTTCCTATCGTCAATGCATGCATGATTGAAATAGGCCTACATTATGTAAAATTGGAGTTAAACATGTCACACCGCTGTACACGCTGTACAATCTCAGTTTGACATTTTCTTTATTCTTATTTGAAGGTTTCTGATAACATACGTTACTTACGTGTTAAAATAAAAGACGTTACAAAAGAGTTACAAAAAATACACTGCAAATAAGTGCATGTTTGTGCAGGCAGCTTTTTGTATGCGTATAATTAACAAAAACTTGCTAATTATTCAACATTGTGCAACACTATTCAGATGCCACATAACAACTTACGCTGCTTGACTTTTTCGTAAAAAAGGACTGAAGAGTTTTTTGCCGCTTTGAACTCATCGCGACCTCTATGAATGTTGGATACATACTCTTTGATACAGCGCGGGACCGCGGTTGCGAGCTAGGGCGTGTCATGACGTGCCAAACTGAGTGACTGATTGCCATGGAAACGTAAACGTCAGTCATGTATAGACTATCTTGTCTTTTTTAAATGTAAATAATTCTGCATTTATATACATTGCTCCATTAAAAACTCAACATGTCGAGAACACAACAGTCCAATGAAAAAGTACGGGGGACGAATTTAATATTTATAAAAAGTGAGGGGGACACGTCCCCCGCGTAATCTACACCCCTGCGTCCATGTGTCTACTAAAACACCTAGCCTGGCAGGTGAGCACCTGACATAGGTATTACATAATAATCTAGATGGCTTGAGTTGTCCCATTTATCTCTTGATGTTAAGAAAACAGTTTCCATGTTCTTCTCCATATGAAATCGGCCTGCAGGGGATGTATTTGAGGTGCAGATAAAGAAATAAGTAATTGAAGTAGTGAATGAAGTCAAGTGTCTTGGCATCATTCTTGATAAGAATTAAACATTTGATAGTTTGAATATTAAAACAATTGTTCCCCTTCATGGGAACTCGAACTGCGTCCCCTAGGGGTCGCTACGGGGAACGTCCTCAGCGTGACTCGTGTCTGAAGATACATATGTAAAAACACCACCTGTTGGCCGGCGACAGCCCATGACGTCACTACCGGCGTGCCACAATATAAGTGCCGCCGGGAGAATACATCATCAGCTTTTTCGTCTTCACTGACTGGTTTGTTTGAAGCGTGCAGAGTGAATCTGGTAAGAGTACAGTTTTCTCTCTACTATGGCGAGCACTAGCAAGGCGTTTAGGAAGTGTGTGGATCCGTGTCCTCGTTATTTGACACCCGATGACACACACGACTGTTGCGTCTTTTGTTTGGGCATAGAGCACGCACGCGATGTCCTTGAGGGGGCGGTTTGCGTGCATTGTGAGCGGCTCTCTATGAGGAAGCTCAGCTCTCGCCTGTCCCTCTTTTCGAGGAAAGAGGGGCAGCCGTCTGCTTCCCGCGATTCAAGACCCACCGTTGCCGAGGCACGGAGGCGAATGAAATTGTGGGGTTCGCAGTTGGATGTGGCCGATGAGTTGGAGAGGGACCGCCCCTTTTCGCGCGCGTCGGCCGAGAACGAGAGTGAGCTGCTGGATTGTGATGATGCGATCTTTCTGACATCATCAGATGCAGCAGCTAGTGCTCTGCTGCATATGAACGAGTATTTGGAGGTTATGGATCATAAAAATAAATCTAAAATAACCCCCAGCTCGAGTGAGCCTTCCTTTCTTCATAAATCTCGATGTGGAGGTTGAGAAGGAGTGGGAAAAGCTATTTTTTCTCGTATTCATAGGTTTCAGCATACTAGTTATGCTGACACTGAGGGGATGCGTGAAAATGGCTATGAGGGGATGCCCCCTGTGCAAGAGATGATAACCAGAAAGCAGGCTTATCTCTCTGTGGCGAGGCATCCTCTCTCAAGGCTCCCTCCTGGCCATCTAAGCCCCTGAATCTCGCTTAAATGGCAGGGCATATGCAGCAGCAGGTCAGACCGTCGCTTCGTTGCACACGAAGGCGTACCAGACTGACCTGCTGAAAGTCCTGGATAAGGTCCAGGTCTGAGCCCGAACAACCAGGGGTCCTAGCCCATCTCGGTCTGAGGATCAGAGATGGGCTCAGGAGGCTAGTCTCGCGACTCATGTCCCTCCCCCTCCTGCGGCTAGGGTGAGAGAGAGGCGCGGGCCAGAGAGAGGCAAGCCCTCTCATTCCTCTCTAATTCCCCTGTAACCACCGTAAACTCCACCTGACCGAGGTTAGGTGGAAGTTTCCTGCCAAGCACCTAGAGGCGCTCCCTTGTGAGCGGCGGAGTTCCCTCTCATTCTGAGGAATGAGTTCTCCGCTCCTCAGAGCTCTGTGATAGGTCGCTCTCCGTGCTGGTCGAGCTAGCATTGCTCCCCTCACTATAGAGGGTTATCTATGAGCATGCCGCTCCCTGCTGAGCGTCTGAGTTCCTTCTCATTCTGAGGAATGAGTTCTCCGCTCTCCAGAGCTCGATATAGGTAGAGCTAGCATTGCTCCCCTCATTAGAGGGTCACCTTTGAGCATACCGCTCCCTCCCGAGCATCTGAGTTCCTTCTCATTCTGAGGAATGAGTTCTCCGCTCTCCAGAGCTCATTATAGGCTCTCATTCTGAGGAATGAGTTCCCCGCTCTCCAGAGCTCATGGTTGGGCTTGCCGCTCCCTTCTGAGCGGTGGAGTGCCTTCTCACTCTGAGGGGTGAGTTCTCCGCCCTAGAGCTCCTCATTGGTAGCTGAGTTCCTCTCATTCTGAGGAATGAGTTCTCCGCTCTCCAGAGCTCGTTATAGGTAGAGCTAGCATTGCTCCCCTCATTTGAGGGTCACCTTTGAGCATGCCGCTCCCTGCGGAGCATCTGAGTTCCCTCTCATTCTGAGGAATGAGTTCTCCGCTCCCCAGAGCTCTGTGATAGGTTGCTCTCCTGGTTGGTCGAGCTAGCATTGCTATGAGCATGCCGCTCCCTTCGGGGCGTCTGAGTTCCCTCTCACTCTGAGGAGTGAGTTCTCCGCTCTAGAGCTCCTCATTGGTAGCTGAGTTCCTCTCATTCAGAGGAATGAGTTTCTCCGCTCCCCAGAGCTCTGTGATAGGTCGCTCGCCTTGTTGGTCGAGCCAGCATTGCTCCCCTCAACCAGAGGGTCATCTATGAGCTTGCCGCTCCCTTCTGAGCGTCTGAGTTCCTTCTCACTCCGAGGAATGAGTAGTTCTCCGCTCCAGGGCATAGAACGTTCTTCTAATAAGTGCACACGCGAGACTTTGGGCACTTTCTAAAATCCACTCAGTGGTAAGTCCGCACATCAAAGATTCTGCGTTCTTTCTAAAAATCCCGTAAGGGTAGGGTTACGCACACAGCTTCGTGCCCTTCTTTGAGTTGGTCAAAGCCCCGGCTTGTGCCTTGGGCCCCGCTCCCTTGTCCCATATATGTTGGGTCCAAAAAAAAAAGAAAAAAAAGAAAGGGGTATACGCTACCAAGAGGTCTGTTGAGAGAGTTCCCTCAGTAAGCTTGAGAGCAAGTGGTAACCCCTGAGTGATCGGCCAGGACCTAGTGACCAGGTGCCTGGCCATATCCCCTTAAAGGAATCTTTTTCTGATTCCAAGACTTTGATCTCTACCCTAGGCCCGGTAATCCCGGCACCTAGAACAGGTAAGTACTAGGGTATGCAGCTCGGGCCTTTGGCCAAAGGGGATAATATCACTGACAGCCATCAGCCGTCCCAGGGGCAACTCCCTTAGCCGGGTAGAGTTGGCTCAGTGCTCGCCTTTTTCGCGAAATTGGCTTGCATTCCCGTCAGCATGGTGAAGTGGGTATAACGTTCCCCGTAGCGACCCCTAGGGGACGCAGTTCGAGTTCCCATGAAGGGGAACATCTCAGGTTACGTATGTAACCATGGTTCCCCGAGTGGGGAACGAGACACTGCGTCCCCTAGGCTTTGGGCCATGCTTCGGACGCAAGCTTCAGACGAAGAAGCTGATGATGTATTCTCCCGGCGGCACTTATATTGTGGCACGCCGGTAGTGACGTCATGGGCTGTCGCCGGCCAACAGGTGGTGTTTTTACATATGTATCTTCAGACACGAGTCACGCTGAGGACGTTCCCCGTAGCGACCCCTAAGCTTCTCCGACCCCGACAGGGCAAAGGAGCTCACAGGGAAAAGCAGAGGTAGAGGTGTTTGTTTCTATATCAACAACTCGTGGTGCGACGAAAGGAACATACACTCTATTAAATCCTTCTGCTCCCCTGATCTGGAATTTCATACGCTTCTGTGTCGACCATTCTGGCTACCGAGAGAATTTACAGCGATCATAATCACGGCTGTTTACATTCCTCCTCAAGCCAACACAGACCAGGCACTCAGGGAACTGTACAGGAATATAAGTGAGCAGGAAACCACGCACCCAGATGCAGCTTTTATTATCACGGGGGACTTTAATAAAGCCAACTTCAGAACAATAGCTCCAAAATACTTTCAACACGTCACCATCAACACGCGTGGGGATCGTATACTCGACCATTGTTACACTTCTTTCCGGGACGCATACAAGTCCCTCCCCCGCCCACCTTTCGGCAAATCGGATCACTCTTCCGTTCTGCTCCTGCCTGCTTATAGGCAGAAACTGAAACGTGAAGCACCCGCCCTCAGGACAGTCCAATGCTGGTCAGACCAATCGGACGCTATACTACAGGACTGTTTTGATCACGTGGACTGGGACATGTTCCGGGCAGCGTCTGATGACGACATAGAGGCGTATTCAGATACGGTCACGTGTTTCATCAGGAAGTGTATAGACAACGTAGTTCCGACCAAAACAATTCGTATCTACCCCAACCAAAAACCGTGGATTAACAGCGATGTTCGAATCAGCCTTGTCAGCGTGGACATCTGCCTTTAAATCCGGAAACACTGACGATCGGAAACAAGCCAGTTACGATCTCAGGAGATCCATCAAAGCAGCCAAACGAACATATAAAAACTAAGTTGAAGAACATTTCAACAACAATAATTCAAGAAGCATGTGGCAGGGCATTAACAACATCACAGGCTTTAAAGGGAATAAACCAGCTACTGTGAACATTGCCGCCTCTCTACCAGACGAGCTCAACACCTTTTATGCTCGTTTCGAGGCTGATAACACCGCCCACACAGAGAGCGGATGTAGCAGTAAGCTTCGTAAACACGCTAACCGAGCAAGCCACTGAAACGGTAACAATAAGGACATTTACTAATCAGAAACCGTGGGTGGACAGATCAATCCGTGATGTGGTTAACCATCGCACTGCCGCATACAATGCCGGTCTGTTGTCAGGAAACATGAGCGAGTACAAAACATCGTGCTACGCTCTCCGGCGTGCAATACGAGCCGCTAAGCGCCGGTACAGTGAGAAAATTGAGTCACATTTCCAGCTCAATGACTCTCGACGCATGTGGCAGGGACTGAAGACCATCTGTTCCTCTGGAAATAAATCCTCCGCAGAGGTGAGAGCAGATCCGCTGCTGGCCGAAGAGCTAAACACCTTCTACGGTCGCTTTGACTGCAATGGCGGCGCAAATCTGCCGATCAGCACGTCTGGAAGCAGCAGACAGAGCAGCAATGATCATGTAATCACCTTTTCAGAGGACGACGTTCGGAGGGAACTAAGGAGAGTGAACGTCAGAAAAGCAGCAGGACCTGATGGGATTACTGGCCGCGTTCTGAGGTCCTGTGCTGATCAGCTTGCTGGTTTGTTTACTTCCATATTTAATGAGTCCCTTGCTACCTCTGTTGTTCCCACCTCCTTTAAAAAATCTGTCATAATCCCTGTGCCTAAGAACAGTAAACCCTCTTGCCTGAATGACTATCGTCCAGTTGCCCTCACATCGACGGTCGTGAAGGTTTTTGAGAGACTTTTAAAGAAACACATTTGCTCCTCCATCCCTGCTACTTTGGACCCTCTTCAGTTTGCCTATCGGCCAAATAGGTCTACTGATGATGCCATCTCCCAGGTACTGCACTCCTCCCTCACTCACATCGACAGCAAAAATGGCAACTATGTCAGGCTGCTATTCATAGACTACAGCTCAGCTTTCAACACTATAGTCCCCACCAAGCTGGCTGTTAAACTCTCAGACCTTGGCCTAAACACTTCACTTTGTGACTGGATTCAAGATTTCCTCACCGCCAGACCACAAGTGGTGAAAGTCGGCCAGTTCACCTCCAACTCCATCACCCTGAACATAGGAGCCCCACAGGGCTGTGTCCTGAGCCCCCTGCTATACTCTCTATACACCCACGACTGCGTGTCCTCTCACAGCTCCACCTCTATTGTCAAATTTGCAGTTGATACTGTGGTTCTGGGCCTCATCAACAACGATGACGAGGCCGCATACTTGGATGAGGTGGAGAGACTTACATCATGGTGCCAGGACAACTGTCTCTCTCTGAACGTGAGCAAAACTAAGGAGCTGATCGTGGACTTCAGGAAGAGACAGCAGCAGCCCTACACTCCTCTTATGATCAGTGGGACCCCTGTGGAGAGGGTGAGTAGCTTCAAGTACCTCGGTGTAAACATCTCCGAGGACCTGACTTGGACTACACACATTCAAACACAGGTTAAGAAAGCCAGGCAAAGACTGTACCATCTGCGACAGCTGAGGAAATTCAGGGTCTCACCAGCTATCCTGAAAACTTTCTACTCAGGGGCCATAGAAAGTGTTCTGACTCAGTGCATCTCAGTGTGGTATAATAATGCCACAAACCAGGACTGCAAAGCTCTACAGAGAGTCGTGCGCTTAGCTGAGCGCATCTCAGGGTCTGCTCTCCCCTCTCTGCAGGCCATCTACATCAAACGCTGTAAAAGCAGAGCTGCTAAAATCCTCAAAGATTCAACTCACCCCGGTAACCATCTTTTCTGTTTACTGCCATCTGGCAGGCGCTTCAGGAGCATGATGGCAAAGACTGAAAGACTGAGGAAGAGCTTCTTCCCTCAGGCCATCAGGCTCCTAAACTCAAACTCAGCCTCATAAACACTAACTGTATATATTCTCTCTGTAGTCACATTCTCATCATTGCTGCTCTATGTACAATACCCTGAACAACCCGTCTGCACATCCCTCTTATTCACATTATTATTTATTAAGTCCCAGTACACTGTTTTTCTTTTTTTGTACATCTTATTGTTTTTTGCACATCTTGTTGTTTTTTTGCACATCTTTTTTGCACATCTTATTGTCTTTTGCACATCTTATAGTTTTTTGCACATCTTATTGTTTTGCACTTTTTTTTTATTTCATTGCACATTTTACTCTTATTTCTCCTTTTCTTACCATATGTATGCCCTTGTGTTATGTTACTTTATATAATTTGTATTCTTATTATTTTGCACTGTCCACTGAGCGGACCTGATTCGATTACATTTCACTTCTAATTATACCCTGTATAACTATTATGTGACAAATAAAGAAACCTTGAACCTTGAACCTTGAGCGCTCACACGGCTGCTGCAGAAGAGGTGAGTCCACTCACGCTTTCTGTCGCGGATGTAAACCGATCCTTTAAACTGGTGAACATCCGTAAAGCTGTGGGCCCAGATGGTATACCAGGCCGTGTGCTCAAAGCATGCGCTTTCCAGCTAGCCGGGGTTTTTACAGATATTTTCAATCTGTCCCTCTCTCTGTCTGTGGTTCCCTCATGCTTCAAAAAATCCACCATTGTGCCCATACCAAAGAAAAATAAAATCACATGCTTGAATGACTGGAGGCCCGTTGCTCTGACACCCATCTTCAGCAAGTGTTTTGAGAAGCTCGTCAGAGAACACATCTGCTCTGTGCTGCCTGCTTCACTGGACCCACTACAATTTGCATACCACATTAACCGTTCCACAGACGATGCTATTGCCTTCACCCTGCACACTGCTCTCTCCCACCTGGGAAATAAGAACACCTATGTGAGGATGCTGTTCATGGATTATAGTTCGGCATTTAACACCATAGTGCCTGCCACACTGGTTGCGAAGCTCCAGACTCTAGGACTGAACAGATCTCTGTGCAGCTGGATCCTGGACTTCCTGACAGGCAGAAGTCAGGTGGTCAGAATGGGCAACAACACCTCATCTCCCCTGACCCTCAACACTGGTGCTCCGCAGGGCTGCGTCCTCAGCCCACTCCTGTACTCCCTGTACACACATGACTGTACAGCTACACACAGCTCCAATGTCATCGTCAAATTTGCTGATGACACAACGGTGATAGGCCTGATCACCGACAATGATGAGACGGCCTACAGAGAGGAGGTGAGTACCCTGACTAAATGGTGTCAGGAGAACCACCTCTCACTCAACATCGACAAGACCAAGGAGCTGGTGGTGGATTACAGGAGACAGAGCAGAGAACACACACCCATCACCATTGACAAGACACCTGTGGAGCGGGTGAGCAGCTTTAAGTTCCTCGGCGTTCACATCACCGAGGATCTCACATGGTCTGCTCACACAGATGCAGTGCTGAAGAAGGCACATCAGCGTCTCTTCTTCCTGAGACGGCTGAGGAAGTTTGGAACGAGCCCCAGAATCCTCAGATCCTTCTACACCTGCACTGTGGAGAGCATCCTGACCGGCTGCATCACCGCCTGGTTTGGAAACAGCACCGCTGGCAACCGCAGGGCTCTGCAAAGGGTCGTGCGAACTGCCCGCCACATTGTTGGAGGTGAGCTTCCCTCCCTCCAGGATATCTACACCAGGCGGTGTACAAGAAAAGCCCGGAGGATTATCAAAGACTCCAGCCACCCGTCCCACAGACTGCTCTCTCTGTTGCCCTCAGGGAGACGTCTCCGCAGCATCCGATCCCGCACTAGCCGACTGAGGGACAGCTTTTTCCCTCAGGCTATCAGGCTAATGAACAGTCAGAAATGACCCACCCTACAACACATTCCACTCACACAACATGCCATGCACTGCACTTTAACACAGTTCAACTGGACTACACGCACACACTGCACTAACACATCTGCTATCACTGGACACCATACAAAAGCACATCCACGACATTGCATATGCATAATCTGTTGCACCTTTGCACAACTATCTGCTGCTCAACCAATCTTCTGTTAATTTATAATCTGTTGCACCTTCACATTATTACTATGTATAGACTACATAATGTATAGATAGTGTACATAATGTAGATGTGCCCATACGGTGTATAATGTGTAGTTGATAACTAAGTATGTCTTTATAGTACACTGTGTACGGAGTATATGTATGTGTTTTTTGCACATTGTCTTCTGTACAGTCTGTAAATATGTACTGTCCATATGTAAATTGTTGTTTTTTTGCACTGTCTGGAGCACGCTCGTAAGAATTTCACTCACCAAGACACTTGTGCTGTGGTGATGTGACAATAAAAGTAATTTGATTTTGATTTGATTTGACAAATGCATACGGTTTGACCAATGTAATTGTGATGTCCATGTCAAATAAATTGGTAATAATAATCATACCTGTATCACTTTCTTTATTCTGTTCATGAATGACAAATTGTATAATGCCATCATGCACACCTGTTGACCTCTGAACTCCTATATAACTCGGGATGAGCATGATATGACTGTCACACACTGGATGGAGAGGCATTCGAGGATGAGTAAAGTAAGATTCTTTATTAAACAAACTGAAAGCAACCTCAACAGGTAAGTGCAATAACTCAGAAATCAATTAAACTCAATAAACTGAGGAATTAATAGTCCTTATCTCTCCCATTAGTAGAGTCCAATGGAAGAAGACATCATAGCCACAAAGATCCAGCAGGTAGGTGAATAGACAGACGAAGAACTTGTAACCTCGATACCAGACAGTGAGTGTCTGGATTTAGTGCTGTTATATAGGGAGCTTGATGGGTAGTAACAGGTGAGGAGGATTCCCTGATAGAGGTCAGGTGTGAGTGATTATGACAGAGTGCAGTTGAGTGACCAGAGGGATGCTTGGAAATGCAGTGTAGTTCTACGGGTGACTGTGACAATGACAGATGCTTTGAGAGGTATGATGCATTCCTTTCTGAAGCAGTTCCATGTCTTGTGGTTTTGTTTGATAAATAATCCCATATTTCACTTCTGTATCGCTGATTTTCTGTCACATGATGGTGGTTAAGGCAAGGGATACAGCAATAACAACTGGGCATGTGCACATCAATATAGCGTAAATTTTCTCACACTGTACAACAATAATAACTGTTTTTGCATTATTGTAAGGGGTAGGTTTAGGGTTGGGGTAGGTGTATATGTAAATAAAACACAATCTAATAGGTCGAAAATTAAATGTATTATTAGCTTCCAGTTTTTGATGCATCCCTTCTAGCCACAACCCTTGAGGGAAGTGAAACCTTCCACATCTGCAAATTCTCTCACATGACACCATCTGAACTGCAATATCACTGGACCGCTGTACAGATGTATCTTCCAACGCAAACAGCGTTTTTGAGTATGCAATTATCACAAGGATTTAAATATTTAAGAAAGTTTTATTTTTGCACCAGAATGACTCCAGATTTTACGCAGATGCTTAGTTTTAAGTAACCTAATACATCATGTAATGCAATAAAATTTTACAGCCACCCAAACGCTGTTATAAATAAAATGAAAACGAAACTTCGTTAAATGGAAGGCGATCAGGGACAAAAACCTTACATTGAATCCCATGAAAATTGACATAAATGCGTAGTATGACTTTTCAGTTTAAAAACTATTAAATTTAAATGTTTAGGGCTACAGTAATAATGACTGGACACATATTGTAATGTATCATACATCCATTTGACATGATTTATCAAAATAAAACATTACAATGCGAAATATATTTTGAATCTTAATATTAAATCTGAACATACATTAATTTAATTCATTTTTAATATTATATAGCATGCACATGTGAGACCTTAGTTTTAATTTATAATGTATTATGTATGCATATTTTGCATAATTTATAATGTATTATGTATGCATATTTTGCATAAACATAGTTATCTTTCCATTTTTGGTTGACTTAATCGAATTAATCTCCTTTCTCTTTTGTAATTTTATATCTCTGCTTTCACATTAAATAAACAAATAGGCCTATCTTTTAAATTATTCACTTTAATTCACTTTGGATGAAATTGTCTGCCAAATCAATAAATGGTATGTTTCTTTCCAATGTGAATCAGATGTATTATACACTTGACCAGAAAGTGGAGTCCTTATATGGACCCTCTGTTATATTTATATTTATATATATATATATATAAAACACCGGCCACTTATTAGGTACACCTGCTCAATTGCTTGGTAACACAAATTGCTAATCAGCAAATCACATGGTAGCAACTCAATGCATTTAGGGATCTAGATGTGGTGAAGACGATTTGCTGAAGTTCAAACCGAGCATCAGAATGAGTAAGAAAGGTATTTAAGTGACTTTGAACGTGGAATGGTTGTTGGTACCAGACGGGCTTGTCTGAGTATTTCAGAAACTGCTGATCTACTTGGATTTTCAACCATCACACAACCATCTCTAGGGTTTACAGAGAATGGTCCGAAAAAGAGAAAATATCCAGTGAGCGGCAGTTGTGTGGACGAAAAAGCCTTTTTGATGTCAGAGGAGAATGGACAGACTGGTTAGAGATGATAGAAAGACAACAGTAACTCAAATAATCACTCGTTACAACCAAGGTATGCAGAATACCATCTCTGAACACTCAACACGTCGAACCCTGAAGCAGATGGGCTACAGCAGCAGAAGACCACACCGGGTGCTGCTCCTGTCAGCTAAGAACAGGACACGGAGGATACAATTCGCACAGGCTCACCAAAACTGGACAATAGAAGATTGGAAAAACTGCTGCGACATTCAGATGGTAGGGTCAGAATTTGACGTAAAGAACATGAAAGCATGGATCCATCCTGCCTTGTCTCAACGGTTCAGGCTGCTAGTGGTGGTGTAATTGTGTGGGGAATATTTTCTTGGCACACTTTGGGCACCTTAGTACCAATTGAGCATCATTTAACCTGTTAACCAGCACTGGGATTTTGGAACTCACAGTTGAAAACAATGTACAAAACTTAAAATTATAACAGGTGCTGACTTCAGTGTACTACACACACAATTGTAGTGTCTTTGGAAAGAAGACCCTTTGGGCTTTACTCTCCATCATCCAGAGTTGATAATGCTCAAAAAGATAAAAAGTTATAGAGACTAAAGTGCCTTGAAAATAGTGTATCACACTGAATGAAAATAAATAAATTGTATTTCTTATACATGAAAATACATGAAATAAGTCCTGGAGCAATCTAGAAAAGTAATGGTTTGAAAGTCACATGTCTCATAAGTTTATATTTCAAATATAACCCCCATGTTTGAGGAAAAATATTTATTTACCAAATGTATTGAAGAGTTCTACAAACTATTAATCTATTTTAGTCATTATACGTACCAATGTATGTTTTTCAATTATAAAACTTATCTTATAGATAGACATCATATAAGTGATTTATTTGACCACTAAAAAATACAATAAGAATAATTTGAGTAATAAAAAGAAAGAAAGAAATCAAATAACTTTGTATGTAGTAGCCTACATACTGTTGGATACTTTGTCCAGTTCTGCCTCAATCAGATGACAGGTACAACACAGCGTGCGTCACAGCCCATCAGAGCGCGCCAGATTCAAAAAACTAATTTCCGCTTTTTTTGTAACCTTTTTTTTGGGATGGTCTTATTCTGTGTGTAATACTGTATGCTACAAAACCATGTTGTTTTTAACAACCAAGACGCAGTTTTTTGAGCACGAGCTATCTATTCCAAAACGTATACAAACAATAACTCTCTGTGAAGAAAGGAGATGTAAACAAAAGAATATCCATCCATATAACAACGTTATTGCTTCGTTGGATTAAAGTACACGATTGGATGTTGTTCCATGGATCCTTACCTTTTTAACTACACTAGGACTTATAGCAGTGTATGTGTTTGTGACTCAATAATACACGGAGCTGGTTGGTACTGCTTTTGTATTATGGATGTTTTGATGTTACTGCTTACACAAATTTAGCAAATGCATTCCTTGTAAGCTTTCCATCGAAAAACAGCAATCTATTGTCAATGCTTGAGGCTTAGACCTTAATAATGATAAATAATGATATATAGTTAGTTTGTCAAGATAAATTTTGTCCCGTTTCATTTAATCTATTTGTAAAGGATGACATGTGCAAACAAAGAGCGTTCAGTGGGATGGCATCCTGCTGCAGGTTAAAAGGGTTAAACGCCACAGCCTACCTGCGTATTGTTGCTGACCATGTCCATCCCTTTATGACTACAGTGTACCCATCTTCTGATGCTACTTCCAGCAGGATAATGCATCATGTCACAAAGCTCAAATCATCTCAGACTGGTTTCTTGAACATGACAATGAGTTCACTTTACTCAAATGGCCTCCACAGTCACCAAATCTCAATCCAATAGAGCACCTTTGGGATGTGGTGGAACGGGAGATTCGCATCATGGATATGCAGCCGACAAATCTGCAGCAACTGCGTGATACTATCATGTCAATATGGACCAAAATCTCTGAGGAATGTTTCCAACAACTTCCAGGACAGCAACAGTGTGGCTTCAGAAGTGATCATTCAACCGAGACCGCCCTGCTCTTGTTTGTTGAAACCCTAAGACTTGCAAAAGTGGCTTCCAAATTGTGCAGAATCTGCCTGCTGCTTTTGATACGGTCATCCAACAGATCCTCCTGTCAACCCTATTGGCAAAGGGCATCTCAGGAACCACACTCCAGTGGTTTGACTCTTACCTCTCAGATAGGTCCTTCAAGTTATCTTGGAGAGGTGTCCAAGTCGCAACATCTAACTACTGGGGTGATTCAGGACTCAGGTCTTGGACCACTTCTCTTCTCGATCTACATGGCATCACTAGATTCTGTCATTCAGAAACATGGTTTTTCATATCACTGCTATGCTGATGACACTCAACTCTACCTCTCATTCCATCCTGATGATCTGATAACAGCTGTTCGCATCTCAGCTTGTCTAACAGACATTTCTTGTTAGATGAAGGACCATCACCTTCAACTCAACTTGCCAAGACAGAACTGATTGTGTTTCCATTAAACCCATTGTTTGAGTTCTATTGCAGGTTTAAAAAAAAAAACATTATTCACACCCCTTGCAACCCCCCTCTCTCCCACACCTGCAATGCATTTAAGAGAAGATGACGTGCGCCAAGTCTTCAAAAAGAACAATAGAATGAAGGCACCAGTCCCAGACGATGTGACACCAGATTGTCTGAAATCCTGTGCTGACCAGCTGGCCCCTATCTTCACACAGATCTTTTAACAGATCACTGGAGCAGTGTGATGTCCCCTCATGCTTCAAACACTCAACCATCATTCCCGTCCCAAAGAAACCAAAAATTACTGAACTTAATGACTACAGACCTGTGGCTCTAACATCTGTGGCCATGGAAGCAATTGAAAGACTGGTTTTGGCTTATTTGACTTTTTAAGACATCACTGGGCCTTTACTGGACCCCCTGAAGTTTGCCTACAGAGCAGACAGGTCTGTGGACGATGCAGTCAACATGGGACTGCATTTCATCCTGCAGCATCTGGACAGACCAGGGACTTATGTGAGGATCCTGTTTGTAGACTTCAGCTCCGTTTTTAACACCATCATCCCGGACATCCTTCAGAATAAACTGACACAGCTCTCCGTCCCAGCTTCCTGACAGACAGGCAGCAGCTAGTGAGACTGGGAAAATTCTCATCCAGCACCCGTACGATCGGGACTGGAGCTCCTCAGGGCAGTGTTCTCTCCCCCCTGCTCTTCTCTCTCTACACGAAAGACTGCTCATCTAAAGACCTCTCTGTCAAGCTCCTGAAGTTTGCAGACAACACCACACTGATCGGCCTCATCCAGGATGGTGACGAGTCTGCTTACAGACAGGAGGTTAAGGAGCTAGCTGTCTGGTGCAGTCTTAACAACCTGGAGCTTAACACACTCAAAACTATGGAGATGATTATGGACTTCAGGAGAAACCCTCCTGCTCTCCCCCGACTCACCATCACGAACAGCACTGTGATTGAAAAATTCTGAAAAAATAGAGGTGTTAATTATCGGACCTAAAAACCACACAAGTAATAACCTAGAACACTTTCTTACACTTGATGGCTGTTCTCTTGGTTCTTCATCATCAGTCAGGAACCTAGGTGTGCTATTTGATAGCAATCTCTCCTTTGACAGCCACGTTTCTAGTATTTGTAAAAATGCATTGTTTCATCTTAAAAATATATCTAAACTGAGACCTATGCTCTCAATGTCAAATGCAGAAATGTTAATTCATGCGTTTATGACCTCAATGTTAGATTATTGTAATGCTTTATTAGGTGGTTGTTCTGCATGCTTAATAAACAAACTACAGATGGTCCAAAATGCAGCAGATAGAATATTTACTAGAACCAGGAAGTATGAACACATTAGCCCGGTTCTGTCAACACTGTACTGGCTCCCTATTAAACATCATATAGATTTTAAAATCTTGTTAATTACTTATAAAGCCCTGAATGGCTTAGCTCCTCAGTATTTGAGGCGAACTCTTATCACATTATAGTCCTCCACGTCCACTGTGTTCTCAAAACTCTGGCCATTTGATAATACCTAGAATATCAAAATCAACTGCCGGCGGCAGATCCTTTTTCTATTTAGCGCCAAACTCTGGAACAATCTACCTAACACTTTTCGAGTGGCAGACACACTCTGTCAGTTTAAATCTAGACTAAAGACCCATCTCTTTAACCTGGCGTACACTTAACAAACTAACACGCTTCTAATATTCAAATCCGTTAAAGGATTGTTAGGCTGCATTAATTAGGTCAACTGGAATCGGGAACACTTCCCATAAAACACGATGGAATTGTAACATCGTAAGAAGATTGACATCTACGCTAATATTAGTCTGTTGCTTTCTTATTCCGAGTTTACCGTAGCCACCCGATCCGGTCCTTATCCAGCCCAGATGATCACTGCAGTCAACAGATCCAGTCCGTATCCAGATCAGATGATCACTGCAGTCACCAGATCCAGTCCGTATCCAGATCAGATACATCAGTTTTTTTTCTTCTATGTAGGCTGATCACATTTCCACATTGCATGATGTTTTTAGTCAATTAGCAGCCGCCTCCTTAACATTAAATTTGAAGAAATGTAACTTTGCAAAAGCTTCTGTCACATATCTAGGAAAACAGGTCGGAAACGGTCAAGTATGCCCTGTCGACGCAAAAGTGACCGCTATTCTTGCGTACCCTGCTGTACCTACAACGAGGCGAGAGTTGCGACGATTTTTAGGGATGGCTGGCTATTACAGATGTTTCTGTAAGACAAATTCGAATGTGGTTGCCCCCTTAACAAAAATGTGTAGTCATAAAGTTGATTTCTATTGGACTGAAGAATGTCAAAGTGCATTTTTGTGTGTGAAATCTCTCCTCTGCAGTGCTGCAGTGTTGTCAGCTCCGGATGTGGCCCGTTTGTTCAAGCTTGAGGTGGATGCCAGTGCGACTGGAGTTGGAGCGGTCCTGCTTCAGGATGCTGAAGATGGCATACCCCATCCAGTGTCTTATTTTCTGCTAAGTTTAATTGTCATCAATTTAATTATTCTACTATTGAAAAGGAGACTCTGGCTTTGTTGCTTGCTTTGCAGCACTTTGATGTGTATGTTGAGTACATTTATCAGACGCTTTTATCCAAAGTGACTTACATTGCATTCAAGTTACAGTTTCTACATTTTATCAGCTCTTGCTTTCCCTGGGAATCGAACCCATGATCTTGGCGTTGCTAGCGCCATGCTCTACCAGTTGAGCTACAGGAAAGCTGAGTATACCTCTTCTCCCATCGTCTTTAAACAAACCACAACCCGTTGTTTTTTTAAATGAAAGGTACAACCATAACCAATGGTTGATGCGCTGGGCTTTAATGGCTCAACATTATAACCTTAAGATTCACCATAGGAAGTGAACGGACAATGTCATGGCGGATGCCCTTTCTCGGAGCTAGGTAATGTTTTTTATATTTTAGGATCACTGGGTTGGTGTACTGTTTTCTTGTTTGTTTTTACTTGATACCTTCACCCAGAACCTGTCTCTTTTGCATGATTAAAAAAAGAAGACTAGGTTCTTCCTTTTGGTGCAGGAGTGTTACGGCTTATGCCTTGAGGGTGTATCCTCTTTTGTATGACGTCATGTCTCTTCTATTCCCTCTCTCTGTCGTAGTCTGATTGTTTAGGTCCACCTTTGCGCACCTGCGTCTGATGGCATGAGTGCTGATGACCTATATTAAGGACGCTGAAGTGGAATATTTTGGAGATGTTCCATGGCTTGGTGGTATTCATTATCTTTCGTTAGATGCTTTAGGAATCTTTTCTTTTTTGTTTTGATACGTGTTTCCTTTATGTCATATTTTGTCTTGTTATCTAAATAAATGTTAAAGAATGATATCTTGGTTTCACGTGTCCACCTTTATGTTGCATACCCCTTGCTAGCTAACTTAAACAGGGGTTCATAACATAAATTGGGAGAGATGCTGATTTGCATGAGACTATTAAGTAACATGTTACATTTACTTACTATTATAATAACAATATATTATACCTAATTACATGCAAGTAACCCTAAGTAGTAGTAGTAGCCCTTTATTGTCACTAGTACAAGTACCAGCGAAATTAGCCATCAACCTGTCCATACATACACAACATACATATGACAACGGGGTAGACAGAACAGGAGACAGGGTATTTAGAAAAATACAGCTTTTACATGAGAGAGAGGAGAAAAAAAAAAAAAAATTACCCCCAGACTATGCTC
Source organism: Oxygymnocypris stewartii (assembly GCA_003573665.1). NCBI lineage: Eukaryota > Metazoa > Chordata > Actinopteri > Cypriniformes > Cyprinidae > Oxygymnocypris > Oxygymnocypris stewartii. The sequence continues at coordinate 1,693,775 of QVTF01021140.1, forward strand.
CATTTGGAGTACAGTCTGAGAACAGAAAAAAAAACACCTCAGCACAAAAGCACATATACCATAAACACATGACATTGCAACAGGGGAACATATCCAGCTCTGGCAAGCAGCCATCCGGTCCAGTGCCATTTATTACGGCGCCGGTCTCAGACCTGCTCGCCCTAGTGGCGGTACAAAGCGTTACAGAGGCAGTTGAATGGGGGAGGGGGGTAATGTCTGTGATCGGGGGAAGGGAGCAAGAGAGTCCAACTCCATCACTCTCTCAGGGTGGTTATCCAGACGGCCTTGGCCAAGGCGCCGGTACGGGGAGCCAGAAAAGATAAGATTGAATTGTTGTGACTTTGGGGCGAACAGCTGCAAACCGCAGCTCATTCTCTTTGTCCATTCTGATCTCTGAAATCATCAAGTTTCACTTGCAAAGCCGTGAGTTTTAACATGATGGCATCCATATTCCGGTTTATAGTCTCAGTCTCATTGCTGACCGCTCTTCCCACAGCTTCAATCAAAACGGGCAGCCTTGTGAGACTTTGGACAGCTGTTCCCGTCTTCTGAATTTTTCGATAACCCAGGGTAACGCCTAATCCAATCAGCAGAATACCTGTTATCATGGTGCCGAAAAGGTAGATATCCTCAGCGTCCTCAACGGAAAGAGCCGCCAGACACACGATTTGCCACTTCTCCCATGCATCCCTCGTATAGCCGGCTGCGAACGTCCCGTCAGGACAAACAGGTTCCCCAGAACCCAGACTTCTCGTTGAGAAGATGGTATCAATCGCGCTGAGAGACCAGTTGATCAAATCCATAATTTTGTAGTTTGGAGAGCCGTGCAGAAGGAGTCTCTTCAATAGATGAGATGAGACGAGACAGCAGAAGCAAGCAGGGAGGAAAAAAAGGGTAGGGCGGGGAGTGAAATACAAGCGACTACCTCTGTTGAGTGCCAAACTCTAATCCCAATCCTAACTATATAATAAGTACATGTAGTTAATTAATAGTACTCAGTACTTAAATGTATAATTGCTCTGTAACAAGGACACCTTAAAACAAAGTGTAACCAACTAATATTATCGCAGGACCTCTGTGTTCGGAGAAATATGGAATCCAATAATTTTTGAATTCACGATTCAGTTAGGATCAAAAACAATTACCCCATCAGCTTCGGTCAGAAATCTTGGTGTAATCGTTGATGACCAGCTGACCTTCAAAGAGCACATTGCGAAGACTGCTTGTAGTGGCTAGGCATCCACTTTGGTGGCTTAACAAAGAAAGGGCTTGACACTCATAGTCTTTACAAATCCATTGTCCACATAATTGACTGGTCCAAACTTGATGAATAATTTATTGCCATTAACAAATAAAAATACAAAATGAAAAACGTAATCTCATTAGAGTTAAGGATTGCAACGATATAGCTTAGAGTGGAGCTTGAGTCAATGCATGGCGTCAGACCGTGAGGTCAAAGACTGTCACTTCCTGTTTAGCCACACCTTCAGGTGACATCATGGGTCTTTTATCTCAGAGAACTTGCATCTCCACCTGAGCCACTAGATGGAGTCAACTTAAACAACACATAGAAATACAAAATATCAAACAAATTATCTTTGCATAAACACAGTATTTTGGCTCCTACACTGCTCGATCTTGCAGGTTTGCACTACACAACATCAGAAAGATCAGGCCCTTTCTGTCAGAGCATGCTGCACAACTTCTTGTCCAGGCCCTGGTCATTTCTAGGCTGGACTACTGCAATGCTCTTCTGGCTGGACTTCCATCAAACACAATCAAACCTCTACAAATGATTCAGAATGTAGCAGCACGACTGGTCTTCAACGAGCCCAAAAGAGCCCATGTTACACCTCTCTTTGTCTCCTTGCACTGGCTACCAGTTGCAGCTCGCATCCAGTTCAAGACACTGATGCTTGCATATAGAACAACCACAGGCTCAGCACCCACCTACTTCCACTCACTATTACAAATCTACATCCCCTCCAGAAGCCTACTTCCACTCACTATTACGAATCTACATCCCCTCCAGAAGCCCCGCCTACTTCCACTCACTATTACGAATCTACATCCCCTCCAGAAGCCCCGCCTACTTCCACTCACTATTACGAATCTACATCCCCTTCCAGAAGCCCCGCCTACTTCCACTCACTATTACGAATCTACATCCCCTCCAGAAGTCTGAGATCTGTTAGTGAGTGTTGCCTCATGGTACCATCACAGAGAGACTCAAAATCACTCTCCAGAACATTCTCTTTCACAGTTCCTGGCTGCTGGAATGATCTTCCTCCCCCATCCGAAATGCTGGATCCCTGTCAACCTTCAAGCAACAACTGAAAACTCATCTCTTTCAACTCTACATGACTTCATCATAAAAACAAATTAAAAAAAACTTTTCACCTTTTCAAAATCTTCATCTTTCTCTTTATCTTTCTCTCCTTTCCTTGCTAGCTTGTACTTATTTGAACAATGTCTGAGACTTGGTGTTAGGGGCACTTCCTCTGTCTGTTTGCCTCTTCTAGATTAATCGCTTTATGTATTCCCCAATTGTAAGTCGCTTTGGATAAAAGCGTCTGCAAAATGACTAAATGTACATTTGTACTACAATTGACAGACATGGCAGATTCCCACAGGATTAAGATCAAGATGACTAGAGGTCACCAGGTAATACTAGTCCTGTGATCTGCAGTCCAGGGAGATTGAGCAGATATCAGTCTGCTGGAGGTGTAACAGTAATCTCCCCGCCTGCTTTATTAAAGCTCCTGACACCTAAAAGACCAGCAGGGGGACGGATCCATAACTCCAGTACAGGGGACATGACAGAGAGATCCAGGCAGAGGAAAGATAGGGGTCAATGCACTGGATGCCTCTGCCACGAGAACAGCTGATGCAGTCAGGAACACTGGGCAGTCTTCGGGAAAACAGTCTTCTGGCATACTAAAGTAGTGCACAATGACTGATTAGTTATTTTTTATTTACCTAGTCATATACACTGGGAAATTCTGTACTGATCAATGTTGGGCAGAAACTAGTTACTAGTCAATAGTTACAGTAGTAATATAACTTTTTGTAATAACTAGAAGTGTAACTAATTATTACTAATAAGATTTCAGTAATAATATTGCAGTTACTATCTATAAAACAGCTTGTTACTTTACTGATTGCATTACTAATTTAAAGTCCAACAATCCAAATGTTTTAAATTATTTTTTTGATAATTTTTACAACTTGCACAAGCACATGAAATCACGAGTGCTGCAGGCATATGGAATATGAAAAAGCTGGCATTCAGCGGATGGAAATATTGCATTACATTGATTTAGTGAGGAGAAAGATGAACAGTTATGTGTAAGTCGTGGTATTACTTTAATATTACACGGCTTGCCCTCAGATATAAACTGTATAAAACCTTTTAAGAGAATTACATATTTTTTATGAACTTATTTGATTTATTTTAATAAATTACATCATGGAAGTAATCGTATGGGTATAACAGAGAAATGATAGCTACAATTAGCATCAAGCTACTACACATTACAGTTAATGAGATTAATACAACACTTTTACTAAAATGTTACTATTTATCATGTTTGTTACAACTTCTGATTGCGATCCAATATATTATTTGTAATATTTTGGAAGAGTTTTATGAGGATCATATGCAACTTATGAGAGGCATGAGAGAAAAGTAGTGTAACTAATTATTGTTGCCAGAAATTAATAAGTAAAGTAATAATATTTATTTTGAAAGGGAACACACATACTGACAAAAATATGTATAGTCTGTAAGTCGCTTTGGATAAAAGCATCTGCTAAATGCATAAATGTAAATGAAAGGAGTAACTAGTAATGAATAATATTATTTTTTTGTAACATGCATGCATGGATGACTGGAACATACAAAGTGATATAAGGTTAAATGCCAAAATGGGGATCATGTTGGAGCTTGTAGTTCCGATACCACATCATATGTTTTATTTATTTATTGGTAATAGTGGTAACTTACTAAGCTTACCAATCTTCCTGGATAATTATTAATATTAGAGTTTCTTGCACAAGCTATTTCCATCCCTGAGGCCGAATGCATGAGTGTGGTCTATATTTGACACCCGGGTGTTTGGTTCACTTGTTTACTGTGGAGTCAGCTCTGTGCGATGGACAGACTGTAATGTGAGATGAGATTTGAACACACTTCCTCACTTTACTCTGCACCTCATACCTTCTCAGACAACCTGCAGTCAAGCTAGTGCATCTCTTTACCAATAGCCCAGTCTGAGTGCCTGTCCACACCTCTCCATTTCTTTTACCAGCCAGAAGCAATCCAGTCAAAGAGGGGGGTAAAAAAGGTTTGCAGTTCCACTCTCTTTGAGAGAGGAAGAGTGCAACAACTTCCTTCAGTCTTGGTGTTGTCAGCCCAGTGGATTTATTTGTCCTCTCCACAGTAAGAGGATAACCCGGTAAGACTCCATGTTGTGAAAGAGTTGCACTGCCGGGACCCATGCAAATAAATCGTTTTTTCTTAGCCTGAGAGGTGGTAAATGAGTTGCTTTGACGGAGGGCATTGGTTGTGTTCAGCCTATAGGCGGTTCTGCTGTAATTTTAGATATATATGTTGAGTTGCCGCAAGAGGACCTTGTATTCCTACTCATGTTTAGACATTACATGGCTGTGCCAAAAATATATCTGTCTTTAAAGCTGATAGTGAAACATCTGCTCATAGCTGCTACACGTCACTCCACTCTTTTAAAAGCTATATACTTGATACATTTTTTTGAAAATATAATAGTGATCCAGATCGTTACAGTTTATTTGAAAGCAAACTTTGATGTAGAGTTACATATATTGATCATTTGTCGTTTTAAGCAGGTTTTCTTGCTCTTATCTGTCTGTACGGGTTATGGAGCTGCTACTGTATATGGTTCTTTGGAGTTATTGATGTTTCATCACATATTTGCTTTGGTTTATTTACCACACTATTACATAGGTGATTTTCTAAATAGTGGGGAATATAAAAAGTTATTAATGGATTTAGTTTTTCTGTGACTTCAAGCTGTAAATGCTTTTTTATTTGGACTTGAACTTTTATTTTTAAGGTATACCTCACTGTAGAATGAGTCTATAGTGAAAGCACTATACAATCACAAGGTGTAATTTGTGAATATTTCTGATTATTTATTTTAGAAACTCTTAATATTGTATTATTTTAAATGGCACTTTCCAGTCCAATGCAGGGTGAAAGATTTATTCTACGCCATGTGTTTCTAAATGCATCACACTGAAGGCACAACCAAATTAGCCCAGGGAGCTGCTCAGGTTTCATTGCTTCACTCTTCTGAGTACAGGGTTAGACTCATTGCATTGCTGTGGATAAAGTCACCTAAAGTCCTCAATCTGTTTACAAATCTTGCTCAAGAATTGTTAAAGCAGAAGAGTTTGAGAATGTAGAAAAGAGGGGATTTTTCTGAAACTTAAGATACTAAGCGGTGCACATTTCCAACTTTATTGTAACTCTCGCCCTCAGACTTTTCTATTATGGTTGTATATTGAAGGTGTGTGAAACTTCAAGAACAGACACGATAGATTTCACCACTACCGCAAACTGTTATAAGTGCATTAATACAAAATATTATGTAAAACAAATGTGTGACCCTGGCTGTGAGAACCCAGCTTAAGTAATTTTTTTGTGATTTACTTTTATAAGGTAAAGAACATTCTGTGAATATATAACCTTGACATATCTAATACTGACCAAGTAAGGCCATTTCAATTTTGAAATCATAGTATAAGTAATGGTTGAAAGCAAACTTTCTCATTAGATTTTGAGACTTTGGATTTCACAGACAGGGTCACATTTACTTAAAGAAATGAACATAATGAACAACTCATGCCCTTCTGTTGTCCTTAACTCAGTATTTGTGTTCTCTTGTATTGTCTAGAGCCTCGTACGGGGCTCACCAACACTCTTCTGAGATACTGGAAACATGGCACAGTAAGAGACACACCATGCTTTTAAAGAAATTGTTTTATTATTATTTTCATTCGAAATGATATGTAAATGCCACTAAAGAGTTTTTAACTTTGCAATGGCATTTATTATAAATGTAATGAAATTCATTAAATAATGTAGTTGTGTTCTAACTCTTTTAGGATTCAGAAAAAAACCTCCACTATGTCCCTAACTGTATCATCATGCTCCCGAAACACATCCTCCTCCTCTTTGTCATCCTCATCTTCGACTACCACGAGTGCCTTGACGAGGCACTCCAGTTTAGTACAGCCTGTCTGCATCAGTCCTCAAATGGTAAGAAAAAAAAATACAAACGGTTTTCATCAGGATCATTTTTATTTGAATAAAATGAAAACTAAAATACTTTCAAATCACATGAGCCAATATCTTTTTCACAATAGAACATAGATAACATAACAAATATTTAAACTGGGAAATTTGACACTTTTATCCAATGAATGAGCTCATTTCAAATTTGATGCCTGCTATAGGTCTCAAAAAAAGTTGGCACGGGGGTCAACAATGGGCTGAAAAAGGAAGACATTTTGAAAAGATTCAGCTGGGAGAGAATCTAGCAGATAATTAAGTTAATTGACATCAGGTCTGTTACATGATTAGCTATAAAAGGGATGTCTTAGAGAGGCAGAGTCTCTCAGAAGTAAAGATGGGCAGAGGCTCTCCAATCTGTGAAAGAATGCGTACAAATATTGTATTCTTTAAAAACAACGTTCCTCAACTTCAAATTGAAAATCTTATCATCTACAGTGCATAACATCATCAAAAGATTCAGAGAAACTGGAGAAATCTCTGTGGATAAGAGATGAGGCCGAAGGCCTTTGTTGGATGCCCGTGGTCTTTGGGCCCTCAGATGACACTGCATCACTCATCGGCATGATTCGGTCATTGAAATTACTAAATGGGCTCAGGAATACTTCCAGAAACTACTGTCGGTAAACATAATCTGCCGTGCCATCTGCAGATGCCAACTAAAGCTCTATCATGCAACAAGGAAACCACATGTGAACATAGTCCAGAAGCACTGTCGAGTCCTGTGGGGCCAAGGCTCATTTAAAATGGACTGTTTCAAAGTGGAAAAGTGTTTATGGTCAGACGAGTCCATATTTGACATTCTTGTTGAAAATCACAGACGCCATGTCCTCCGCGGTAAAGAAGAGGGAGACCTTCCAGCATGTCATCAGTGTTCAGTTCAAAAGCCAGCATCTCTGATGGTACGGGAGTGCATAAGTGCATACGGTATGGGCAGCTTGCATGTTTTTGAATGCACTATGAAATGTTGAAAGGTATATAAAGATTTTAGAGCAACATATGCTCCCCTCCAGAGGACCTTTATTTCAGCAGGACAGTGCAAAACCACATACTGCAGCTATTACAACAGCATGGCTTGGTAGTAGAAGAGTCCGGAGGTTGAATTGTCCTGCCTGCAGTCCAGATCTTTCACCTACAGAGAACATTTGGCACATCATTAAACGAAAAATATGCCAAAGACGACCACAAACTCTTCAGCTGGAAACCTATATCAGGCAAGAATGGGACCAAATTCCAACACCAAAACTCCAGAAACTCATAACCTCGATGCCCAGACGTCTTCAAACTGTTTTTAAAAGACCCTTTAGGGGTAAATAAGATACATATGTGTACCTTACTGTCCCAGTGGTAGCTTTTGTACCTTTTGTTCTGAGAGTGTAATCAGCTCATCTGTGTCTTCATCTCACTGTGCAAGTATAAATTACAGTTGATGATTTTTCATTTAGACCACATTCAAGCATTAAACTTGCGTGACGAGTATTTAAAAATCGTCAATCTCACACACCTCCATCAATTTACTAAGCCAAGCGCAGTAAGTTGTAGGCCGTGTGTGCTACATGTTACTTCCAGCCTAAGCACACATTTGTTGATCTGTGTTTTTGTTCAGGTTCAGAACACAAACCAGGGTTTAGGGAAAGCTGGAGTGTCTCCAACATTTGTCAAGGTAAAGCAACAATAGCAAGCCGTATAGCTTAAACTGAGTGGATGAGTGTCAGGTTGTTATTGGTGTGGTTGTGTCTTCTCAGTGTCTTCATGATGTGAGTACGGTGAAGGGGCAGCTGGTGGTCCTGGAGTGCAGGGTCAGGGGAACACCTCCGCTACAGATCTCCTGGTTCAGAGAGAACGAGCAGATCATCGACTCGGCAGACTTTCGCATTCTTAGAAAGAGTGAGTGAGAGCTGGACTGATTAAAGCATTACTTTACATGTCGTTTAAAGGAATAGATCACCCCAAAATAAAAATGTAGTCATATAGACTACAACTTCAGCGCTATATGTCAAGTCATTTGAAGTCATAAAATAGTTTTGTGTGAAAATTAAGTTTTAAGTTTGCATTCAGAATAAAAAAAGATTAAAAAAACTGACATGTTGGTATCAGTGACATTTATGCATGTTTTAAATGGATACAAAACATGCAAAAATAACCAACATATAGGAACACATTTTCAAAACATTTTATTGTAATTTTTAATTAAAAATGTTTGTTTCATTAAAAACAATAATAGACATAAGACTACCTTACAAGTTTCATAACAAGCCAATGAACGAAAATGGTTTCTTACTGTATTTTTGCCTTTTTCAGAAGCAAGTTCAGCTTCTGTTCCTGGTGCGTAAACATTTATCTCAAAAGATGGAGCATGAGGGGATGGACTTACTAGACATTTAACGCTTCTTTGTTTTATTATAGAGGAATTGTGCACCCTTGTGATCACAGAGGCATATCCAGAAGACTCTGGAATATTTAAATGCACAGCATCAAATCAGTTTGGAACAGTATCATGTAGTGCCATGCTTGAAGTATACACAGGTAACTTGTTTGATTTCTTGCATGCGTACATGGCACAAATAAATCTAAATTAGTGTGTCTTATTTAAGTCTTATTTGATAATACTTCCCACCTCCAATAATATTTGTAATACAAAAACAGAAAGCAACAGATTCCTATCAATCCTATTTTTTATCTAGAATTTTAGCTGTCACCATTTTGCAAACAAATACTAGCGTAAGAAAAATAAAACAATATTTTATAATACGATTTTGTTCTTTGAAGACCTAGACGAGGTTTTGGGAGAGGAGGATGAGCCCTCATCTCTAAGCACAGCTGAACTGGAGCCGGATGACCAGCCCTTGTTACTACAAGACACACTAATTCCTCCTCCAGAATGGCCTGACAGTCCTGAGGAAGAGACTGTAGCACAGTAGGAAATTTCTCAGTGTTTCAGGCATTGTCAAAGTGTTAAGATGTGCAAGTCAACATGTAGTCAAAAGATCAGAGTTAAAACCTATAGGATGAAATTCACAGAAAGCTCACAAACACACATTATACTAGATAGATAGACACATAGATGCTACAAAGATATTAGCATATTAGCTATATTAAAATTTAATTTTTAAATTAACTTTCTTGTTTTGAATATATTTAAATGTATTCCTGAATTCTCTAACAACTATAATGTGAGTTAATTGGATAACAGGTACAGGTTCATCAAAAGTGTTAGAGATCAAAAATTTCAATTCAAATGTAAATCTAGTCAAATTAAATTATGGAACATGTTTAAAAACATTGTGCTTGCACACAGATAAATTGTGTTATATAATGAGACCAAGACACTAAGAGCAAACAACTGATAACAAGATATAAGGAAAAGAAAATAGGGCCTAATCCAGGACCTTGAGGTACCCCACAGACAGTGTTGGGGTAACACATTACAAGTAACGCGAGTCATGTAATAATATTACTTTTTTCAAGTAACTAGTAAAGTAACGCATAACTTTTTAATTTACAAGAAAATATCTGAGTTACTTTTTCAAAAAAGTAATGCCAGTTACTTTTTTCCCATTTATTGACTGTCTGAGCTGTGTGAACATGTTACTTTCTAGACTAAATGTGAATGTGTATTAATTCATCCCACTCGCAAAAAAACAGATTCAGTATTCATCAAAATTAAATAAAACGTGAAATGCAAACTCAGAATATGAAGCAAACCTGCAATAATTAAATATGTTAAACAACACAAATATATCTAATCTCATTTTATTAACCAATGTATTTGCTGCTGACCTTTGATGATCAGTTCAACCATACTAATAAGCAAAAATGACTTTAGATAAACTAACATTGTTTTATTATTGCTGAAGAGTGTTGAACCCTATTCTGTACAGACATGATTTACTCTTCCTTCAGTCTGAGGTTTATTTATTACAGTTTTTGATGTAAAAGGCTTTTACATTTGCTATAAATAGAACTTCTTGTATTAAAAACAAACAATCAAGCCCTGCTCATATTTAAAAAGTAACGCGAAAGTAATGTAACGCATTACTTTCCATAAAAAGTAACTAAGTAACGTAATTAGTTACATTTTTTAGGGAGTAAAGCAATATTGTAATGCATTACTTTTAAAAGTAACTTTCCCCAACACTGCCCACAGATAATGGGTGTAGATGAATATGAGCTGTTCCCTATTCTAGCAGTTCTGTTCTGTCTGTGTGCCAGGAAGAGAACCACAGAAATACAGAGCCAATAAATAATGATAAAAGAATGGCAGAGGATGGAAATTATCCAGCAATGTCTGGAAAGTTTCAGGAATACAGATTATCTCAAAGACCAAAAGTTGGCGATCAGAATGGTAACAGAGGATAATTATCACGACCAGGTATACACAACTAATATGTGGGTAGACCGATACCTCTGGTAAACTTGGATATCACTGGATGCTGTAGAAGATGAAAATATGTCACCTTTATTTATATAGCTCTCAATACAATCCACATTGTTTCAAAACAGCTTTACAGTGATAAATGAAAAACAGTGATTCAGGGATGCAAACAGAATTTAATTCTGCTGTATAGCAGCTCTAAAAAGACAATAGTCAACATGTCTCACTGTACAATTAGACAAATTTTTATTACATTGACCTGGAGTAGTAGTGTCACAGACTGATTTGAGCTCATAAAATAAGTAAAAAAAAAACTATTTAAGCTGCTTTCTTTTTGTAGTCAATGTCAATAGCTTCAAGTAGGTTGCAATCTATTACTGTGACATGGTGATCCTTATAAATTACATGACACCTCTATTCCCACATTTGACTTGAAGCAACCAAAACTATCATGTAGCTGATTAACAGTTGGCTGTTGAGGCATGGACCATTCACCTTTAGCTTTAACGACAAGTATAAATCAAGTTACAGATTCATTCACTTTTGCTCAGATGTTCTCTTTATTCGGTGTCCATTGTCCGTGGGTTGAATGGGTGGTTCCTCAAGAATGGTGGAGGCGTGAGTCTGCTGCTCATGACTCACATAGCTTTCTATAGATAAACAGCCTGACAGTATCTCATTGAGAGAACAGATGCCAGAGAATCGCTCTATACCTTCAACCTTTCAAACCAACTTTACATACAGTTGATCTTACTGGCTAGCAAACTCATTTTAAATAGCAGGTAAGAGCAAGATATTTCATCTGGATTATAATCTTTTATTGCAATCAGAATGACCAAAAAATCAATGCATGAACTCGATATGCGATTTTGATCTGTTTTATTAATGCATGATCAGTCCTTTCACACTTTGTGCTCAGTGGGTAAATTAAAACATGTTCTTTGCTTTATAAAAATCTGTATTGTATAAGTTTGACCCCTGTAGGTCATACAGTATGACTCGCTGTTCATTACTGAAGCTTTTTCATCCTTCACTCACTGCTGTGTGTTTCTATAGGATGCATTGCTAGCTGTGTAACTGATTCATATGTTGTGTTAATAATCTGGTCCTGGCATTGTGATAAAGAAAATACTTTTTTAATATATTCTACAAGGCTGAACATTGAATGTAAACCTGCAAATAATCAAACTATTAGGATTTTGATTGCAAACTCCTTTGTACAGACAGTCAGATTTGTTTGCCTCCATTGAAGCACAAGATGCTCTTCTATATATTCTTAAATTATTATGCTGCAGATCATGATCAGATGTGTTCATACCGATTAAGTGCTGTGATTTTTGGATACCAGGTTATGGTGTTAACATCATAAACAGTTTCCACAATCAAACACTTTTTGACCGTGGCTGCTGATCTGAATTGCACAACCATTACATTTTTTATTTATCACATTCCTGTTATATTTCATAAACACTTTGCTCACATACTATTATATACCTATATCCTATTTAATTATACAATATTATAAATATAAATATGGACCTGCTTTTATGTTGAGCAGTGCTTTTACCATCACAGATATATACATTGTTATACGTTATTGAACTGTTACTGAAGTGAATGACATTTAGTGAGCTTCACAATGACCTCCAAACAGGGCAAGCGAGTGCCAGCGTGGCTGTAAAGGATCTGCACCTGCCACGTCTGTTAGTCATGCCTCATGAAACTTTTTTTAGCCACATGACTCACAGAAACACCAGCAGCATGCAGTTATGAACCCCTGCCATGCATGTTCATTAAAGGGTAAAAAAGATCACTTACTCATTAAATGTGTTTCCAAATGTTAAATGTGTAGTTTTCCTTATGCTAAGTAATGATTTCAGAAATATAAGATGGCTCTTAGGATGCTTGTGTGTGTGGTGCATTGCATATATGATCATTGCAGACGCGATTTCTTTAAGACTGCAAGGGAAGCTCAGCTTCCCCTATAATTGTCAAAAAATGAATGGTCAAATATATGTACTATTATGTTAACATTTTATTGACTAAAAATGCGTTAAACACGTTCATCTCGAACGAAAACAATTTCGTTCAGAATCAGCTACTTAGGTCGGCTGACTCGATTTCCTTCTCATTCATTCCCGTAGCGTACAGTGCATTACTCTGTTGAAGCCCAGCGTCCATTGACTTCAATGGGGCTGCTTTAAACAGTTTTTTTGAGTGCTTAGAAACAAGACGGTCATTGGATAATGCTGCGATTATGTCCCGCCCACGGACGCTCAGCGTCTCTGGGATGAATGGAGGTGTGGGCTGGCCCGGACTCCGAGCGTCTGCGTGATGATTGGAGGGTCTGTCGAAAGACTGCATCTCCTTTTGATTGACAGCGATTTTGTACTATAAAAGTCACTGACACTGAAGCTATTCGAGCTCAGTCCCATCGCGGAAGTGTAGTCGAAAGACAAACTGCTGCAACCTATTTCTTGGTATTTGCTTGGTGAAATTGCTAGCCAATTTTCATCATACATTTCACCCAGATTCCTTGTTTCAGTTCAACCTAATTCCCATATTTCGAGTTTAATATCTTTTTTTAGATCGTTTGTTCATTCATTCATTCATTCATTCATACATACAGTAGGCTAGAAATTTTTCTTGAAAAGGAATGTTGGGCAGAATTTAGGTATAAATAAATGGTAAATTTTTATGATGTTGGCCAAAAATGAGCTTCCCCTCTTTGAAAGACCAGCAGCCGCCACTGGATCATTGGTCATGTATATAAGAGGCATATGTAGACACAGACACACAGATGTATTATATACGTATTCGTGTTCTAGTTACTGTATTATTTAGCCCCTCCTTGAGGCATGGAGTTGTTGAGAGCAGCCTTCAGTCAAGCTTACAATAACATTGCTGTTTGCTTGAGCATGACACTGCAACACCGAGACCACCAATGGCGTGAGTCTGGGGCGGGGCTAAGTGATTGGGGGTGGGCTCATGAGCCCTGTCTAAATCAGTCATTTAGTTTCGCATCCACTTGGTAATGCAGATACTTACTAATTCTATCAGGATTGACTAAAGACGTGATGAAAATGCATGGAGTTGAATTTGTTGTACATGCATTTGTAGCAGTTTCCATCTCAGACGCAACTTTAATGTGAGGAGAGTATTTAAATGAATCATGCAATGTGAGGTTTACGCTTGTCAGTTTACTAGTATTTGCACCATTAATTAATGTCAAAAATCAAGTCTTAAACCGGTTTGAGCTTTGCAAATGACTTTTGCACTGCTTTTGAAAGATTGTGTTGGTCATTATGGAAATCTGGCTCTTTAATTTGCTCATTGTTAGTTAATCAGCTCCAAAATGTTACACTCCCATTGGCTATTCTGGTCTCATGATATTTTAGTACATCTGGCCCTTAACGTTTATCATGCAAAGTGTTACTTATTGGGCTTATATGCATTTCTTTGGTTCTGGTTTGTGTAAGAGAGGCCAGTTAGTAATAGATGTGCAGGTAAACGTATACCTCACTCCTTTGGCCTAGTCTTTACCATCCTCGTTATTATCCCCACCTCCTTACCTGCAGAATTGATTGCGTTTATGAGTTCAGTTCAAATGGAAGTGAATATAAATTTTATCATTCTAAAAGCATTCTCAGTTCTGAACGGTACACGAAACTGATTGCTTGTAGAAGATCTTTACTGCTGTATTTAACAGTATGAGGCTTCCGATCAAGTGGGTTAAACTCTACTTAATTTGTAACATTGCCTAAAGCATGGAGGTCCAGTCCTGCTCCTGTAGAGCAGTAATCAAATACACTCTTAAAAATAAAGGTTCTTTATTTGGCAATGGTTCCACGAAGAACCTTTACCATCAATTGAACCTTTTTCATTCCACAAAAGGTTCTTTACAGTGGCAAAAGGCTATCCACTGATTATTAATGAAAGATTATTAAAATGCTATTCACACTAACAAAAAGTGATTATTTTAAGAACTGTTCACTGAATGGTTCTTTGGGGAACCAAAACTGGTTCTTCTATGGCAGGGATCTCCAACCCTGCTCCTGGAGAGCTACCGTCCTGCAGACTTCAGTTCCAACCCTGATGCAACACAGCTGTCTGAAATGAACTAGTAGTCTTGAAGACCTTGATTAGCTGGTTCAGGTGTTTGATTTGTGTTGGAGCTGAAATCTGTAGGACCGGTAACTCTCCAGGAGCAGGGTTGGAGACCCCTGCTCTTTGACATAGCTGTGAAAGCCCCTCTTTTTGAATTTTTTTTCTAAGAATGTAATCAAGATATTCAAGATCTTCCAGACAGGTATGGTGGGACAAATTGGAGCTAAATTCTGCAGGACCAGGATTGGTCTAATATCTACATTCCTTTTGTTTGAATTCATTAACTTGACTGCAAATCATCAGTGTGAACTCCTTTTTTGCACTACCTAGTCCAAGTTAAATGTATTTTCCCAACAGTGTGCTGGAGTCTCCTGTGGACACGGAGAGCAAACAGCTGACTAAATCTTCAGAGCTCTCCTCCGTGAGCAAACCTGATTCTCCAGTGAAGGGGGTTAAAAACAGTGTCCCACATCCATTCCTTCCCACCAGCAAGCTGAGTAAACCAGCGGAGCCTAGAGGCAGCACCATGAATGTGGCTGACCTTCCCACCTTCTCGCCATTGCTGCACCCCCCCAGTGCCTTTAACTATGAGCGCCCTCGCCATTTCATCCAGTCCCTTCCCAGTTTCCACACACTTGACAGCGAGATCAGCAAACCCAACAGCTTCAGTCCCCCGGCTTCAATGGCGTCTCCGTTCCTGAGCACTCCTCAGTCTGGACCCGCTCGAACCTCCATGAGCTCAAGCATGACTTTGATTCCTAAACCACGGAGCTCTCCAAACAATGAGAAACTATCACCAGCAGCTTTCCTCTCATCTGTCCTGCCTTCCCTACCGAGCTCCCAGGCCAAATGCATGTCCATACCTCAGTCTCCATCTCCGCGGCGCTCCCCTAGATCACCCAGCCCAACGCCGAGAGCCCAGGAGCCGCCTATGTCTCCTCCAAGCCGGTCGCTGGATCACGCTCCTGCAGCTGTCTCACCCCGGATATCTCAAGATACTCCAAAAACATCCGCTCCACCTCCACAGCCTCCACCCGTGTCCCACATCAGCTACACACCCAACATGTAAGTGTCTTCTCGCTGACGTTAATCTTAAACACTGTACTGTATGGTTATATCCTCCTACAGGAAGGAAAACTAAAAATTTGACCTTTTTAATGTCTTAGTTGTTTATTCTAAACAGCAATTACATTTTTACTTAAGTCAAAGATTTTTATTTAATAAAATTAATACTTTTAAATATGAAAAATTACTAAAATCTCCAATGTCTTCAGAGCTTAAAATGGTAGAGTTCACATAAAAAAAATGAAAGTTTGCTGAAATTGTGCTCACCCTCGGGTCATCTGAAAGTTTGTTTCTTCATCAGGTTTGGAGACAGTGTCTCAGCAATGGATGCTCTGCAGTGAATGTTCTTCTGCAGAGCATCCATTACTGAGACACATTTCTACAAACCTGATGAAGAAACAAACACATCCTAATCGTGGAAGGCCTGAGGGCGAGTACATTTGAATTGCTCATTGTATTATTAAAAATGCTTTAACAATAAAATTCCCCATGGGCTATTTTCACAGCTTGCCAAAGCCAATCTTGAAGAAGACTGTTTCCCGACCAGTGTCTCGCTCCACAGATGACCAGATTCAGGGCTCGAAAGATGCTCTCATACAAGACCTTGAAAAGAAGCTACGGAACAACGCTCCTCAACAGAGGACCCTGCAGAAGATGTCTTACGAGGAGCGGATGGCGAGACGATTGTTGGGAGCCGATAACGCCGCCTCAGTATTTGATCTTGAAAATTCATTCAGTTCACAGCCTTCACAGGTATAGTCATTTTCACTTATTGGATGTTTCATGCAACTGCAGAATACCTTCTTAAAGCTCGAGTCACTATGTTAAAAGGGCTTGTATTTTTATTTATAGCCAAGTGCTCATGATCTGCCATTAGTTCAAACAAACTAAAGTGCCCTATACAGAATTATATTATATTAGTAACACCACAAGCAATGCTAAAACCCCCGATGAACTTATCAGTTTATACAGCTGTACTTTATTCCCATTTGTTGCCATCAATCCATTGCTGCCAGGAATTTTCAAAGCCAGACCAAACAGATAATAGTCTGTTCATAGGCCTAAAATAGCATCAGTAAAACCCATGTGCTCCACAGCTATCCTATTCATCATGATGCTGTTATTATAATACCACCACATATGCACATACACAGAGGCCTCGATTCATTTAGTTTGTCTGTCTGTCTTTCTATCATACTTTGTAGTGTTATTTAAGTAAATGTTATGCACTATTCTAACAGCCAGGCTCTCCGGAAGGTCTCCAGCCTGGAGGAATATGGTAAATGTCTCTTTGGATTAGGAGCATCAGTTTGGAGTTTGTCTCTGAAGTGCTTTCGATTTATTATTGTGCATGTACACCTGACACATTTTAGAGTTAATTAGTGAATTATCATTACTAAATGCATCAAACACAGAGTTGTTGTGAGTGATCGTCTAATGCTCTGAGCCCTGCATGTGTTGCTTTGTGTAAACTTTGACTATTGAGTTTGTTTTGTTGAATTCATCTCCACCTTCACTTGCACAGGTCCAGAAAGAATCGTCCCGGAGGAGACGGTACAGACGCCTCGACCATCCAAGAGAAGTGTTTTGCTCCTCGTTTTACACAAGTTCCGCAAGATCTATCTGTCGAAGAGGGACGATTCTGCAGGATTGATTTTAAGGTGGTTATCATTCATTGATATAATAAAACACCATGCATGCATTTGTTTGACATATTACTCCAACACTTCTGGCCTTCTTAAGATGAAATATTAATGAAGCTGTCCTGGGCAGTATAAAATATATAACCAAAAAAATAAACAGTACACAAAAAAACCCCACAGAATGTATAACCTGATGAAGAAAATAACATAATACTGCAAACAGCGGTAGTTAATAGGAGTCCAGAGTTTATCAACAAATTTGTACAGTTATAGTAATATCTTTACAAACCAATATTTGAGCTTTTTTCCTGCAGGTTGTAGGTTTGCCAACGCCAGATATTTGTTGGTATCTGGATGGGAAGCTCATCCGACCCGATGATTACCATAAGATGCTGGTGTGTGAGAAAAGTGTGCACTCCTTCATCATTGAGATCGTGACTATTCATCACGCAGGTGTTTATGAATGTGTGGCGAAGAACCGTGCCGGAGAGAGCCACTTCTCCCTGCGTCTGGATGTGATGGGTGAGCAGTCTCCTGGATAACATACATGTTATTCACAACAGAACACAGAAAACATATCAAATATTTACACTGAGAAAATGTACCATTTGAAGGAAAACAGGTCATTTTTTTATTTGATGGATGCAACACAGCTCAATAAAGTAGAGACAAGGCAACAAAATGCTGGAAAAGTAAAAAATGAAACAACTGGAGGAGAATTTTGAAACTAATTAGGTTAATTGGTGACAGGTCATTAACATGATTGGGTATAAAAGAGTATCTTAAAAAGGCAGAATGTGTCTGAAGTAAAAATAGACGGAGGTTCACCATTCTGTGAAAATGAATCTACAAATTATTGAACAATTTCAGAATAGTGTTCCTCGGCATCAAATTACAAAGACTTTGAATTTCTCTTCATCTTCAGTACATGGACTGGTGTGTGTCCTTTCCAACTGTACACTTCTCCAAGATGATCCAGAAACAACTGGAAATCTGCTTGGTTAGATTTTAAGTGTCATCCCAGACAGCAACATAGTTTTGGCCCAGATCCAGCCCACATCTGGCCATGTGAAATCCATGTGGGCCAGATGTGTGCCGGATCTGGGCCAACACTGGGCCACACATATATATATATATATATATATATATTATTATTATATTTTTTTTGCCACATACACAGTTATACAGCGTATAATCAGAAGTGAAATCTGTTACAGTTACTGAGAAAATGGGTTGCACTTTATTGTAAGGTGTCCTTGCTACAGTGTAATTATTAATTTAAGTACTGAGTAATATTAATTAACTACATGTAATTACTATATTGTTGGGGTTTGGCTTAGGGTTACTTGCACGTAATTATGCATGAAAAAGTCTGCCGGTAATCATTAGTGTTGAATACTGCTGTTAGGTTAACCCTGCCTGATTTTAAATATGTGAAAATGATTAACAGTTGAAAACATTCATTAGAAAATGAATCAACAAATATTCAAATGTAATAAGTTACATTAATTTAATAAAAAATACAGGTGCTTCACGGTGCCATAGAAGAACCTTTTTGTCTAAAGGGTTCCATAAAGAACCTTTAACATCTGAAGAACCTGTCAAGCGAAATAAGGTTCTCCAGATTATAAAGAGATGGTTCTTTAAAGAACCTTTGACTGAATGGTTCTTTGTGGAACCAAAATGGTTATTCAATGGGTTGAAGAACCTTTTAAAGCACATTTATTTTTAAGAGTGTAATTTAAATACTTACACTACTTATTACATTTTTAGATAGGGTAACCTATTGCATTTCCAATAGGATGGTCAAGAGAGTCGAGTTACAGTTTTGAACATGGAATCATGGATTTGGGGATGAAACTTTTTAACCAGGGATATTATATTTTTTTAATGAAATTAGTCTAGTGCTGAAAAGAAAGAGTATTATTCAGTCTGTGGCCTTCGTTCCATCCTGCATCGAGAGAAACTGGTTTTATTTGGTTAAAGGAAACAAGAGACACGATGAAGACATTCAAATACACCCTATGTGCACTCTTAAGAAAAATGGTTCTAAACAGCAGCAGAAAAGGGTTCTTCGGCTTGTAACAACAGCAGAACCCTTTGTAGTGCTAAATATAAACTTTTTATAGGGTTCCATACAGAACCACGCTTTGAAAATGCTATATAGGACCTTAAGGGTGTTATAAAGAACCTTTTTAATGTTAGTTTTTCATTAATATTAGTATGTTAATATCATTAATATTAATTTTTGTATATATTATTTATTATGATCCATCTTATAATCTATTTTACCTATCTTATATCTTATAATATAAGAATCTATTAGGGTTTTACATAAAATCAACAACAACAACATGTCAATGTTGTTTTTTTATGACGTGAAATTGTAGCAAAAAGGAACGTTTCTCTCTGCAGATGATGAGGTTGTAGAATTTGAAATGCAAAATTGAGTTTAGATATACAATGTGTCTCCTTTCACTTGTTTATGTGAAAAGAATTGTTTATGAAGGCCAAAAGAGTGAGCACTTCACGGTGTCTGTCTCCCTTCGATGTCCTTATGGGACCATTCTGCCAACCCTGCCACCTAGTGTGCATCAGGGCGCAGTGGTCTCCGGCGAGTACATTTCTCAGGGTCCACCTGGAAACGTAGTGGCCTTGGGATGCCTGCCCCCTCTGAGGAGGATTTCAGAGCGGTCAGTTCAGATGCTTCCTGTCGGTTTGCCGTTTCAGGACGTCGTTCTGACTGCACAATTAGACAGCGCGTGGCTTATCGTGCTCCCCCACCTAAGAATGGGGACACGGGAAGCACACTCAACCACAGCATTCGAAGTGTAATACGGATCTGAGGACCGTTATTATTTCTAAGAAGGCTGCGGGAAACAAGACCTGAGGGCTCAGGCCAATGAGGACACCCCAACCCCCTCGAAGTGCTGAAGTGGAGCGGTCAACAGCTCATTTTACGGTGTCCGTTTCCCTTCGGTTTCCTCAGGGGACCCTTCTGCCAACCCTGCCACCTTGTGGCACAGCACACATCTCAGGGCGCAGCAGTTTCTGGCGAGCGCATTTCTCAAGGTCCACCCGGAAACGTAGTGGCCTTTGGGATGCCCGCCTGTTACAGAGCGGTCAGTTCAGACGCTTCCTGTCGGTTCGCCATTTCAGGACTTTGTTCTGACTGCACAACTACATATAAATCCGGAAACCAGTCTCGAGGGGCTGGTACCTCTAGTAGAATTTTGACAGCGTGGAAACTTCTGCCAAATATATCTCATTGGGTCCTGCAGACTATAGAAAAAGGGTATCAATACACTTTGGCTCTCGCCAGCCAAGGTTTATGGGGGTGTTTTCCACCTAGGTAGCCCCCCAGCAGGTTCTGGTAATGGAACAAGAAGTGAAAGCTCTGTTAGAGAAAGGGGCCATGGAATATGTACCTCACTCCAACAGGGAAATCAGGCTTTACAGCCGGTATTTCATAGTTCCAAAGAAGGATGGGGGGTTGCGTCCCATTTTAGATCTTCGAGTTCTGAACGACTCCGTCATGCAGCTCAAGTTCAAAATGTTAACTGTGAAACAAATTATGTCACAGATCAAATCCGAGGACTGGTTTGTCACGATAGATCTCATGGATGCATACTTCCACATATCAATCCTTCCGTATCACAGGAAGTTCTTGAGGTTCACTTTTGGGGGCAGAGCATACCAATATCAGGTTTTTCCATTCGGCCTAGAATTATCACCCCGCACTTTCACGAAATGTGTAGATGCGACCCTGGCGCCTCTTCGTCTTCAGTGTATTCGCATAAATGAACTACATCGACGATTGGTTGATTCTAGCTCAGTCACATCAGTTGGCAGTTCGGCATCGAGATATCGTTCTTGCCCACATGAAAGAGGGGGGGTTATGGCTAAACGCCAAAAAGAGTGTGCTTTCTCCATTACAGAGGACTACTTTTCTTGGCGTCGCATGGGACTCCACGTCGATGCAGGCACGCCTGTCACCAGCACGTATAGTGTCCATCCTGTCGGCTGTAAAAGTATAAGGCTAGGCCTGTCACTTACTGTCAAACAGTTTCAGAGACTGTTAGGTCTTATGGCAGCAGCAATGTGATACATTTTGGACTGTTGCACATGAGACCCCTGCAGTGGTGGCTCAGGACCAAAGGGTTTTCCCCGAGGGGCAACCAATTTCGCATGATCAAGGTCATGCGGCGATGGTGACGTGCCTTGGTAATGTGGAAGAAACCTTGGTTCCTTTCCCAGGGTCTCGTGTTGGGAGCTTTGTCGTCGCAAGATGCTTACAACAGATGCCTCTCTCACGGGCTGGGGAGCGATCCAAAGGGACGCTCAAGTCAGTGTCTGTGGAAGGACCATGATCTCTCATGGCACATCAACCGTCTGGAGATATTGGCTGTATTTCTTGCTCTCAAGAATTTCTTAGCAGATCTCAGGGGCCACATTGTGCTTGTCTGCTCAGACAACACATCGATGGTCTCCTACATAAATCACCAGGGGGGTTTACGGTCACGTCCACTTTGCAAACTGGCATGCCAAATTCTCCTGTAGTCCCAAGGGAAGTTGCTGTCTCTTTGAGCAGCTTACATCCCGGGGGTCCACAGTGTAGGAGCAGACATTCTGTCGAGACAGGGGCTGAGGCCTGGGGAATGAAGGCTCCTCCCCGAGGTGGTGGAGCTGATATGGAGGGAGTTCGGCCAGGCCCAAGTGGACCTCACTGTCCACTCAGGTTTTCCCTCATGCATCCAGCTCCTCTCGGACTGGACGCAATGGTACAGACGTGGCCGAGGCTTCGTATGCGTTTCCCCCGATCGCTCTTCTCCCGGGAGTACTGGAGAGTTCGCCGGGACCGGGTTCTACTACTTCTCATTGCCCCGTGGTGGCCGGACAGAGTATGGTTACCAGATTTAATATCCCTTCTTGACGGGCCTCCTCTAGAGCTCCCCGTCAGGAGGAACCGTCTTTCCCAAGCAGGGGGCTTGATATTTTACCCCCAACCAGAACTGTGGAAACTGTGGGCTTGGCCTCTGAGGAGGCCCAGCTCATAGACTCAGGTCTCTCAACCGAGGTTGTTGAGACCATTCTCCACTCCAGAGCTCCCTCCACGAGGAAACTTTATGCCTTGAAGTGGAGAGTTTTCACTTCATGGTGTAGTAACTATCAGCTGGACCCAGTTAACTGCCCAGTTGGTACAGTGCTGGAGTTCCTGCAAGAGTGGTTCACTGCAGGGCTAGCCTCGTCCACTTTAAAGGTTTATGTGGTGGCCGTAAAGGCTTAATGGCATTACCCATTACACCTGGATCGATTTCACATGTCCTTCAAGAAATATCATGCAAAGCGTTCCCCTAAAGCGTCAAAGTCGACACAATGTTCGTTCCCTCTTCAGGGAACCGAGGTTACAGTCGTAACCAAACATTTATTTGTTTCTCATGTACTGACTGACAGCTCTCGTGTTGCCATGTTGAGACAAATCAGGAATAAATGCAGAGGCGTTGTGTGTGAACATGAGCTTACTGTAATATGAACATGCATTTTCTCATCTCACTCGCACAAAAACACATTCAGTATTCCTCAAAATGAATAAAATCTGAAATGCAAGCTCAGAATATGACCCAAAGCTGCAATAATTAAATATGCTATTAATTGAATGTATACATCCTTCAGCTTGTTCATTTCACTTTTGGTGTGAAAGGGCTTTTACATATGCCAAAAATATCACTTTTTTTATATTAAAACCATTTAAGCAAGGCAAAAGTAACATTACACATTACTTTCCATAAAAATAACTTAGTAATTAACTTTTTAAGGAGTCACTCATTATTGTGATGCATTACTTTTAAAAGTAAGTTTCCCCAGCACTGTTCATGACTGTATCACTTTAACCAACCTGATCTCACAAAAGTGCGTTTAAATAGTACGCCAAATAAAAAACTCGTATTGATACTCAAAATGCATATCATATGTACGTGAAAACTGCGTATTATATGCTCCCCAACAAATTTTGTGTCATATGCATGTCAAAGTCAATTTTTATATATCAATACCACAAGTGTTTGTTTTTCTTTGGTGCACTATTCATACGCATTTTCCTGACCGGGCTGAGATGAATGTGGTTGCTCTGCGTGTGTCCTCAGCTCAGGAGCAGCTCTGTCCTCCCTCGTTTGTGATGAAGATGAGGAACTCACGGGTTCTGGAGGGCGACGGCGTGCGGCTCGAGTGTAAGGTGACGGCGTCTCCAGCGCCGCAGATCTACTGGAAGAAAGACAAGGAGATGCTGCGCATCGACCCCAGGAGAACGAGGTCTGACATCCACCATGCACTGTGGATCCAGCATGTTGCACAGACTATATATTACAGTTACATTTAGCCGATTCTTTTATCCAAAGCGACTTGGACAATGGAAGTAATCAAAACCAACAAAAGAGCAAGGATACGCAAGTGTTGTAACAAGTCTCAGTTAGTTTAACAAATAACAAGGGTTTGTTTTTAAAAGTATAATAAATCAAATGAAAACAATAGAGCAAGCGTGTTAGAGGCCTGTTTTTGCTTTTTGTTAATTGTATAGGTCTAATAAATAAAACTAAAGCAAACAGATAGAATACAAAAAAGAACAGAGAAGCTATTCTTAGTTGTTTTTTGTTAGTAAATGAGTGCAAGTCTAAAAGAGGCAAGTTTGTTTTCAAGAATAGAATTAGAATTTATAGAGTTAGAGGGTCAATTAAAGCCGGAAGAGATGTGTTTTAGTAGATTCTGAAGATGGCTAAGGATTCAGCTGCTGGGATTGAGTTGGGCAGGTTATTCCAGGAGGGAACACTTCATGAAAACGTCTGTGAAAGTGATGTTGTGTCTCTTTGGGATGAACGATAAAGTGAAGTTCACTTGAAGAACAAAAGCTTCTAGAGGCACATAAGTCTGAAGAATTGAATTTAGGTAAAGGGGTGCAGAGCCAGATGTGGTTTTGTAGGCAAACATTAATGCATTGAATTGTTTACGAACAGCTATTGATAGCCAGTGCAAATTGATAAATCTGCAATCTGTGGCGTGCGTTGTTTTCGGCTCATTAAAGTCTAATCTTGCTGCCGTGTTCTGGATTAATTGTAAAAAACTGTTTGGAAGACCTGCCAAAGAGAGCATTGCAAATTAAATATTATCAGGATATAAAGCTAAACTAGTATATTCTTAAATTATTTTATTTTTTTCAATTATGTTGTGCTTTAAATACACTATAAATAATAATTCACACAAAAGTGAAGATTTTGTTATCATTCTCTCTTTCTTCTGTGAAGCACAAAAGTGATTTGTGTGTTTATAGTTCTGAAGATATTCACAGCATTCACGAACACCACCACTGCTCTCAAATCTCATCTGCGTTCATATTCAATCAAATATCAGCATATCATAATGTCAGTAACGTGAGAACCAATACTGTGTGAAGTTACAGATGTCAAATCTGCTGAAACCTATGTGTAATAAAGTGAACTGACACAGGGGGAATGTATTGAACACATGAAGAATGCGAGGTTCATAAAGGCATGGACCATTAGCATAAATCTATCAGTAATTAAAAAGCAATCCTGCACCTCGTCAGTGGAAATTAATATAAGCTGCTTCAGTCCAACACCTACAGAACCAGCATGATGAAGGTAGTCCCAAACACAGCCAAGCAAACTCTTGACTGGTTTCAGAGAAAGAAAATAAAGACAATCACCTGACTTGAATCCATAAATAATAACTAAAAATCAGAGATCAATACGTTTTCCCTGCCATTCCACTTTATTGCACATAACTTCATTTTTAAAACTTATTAGAAAAATGTTTTTAAAATGATTACTTAGGTTGTTGTTGACATCTGGTGGAAATTTCAAGTCAACAGCATCTTGAGAAATATATTTAATGAGAAAAAGAGTAATGTGTTCAATACTCATTTTACCCGCTGTATTCGGCAAAGTAACGTCCACAGTCATATTTTGGAATGAAATGAGAAAAATTAATCCTAAGATGGTTATGTCACAATCTTTTTCTGTGATCTTCTGGTTCAGCATCCAGAGCACTACAAACATGACACTCTCCACTGCTTCTGAAGAACTGAGCTTTAGAAAACACATTCTCATGCATTTTAACTGCAGAAATTTCCATGGTCATAATGTGCTTCTCCCTTGAGCTTTTTCAAAACAGATGCATAATTGTCTCGGACAGTTGATTTACAGTATAGCTGATCTTCTCATCTGAAAGCTTCATGTGATGTTTGTGCTTGATGTGTCAGTCTCTCTCAGGACGCTTCAGGAAAGCAGTGTCTGGTGATTGATCCAGTGATAAAGTCTGACGCAGGCTGGTACACAGTGTCTGCCATCAATGAAGCGGGCATGTCCACATGCAACGCCAGGCTAGACGTGGCCAGTAAGTGCTCTTACTCAGTTTGTTCTGTTTAAGTTTGTGAGTGAAGACTGTTTGCTTGGACTTTTGCTGAAAACTCTTTCTAAACTTTATATTTTTTATTCATAAAGTTATCCCTCTGATGTTGTTTGGTCATTTTTGGCTGAAAATAATTCAGTTGTTGTTTAAGGTTTAACAGACACACACAAAAACAAACCCGCATGCAAAAAAAAACATTTGTTCCCAATCAGAAATGACCGCTGTAGGAAATGAATGGGAAGTGAATTTAATCTAGTGGAAATGTTTGTTACGACACCCAAACAAAACCTGACCAAAATCTCATTTTTTGCAACATCAGCCTCAAATTTGGAACACAACTTGTTTGGATTTATGGCTTTGAATTCCTTGCAGTTTTAGAGAGAGAAAAAACGTTTTAGGAAATATATATTTCATATAAAACATTTAATTTTTATGCATGTTTCAGAATAATAAACTTAATTATACATATTCATAATATTTGTTTTTTTAAACCAAATAACTTCTTTTTTTAACGTATTCTTTTTTTCTGTTTTATTCAAATGTATGGATTACTTGGGTTGTTATTGACATCTGGTGAAAATTTCAAGTCAACAGCATCTTCAGAAATATATTTACTGAGAATAATGGTGACTTGTTCAATATTTATTTACCCGCTGTATTGATTATTGTCTGTGTTGACTCAAATGTGCTCATTTACTGCTTTTAGCAGTCTCTTAAATCCGAATGTGTTTCCCTGCAGCTCGGCTGAATAAATCTGCTCCTCCTGTCAGGACACTGAAGACTCTTCCCATCTTGAGTCAGTTCTCCAGACGGAGCACGGAGGCTGTTCCTCATCACACCGCCCCGCTGTACGAGAGCGAAGAGCTGTAGTATTTCTGTGTAAACGAGCCAGTTCTGCAGATCATGTGTCAGACACACTTTAGCCAGCGCCACTGTCTGACTGGACAATAGTTTATCATCCCAGCACAGCTTCACTGGTGCTCAAGCTCTCATGTTTTTCATAAAGCTGCATATTTATGACACCCAATGCAAGGGAAAATACTGTATCTGTTAGACAAACGGTTTGATTGCTGTATGTCTCTCAATATATGTGTGCAGTGCAGTCACTGATACACTACATTATGATCGTCTATATGTATTGAAAATGATATTTGTTGGATTTTTTATTACTAGTACAAAGGATTTGGTCAAATGTATTGATTACGGTCCTCGACACAGATATCATTAGTGTTATATATGATGTGAGATCAGACCCGGCGCCAGAAACAAATTCACGGACGGGCATTTCATTTTTTCAGGGGGGTACAAATGAAATCAATCTCATTGCAATGCATAATACCATTAATTATGAATTAAATGGACAACAAAACGAGGAAGAAGTGACGTACCACTCCACTGACGCAATACAACAGAGGAGTAGTAAAGATTGGACCTAGCCTACTGAAGCAGTCTAAAAACACATCGCAGGGCTCGACATCAACACTTGTCCGCTTATCCGGGACAAGTGGATTTTTAAAAGGCCAACTGAAAGAGAATTTTACTTGCCCGAGCGGACAAGTAGCCTAGCCTGATTAAAATAACAATCACCAAAACGAAAACGATTCCTCATCATTTAGTTTAAATGGCGATCGACAGTGCATAATGTAATGACGCTAACAAGGCTGCGCTGCCTCTCAGAAATAAAAACAAATGAGCGCAGCAAACACAAAGTGAGTTAACAATGTGTTAAAGTGAGTTAAACTCAGTTAACAAACTGCGGTAAAATTTAGAAATGTGGAGTTTTTATAACATGATACAGTTAAGCAACATCACACAACCAAGTGTGCTGAATACCATCACGATTGAAAATGTAGCAGATTTCATATGACAGTTCACAAAACAAGTAAATAATATTAAGTCACTTACATTTTAGACGCAATATTGACTGTTTTTGTTGTTTCAGCAGCGAAAATAGTTCAAAGATCACAGCAGAACCATAACCTCACCTCGACTCATCTCACAGATACAAAATTACAACTAACGTTAGGCGGTAGCGCTATGCTTAGCAAACAACCAAACATTTCCGCGCTCACTTATGACAAACCAATCAAATGTGTTTAAAATTATTTAAAAAAAATCAGACCAACACAATTGTATTTTTATTCAGGAGTTATATATATATATATATATATACACACACACACACAAAACGATAACTTTTGATAACAGTAGCCTAATAATAAAACAAATAATAATTGTGCAAACAAGCAAGGACTGGTGGTTGGTGGGACGTGGAGGTGAAGGGAGCAGGGGCGGCGTTTCCGTATGGCAGAGTAAGGCAGTTACCATACCCTAGCCCAGTCAGGTGTGCAATGAAAAACTATCCATACTTCATATCTCTATTATAATTCGTCATTGTTATTTTTAGAGGGTTTAAAAATGTTTAACCAATTCCAATCATTAAAAAGAGCTTGTCAGTAAAACTTAGTGGTTTCTCAAGCTCAAGCTCTCAGTGAAAGCTCGTAACTTCACCCCGCCTCCTTTCAGATTGACGCGCCAGGCACAGCCTGGAGGAGACAGATCTCCGCTTTTTCGCAATGCAAGCGTAAATAAATAATAACTGATGTTTGAATAGTACGGTGTTTTGTTTACTCAGCAGGCTCGTCCAGGGCGGGCACTAGTGACTCACAGGGCGGGCCAGGCCCCCCATTGCCCACCCATGGCGCCGGGAGATGAAGATTTGAGTAAAGATCTTTGTGAAATTACTGTACATTTATCTCTGAGAAGTTTTTTCTCCTGCCATGGCATACTTTCAAATGAGAAAACACAGGTACTATTAAATAATACTATCTATATACAGTATCTCACAGAAGTGAACACACCCCTTATGTTTTTGTAAACATTTTATTATACATTTTAATGTGACAACACTGAAGAAAGGACACTTTGCTACAATGTAAAGTAGTGAGTGTACAGCTTGTATAATAGTGTAAATTAGCTGTCTCTTCAAAATAACGCAACACACAGCCATTAATGTCTAAACCGCTGGCCACAAAAGTGAGTACACCCCTAAGTGAATATGTCCAAATTTGGCCCAAAGTGTCAATACTTTGTTTGGCCACCATTATTTCCCAGCACTGCCTTAACCCTCTTGTTCATGGAGTTCACCAGAGCTTCACAGGTTGCCACTGTAGTCCTCTTCCACTCCTCCATGACAGAGCTGGTGGATGTTAGAGACCTTGCGCTCCTACAACTTCCGTTTGAGGATGCCTCACAGATGCTCAATAGGGTTTAGGTCTGGAGACATGCTTGGCCAGTCCATCACCTTTACCCTCAGCTTCTTTAGGAAGGCAGTGGTCGTTATCATGTTGGTATACTGCCCTGCGGCCCAGTCTCCGAAGGGAGGGAATACTGCTCTGCTTCAGTATGTCACAGTACATGTTGGCATTCATGGTTCCCTCAATTAACTGTAGCTCTCCAGTGCCAGCAGCACTCATGCAGCCCCAGATCATGACACCCCCACCACCATGCTTGACTGTAGGCAAGACACACTTGTCTTTGTACTCCTCATCTGGTTACCGCCACACATGCTTGATACCATCTGAACCAAATAAGTTTAAGTTAAGTTTTCATGGTTCCAGTAATCCATGTCCTTAGTCTGCTTGTCTTCACTAAACTGTTTGCGGGCTTTCTTGTGCATCATCTTTAGAAGAGGCTTCCTTCTGTGACGACAGCCATGCAAACCAATTTGATGTATGGTCTGAGCACTGACAGGCTGACCCCCCACACCTTCAACCTCTGCAGCAATGCTCGCAGCACTCATATGTCTATTTCCCAAATACAACCTCTGGATATGACGCTGAGCACGTGCACTCAACTTCTTTGGTCGACCATGGTGAGGCCTGTTCTGAGTGGAACTTGTCCTGTTAAACCGCTGTATGGTCTGCAGCTCAGTTTCAGGGTCTTGGCAATCTTCTTATAGCCTACGCCATCTTTATGTGGAGCAACTATTCTTGCTTTTAGATCCTCAGAGAGATTTTTGCCATGAGGTGCCATGTTGAACTTCCAGTGACCAGTATGAGAGAGTGAGAGCGATAACACCAAATTTAACACATCTGCTCCCCATTCACACCTGCGTTGCGCTGCATTGCGTTCACACCAGGCACGAATAAATCGTGCTATTCGTGCGTAGTTGGACGCTTGAACATTTTGAGTTTACTCACTTCATTCGCGTGTGAAAAGACTCAGGTCAGACTGTATAGAATTTAAGAAGTCAGAAAGGCTCTTTTCCAAAAGATTTATTACAGAAACATTCTATAAACAAATTATGAAAAGGCCAAAAAACAATATTCCGTTAATCATGACCACTTGGATATTGGACGTTCAATATCACATGATCTCTGAGGCTTCAGTACAGATGCTGAATTAATTAGTTCACATGGCTTTGATGAACACGACCATAAAGACTACACAGAGACACAATGCAGTTATGAGTACTGGAGATATGAGACGATCTTCAGATCTCCACATCACTTTCTTTATCATTATCCTGGTCCCCATCGTAAAACTCGTTCGCCGCTTCAGGCCTGCGATCAAACAGAAGACCGTGTTTAGTCAAGCAGCTGCCATCAGATCAACAGCAAAGTACAATAATGATACAATATTCATACGTTAAGTGTATAATTCAATATTTAAAATATGCCACTTCTACTTAATAAACAATCCTGTCTCAATTAGGGGTCGACCGATATGTGTTTTTCAGGGCCGATACCGATTATTACAGATCAAGTAGACCGATAACCGATATTTTGAACCGATATACGTGTCTGGTGTAAAAATGAAAATGAATGCCAAAATTAATTATAACAAGAGCGCTGACAAAAAACATTATTTAAATGCTTTTAAACATGTCTTTAATTCTGAAAACTGTTAATAACAACATCATTAAATAAACAGTAATATTAATAATAACATAAGTGCAGGGATCACCCAGAAGCATTCTGTAAACATTTTGTAAAACTTAAAGTAAACGTATTTAGCGTATTGTGTGATTATTCTCAACAAAAGTAGTAATAATTGTTGTAGTTGTATTACGTATATTCTGCTGCACCACAGTAATATATTCGGCTAAACCGAACTTATATTTTGACAGGTTGCCATGAAGACCTTTTAAGTTTCTGTAGCCTATGTATATATGATATGACGATCGTTTTACTCAAATGAAACGGTCAAATGCTCATGAAGTGACTCTCCGAGCAGTTCTGGGGATGTTGTTCATGTATTTATGTCCTCATTTAGTGAGACGGCAGATGCTGAAAACACCGCGAGCATCAGACGTTATTCTGTATGTATGTGTGCAGTAAATGAAACCGCACGTCTGTATCATTCATTAACAGAGATGCAGAACATGCAGGATTCATATTTAAAGTGTTTTTGCGGCTTAATATTTATAGATACTAGTCCATAGCGTGAGTCGATTTAAGTGTACTGACCTACTTTTGATGAATTCATCCAAACTTCGACACATTCCGTGACATTCCGCGTTATGCGGTAAATTCCATTAAATGACAGCATTCCGTGATTCCGCTCGCATTTTCCGCATCGCGGACATCATAGTGGATTGTGATTTATTGCAACTTCTGCAACGTCTGCTGCTGCCTTACCTTTGAGAGACAACTGATGCGTGATCACTGAGGCAGCTCCAGTTAGCATGTGCTTTCGGTGTGAGACTGCCTTCAGTTTTCCGCGTTGATTGGTCGGACTCGTGACTCTTTACATATCAGATGAGCGGTGGGCGGAGATTGCTCTCGGCCACAGAGTGTTCAGCTCAGACAGGCTGCATCGAGCCAAATAGTGCATTTAAACATTAAATAATTTCACCTGTATTATTTATTCAACAATAAATAATCTCACCTGTAAATAGTATGTTTGTTTGCATTATAAAAAAATAAAAATTATTATTGGCAAATCTGTTTTGAAAATGGCTGATATCGATAATCGTAAAAATGCTTAATATCGGCGCCGATAATCGGCCAGGACGATAATCGGTCGACCCCTAGTCTCAATATCTCACAGCTTCCATTAAAATATTGCGCAGCACGACTGTTTTCAACGTTGATAAGAATCAGAAATGTTTCTCGAGAATGATTTCTGAAGATCATGTGATGTTGAAAATACAGCTGCGCATCACATAAATAAATTACAGTTTAACAGAGATTCACATAGAAAACAGCTGTTTTAGATTACTATAATATTTCAAAATATTATTGTTTATTTATACGTGAGCCTGGAGCACAAACGCAGTCTTGAGTCGCTTGTAGCAATAGACAAAAATACACTGTATGGGTCAAAATTATTGATTTTTATTTATGCCAATAATCATTAGGATATTAAGATCATGTTCCATGAAGATACTTTGTACCGTAAATATATCAAAACTTAATTTTTGTTTAGTAATATGCATTGCTGTGAACTTCATTTGAACAACTTTAAAGATGATTTTCTCAATATTTAGATTTTTTTGCACCCTCAGAATTTCAACTATTGTCCAAACCATGCATCAATGGAAATATTATTTATTCAGCGTTCAGATGATGCATAACTCTCAATTTCATAAAATTGACACTTAAGACTATTTTTGTGCTCCAGGCTCACATTTCTATGTTTTACTGCACGTCTCTCGATCACAAATCGTACAAACTCAGTCTCGGTGTGCAGAAAGGACTTAAACACTAGTGTTAGTTTCTGGTCACCTGCAGAAGTTGTCCTCGGACCCGCGCTCATCAGGGTCAGCCTCGTCTGAACGCTCGTAGTTCAGCAGATCAGAGGGAACGTCATGGATCTGAACGCTGGGTGCGTGATTCAACATCTTCAAGCTCTCAAACACAGTCTGACGAATCTGCTCCAGATACTAGAAACACAGACAACACACTGAACACCTACCAAACATCTGCACATGTTCTGACCTCCA
This sequence comes from Oxygymnocypris stewartii, assembly GCA_003573665.1. Taxonomy (NCBI): domain Eukaryota; kingdom Metazoa; phylum Chordata; class Actinopteri; order Cypriniformes; family Cyprinidae; genus Oxygymnocypris; species Oxygymnocypris stewartii. The sequence goes on from QVTF01021140.1 coordinate 1,726,669, forward strand.
CAAGTCACGCCCACAAGCCACGTCCACAAGCCACGCCCACAGGCCACGCCCCACAAGTTACGCCCACATGTCACGCCCCACAAGCCGTGCCCACAGGTCACGCCCACAAGCCATGCCCCACATGTCACGCCCACAAGTCACCCCCACAGGTCGCGCCCACATGCCATGCCCACAGGTCACGCCCCACAAGTCCCGCCCACATGCCATGCCCACAAGTACCGCCCACAAGCCACGCCCCACGAGTCACGCCCCACAAGTCACGCCCCACAATACTTATTACAAATATATATTTTAGCACATTAAAAGATTTCTTATAATATAAGAATACATTCTATTGTCCTGTAAAAATTTAAAGCAGCACTTAATAATCATGACAACAATATATTATAATAAAGTACTATAGTATATTATAGTAAAGCATATAGAATTGTTATTATTATTATTATTAAAGTACCTGCCAAAAGTTTGGAAACATTACAATTAATGATTCCGAAATAAATATCTTCTGCTCATCAAGACTGAATTTATTTGGTTAAAGTAAATAAAAAAAGCAATATTGTGAAATATAATTTCAATTTTAATATATTACAAATATAATGTTATTCCGGTGATGCATAAGTATAATTTTCTTCATCATTCCTCCAGTTTTCAGTGTCACGTGATCTTATAGAAATCATTACAATTTATTCGACTCAAGAAACATTTCTGATTATTATCAATGTTGAAAACAATTCATATTTTGAGTGGAAATGGTGATGCACTTTATTTGATAAATATAAAATTTTATCAACAGCATTTATCAAATACATTAATGCATTTATTAAACAGAAATCATTTTAAATGTCTTCTCTCGCTTTTTTCATCACATTCATGCATGAATAAAATTATTAATTTCTCTCTTTTTTTTCAAATGTTTGAGTCATTTGTTTTGTTTAAAAATATTAAGCAGCAAAACGGTTTTTAACATTGATAATAATGAGCAATGTGTCAGGGTTCTGTCACTTCGGTCTAGTGTTATTCATGGTTTTGTGACAGAGCCCTGATACTCCCGTCATGTCCGCGTTTTCATGTGAGCGCGCGGCTTCGAGTGTGCTCGAGTCACGCGCTCTCTCGTCTGCGTGCCTTGTTTCATGTTGGAGCGTGGTGTTTGGATCCCGGCACTCATGTCTTGAGTTTTGGTCACGTGATGGGGTTCGGACACTCGCGCTCCATTTTCTGTCATTGTGTGAGTGCGCGGTCTCGAGTTCGCTCGGCACCGCACACTCTTGTCCACGTGTTTTGTTGTGTTGCACGCAGTTCGTGTTTCTATCGGCTGCGTGCATTTATGTTATATCTTGTGCTGTGTGGCACGCAGCCTGTATATTTATTGGCTGCGTGCTTTCATGTTGTCATGTCTTGTGTGAACACGTGGCTTATGAGTTTTCTCATTAGCTGCGTGTTCATGTCCTGTTTCGCACATGGCTGGTGATTTGTTTGCTGGCCATGTGCTTGTGTTTCTGTTTTGTGTGAGTACCTGGCTTCTGTCCTTGTTTTCTGTGTGCCACATGCTCTCATGTCAATTTGTCTTGACCCCACCCATCTTGTTACCTGTTTATTGATTAATTTTCCCCAGCTGTTTTCCCTCGTTACCCTCATAATTTGCTCCCTTTATAATCTCTTTTGTGTTTGCAGTTCCATGTGGGTTCGTTACCTAATGTTAGATGTCGTCTGTGTCCTGTCCTGCCTTGTCCAGCCTTGTCCTGTCCAGCCCTGCCTGCTAGCCAGCCAGTTTGTTTTTCCCCTACGGGGTAGTTTTTGTTTGTTTGTTTTATTATTGTGAATAAAAAGCCTATTTTCCTCCAGCAATTGGGTCCTCGCTCTCATCCATTCCCTCAACCCTGACACAATGTTTCTTGAGCAGAAAATGATCATATTAAACTGATTTCTGAAGACCATGTGACACTTAAACTTCCTTGTAAACAACAACAGATTTATAAATGTTTCTAATGACGAATGTTGCGTTCCCAAATGCTAATTAAAGCGGCTCAAACCAAGCGAATCGAAAGTGTACAGTACTGTAACAGCAAACGTGAAGCGTGCCGGACTACAGCCTGTTATATAATAACATCACAACCGTTGTGAGTTTTATGACAGCACTAGCAATCTCAAATCCTTACCGCCATTCATGAATAGTCGCCGGGTCGAGTAACGAGTTTCAGTGCTGATTCTGGCGCTTTGAATCATCTGAACACTTTTAACTGTCCAGCAGATGGTGCTCTCAGGATCATTCAGTCCATGATGTTTCAGAAAACAGTCTTTTCTCAGTTTATTTAGGCAGTGATCACCCCCCCTCCCAACGAATCTTGCAAATCACATGAGATAAAAATAATCGGAAATAATCACACCCCTTGATTTTTCCTTACACAACACTTCTTGTTTTGTCCTTGTTCCCAACTTGTTTATTTCCAGGTTTCAAAGAGGTTTTGAATCTGGCCGCACTGTACTTGTACTGTCAACGTATACACACAAACACGTGAGGAAAATAGCTCCTACTTGTCTAGAATTCTGGTTTTCTATCCTCGTGCTGACATCTGGGTGAAGTGTGAAGTCTGGAGCAAAATATTCAAAGTATTCTGTGCAGAGGAGAAATACAGAGAAGAAGAAACATAAACAGCAGTCTAAACAAAGACATGGAATAACTCTAGACACAGCTGCGGTCTTACCACTGTACGGGAGCTCGTCACTAATGGACTCATCCACCAGCAAACTCGTTTCATATGTCCTACAAAGAGAACACTCACACATTGGTAGCATCTACTGAAATCAAGCAGCAAAAAACTGCTTAGAGACTGAAGGTCTTCACACGTGGCCTCACGCCGGATGATCAGAATGAGGATAAATTACAGCATTGAAACAGTAAATTGCAATGCAAACTGTTTATTAATTAGTGACGCACTAACATTATAACCACTGAAACTTTCAGCCAGTGTCTTTCTAACTCAGAGTAAGTAAAGTACTAATGAGAACATGATCGGCTGTTGCAGGTGAATTGTGAAGAAGTCTGACGTTCAGAGATTTAGATGATGGTTTTTGATCAGAGAAAGGGTGTATGTCCTCAATAAGCCTTCATGAGGATCAGACCGGTTTGATCTCTTGTGAAAAACAGGCAGTGGTCGAGTAATCCAACTTTAGCAGCTATTTAAGCAACAATGCAGTTCAAAATTTGTTTGGACTTGACAGCAATTGAGAGCCTGTGTGTTCATGATAGAAAGCACCGTTGCTCGTTTCATACAAGCAAAAAGACAACAACAAGAGAAACAAACAAAACATGATACGATACTTTATAGGTTACTTTATACTTTATAACATACCAGCATCTGGCCACGTTTCGGACCGTGTATCCTCCTCCACCCAGAACAAGCAGCGGGATCTTGAAGCCCTTCACAAACTCCACACAATCTCTACAAACACAAGGAGTTTTACCGGCAAGATTTCAACATACCGTGTCGTTTGAGAGAAGTGCTCTTACCCATGTCCTCGTATGCTGAGATTGAAGCATCCTAACCGATCACAGCCCAGAGAATCTGCTCCACACTGCCCAACAGAGACCACAGAGATGAGCAACATACACCATCACGACTGACCGAGAGAGAGAGAGAGCGAGAGAGAGAGACAGACAGGGAGAGAGAGAGAGAGAGAGCGCGAGAGAGCAAGAGAGCGAGAGAGAGCGAGAGAGCGAGAGCTCACCTGCAGAACGATGCATGTGGGCTGATAGAAGTCCACCACCTGCTTGATGACCGGCTGGAACAGCTGTCTGTAGCCTGGGAGCATCAAAACAAACAAGGCACGTTACTTATCACGTACATGCATCTTGAGATCTTCTTTATCAAACTGATCAAAATGAAAAAAAGCTAGAACAAGCTTCTTCTAAAGAGCTCAAAAGAAGAAGTTTGCATACCCCATTGACATATTTTAAACATAACATCAACTTGATGTTTTAAAACATAATTTTAAAGTTGCATATAAATAAAGTAAATGTATGTTGATGTATGCATGTTTAGATATTTGTTTTTTTGCAGTGCATGAAACCTTTCACGCCTTGACCTTCTGTTCTGATCTTCTCAACCCTTAAATCGTGAAAGGCCAAATCAAGACGTTTTAAGGTCTTTCACAGACCTTGAATATTCACACTGCTCCCGAGCAGGTCATGTTGACAGAATATATGTCTATGGCTATTTACATAACCTCAAAGCTACTTAAACGTACAGGGCTAAAACTGCTTAACCAGCTTTCGCTAATACTCCCTCAGATATTCTTTGGTGCACCCTCAGACGTTTTTATTGTACAGTTACAGCAGGCGCTAATCTCTTCACAGACTTAATGTGGTTAAACTGATATCCATGTCTGTCAGTAACACAGTGGGTCTCACTATTACATGACACGAGTGAAACTACGCTACGTTTAACAGTATGAAGACTCATATCTTAGGATGAATGAACTCACTCTGGTCGTCTATACCGTCTCGCAGCGGCACGTTCAGACAGTAGTAGCGTCCGCTCTCAGCTCCCACCTCATACATATCACCTTCATACGAACACCACAAACACCTACTGTTAATAACATACACAACTAAGTGTGTTTTCATCAGTATTAATGACTTCTCTCAGGCGGTAGAACAACATACCAGTTCCTGGGAAAAAGTAGTTCCCATATTTGTGGAAGGATACAGTCATGACTCGGTCTGTGAGGTAAAACGCCTCCTGAACACCATCTCCGTGATGAATATCAATGTCGATGTAGAGCACGCGTGGATGATACCTAAGCAAAAATATCACAGAGAAGTTGTAGCAGTTGAAGAGTGTGTCATCAATGCTAGCATGCGGTAAATCGAGTTTGTACGATATACAATTTATGAGCCATACGGTATGAAGCAATACCGTTAATATCGATATACAGTAGTTTGATACGAGTGCATCTGAAAAAAATATCACGGAGGACACAAACTGAGCCGCTGCGGAAAACCTGCATAATACACTTTGATCTAAACATGTGACGAGCTTTATATGAAAGGCTGTAAGAACTGGTAAGATATAGTAACCTATAGTTTCAGTTTAAAGCGGCTCGGACAGAGACTTGCGCCGTTTAATGTGTTTAAGATGTGCTGTTCTCCTAAATCATAACTGATATTTCACAGGTAGCTATATTCTCCATCTGTAATGTTAGAAAGCCATGGAGATATTTCCATTTTGCTGTCAGAAGTGCACGAGCTTCTGCTTTGAGATTCTCTGATCAACTTCATTGAACAATGAAGAGAAATAGAAGCGCAATAATTCTGACTAATTCGGAAATATTTGCGGTTGGATAATAAATGTGACTTATACACTTAATCCTACAAGCAAGTGTATTTGTATGAGCACTAACTGTAATTGGGTAATCAAAATAGCCTTTTTACTTAATTACTGTGCTTTTTATTATTTAAATTTTTAACTTAGAAAATTTAACTTCTGCTTTAAAATAGGGATGGTCACAATTTTCGAATATTCGATTAGTCAATTTAATTATAGAATATCGATTAGGTTATGCGATTATTTTCTAAAGGTGTACCCACACTGGGTGTTTTGACTGATCGTTTGACTGATGTGATCGCTCTGTGCCGCGCTCGGATGCGGTTTGTTTAGCAGGCCCTGGCTTGGTTGTAAGAGCTGGGCCAGACTCGGTTCAGTTGGACTCGGGCGCTGCACACATGTAGTGTGAGCGCTAACCGCGCCAGATCACGGAACTTCTGATACGTGCAGCCTGATTGCGTGAGCAATAGACCTGTTAAGCAATATAATGTGAGAGGGCCACTTGTTACAGCATCCCAAACAACTCAAAATAATAAACCACAAAGTTAGCAAAACGATGCGCTCCCCTGCGCGGAGCGAGAGCGCTTCTCTGCCACCTTCATGTGCTATCAGAAACATCCTGCTTCCCACTTATGAAGTAGTGACGAGCTCGCTGCATTCAATTTTTTTGTTGAATTTTTTTGTTTGAATGAATAATGTAATATTCCACTGGTTGATAACCGGATTATACAGGTGTAATTTTCACTTTAACTTCATGCAATGTAACATGATTTTATTATTGTAATTTTGACTTTATTCTTAAAATATGACATGGATCTTATTTATTTGAGAAAGATAAACTGATCAAACTTGCGCTGAAACATAAAATGTTCCAATCTAATTTCAGAATTCACTTAAAGAAACGAATTAATGACCGCTTTGCTATTAAAAACCAAACGGAACTATTTTAATGGCTGCAGAAGCAGATTTATAATGGAGAGAGAGAGAGAGAGAGAGAGAGAGAGAGTGAGAGAGAGAGAGGTTTAAACAACTTTATTGAATACAATTTTCCTTCAGTATCTCATTACTAATACAAGTCCTCATTCATGACATATTTCCTTAATCTTTTAGTCAACTGTAAAACCAAATCACACTTACAACAACAGTGTTTTTTATTTTACAAATTAAGAACAAGCTGTTCTTCATAAATACAACATAAAATTTCCCCTACACACCACATTTCTCTGAAAGTTATTAAATCTCCCACCAAAACATAGTAAGCAGATTCAATTTTCAATCTATTTGCAATTAAACCCTTCAACATTTTCACTGGGTCCATACCACCAATACCTAATCGTTTATTTTCCCTAGTCTTCCAAATTGATAGTTTTGCTGTGCCTAAAACATAGTTTAAGAGACAAAAAATTGTCTTTTTTGACATTCTATAATTTACACCCCCTATAAAAACACTTTCTGAAAAAGTTTCACCAAAACATCTAAACCATTCCATCAAAACTTTAAAAAGCTCTTCCAATCGTTTACAATTCTAAAACAAATGTTCCACAGTCTCTTCTTCACCACAAAACTCACACTCTAACTGCTGGATCAAGGCGAGACACATATCTGTTTGTAGCTATTGCCCCGTTAATAAGTCTCCACTGCAGATCCCCAGACCGCTTCTCCAGCGGAAACTTATACAGGGACCTCCACTGCTCTCTCAAGGGGAAAATTGGCCCAAAGCTCCTTGTCCACTTCAACGGCTGCCGCTCCTTCAGTGCCACTTTATGAACAGTCTTAACACATAGGTTATATAAAACCTTTTTAGACATTTCATCAACTGTCCATGTCTCAAAAATTTCAGAGCCCTCTATAGGTTGGTCTTCTAACACACTGGTGTCACAAGTTGACAAAATGAGCAATTTCTGAGGTGAAATGTTGGTCTGTTCGTTCAGATCTTCTCTTTGTATAACTTCTCTATAATGTCCTGGCAGAAAAGAACGTATTTCCTCCAAAAACCGAGTAGCCAGTCGTTGAGATCGCAGTCCAGTGAAAGCCATGATCTCTTCCACAGACTTCCATCCATCTGAACTGACCAAATCTTTTAACTTTGTACAGTTTCTTCTCAGCATGTTCTCCTGTACACTCTTTGAAGACATCAGTGTACCACGAACTACCGGATTATGAAACAGTGGCTCCTCCAACACCCAGTGTTTAGGGATTTCGAAGACTCTTTTAACCTTGAAAGATTTAGCCCATGCTTTTAATACTGATTTATAAAAAGATGTGATTTCTGTCAAGTCCATCTCTTGAGTTTGTATCCAGAAAAGATGCAAATCATAGTTCAACCCTTCTGCTCTTTGCAGGATTGCACCAGCGGTTCGAGTCCATACCAAGTCTTTTCTGCACAAAAGTTTTTGGGCTGAAAGCAACCTGAAGGCTTGAATTCTGCTCTTAATGTCTATCAATCCTTGTCCTCCTTCACACGGAGGCAAATAAAGTTGTGCAGCACGAATCCAGTGCTTTCCATCCCAGAAGAAATCGACTAGTTTATTTTGTATAGAGATCACCAACTCTTCTGGTGGTTCAACCACCATTAACTTATGCCAAGTGGACGCAACCAAATTATTAATGACCAAAACTCTCCCCTTGTAAGACATTTGTGGTAATAGCCATAGCCATCTAGATAATTGGGCCACCACCTTCTCCAGCAGTCCCTCCCAATTTTTACCCTCAAACCTAGAAGAACCCAAAAAAACACCAAAGCTTTAAAACCTTCTCTCCCCCACTTTAACCCGCCCGGTAAATCTGGAAGCCTTTGATTTATCCATTGATCCTACTGCATATCCTTCACACTTACTCCAATTTACTTTTGCAGTAGATGCGCTTTCATATACCTCTATACTCTTTGTAAGATTGATGACATCTTCTTGTCCATTTATAAAAACCGTTACATCGTCAGCATAAGCAGATAATACAATGTTATTACAATTAGAATCATTTGGTATTGAAAAACCTTTAAGATCTCTTCTAATTCTTCTCAATAGTGGTTCAATGGCAATGCTATATAATTGTCCAGAGAGTGGGCATCCTTGCCTAATTCCTCTTTTTACAGGGACTGATGCACTCAACCCTCCTCCCACCTTCACCAGTACAGAAACATCCCGATATAACAGTTTTACCCAAGAAATAAACCTTTCACCAAAACCAAAAGAACTCAAAGCACTAAAAAGATATCCATGGTCAACCCTATCAAAGGCTTTTTCTTGGTCTATTGATAAAAACCCCATTTTTATGTTTTCTTTAAAACTCAAATCCACAGCATCTCTTAGAAGGAAAAGATTATCCACGATAGACCGTTCAGGTACACAATATGTCTGGTCACTATGAATAATTGTGTCCAGATATTGTTTCAACCTATTCGCTAAACATTTATCAGTACATAGAAGTAAAACCGGTCTCCAGTTCTTCAAAAGTCCCAAGTCCCCTTTTTTAGGTAACAAGGACAATACTGCTCTTCGGCAGCTACTTGGAAGAAAGCCATTTTCAAAACACTCTTTTACTACTTCATAGAAATCTTGTCCCAAAACATTCCAGAAATAATGATAAAAGTCTGTGGTTATTCCATCAATACCAGGCGAACGTCCCGATGAAAGTTGTTTAACTGCATCTGTGAGCTCTTGTAAAGAAATGTCACTGTCCAACGTTTCTCTCTGTTTTGGCTGCAACTTAGGAAGATCTTGACAAATGTCCGCAACACTCTCATCATCGCATTGTTCAGCATTGAAAAGACCAGAATAAAATTCAACATCAAGTTTTCTCATTTCATTTGGATTGTGCGTAATTTTCCCATCTGGACGTCTTAAATGAAGCATTGGATTATGCTGCACTACATTTCTCTCTAGTTTGAAAAAGTAAGCACTGGGAGCATCCATATCCTTAACAGAACAAAACCGTGACCTTATAAAAGCATTTTTAACTTGCTCTTGTAAAAGATGTTTCAATTCTAGCTTTTTCTTGCTAAATTCATTGCTTTTGTTAATCCCTTCTTCATTTTCCAACATCATCTTTTCCATCTCTCCTATTTCACATTGCAATTTTTGCACAGTATCTCTAATTTTAAGTGATACTTGAGACTCATAACTTTGACAGAACATTTTTATATGCACCTTTCCAACCTCTCACCATTGACTTTTAGTTTCATAATTATTTTTTTGCAACCTCCAATTTTCCCAAAGATGAGTAAAGCTCTCACAAAATAACTTATTATATAATAATTTTTTATTAAAATGCCAATAATGCTGCGATCTAAAAGTTGTTTTTTTGTTTATATCTATAGTTATCATTTGATGGTCTGAAAAACCACTAGGAATAATACCAGCATCCATCACTCTATTATTAAAGGACTTACTCATATAAAACCTATCTAATCTAGCCCCCTTAACTTCATTATTACTTACTTTAACCCAAGTATACTGTTTTATCCCTTCGTTCCGATTTCTCCAGACATCAGTTAAGTCATGTTCTTGAATCAATTTAGAGAGCACTACACCTGATTGAAAATGAGGTTCTTCGCTGTTCCTATCAACATTAAAATGCTCAGTGCAATTCCAGTCCCCAGCCATAACTATGCAAACATTTTTATCATATTGTGAAATATGACTCTTTATTTTTAAAAATAGCTCAATTCGTTCCGACCCAACATTTGGTGCATAGACATTAATAAATAAAAATAGTATTCTTTCAATTTCTGCATGGACACATAACACCCTTCCAGCTACTACTTCCTCAATTTTGAAATGTTCAATATTTAATATTTTTGAAAACAGAACAGTAACTCCAGCACTTGTACTAGAACCATGACTGAGAGCATATTTTCCTTCCCACCATAAGCCCCACTCTATCTCATTAGACTTATCAGAATGAGTCTCTTGTAACATAACAATATCAATTTTCCTAATTTTCATAAATTCTGATAGTATAGCTCTTCTATTTTTATCTCTCACTCCATTTATATTAAAAGAGCCTATTCTTGTATGCCCCATATTAACAAAAGAAGAAAAGACAGCAAAGAGCAGAAAAAGAACGACATAGGACAGAAAAAACACCCAGTGCAAATTCATTTTCCTATTTTTTTGAAAACGAACCTTTACGTTTTCTTAGTTTTGTAAGCAGTTTCCTCAATCTAAATCTCTTTTTTCATTCAATTCATCCAACCCAACAGTACGCTGCAATACAACCACAGATTTCACAAATTTCTCAGTATCTGAAAAAAAGTCTCTAATTTCTACTACTCTTCCAAATGACTCATCCAAAAAATCATTTATCTCTTGTAGAGAATAAAGGTTACTATCTTCCGTTTGAGAGTCAGATACTACATGATCAACGTTATCCTCCTCATTCGTGTTCACTTGAACTTTTTGAGGACAATCAGTTCGCTTATGTCCGATGTCCCCGCATTCAAAGCATTTAAATCCAGCGGTAGAAGCATAAATCATAAACGACTTACCTTCATCCATAACCCGGAATGATATATCCAGCGTAGGCTCTTTTAAAAACATGAACATCACATGTTTCAATTCCGAATTTTTACATCCCAGTGATATGACTTTTAACGGGCTCGCGATCCTTCCGAACCTAATGAGTTCTCTCTCAATTACTTCATCGGGGATGAACGGCGGCACATTCGAAATGATTACTTTAGACGTTAACGTAGCTAACGGAAGGATTGGACAAAAACCTCCATCAATCACAACGCCACTCTCAATAAGTTGCGCAACAAGTTGTTCCTCTTTAAGAAAAATTAAGAAAGTAGAAAGTAAAGAAAAATAAACCCTCCACTACTCTCCTACATATATATATATATATATATATGAGAGAGAGAAGAGAGAAGAGAGAGGAGAGAGGAGAGAGAGAGAGAGAGAGAGACAACTGACACAGACAAGAGAAGAACTGCAAATTTTAGAGCAGACTCTTCCTCCTACAACCACAGCCATCAACCCCAGCAGTGCTCCTCCCCCTGACTCCTATAGCCAAACAACGCCCCAGATCGTACTCCTAATGGACTCGAATGGCACATTTGTGGATGAAAAGAAACTGTTCCCGAGAAGAAACGTCATGAAAATATGGTGCCCAAACACACAGAAGGCCCTGGAGCTCTTGTGTGAAGAACAGCTGGGTTCCCCCAGCCATATTATCATCCACACCGGCACCAACGACATGAGAGCTAAACGCCGGTACAGGGAGAGAATTGAGTCACATTTCCAGCTCAATGACTCCCGACGCATGTGGCAGGGACTGAAGACCATCTGTTCCTCTGGAAATAACTCTTCCGCGGAGGTGAGAGCAGATCCGTTGCTGGCCGAGGAGCTAAACACTTTCTACGGTCGCTTTGAATGTAACGTTAATGGCGGCGCGATCCTGCCGATCAGCACGCCAGGAAGCAGCAGACAGAGCAGCGATGTTTGTGCGATCACCTTTTCAGAGGATGAAGTTCGGAGGGAACTAAAGAGAGTGAACGTAAGGAAAGCAGCAGGACCTGATGGGATTACTGGCCGCGTTCTGAGGTCCTGTGCTGATCAGCTTGCTGGTTTGTTTACTTCCATCTTTAATGAGTCACTTGCTACCTCTGTTGTTCCCACCTCCTTTAAAAAATCTGTCATCATCCCTGTGCCTAAGAACAGTAAACCCTCTTGCCTGAATGACTACCGTCCAGTTGCCCTCACATCGACAGTCATGAAGGTTTTGAGAGACTCTTAAAGAAACACATTTGCTCCTCCATCCCTGCTACCTTGGACCCTCTTCAGTTTGCCTATCGGCCAAATAGGTCTACTGATGATGCCATCTCCCAGGTACTGCACTCCTCCCTCACTCACATCGACAGCAAGAATGGCAACTATGTCAGGCTGCTATTCATCGACTATAGCTCAGCTTTCAACACTATAGTCCCCACCAAGCTTGCTGTCAAACTATCAGACCTCGGCCTAAACACTTCACTCTGTGACTGGATCCAAGATTTCCTCACCGCCAGACCACAAGTGGTGAAAGTCGGCCAGTTCACCTCCAACTCCATCACCCTGAATGTAGGAGCCCCACAGGGCTGTGTCCTGAGCCCCCTGCTATACTCTCTCTACACCCACGACTGCGTGTCCTCACACAGCTCCACTTCTATTGTTAAATTTGCTGACGATACTGTGGTTCTGGGCCTCGTTTCCAACAATGATGAGGCCGCATACCTGGATGAGGTGGAGAGACTTACATCATGGTGCCAGGACAACTGTCTCTCTCTGAACGTGAGCAAAACCAAAGAGCTGATTGTAGACTTCAGGAAGAGACAGCTGCAGCCCTACACTCCTCTTATGATCAGCGGGACCCCTGTGGAGAGGGTGAGCAGCTTCAAGTACCTCGGTGTAAACATCTCCGAGGACCTGACATGGACTGCACACATCCAAACACAGGTCAAGAAAGCCAGGCAAAGGCTGTACCATCTGCGACAGCTGAGAAAATTCAGGGTCTCACCAGCTATCCTGAAAACTTTCTATTCAGGGGCCATAGAAAGTGTACTGACTCAGTGCATCTCAGTGTGGTATAATAATGCCACAAACCAGGACTGCAAAGCTCTGCAGAGAGTCGTGCGCTTAGCTGAGCGCATCTCAGGGTCTACTCTCCCCTCTCTGCAGGACATCTACCTCAAACGCTGCAAAAGCAGAACTGCAAAAATCATCAAGGACTCGAATCACCCCGGTAACCATCTTTTCATTTTACTGCCATCTGGCAGGCGCTACAGGAGCATGTTGGCTAAAACTGAAAGACTGCGGAGGAGTTTCTTCCCCCAGGCCATCAGGCTCCTGAACTCAGTCTCATAACAGCATAACATCCACAGGACTCAATTTAATAAACTGTAATCACAACCATTATTCCCCATCATCCACACTGCTGCTATGTGTACATCCCCGGTACAACCTATTTGCACATTCTCATGCACTGCACACTTTATCTCATTGCACATCTTACCCCTTATTTATTTCATTATTGTTTCGTACTTCATTCTCACCATATTTGTATATATATATATATATACTCTCTCGTGTTTTTGTTTCATAGTTTATTGCTTTTATGTTATTTTTATTTTATTATCATGTTTATTTTTCTTTCTTTCTTGCACTTTCCATTGAGCGGACCTGTCCTGACTAACATTTCACTACCTATTATACCCTGTATGATTGTGTATGTGACAAATAATAAAGAACCTTGAACCTTGAGCCCAACAAGAGAGAGTAGCTACAGCTCTCATTAATGTAGCAGAGAAAGCATCCTCCAACTTCCCCAACTCCAAAATCATCCTCTCCACCTTGCTGTTGCGCTCTGATTTCCACCCAGGCACCATCAGGCATATAAACGCAAGAGTGTCTAGAGACTGTGCCCTAAAGCCCAATGTTTACCTGGCTCAACACCCCACCCTGAATCTCAACAGCCTTTACGACCATGTCCATCTCCACAGAAGGGCAGTTCCCATCTTTGCCAAGACCCTAAAGGACATCGCACTGAGCCGCAGCTCCAGCGCACTGCAGCGACCCCGTGGACACCCCGTAGAGTCACTACAACGACACCCTTTAAATCACCGCCACCTCCACCGAAGGAACCCCACGACAGGCTCTATGCATCTAGCTGGAACACACCGCATCAGCAGGCCTGCAGCTCCTTCACCCCATCATCCACATGAACATCAGCAGGAGCAGCACCCAGACAGCCAGAGCTACGCCGAAGCAGCCAGCAGATCACTGGTAAACCCCAGTACCAGCCAGCCGAGTCCATCTCAATCCAGAGACCTCAGAAACATCCAGCACATGCTGACTCTGCTGTGCTCTCACCTAATGGGTTAGTGACTTGGGCAAAAAAAATAAAAAAAATAAGGATGACAAATGTATGTGTATATATGTATCGATACATGCGTATTTACACTTAGCCCATATGTATGTGTGTGTGTGTTTTATTTAAATATTTATAAAGAAAAAAGAACCTCTTAGATATGTATTAAAAAAAAAAAAAAAAAAAAAAACATATATATGGATATATTCTCAGATATGTATCATACTCTCTAAAATATTCTACTTGATCTATCGGTTCAGCATACTGATGTTTGTCTTGTTTTTGAAATAACAAAGGTGATTAATGAACTCATATTCCTTAAAAATCTCATGTTGGAATGTTCAAGAACTTAGGTCCTCCATTTTTGGTGTTAAGAGCCAACATTCAGATTTCAAAAAAGACATTCTGAATTCTGACATTATAATACTACAAGAAACATGGAACATAAGAGATTTGTCCACTGGCTGCCCAATTGGGTTTAGAGAAATCATTTTACCATCAACCAAACTGAGAGGGGTGATAAAGGGCAGAGACTCAGGGGGAATGCTGATATGGTACAGAACAGAACTCATAGACTCAATCAAAACTATACAAATCGGAGAATCGTACATTTGGCTAAAAATCCAAAAAGATATTGTGTCCACGGACCGTCACATATTCTTGTGTGCCACATACTTACCCCCGGCTGAATCTCCCTATTACAATGAAGACACCTTTTCTATCCTGCAAGATGAGATCTGCCATTTCCAGACAAAAGGAAATGTTTTAATATGTGGCGACTTAAATGCCAGAACTGGAAATGAACCCGTCTTTGTCAACACACAAGGAGACAAATATATTACAAACACCTGCCCCTCTCTGCCCTCATATCACCTCAGAAATAATTATGACAACTTCACAAACAAAAGTGGGAAAAGCCTACTACAGCTCTGTCAGTCACTGGGCCTGTATATAGTGAACGGTCGCATACGAGGAGACTCTTTTGGCTGTTATACCTTTAATTCTTTTCTTGGTAACAGTACTGTAGATTATTTCATCACAGACATTGATCAAGTGCATCTCAGAGCATTCACAGTCAGTCCTCAAACACCTCTGTCAGACCACTGTAACATTACACTCTACCTAAAACCAGCTCAAAACAAGAGAGTGTGCAGACAGCCCTCTCATTTACTAAACCTACAGCAATCCTACAGATGGACTAAACACAGCAAAGAAAACTATCAAAGTGCAATAGAAAGTCAAACTATCAAACTATTATTGGACAAATTTATAATTAACACATATCCACAAAATAAAGTAGGCATAAATCTGGCACTAAAGGACATTACAGATATATTCCACCAATCAGCATCCATGTGCAATCTGAAAAAATCATCAAAAAGAAAACCAAAAAATACCATTGAAAAGTGGTTTGACGATGAGTGTAAAAGAATAAGAACGGCAGTACGTAATCTATCAAATAAAAAACACAGAGATCCTGACAACCAAGACCTCCGCCTTCAATATCACGAAGCTCTTAAAGTGTACAAACAAACTCTAAAAGCAAAAAAGAAGAGCATACAGAACAATTATTTCAAACAATGGAGGAATCAATAAATACCAATAACTTTTGGAACAATTGGAACACTCTCTACAGACCACAAAGGGAAGAATTGGCCATTCAAAATGAAAACATATGGAGGACACACTTTGAAAATCTGTACAAAACAATTGAAACAAACCCTGCTCAAAATGAAATAAAAACCAAATTAGAAATCCTGAAAGAAAAAATTAAAGATAATCAGAATCCCCTGGATTTCCAAATCACAGTAAATGAGCTAACAGACAGACTACATGCACTGAAACCCAACAAGGCATGTGGCATTGATGGAATATTAAATGAAATGATCAAATACACAAATGACAAATTCAGAACTGCAATAACCAAATTATTCAATATTGTTTTGAGTGTGGGATATTTTCCAGACACCTGGAATCAAGGCCTAATTACACCCATCTTTAAACAAGGAGACAAGTTTGAGCCAAGCAATTACAGAGGCATATGTGTCAATAGCAACCTGGGGAAAATATTCTGTTCGGTTATTAACATACGATTACAAAACTTTCTTAAAACCCACAAAATCTTGGAGAAAAGTCAAATTGGATTTCTGCCCAAACACAGAACATCTGACCACATTTATACCCTCCACACTATCATTGATAAACATGTACACCAAAACAAAACCAAAATCTTTGCTTGCTTTATTGACTTTGAAAAAGCTTTTGATTCAATCTGGCATGAAGGACTCTTTCTAAAACTACTGGAAAGCGGGATTGGAGGGAAAACTTCCGATTTAATCAGTACCATGTATAAAAACAATACATGTGCTGTAAAAATAGGGAACAAACGGACAGAATTTTTCTCTCAACGACGAGGAGTTAGACAAGGTTGCCCATTGAGCCCCACTCTGTTTAACATTTATATCAATGAATTAGCCAAAGAATTAAACAATTCGACTACAATACCCAACCCTAGCTGAATCAGAAATCAAATGTCTCCTCTTTGCAGATGATTTAGTCATTCTGTCAAAAACAAAAGAGGGACTACAACAGCTCCTCGACATCACAGAGACATTCAGTCAAACATGGGCTCTTAAAATGAATCTAACAAAAACAAAAATAATGATTTTTCAAAAGAGACCCAGGTGTAAGGAAAATAAGCACACTTTCAGAGCAGGAGAGCAGGTCCTTCAACACACCCATGAATACACCTATCTGGGACTAAAAATCAGCTCAACGGGAAACTTCAACCTGGCTGTGAATGCACTGAAAGCAAAGGCCCTTAGAGTCGTCTACATGATCAAAAATACAATTCGGTACCAAATTCCAATTCGAACATGGCTAAAAATCCTAAAAGCAATAATCGAACCAATTGCCCTATATGGCAGTGAGATATGGGGACCTCTAAAAACCCAAGATTTCTCCAAATGGGAAAAAGAAGAAATTGAAATTATGCACACCCAAATTTGTAAAAACATCTTAAAAGTTAACAGAGCGACCCCAAACAACTCGTGCAGAGCTGAATTAGGACAATACCCACTATTAATTAATATTCAAAAGAGAGCTATTAAATTCCACCAGCACCTGAAATGCAGCGATCCGAGCTCTTACCAGGCTGAAGCCCTGCAGTGGCAGGAGCAGAACCTGCAGAAGAGCGCACTTTTACAGCTGGTACTCAAACTACACCCAAACCAGCACATCACAATCCGGCCCAAACAAATCACACAGCTACAAAAACAACACTACATCGCCTATTGGAAAGATGCCACTAAAATTCAAAAGAAGATGGAGCTGTATTTACAGCTGAAAAGAGATTACAAACCAGCAGAATACCTGAGCTGTGTGAAAGATCACAAATTAAGAAAGACACTGACGAAGTACAGACTGAGTGATCACTGTCTGGTTATAGAGAGAGGACGGCACAGACAAAGATGGCAGCCACGAGAACAGAGACTGTGTTTACTGTGCTCGCAGAAAGAGCTGGAAACAGAGGAACATTTCCTACTGCACTGTGATTACTATCACCACATCAGAGCTGCATATTTACCCAAATTCAAGCTAATTCAACCACATTTTATGGCATTGCCAAATGCAGACAAATTAAGTCACATTTTAGGGGAAAATTCCAAAACGATCGCAACAGCAGCAAGATATGTGTCAGCCTGTCACAAACTAAGACTGTCAGCCAGTGGACAAACCTGAAGCGCCATCATTTCTTTCATGTTCTACAAAGTTTATGTATATATACATATGTTTTTATTTAGAGAGAGCGAGAGCGAGAGCGAGAGAGAGAGAGAGAGAGAGAGAGAGAGAAAAGCTCTGGTCGGACTCAGGCGGAGAATTCTGATAAACTGCAGGGATCTATATTCATTCCCTAGTTCAATTAAAAGTTCCCCGGACTAATTGTGAACAGATTGCACTCCCGCATGTGAACATGTTCATTTAATATATGAAATAAGTTATTGTTATAAAGACAGACGTTACAATAATGTGAACATAAGCGCCGTCATTCAGGCTGTTCACAAGAGGGGTCTGCTTCCCGAGCCCGCGGGTCCCGAAATGCTTTCGGGTCGCGTTAATATTTAATGGATAACTTCGGGCTCGGGTTTGTAGCTAAACCAAAACTATATACAGGCTACCCTGCTTTCATAGACGCACGCGCACACACATTATTGCACAGATATCAGAGATCGCGCAGCGCACAAACAGCACGGGAACTTTTTCTTTGTAAAATAGCTTCGATAGGCTACTGCAGGGGTTCTCAAAGTTTACATTCAAAGGTCCGAATCGGAATTATCATCAAAGTCAAAAGGTCCGAAATAATTGTTATTACAAAACTTGTTTTTATAAACATGCTTATTACTTTATATAACAATTCAACTTGATATATGCTTAATTATCATATTTATGACATCATCAGGTGTACTTGTGTTTACAAAATGTACCATAGTTTTATAAAAAAAAAAAAAAAAAAAAACATTTGGTTACTATTAAACCATGATAATCACAAATTAACCATGGTCTTGCTACACTAACCATAGTTTAACCATTGTATTTGTAGTAAAACTGGTTTTATAAATTGTAATCAATATGCAAAAGAAAAAATACAATTTTTACTACACTTTTATTATAATAAAACCATGGTTATTTTTCATAAGAGTTACTCAACAGTACTGCATTTTTATACTAAATGCCCAATAAAGCAGTTCTCATTTAGGTCTACATATTTAATGTTTCTGAAATAGTAATTCAATGTAACCTGCAGTCACTTCAACTGAATTGCCAAAATCTTTAATTATAATTTTTTTTTTAATATATATTTAATGGAGCACAAACGTGCACTATGTGCATATTTCAACCCTTTACAGACGAACTACTCTCGTGTTCATATGTCAGACAGTCAACAGTGAGTCAACAGTTTTAGGAAACGCTGTTTTGTACTCGTTCATTCAGAAGTCTGCTGCGGTTCGTTTCTTTGAATGCGCTGCTAACTCTGCCGGTGGAGAAAAACTGCGTCGGGAAGGCGAAACCTCGCGCTCGCGGGGCGAAACCGGTGACATTATTCTACTGAATGAAATCTAAGGTTTATCCAAAATGTCGCTAGTTGCTATGTCTTACAAAAGAGTCTGTAATCACTGCGACACTGGTTCATGCGCCCGTGTGTGTGTGTGTGTGTGTGTGTGCCACTTCAGGCTGTTCAAAATATGTTTTAGTGCGTAATGTTTTAAGAATGATATTCTGTTTAGCGTAGCCTAATGTTTAATATTTAAGTAATATTTAAGCCTAATATTCATTAATTAATTAATCAAACGGTTAAGTTTTTTTTATGAATGTTCATGCTCATTTTTAAAATAGAAATGTCCTAACCGTATGAGCAGTTGATAATCGACTGACTGTTCTGTTAATAAATGCCTCATTCGGTTATGTTATATTAATACGTTTCAGCAATTATGACCATTAATTGGCTCAGGTTAATATAGACTATTCTCTAATTAATTAAACTGTTATCTTACTGATTAAAAGCCTGAATAGTTTCTCTCCTTCTCTCTCTCTCTGTATGTGCGTGTGTGTGTACATGTGCGGGAGGGGTGCGATTTTCGAATAGTAATCGAATAATACCCAGCGATTATCGAATATTACTTTTGCTTAAAATGCCCATCCCTACTTTAAAAGCATTGTTTTTAGATGGCAAGGTTACAATTTTAACCCTTTTTTGCACATATGCCTATGGTTACATTCACATTGTTTAATCCATATACAAAATACCGAGATATATACCACAAATAAGCAAAAAAAAATACAGAGATATATACCGCAAATCAGCCAAAAAATACTGAGATATATACCGCAAATCAGCCCAAAAAATACAGAGATATATACCGCAAATCAGTCAAAAAATACAGAGATATATACCGCAAAACAGCCAAAAAAATATCAAGATATATATACCGCAAATCAGCCCAAAAATACCAAGATATATACCGCAAATCAGCCAAAAAATGCAGAGATAAATATCACAAATCAGCCAAAAAATACAGAGATAAATACCGCAAATCAGCCAAAAAATATCAAGATATATACCGCAAATCAGCCAAAAAATATCAAGATATATACCGCAAATCAGCCAAAAAAATATCAAGATATATGCCACAAATCAGCCACAAAATACGGAGATATATATACCGCAAATCAGTCAAATACAGAAATATATACCGCAAATCAGCCCAAAAAATATCAATATATCGCAAATCAGCCAAAATAAACGAGATATATACCACAAGTCAGCCAAGAAATACCAAGATATATGCCACAAATCAGCCCAAAAAAAATCAAGATATATACCGCAAATCAGCCAAAAAATACAGAGATATATACTAGGGGTCGACCGATTATCGGCGCCGATATTGAGAATTTTTACGATTATCGATATCGGCCATTTTCAATACAGATTTGGCGATAATTTTTTTTTATGCAAACAAATATACTATTTACAGGTGACATTATTTATTGGTGAATACAGGTGAAATTATTTAATGTTTAAATGCACTATTTGGCTCGATGCAGCCTGTCTGAGTTCAACACTCTGTGACCTAGAGCAATCTCCGCCCACCGCTCATCTGATATGTAGAGAGTCACGAGTCCGACCAATCAACGCGGAAAACTGAAGGCAGTCTCACACCGAAAGCACTTGCTATCTGGAGCTGCCTCAGTGATCACGCGTCAGTTGTCTCTCAAAGGTAAGGCAGCAGACGTTGCAATAAATCAAAAATTCACTATGATGTCCGCGATGCGGAAAATGCGGGCGGAATCGCGGAATGCAGTCATATAATGGAGTTTATCGTATAACGCGGAACGTCATGGAATTTGTCGAAGTTTGGATGAATTAATCAAAAGTACACTTAAATCGACTCGCGCTATGGACTAGTATCTATAAATATTAAGCCGCAAAAACACTATTTAAATATGAATCCTGCATGTTCTGCATCTCTGTTAATGAATGACACAGACGTGCGGTTTCATTTACTGCACACATACATACTCGAGCGTGTGATGCTTCCGGTGATATTAACATCTGCCGTCTCACTAAATGAGGACATAAATACATGAACAACATCCCCAGAACTGCTCGGAGAGTCACTTCATGAGCATTTGACCGTTTCATTTGAGTAAAACGATCGTCATATCATATATACATAGGTTACAGAAACTTAAAAGGTCCTCATGGCAACCTGTCAAAATATAAGTTCGGTTTAGCCGAATATATTACTGTATACCTAATACAACTACAACAATTACAATTTTTGTTGAGAATAATCACACAATACGCTAAATACGTTTACTTTAAGTTTTATAAAATGTTTACAGAATGCTTCTGGGTGATCCCTGAACTTATGTTATTATTAATATTACTGTTTATTTAATGTTGTTGTTATTAACAGTTTTCAGAATTAAAGACATGTTTAAAAGCATTTAAAGAACTTTTTTGTCAGAGCTCTTGTTATTATTCATTTTGGCATTCATTTTCATTTTTACACCAGACACATATATCGGTTCAAAATATCGGTTATCGGTCTACTTGATCTGTAATAATCGGTATCGGCATCGGCCCTGAAAAACACATATCGGTCGACCCCTAATATATACCGCAAATCAGCCCAAAAATACAGATATATACCGCAAATCAGCCAAAAATACCGAGATATATACCACAAATCAGCCAAAAATACCGAGATGTATGCCACAAATCAGCCAAAAATATAGAGATATATACCGCAAATCAGCCAAAAAATAACGAGATACATACCGCAAATCTGCCAAAAATACAGATATATACCTCAAATCAGCCAAAAATACCGAGATATATACCGCAAATCAGCCAAAAATACCGAGATATATACCACAAATCAGCCAAAAATACCGAGATGTATGCCACAAATCAGCCAAAAATACAGAGATATATACCGCAAATCAGCCAAAAAATAACGAGATACATACCGCAAATCTGCCAAAAATACAGATATATAACGCAAATCAGCCAAAAATACCGAGATATATACCGTAAATCAGCCAAAAATACAGAGATATACCGCAAATCAGCCAAAAATACAGATATATATACCGCAAATCAGTCAAAAATACCGAGATGTATACCACAAATCAGCCAAAAAATATCAACATATATACCACAAATCAGCCAAAAATACGAATACCAAAAATCAGCCAAAAATACAGAGATATACCACAAATCAGCCAAAAAATACTGAGACATATACCGCAAATCAGCCCAAAAATACAGAGATATATACCGCAAATCAGTCAAAAAATACAGATATATACCACAAATCAGCCAAAAAATATCAAGATATATACCACAAATCAGCCCAAAATACCGAGATATATACGAATACCAAAAATCAGCCAAAAATACTGAGATATACCACAAATCAGCCAAAAATACTGAGATATACCACAAATCAGCCAAAAAATACTGAGATATATACCGCAAATCAGTCAAAAAATACAGAGATATATACCGCAAATCAGCCCCCCCAAAAAATCAAGATATATACCGCAAATCAGCCAAAAAACTGCGATATATATACCACAAATCAGCCTAAAAATACTGAGATATATACCGCAAATCAGCCAAAAAAAATCAAGATATATACCGCAAATCAGCCAAAAAATATTAAGATCTATACCGCAAATCAGCCAAAAATACAGAGATATATACGAATACCAAAAATCAGCCAAAAATACAGAGATATACCACAAATCAGCCAAAAAATACTGAGATATATACCGCAAATCAGCCCAAAAATACAGAGATATATACCGCAAATCAGTCAAAAAATACAGAGATATATACCGCAAATCAGCCAAAAAAATATCAAGATATATACCACAAATCAGCCAAAAAATACCAAGACATATACCGCAAATCAGCCCAAAAATACAGAGATATATACCCCAAATCAGCCAAAAAAATACTAATATATATACCACAAATCAGCCAAAAAATACTGAGATAAATACCACAAGTCAGCCAAGATATATACCACAAATCAGCCAAAAAATACTGAGATATATACCGCAAATCAGCCAAAAAATACCAAGATATATACTACAAATCAGCCAAAAAATACCAAGATATATACTGCAAATCAGCCAAAAATGCAGATATATATACCGCAAAACAGCCAAAAAATACAGAGATATGAATTTTTGCTCAGAGCTAGCATCACCAAGCAGAATTGCAAAAATAAAATCACTGTTGTCGAAGTTTGCCAAAAACATGCCCCCGAACTCATGCCATTGGTCGAGGCAATGTTATTCGTTGACCCTATTCTCTATAAAACAAACCACTAGCAGCTCCATTTGATACCCAAAGAAATGCAGTAATTACCTTTTAATTGAGAGTATTTGTATTCATTTTCCACACCCACAATACTACATAATTCCAAAATGAATATGGTAGATTTCCCATCTACATTCATAAATGTTATTATATATTCCTAATTATGCATTTTATAAAAGAGTGATGTCATTTCCTGTTCATCTCTCACTTACTTCAAAAGTTCAAGAATGCTGATGACAATATCATTCACGTAGCAAAATCCAGACGCCTGAAAATAGGAAAAAAAATGTGCTTGATGTTGTTTTTCTGTATATTTATATTAATCTGAGAATATGAATGCTTACCTCAAACTTTTTGGCATGATGTAAACCTCCAGCCCAGTTTATGGCAATGTCACAAATCTATGCAATGAGTTCAAAACTTTTTTTTATTTACACATCTTTAAAGTTAAAACTGCGTTAAATTTCACATGCATTATTTTCAGGAAGCAAAATGTATTTTCATGTTCATAACTGTATGCTTTATGATCTCCAGCATCTGACCTTGTGATTTAACTGAGTCGCTCCTTGCAAAGACGCGCCCGTGTATCTCGAACAAAACTCAAACAGACCTGGAAAGACAGGACTGGGAACACACAAAATGTTGTTTAATTAAACATTTAAAAGCAGAACTATACATCAAAACCAATAAGATTACATCACTTTAAATCTCGAGCCAATGTTTTAAAGAAGACAACAAAGATGATTCAGATAAATGCAAGGACACTGACCAGTCGTCTCCTACGTTGAAGGCGTTGAGGCTCTTGGTGAAGCCCTGCATGTTGTTCGGACTGACCTTCTGCAGAAAGTCGATGTAGTCCTCCGAGTGGAAGCGGCACATGTCGTGCTGAGACGCCTTGTACGGCTTGAACACCTGCACAGAGAGCTCTGCTCATCAGCACCTGGAGTCAGTGAAGTGACTGGACTAAACAGACTCATCATACCATCATCTTCTTGTACAGGCCATAATGCAGCACAAGACTGTGTGTGAGAGACAGCCGGTGAGGCTTCATCGGGTGCCCGGCACCTGCAGGACATATCAAATCACATAACTGTTCGGTCCCTGAATATCACACTGACACCTGATGATGCTGCCTAGCTGTGGAGGTCTATTAGTCTCTTTCATAAAGACCCTGGAGCACAAACACAGTCTTAAGAGTTAATTTTATGAAACTGAAATGTATACATCATCAGAAAGCTGAATAGATAATATTTCCATTGATGTATGGTTTGGACAATATCTGAAAATCTGGAATCTGAGGGTGCAAAAAAATCTAAATATTGATAAAATCATCTTTAAAGTTGTTCAAATTAAAGTCTTAGTAATGCATATTATTAATCAAATATTAAGTTTTGATATATCTACGGTAGAAAATGTACTAAATATCTCCATGGAGCATGATCTTAATATCCTAATGATTTTTGGCATAACAGAAAAAGTGATCATTTTGACCCATATCGAGTATTATTGTATATTGCTACAAATATAGCTATGCTGCTTATGACTGCTTTTGTGCTCCAGGGACACATATATATTCAATTGTCTACTAGACACACAACAGTATACTATGTACTAAGCGTTGCACATCTTAACTTTAAAGTATACAGACACCCAAGGCTACATATAACGTTGGATTTTAATAATAATAACATGTGGAATCTCTCTAATAGCAGAAAAATGAACCCAAACAACATTTTTATTTTAAAAATTAAATTTCTGTAAATGTTGACACATTTGAAGTGAAATCGACAGATGAGTCTGTCTCAGCAGCCGGCCATTTCTCGACTGGTCGCACATATTTGTTTATGAAAATATCACATATGTGCCGTCCTGAAGCTACAGTATGTGGTTTAGAATGTAAACACTGATTAGCCGCGTATGCTAACACACACAGCTCACTCATACCGTAGTGAAAGTTCCCCACGTCTGGGTCGTAGAAGTACGCCGTTCGGTTCATCATTTTGTCGCAGAGTCTGACTAAAAAGGGTTATTTCTAACACGATGAGAGAAAAATGTTTTCATTGATTTACTCTCTGCATCGCACTGTTTCAAGCTTCACTACAGAACCGGAAGCATCTTTCCTCTTCTTCTTCGCCACCGCCGCTGCTGCTGCTGCTGTGGAGAGATTGCGCTGCATAGCGCCACCTGACGACAAACAATTTATTAATTTATTAAACCAGGAGCTAAGGGTTTGACACGGTTAGTGCTGTGTGAGAGACCAAACCAACAAAAAACACAAATATATATTTAATTTAGTAACTAGTCCTGGAAGAACATCAGGAAACTCTGATTAAAACAGCAGCGTTCTGTGCAGAACCTGCAAGAGGTTTTGTCTGAAAAGCTTTTAATTATTCTTTGTGTGGTTCAAAATGTATGTTGTATACATGTCTTCTTCTTCTGTGATCTCTGAACTGAATTAATCTAACTGATATTTTTATAGCACTTGTACTCTTATGGCCTGATTAACCGAACTCCATAAACAAAACAAGCCCTACAAATGGATAAAATAACACATTATGCAGACCCTTCATATTCATTGCTATTAGATTATTTATTAATTGAGCTCTTCAATTAAGGGAATCTTTTTTAATTAATTGGTTTAAATGACTCAATGTTTCGAATAGCTTTGTTTCTCCCAACCAATTGGCCAGCGTTTAAAATTTTATTGGGAGTTTTGTGTGTGGATGCCTCCTGCGGAAAAGAGAAGCCGGAGGGGGAGGCGGCCGTGCGAACGGGGGAGGCTGAGCCAGGACCCGCTGAAGCGGCACCAGGGGAACGGAACGCGGTCGAGAGGCTAATCCTCATGGAGCGTGATGATTTTCCCCTGGAGCAGTCTCAGGATGAGTCACTGAGAAACGCGTTTGATCAGGTCCGTTCCATTGACGGCCAGCCTCTCCAGTCCGCACGGCCCCCTTCATATCCCTATTTTGCTATTTTAAAAGATAAGTTGTATCGAGTGACGCAGGACGCTCAGTCAAAACAAGATACAACCAAGTTGTTGGTACCAAAAAGCCGTCGGGAAATGCTTTTCCAGGCGGCTCATTGTAACCCTATGGCAGGGCATCTGGGTCAGTCAGCGACATTGAACCCTTTAATGACCCGTTTTTTTTGGCCGGGCATTCACGAGAATGTACACCGGTGGTGTGCGGCTTGTCGTGAATGTCAGTTAGTGAATCCCCCGGCCTCCCCAAAAGCGCCTTTGCGCCCCCTTCCGCTAATACAGGTCCCCTTCGAGAGAATTGGTATGGACCTCATCGGGCCATTGGAACGGTCGGCACGAGGGCATCGGTTTGCATTAGTTCTAGTGGATTATGCAACCGGATACCCGGAGGCAGTGGCACTCCGCAACATTTCCGCGAAGAGTGTAGCGGAGGCTCTGTTCAGTATGATCTCCCGGGTGGGAATCCCGAAAGAGATTCTCACCGATCAGGGCACGGCGTTTATGTCACGAACCATTCGCGAACTTTATGAATTATTGGGAATTAAATCGGTTCGCACCAGCGTCTATCACCCACAAACGGATGGCCTGGTGGAACGATTTAATCGTACGTTGAAAACCATGATTCGAAAGTTCGTTCACGAAGACGCCAAAAATTGGGACAAATGGCTGGAACCCCTTTTGTTCGCTGTGTGGGAGGTCCCGCAAGCCTCCACGGGGTTTTCCCCCTTCGAGCTCCTGTATGGGCGCCAACCCCGCGGGGTCTTGGACGTCCTGAGGGAGACTTGGGAGGAGGGACCTTCAGGGAGCAAAAATGAAATTCAGCATGTGCTGGACCTGAGAACAAAACTCCACACCTTGGGGCAGCTCTCCATGGATAATTTGTTACAGGCCCAGGACAAGCAAAGCCGGCTATATAATCGGGGGACCAGATTTTGCACCGGGAGATAAAGTACTTGTATTGCTCCCCACTTCTAGCTCTAAATTGCTCGCCAAGTGGCAAGGACCTTTTGAGGTCACACGGCGGGTAGGGGATCTCAATTATGAGGTGGTTCGAACGGACCGGAACGGGGGACGTGAAATCTACCACCTCAATCTCCTTAAAAAGTGGAGCGAGGTGGAGCCGGTGATGCTGGCGACAGCGGTAAGTGGCGAGGACGATCTCGGGCCAGAGGTGATCACTAAAATCCAATCCCTCACCCTGGCCCCATGGGGAGATCACCTCTCGCCCTCCCAGCTCACCGATCTAGCCAGGTTGCAAAAGGAGTTTGCGGACGTGTTCTCGCCCCTGCCCGGGCGAACCAACCTCATCCAGCACCATATTGAGACGGAGCCGGGCGTCGTAGTGCGCAGCCGGCCGTATCGTTTACCGGAACACAAAAAAAAAGTGGTTCATTCAGAATTAGAGGCAATGTTAGAGATGGGAGTGATAGAAGAGTCCCACAGTGACTGGGCGAGCCCGATCGTTTTGGTGCCCAAAACAGACGGCTCGGTTCGGTTCTGTGTGGATTATCGCAAGGTGAATGCGGTGTCGAAATTCGACACCTATCCAATGCCGCGGGTTGACGAATTGCTTGATCGGCTGGGTACCGCTCGTTTTTATTCGACTCTGGACTTAACCAAAGGATATTGGCAGATCCCCTTATCGCCCTTATCCAAAGAAAATTCAGCCTTCACAACGCCGTTCGGATTACACCAATTTGTCACACTTCAGTTTGAGTTGTTCGGGGCGCCCGCTACCTTTCAGCGCCTCATGGACAAAATCCTTCGACCGCACACCGCATATGCCGCTGCCTATTTGGATGACATTATCATCTACAGTCAGGACTGGCAGCGGCATATGGTGCACCTACGGGAGGTGCTGAGAGCGCTGAGAGGAGCAGGGCTAACGGCCAACCCAAAGAAGTGTGCGATTGGGCGGGTGGAGGTTCGATATCTGGGTTTCCACTTGGGTCACGGACAGGTGCGTCCCCAAATTGATAAGACGGCAGCTATTGCGGCCTGCCCGAGACCCAAGACCAAAAAGGAGGTGAGGCAGTTCCTGGGTCTGGCGGGATAATACAGAAGGTGTATTCCTGATTATTCGGAGCTCACCAGCCCGCTGACTGACCTCACTAAAAAGGAGGTCCCAGATACGGTCCAGTGGAAGGAGCGGTGTCAGAAGGCTTTCACCCGAGTAAAGGCTGCTCTGTGTGGCGGGCCGCTATTACACTCTCCTGACTTTTCTCTCCCCTTCTTGCTGCAGACGGACGCATCGGACCGGAGGCTGGGAGCCGTCCTGACCCAGGAGATAGGGGGTGAGGAGCGCCTCATTTCCTGCAAAATGAGGAACACCTGTGTCTGATTGCAGTAATTGGCGTGGAGTGACTGGATAAAAGCCACCGTGGAACGGGAGTTCAGAGAGAGACGGAGTGGAGACTCGGACGCATGGGCTGTGACGAGCGAAGCAGCCAGACCGAACACAGAGAGTGAACGCTGAGACGACCGAGAGAGTTGATGTACTGAGCATGCGCAGAGGGCGCACCTGTTTAAGTTTATCATTGTAAAGCAATAAATCACAGAGTCTCCACGAGCCAACCTTGTCCGCTTCCTTCCTTCACACGAACTTTGCTACAGCATGTATTACAGAAAGTTTTTCATCTTAGGTCTTAATTTAAGATGTGTTAAATTAGGATTTTTCACAGATTCGTATTACAGAAGCAAATCTTATCATATCTTACAAAATCATATCTTATCTCTAGTTAGGAAGTCTTAAATGGCAAAATCAAGCTCGATAATCCACTCTCAGGTCTGTACCAAGCCACCAACAGCTGATGAGGTAAACAAAATAATAGAAGCTATTTTATTTGAAAATCGCCTTTTGCAAAAAAAACGTAAGGCATTAGTGACTTCACTACAGCCAGTAATGCTCCGTGATGCTTTTGTTGGTCTCAGTAATGCTGTTGCAGTTCCTGTGCTAACTGTAATATGTTGTGTGGCAGTCTGTAATTACTTATAAGTGTTTTGTCATCAAAATATAACATCTTCAGGGTCCTCCAAGAGTTTTTCTACAATTAAACATCAAACTATTAATACATATAATATTGTCGGACAGCACAGTTGTAAGCGTTTTTTCTGTTAGCTTTCAAATCATTTTGAAGTTTGGACAGCTGTGGGGTTGTCCTAAAGTTAAGACAGTTTTTTGAGGTTTCTGTAATATCCCTTTGCTATCTGTAGTTAAGATAAGATAACACACTTAGGAAATGCTGTTCTGTAGTAGCTTTCGTCCTAAATGTGGTCCTAACTGAAATGACCATGTTACCAAACAGATAAGATAAGACTTTAAAGTTAGGATCTTTCTGTAATACGCCCCCTGGTCATGTGCATAAGGAGCTAGTTGCTTAAACCAGCTTAAACCAGCTCGTGGCCAGCATCCCGGCTTCAAAACCTACCTAACAAGCATATGCTGCTTTTTTCAACAGGGATGTGCAGTATGCAAACACCGTATAGCCAGTATATTGGAATGGAGAAAGACGAAATCTTCAAAACTGTATGCTAAAATTACACTTAAGTAACATTTTAAATCAGCACTAAAATGTGACTATAATGGTATCATTAATTTGGCTTCTTTAGCTCATGTGAACACTTTAGTGTACAAATTAAAAAGGTGATTATCACGTGAAACGGTAACACAGCTTTATTCCTGCAGTTGTACCAAGAGTCAGGATTTTTCTCCTCCTGTCTCTGTTTACTACTATTCCACCAATTACCAATTACAACTGCTATGTAGTTCTAGTTTGACTAAAACAATGGGATTTAAGTGATTTAATATGCGATTTAAAAGACAGAATTTTCAGAATTAGTAAATAACATTTTGCACACGATTCTAGGCAAGGCAAGTTTATTTATATAGCACATTTTATACACAGTGGTAATTCAAAGTGCTTTACATAAAAGAAAGTGAAATAATCATTCACAGCAATAAAAACAAGGAGTTTAAAATAATAAAATAATGAATTTTAAAATGATATAGAAATTTATTTAAAATGAAATTTAAAACAGTTAAATAGAAAAAGGATTATACATAAAATAATGCAGTCAGTTCGGACGTAGCACAGTGTTCATTCAACAAATGCACAGCTAAATAGATGAGTTTTGAGACTGGATTTAAATGTGGCTAATGTTTTAGCACATTTGATCTCTTCTGGAAGCTGGTTCCAGCTGCGGGCGGCATAATAGCTAAAAGCGGACTCCCCTTGTTTTGTGTGAACCCTTGGTATTTCTAACTGACTCGATCCTAATGATCTGAGTGGTCTGTTAGGTTTATATTCAGTGAGCACATCTGCAATATATTTAGGTCCTAGACCATTGAGTGACTTATAAACAAGTAAAAGTACTTTAAAATAAATCCTAAATGTAACTGGAAGCCTGTGTAAGGACCTGAGGACTGGTGTGATATGCTCAGATTTTCTGGTTCTAGTCAGAATCCTGGCAGCAGCGTTCTGGATGAGCTGCAGCTGTCTAATGGTCTTCTTTGGAAGGCCGGTGAGGAGACCATTACAATAATCCACCCTGCTGGTGATAAAGGCATGAACAAGTTTCTCCAAGTCTTGACTGGAAACAAAACATCTAATTCTTGCAATGTTTTTGAGATGATAGTATGCTGATTTAGTTACTGCTTTGACATGACTACTAAAGCTAAGGTCTGTCTCCAGAATCACCCCAAGATTTCTGACTTGATTTTTAGTTGTTTGACCCCTAGAGTCAAGGTATGCATTCACCTTGAGAACTTCATCTTTGTTTCCAAATGCAATGACTTCAGTTTTCTCCTTGTTTAACTGAAGAAAGTTTTGGCACATCCAACTGTTAATTTCATCAATGCATTGGCAGAGGGAGTCAATGGGGCTATAATCATTTGGAGATGAGGCTAAGTAGATCTGGGTATCATCAGCATAGCTGTGATAGGCAATTTGGTTCTTCCTCATTATCTGACTTAGTGGGAGCATATACAGGCTAAACAAGAGCGGTGCAAGAATTGAGCCTTGTGGGACTCCACATGTCATGGACGTCCACTTAGACTTATGCTCTCCTATACTCACATAATAACCTCTCCCTTCTAAGTATGACCTGAACCATTTGAGTGCCATCCCAGAAAGCCCAACCCAGTTTTCCAGTCTCTCTAGAAGCATGTTATGATCGACAGTGTCAAACGCAGCACTAAGATCTAGTAGTACCAGCACTGATATTTTGCCAGAATCAGAATTAAAGCGAATATCATTTATTATCTTAATGAGAGCTGTCTTTGTGCTGTGATGCACGCGGAAACCAGATTGAAGATTATCCAGGTATCCATTTGAGTTTAACCTATGAAAGGAAGATTTGATATTGATCTATAGTTGCTCAACATGGTGTTATCAAGATTGCGCTTTTTCAGAAGGGGCTTAACAACTGCAGTTTTCAGGGAGTTTGGAAAAGTCCCAGAAAGAAGTGAGGTGTTCACCACTTCTAAGAGATCTGCTTCTAAACAGTTAAGCACACTTTTGAAAAAAGATGTGGGAAGTGTGTCAAGATAGCAGGTTGACGATTTAAGATGCTGTACTATTTCTTCCAAAATTTTGCTATCAATTGTTTTAAAAACAGACATAGTCACTTCTTTTTGAGATTGCTGTCGAATCTGTGTGACCTCTGTATTACAGGAAGATGTGCCAATCTCCTTCCCGATATTACTGATCTTCTCTGAAAAGAAGGAAGCAAACTCATTGCATTTGCTGTCAGAGAGCATTTCACTGGGAATCTGACTTGGGGGGTTTGTCAGTCTCTCAACAGTAGCAAAAAGAGTGCGAGTGTTGTTTAAGTTACTGTTTATAAGGTTTGAGAAGAAGGTCTGTCTAGCTGTGGCTAGTTCCAAATTGAAAGCATGAAGGCTGTCTTTATAGATGCTATAGTGTATTTCAAGTTTCGTCTTCCGCCACATCCGCTCAGCTTTTCTGCATTGTCTTTTCATATTCTGAACTGCTGTTGATTTTCTCCAAAATTATTTTTGTCTGCCATTCTTCTTGCTGACCTTTATCGGTGCAATATCATCAATAACATTCTTAACTTTTGAGTTAAATGAATCCAGGAGAAGATCAACAGAGTCTGCAGAAATGCTTGGTGTTAAAGATATAGCCTTCATAAATAGCACACTAGTGTTCTCATTAATGCATCTCTTTCTGACAGAGACAGATCTAGATTCAGTGGTGACAGAGATCAATATATAAAAAAAAATACAGAAGTGATCAGACAGAGCTACATCCTTAATGACAATGGATGAAATGTTTAGACCTCTACTGATGAGTAAATCTAGAGTGTGTCCACAATTGTGTGTGGGTCCGTGCACATGCTGAATCAGGTCAAAAGTGTTTAAAACAGTTATAATTTCTTTTGTAGTTTTGATTTCAGCATTGTCTATGTGAATATTAAAATCCCCTGCAATAGCAAAACAGTCAAACTCTGAGGAAATCATTGATAACAGTTCTGTGAACTCTTCAACAAAGGCTGAAGAGTATTTTGGAGGCCTGTAAATGATAATAAACAGAATGCGTGGGGCACCTTTCAGCACAATACCTAGATATTCAAAAGACAAGTACTGACCAAATGACACTTGCTTGCATTGATAAATATCTTTAAACAGAGCAGCTACACCTCCACCTCTCCTAACAGTCCTGCAGACACTTATAAAATTAAAGTTAGGAGGGGCTGTTTCAGTGAGGACTGTTGCACTGCAGTTGTCTTCTAGC
The DNA here is from genome assembly GCA_003573665.1 of Oxygymnocypris stewartii. Lineage (NCBI taxonomy): Eukaryota > Metazoa > Chordata > Actinopteri > Cypriniformes > Cyprinidae > Oxygymnocypris > Oxygymnocypris stewartii. The sequence continues at coordinate 1,759,969 of QVTF01021140.1, forward strand.
CATGTTTCAATTAGAAACATAAAATCCAGTTTGTTTGTGGTTAAATCATTGATCACAAACGATTTATTTTTTAGTGAGCGAGTGTTTAAAAATGCTAACTTGATGGAATTACATTTTGTCTCTACAGAAATCTTAGACTGATGCATAACAGGCCGCAGATTAGATGGGTCAGCCGTACGTCTTGAGAAGGCCTTAGACCTTCTATCACGTGATAAAACAGAGATAGAGAAGGCTACAGGCACACTGGGTTCCCGCTTGTTTTGTAAACGTTTGTGAATGTTGCTGCTAATATAGCGGGGACCCAACACATATCACTGAGAGCTGTTATCAGTTGTTTTTGGTTCACCTACAGCAGATGAAGGAGGGTTTGGGCCCTGGCGTTGTGGCAGCGGTCGGAGAGCTCTCACAGGAGGAGGCGGGAGAGCTGAGCCTGCAGTCTTTGGTGGTTGGGGGGCCCGCCGTTTTTTAGTTGATATCTGGGGACTTGCAGAGAGTTTGGTCCCAGCATACACCAATTCCTCCATTTTATGTGAAAAGCTTAGAAGTGGAGATGGTGGTGAGAGGGATAGTGTGTCTGGTGGGCGGAGCTCTAGCTCTGGTGTTTCCGGTGACAGTGATGTGTTGTCCTGGCTTCCCAGGCTGTTTTCCAGAAAGTCGTCCTTGGGTGCTGAGTCTTGGAGCTGTTGTAATACGTCACAGTCTGCATGTGATGAGCTCTGTGGGCAGGGCTCAGCCGGGATGTCCATGAGCAGTGCTTGTTTTGGCTGTGTGGCGTTATCAGTATCCTTGTGGGATTCTTCAACCACATAATGACTCGAAAGCTGATATGAAGTCCTGTGGTCACTCATATTCTGTCCAGAATGACTGAGGCAGAAATAGAAATTGTCCTTTAGCACTCTTGCACCAAGTGTGTTTGGGTGGAGGCCATCCAGTTTAAACAGTTGTCTGTGGCCCCAGAAAATATTGAAGTTGCCGATGAAGTTGACTCCTTTTGTACTGCAGGTTCTTTGTAACCATGTATTCAGCCCAAGCAACCGTGAAAACATGTTAGTTCCCCTTGCTGGGAGTGGTCCACTGATGAACGACTGAACTTCAAGTCCTTGAAGTGTTTCAAAGAGTTCACTGAAATCTTGCTTAAGCATTTCTGACAGCCCTTTCCGAATATCATTCTTCCCCACATGGATGATGACTCGATTTGCAGTCTTGTGCTTCATCACAATGCTCCGAAGTTCCTTGTTCACATCAGAGACGGTTGCTTGAGGAAAGCAGCAGGTAGTAGTAGTCCTGGTACTGACGTCTCTAATAATAGAGTCGCCCACTATCAGAGTCCTGGGCTCGGCTGCGGTCTGAGCTGAATGCCGCCGTCTGCTCGACCTTGAGCGCCTGTTAGTAGCAATGTTAGCTGCTGGCTGATTCGATCCGAGTTTTGTCATATTTTGGGATTCCTCATCCACATTCATCAATGCTTCAAATCTGTTCTCAAGATGTATAGGGGGTTGTAGAATACTAGTGCTTACAAGTCTTGTCATAGCCGTATCTGGGGTAGAGGATGCTACAGCAGCAATACGAGATACTCGTGACAATCTGATGTCTCGAGAGCCTTTGGGTCTCGCTCCCTGTTTGTGCCATCGATTTGTCCGTCGATCAGTTTCGGCTTGTTCCTCTATGCTTGGTATAAACTGTTGAGATTCACTAGAATCACAGGACTCACCGGCTGTATGCTGAGGGCGTCCGTGGTGACCATCTGCTGTATGTTCCGTCTGTTTTGGAAGTCCAGCAAGTGTTTCAAGAACCACAATCCTTTGTAGAAGTTTGTGGCAGTTCATGCAGCAAGTAGATTCCACTAGAGGCATTTTCTCTCATCTGTTTGAATGTAGACAGCTGTATTCAAAGCCGGAAGCAAAACTTTTCTAACCGATGCTAGAAAAATAAGACCTGTATTAATAACAAGCATTGTCTTACAAACTTGCAAACAGTATCCACCTTTTTCTTGCCCTAGAAATGGGCGTGGTCATTAATGGTGCGCGTGGTCATCAATAATGGGCGTGGTCATAAATACATTCTATGAGTCTAGCTTCCAGTCTCATCCGTGTCCAGCTATTTTGAGCTGTACAAAACAGTTCGTTTTGCTGCTTGATAATGAAAATTGCTGTGTCTTATCATATTATTTTAATGTATTATCTTAATTATGATCACACTGGTTTGTAGTGCAAACAGTTTTACAGTTTACTGCACTTCGTTATTCTCCTCGTTATTTAGCTATAGCGGCTAATGTGCCGGAAGTCTCGCCCACAGGCTTACTTCCACGTTGAAGAAAAAGGTGGATACAGAATATAAAGCAAATTAATTGAGCAAAGTTCTTGTAATTCAGGCTAACTAAAGCATTTTTTGTAGTAAAATGTACAAACTCAGTCCAGAAGACAGCGCTGTCTGATAGATTTAATGCTGCGTCTCTATGGAGACTGGATAGTTTCTGCGTGTTTGCTTTGTAGGATGCTTGCGTGTGTGAGTGCGTGCGTGTGAGTGAGTGAGTGAGTGAGTGAGTGTGTGCGTGCGAGTGTGTGAGTGAGTGAGTGAGCACGGAGCGGCCTCTGGAGCGGACTCTGCGCGCTCCTGGCACGGAGCGGCCTCTGGAGCGGACTCTGCGCGCTCCTGGCACGGAGCGGCCTCTGGAGCGGACTCTGCGCGCTCCTGGCACGGAGCGGCCTCTGGAGCGGACTCTGCGCGCTCCTGGCACGGAGCGGCCTCTGGAGCGGACTCTGCGCGCTCCTGGCACGGAGCGGCCTCTGGAGCGGACTCTGCGCGCTCCTGGCACGGAGCGGCCTCTGGAGCGGACTCTGCGCGCTCCTGGCACGGAGCGGCCTCTGGAGCGGACTCTGCGCGCTCCTGGCACGGAGCGGCCTCTGGAGCGGACTCTGCGCGCTCCTGGCACGGAGCGGCCTCTGGAGCGGACTCTGCGCGCTCCTGGCACGGAGCGGCCTCTGGAGCGGACTCTGCGCGCTCCTGGCACGGAGCGGCCTCTGGAGCGGACTCTGCGCGCTCCTGGCACGGAGCGGCCTCTGGAGCGGACTCTGCGCGCTCCTGGCACGGAGCGGCCTCTGGAGCGGACTCTGCGAGCTCCTGGCACGGAGCGGCCTCTGGAGCGGACTCTGCGAGCTCCTGGCACGGAGCGAGCTCCCGGCACGGAGCGGCCTCTGGAGCGGACTCTGCGAGCTCCTGGCACGGAGCGGCCTCTGGAACACCCACAGTAAGTGAGGAGCCAGCACACAGCAATGCATAGTCAAAAAAATCCTTTAAACTACAATTAAACTTCCCGGCAGGTAAGCATGATTTAATAGGCTCATTTAATCCAAAACGAAAAATGTCCTTTAACATGACCTCATCAAAGGGTACCTTGTAGGTTATCTCACAGAATTGAATGATGTACTCCACAATAGATGAACTCCCCTGTCTCAGGTCGAGCAGCTGGTCGAATGTGTCCATACCTGGCCAGGGTTTCTTGAAAAAGCTGCTGAATCCTCGTTTGGCGAAGTCTTCTGTAACGAAGGGTCTGAGGCATGTGGATCCAATTGCAGCAATATCTATTGAGCAGAGGCAGAATCAAACAGGCAATGGTCAGCAGGCAAAAACAGGAATATCAGAGGCAGAGCAGAGACGTAAACAATACCAGGCAGGGGTCGAGGTCACAGGCACAGGTTCAGAGTTCCAAGGTCGGGCAGTCCGGGGTCAAACACAGAGATAGCAGGATGAATAACGCTCAGAAATGTCAGCCGAGGCAAGAACACGACTTCGCACTGGGTGAGTGTATGTGTGCTGCTTTTATGTGAGTGTGTGAATGAGGTGCAGGTGTGGTGAGGCAATCAGGGTTAATAGTGATTGGTGACAGCTGTGTGATTGGTGTAACGGTGGATGGGAATGTGTGAGTGCAGTGCATGATGGGAGATGTAGTCCATAGGTGATGTGCAACTGTAGTGTGGTGCAAGAGATGTAGTGAGTGGCAACCAGATTCATGACAGTAATGCTTTAAACTAAAATGTTAAATTCGATTCTCTGTTTGACTGGTAGCCAGCGCAGGGAAGTTAAAATGGGAGATATATGATCAATTTTGCGACTGCCATGGTACTAGCATTTTGTACCATTTGAAGACGTCCAATCGAAGATTGGTGAGCTCCATATAATAGTCAAGACGTGAAGTAATAAATGCATGTATAACTATTTCAAAGTTCTTTAGAGAAAGATAAGGTTTAACTTTGGCGAGACGTCGTAAATGATAAAAACATGACTTAACAACAGAATTAATCTGTTTATCGAACTTGAGACCTGAGTCAAAGATTTTTCACTCATGGGGAGACATACAAACTCAAACCTTAGTTTTAAAAAACATGAGGACTGTAAAATATAGTTAGTTCAATTTCAGACAAACTAGACAATGTCTACCTACTGATATAGCTAAGATCTTTATGCATGCTACAATCTTTTCTCATCTGTCATATTGTCTGACATGTTGGGGTCAAGCAGGAGAAACTGTTATTAAACCTTTAAAATCTCTTTACAAACAGACTCTAAAAGCTTTGAACAGAAAGTCTAAACATTGTAGGGTTTTGGAGAAATACAATTTTCTGAGCTTTGACAATTTTAGACTTTTTTCGAATTTATGTATGGTTTACAAAATGATAAATGGCTTGGCCCCTTCCATACTTCATGCACTTTGGTTCTACAGTCTCTGTGAGATGTACTAGATCATCATCCACTAGTGACGGTGTTATTTCCTTTCGTCACACTGCTTTTGGATTATGGTCTTTCTCAGTGAAAGCTATCACATGTTGGAGCACGATCGGAAGACATAAGGATGTGCACATCTATCGACATTTTTAAATCGAAACTAAAATCTTATTTAAAATCAACTCAACTCTGTAAACACTGACATGGTTATGGCTCTGATATAATGTGTAAAGTATCATTGTATTGTATGTTTTTGTGTTTAACTGTGATTGTGATTATCTGTCAAGGGACTGCGGATGGAAACTAGCCA